>JAKSZU010000009.1:68746040-69473540 GCA_026018925.1 Tupaia tana | reverse complement strand
AGAAACATCCCTAAAATCACTCTGCTTAATATAAGCAAACTAAATATTTTGAAACTTGCTCCTCCTGGTGAGCATGTGGGATGTTTCTGCATTTGACTGAAAGTACCTTCCAGAAGTTAGTTGAATTGTATGGCACTTGGCAGAAATCTGTTTCCCTCAAGAGTAACTACAACCTTCCCATGCACAAGATAATAAACACAGACCTTAGCAGAATCTTGAAAAGTCCAAAGATCCAAAGAGCCCTCCAAATACCATGCAAGAAGATTCATCACAGAGTCCTGAAGAAGAATCCACTGAAAAACCTGAGAATCATGTTGAAGCTTAGCCTGTATGCAAAGACCATGCTTCTGAACACCATTCTTCACCAGGCCAAGAACACAAAAAAACAGCTGGATAAAGGGGCAGCAGCACTAGAGGCCAAATCTGATGAGAAGGGAGTTGCAGGCAAGAAACCTGTGGTAGGGAAGAAAGGAAAGGGAGTTGGTGCTAAGAAGCAGGAGAAGCCTTTGGTGGGATAAAAGGCAGTAGCTACCAAGAAGCCAGCAGTTGATAAGAAACCAGCAAAATAGAAGCCAGCAGCTGAAAAGGAGACAGCAGAAAAGAAACCTACCACAGAAGAAAAGAAATCCGCTGCATAAACCATAACATCTGTTTATTGTGTAAATGTTAAATCATTTTGGACAGCTTATTTTAAATAAACACCTTGTCCAAAGCAGCAGTTTAAAAAAATGGAAAAAGTTTCTATTATAGTTTCAATTGTCCACTTTTACATATATACTATTAATCTTCCTATCAATCTCCAGAGAAAGAGCCCCCCTTATCTAAAAAACATCTCCACTTGGATGCTTTGTTACTTCAACTCAACATGTCTAGAAACTAAATTGAATTTACCCTACTCTTTTCTCCCCAGTTGACTAATGTTCCTCTTGTCAGTGTTCTCCCTATTCTTAGGTGGCCTACGGAGCTAGTTATTAGAGAATCCTTCCTCCCCTACAATTCTCATATATATGCGGTTTCACAGGACAGTTAATAGTTCCATGGAAGTCATAATCTGGGCCAGCAGGTGGCATGGTGCTTAAGGATGCTGGACTCCCACGTGGCCAACCGCAGTTCAAATCTCAGACCTGGCGGGTTGCTTTCTCACTTTCTTTCTCTCTCTCTCTCTCTCTCTGTCTCTCACTCTGTCCCTTTATGATCAAATTAAAATAAATAAATAAAGTTAAATGATTTTTTTTTTTTTTAAAAAGTCATAACCCATAGCTGCCTTGACATCCTACTTATCTTCTAAGACTAAGACAAAAAACTCAGCTTTTCCTCAGAAGTGCTGAACTCAAATAGTATCAGGATGGTGGGTAAACCAGAATTCATTCCTAAAAGAAGTGATATAAATATAAATGAGTAATAACACAGACTTTGTTTGCAGGGAGAGTAGTAGAAAAATATGCATGAGAGACTGAACTCAACTTATTTTTTCTCTTTGGAGCCTAAAATTTAGTTCGTTTCTCAACTGCTCCTAAGAAAGTGTCTTTAATGTTATTATTATTTTTTTAATATCCTTTTGGTGCCCTGTACACACTTGAGTGATTACCCCACATCTGTACATCTGTTCTCTTTTCAGAACAAAACACCCTTGTGAGCATATTACTTATTAAGAAATTTGAAGCTGGAAAATTTTGTGGTTTTTCGCTTGTTGATAGGCTTACCTGAGTTACACCTCCATCTCAGCTAAAGGAAGTTCGAAGACCTTCAACTGTCCCCTAAATATTGGTGTTTCCTGTACAGAAAATAATTGCAATTTAGGATCACAGTTGTGATTTGATATATGCCCCACAGGAGTTTTAGTGAAGTGGTCATTTTGCTTTTGCTATGAAGTTAATTGATACCCCTCCCATCCGAATCCTGCCTTTCCAGCAAATTCAGGTACTATAGCCATTTGATTAGAATATTTTATCATACACACCCAGACTTCAAACAGCTGAAGATCAGTGCTCGAAAGAAAAATTAACAAAGAAAGATAAGCACTTTGTTAATGGACTAGTCAAGGAAAGACGGTGTGTATGTCTAAATGAATTGTCTATTTAAGACAATTTTCAGAGTTATTTAGAACAAAATATTTTTGTTATTTTCCTCATCAATTTTTTTGTATTAAATTCTAAACAGCCTCAAAATTTGTCCCATGAAAAAGATTACCTTTCAAATAGTCACAAACATTAAAAAAGTAGGTACATATTTATTATTGTTTGAGACAACTGGTATTTTATGCAGGGTATCAAAAGGGGGTAAATAATAGACTAATTGATACAATCACACAGAATTTGAAAATCTATATAAACAAAATCCATCATAATGCTAAAAGTTGTTCAGCAAAACTGAACAAAGAAAAACTAGGTAGGTCGTTACTATCTCTGCTACAAAAAAGTGTCTTATGAATCAATAGAGTAGGAAAATGCCAATATTAAATGAGCACAGCAACTGGGACTAGCAAATGGTGTAATGGTTACATCGCTGAACTCCTGCATGATTGACTGTAGTTCAGGTCCCCGACCTGGTGGCCTGAAACTCACGCTGCCACATGCGAGAGCGTGCCTAAAATCCTGAGAGGAGAATAGATTGTGGCTTGGCCGTTTCCCCTGGAATGTGATTTCCCTCTTCCTGTGTCTCCATCTCTCTGGCGAGCACACGTGCCCTATAGTGCAGTCTTTCTCTTAAAAAAGAAAAGAACACACCAATCAATGGAAGAAGATATATAAAGTCATTCATTTCTTAAGTATTTGTTAGGAATTTGCTATGTGTTAAGTACAAATTGTCACCATATATAAGAAAATATCCACTGTCCTTAACTAGTAGCCAAAGATATGCAAATAAATATCAAGGTATTTAGAAGAATATAAATTATCACACTTTTGCTGGACTACAGTTGGCAAATTGTATCAAAAGTAAAACCATACATATTCATTGATTCAACAATTCTACTTGCAGGCATTTTATGACATGAAAATGATTAAGTGAGTGCATATAGATATATGCAAAAAGATATTGGGATAAACCGAGTTTCTAACAGTGGTATTCAAGAATCTTGGTGCATCAGAGGTACACAGACATTGAGTGGTTTCATGGAGACCCTTCAGGGGACATTAGCAGTGGAGAGGCATGGAGGAATACATCGAACAATTGGAGTTTAGTTTCCCAGTTTCTGCTTAAACTAAAGCATCTTAATTGTTACGTGTTTTGAATATTGGGGTTTTGTGCAAGTTTGCATCTTAATAAAGATTTATATATCTAAAATGTTTGTAAAACCTACAACTCGTATTGGACATCTGAAAGAATCAAAATGATCATCAAAAATAGATTGTTTAAATAAATTAATTCTCTACATCCACTAAGACAGTATCATCAAAAATTATATTGAACCGATATTTTTTGCATCAGTACATGCCCAGCAATAAAAGCAAGATTAAACATAGTATACATAATGTGATACATGTGATGGGAGAGCTATTATGAATATGTACAAAGAATAAAGTCTGAACACAAATGAAAGAGAATGTTTATGTTCATCTCTGCACAGTGGCATTGTAGATGGTTTAATTTTTTTATGTTTTCTGTATTGTTTGATATTTATGTTACTTTCATTGTAGGAAATTATATTCATTTGGGGGAAAAATCACACATACAATTCCTGATACATTTTTCTAATTGCTTATCCTAGCTGACTGGGACTAATATGACATCAGGTGATAATCAGACTACCATTCTAGGGTTGCTGTTAAAGGAAGAGAGAAAAGAGAGCAGAATTTTTCAGTGTTTTGTCAATCATCTGTCATTTCACACTCATCCCCACCTCTCTTATTATTCTCCTGTTAGAGTCCTTTTAAATACTCTCTTGAGAGCATACGAATGGCTCATCATACTTAATCCCCGTACTAGAGAAGGAATTAGAAATGTGTATCCTACAGCTGGTGTGCTAAAAGAATATTTCAAAAGATAGATAACCATACTTCTTTTCTACAGATTTTGTTTCTGCAATAGAAAAAGTTACTCTAAAAAACAAATGTTTATATATAATACATGTTTATTTGTATATTTATAGATATATTTGTGTGAATAATTCCTACTACTTTACTTTTATGATATAGCTCTTTTATTCATTACACTATAAATTGTTCATGGTCTTAATTCTCTTTTTTGTTATTAAAGGTGAGACTTTTCTCCAAAACTCAAAATACTCCTTTACCATGTAAGGATCATTATTCTCTTAAAGATTTTTAAATGTATTCTCCATTTTTGTCCTCTTATTTATATTCTTACTCACTAAAATAAGAGTATAGAAGTACCAACATACCTGTCATAATGTGAAATCTTAGAATAGTAATACTTTTTTAAGAAATTCAGTCTTGTAAGTAGGATGAATTATATTTGTAATTATCCCTTGGGTTAAAGATTTTAAAACCAAAGGAGGCATGTGCACATTACTTAATGCACACAGGAAGGAATTATTCAGGAGATAAGCTAATCGAAAGGGTTTTTAGGCATAGCCAATGACTTTACTAGATGAAAAAGACTGAAATTTTGATAAATGTTCTATATCTTAATTAGAGATTTTTTAATGTTTTATTTAAACCTTTTGAGAGGAAAAGGGGATATACTCTCTTCAATATATGAGTTCTAGTACATGTCTGTCTAAATATCTTGATAAACAGAGCTACTTCTGCTTTTTGAATTTTATTTCTGTCACGAGTCATTTCTGACACTAAACTGCATAAATAACAGAGCTAAAGAGTCTTACTAGCAAGAACTAGAGAAAGCTGTGCATTTTACTGATTCTCAGACTCTAACATTATATAAGAGGCATGGCTATAGGATTTCTTTTATATCTCTATAAAACATAAAAAGAGTCTGCTATGGGCATACTGGGGTGATGGGTGATTCCTAGCATGTTAATCATTTATTTATTTTCCATTCAAGGAAGAGTGTCAGAATTCAATTTAGTGAGAATAATATTATTGTTAGGGTAACCTTTAATTTTCTTTATTTGCTTGAAAAGTAAATTATTTGCAAATTTTCTTTTATCATTTTATATATTAATTTAAGGGTTTGTTCAGTTATTATACTATTAGTGTCAAATAAGATGGGGCCAGCTGGTGGTGTAGAGGTTAAGGAGCCTGGATCCCATATGGCCGACTTCATTGTTCAAGTTCCAAACCTGGCTGCTTGAAAAACATGCCACGTGCATGTTTTAGTTTGCCCAAAATCCTGATAAGGGAATAGAGGAGAAGCGATTGCAATATGGTTATCTTCCCTGGGGGGAGGGCATGATTTCTCACTTTCTCTCTCTCTCTGTCTCTCTCTGGAAATCGCATGTACCCTATTGCTAAAAAAGGAAGGTGGGGCAGTGCAGGGTGGTTATCCCTCCTGGGAGTGATTTGCCACTTTCTTTCTCTTTGTATCTCTCTCCTTCTCTCTATGGTGAGGGCATTTGCCTTGTAGTTAAAAAAAAAAAAAATAAAAATTAAAAATTAAAAATAAAATTAAAAATCTGGGCCAGAAGGTGGTGTGGTGGTGAAGATGCTGGACTCTCACGTGACCGACAATGAGGCTGTGAAGATTTGACAATCACACCGGGCACATGTACCTGTGTGCCTGAAGTTCCAAGAGGAGAAGGGATGGCGCCATGGCCAACCTGCCTGAAAGGTGATTTTTCACTTTCCCTCTCTTTGTCTTTCTCTGATATCTCTTTCTATGGCAAAAATCTAAAAAGAAAAAAAAATTCTTTAATGAAAAAAAAGTTATACCATACTTCACATTAGACTGAGGTATACATATGAGATAAGACATTGAGATTAGGAAATGCTACAGATAGCAGTTGGAACTCATCTGGTTTCTCCTGACAGTACTATACATGGTCTCTTGGAACTGCTGTTGGCTCAAGAACCACTCTTTAGATATACTCTAAAGGTACCTACTACCAATGGCCCATTTCCTCAGCTGCTCTTCTGTCATCTATGAGATTCTTTCTGTTATTTTCTTTATTAGCATCCTTAATAGAAAAGTAATGGGAGCAGCATACCTCTTTTTTGATACTCTAAACAAGACCTAATAACAGATAGTTTTTTCTACTTTTCTTCTATCTTTAAAGAAGCCATTGCAGGGAAGCAATTTGGGTTTGTTTTGTTTTGGTTTTAGATGTTTTTGCTACAGAGTATGTGCACTCACCAGAGAGAGACAGGGAAAGAAAGCAAGAAATCACACACCCCACCCCCATGGAGATGGTCACACCCTCCTCTAGAGATTTTGGGCATACACACATGCACACGTGCCCAGTGCTTCTCTCAGGCTTCCATGTACAGGATTTAAACCATGGAATCAGTCAAGTGGGATCTGGTACCTTACCCACCACACCACCTGCTGGCCCAGCAATTATGTTTTAACAAATGATGATGTGTAGAATACAAAAGAGGGAGCAAAAGTTATAAGATCTTAAAATACTTCTAACAAAAGCAATCTGCATTTCAAAAATTGTTTTGAGATTTGATCACTGCTAATTTCCCCTTGCTCTTTCTTTTTCTCCTCCTCCTCATCTTCCTTTCCCTCTTTCTCATTGTTTAGCTTTTTCTTCTCTTTCTTTATAGACCTGAAATGATGATCCCAAGTTAATACTGTTTTCTAAGCTCCACATATCTAGCTTCTAACACCCAATTGGCGCCTTACTAAGACCTGTGTTAACAACTAAGAAGGAAAGGGTTGTAATAGGAAGAAAAATAAGAAGATTCGTGTCATTAAAATTTTTAAGGTAAATGAGAAAAGTATCAAGAAATCAAAATAAGGCCAACTCCACAATACAGTGGTTGGGTACTGCACCAAGGAGGCCGGATCCCATCCGACATGACAAACCAAGGTTCAAGTTTTGGCCCTCCCTGGAAGCTTGAAAGATATGCTAGGCACACATGTGCATTCCCCAGATCTTCCTACTATGGAGAATTGAATACAGTAAATAATTTTTAAATATCTTTCATATGAATTGTTTTTCTTTTGAAATACTCTTTATTAATATTGTTAAAACAAAGATCCTCCAAGGTATCCTTGCATTAAGACTAACACCTGAAACTAAATTGAAATTAGGACCAGTGACTTTTGATTTTCTTTTTTAAAAAGTCAGGAAAGCATCAGTGACGCCTCTGGTTGAATGGAAATTAATAAATCCAATTCTTATTTTCTTATTATGTTGACATAAAACATACTCAAATTTGGAAGATTGAATAGAATATAGACTGCTTAGTTTAGGCTTATTTTACTGAATATCCCTGCGTAAAGTGTGTGATGCATGTACAATATGAACTGCACTAAGTATTAAGGGAATATAAATATTAATGGTATAGTCCAATATAATTAAACTTCAACCTACAAAATATTTATTTATTTATTTATTTATTTATTTATTTATTTTGCTACAAGGCACATGCGTTCACCAGAGAGACAGAGAGAGACAGAGAGATAGAAAGCAAGAAATCACCCCCCTAGGGGTATGGCCACACCGCAATCCCTTCTCCTCCATTCTCCTCTCAGGATTTTAGGCACGCATGCACACGCGTCCAGCGTGAGTTTAAGTCACCAGGTCCGGGACTCGAGCCGAGGTCGACTACATTGGAGTTCAGCGACATAGCCATTACACTAACTGCTGGTCCCCAATCTACGAAATTTAAAAATTTTTGCCCTACTACATCAGTCTCAGTGTTTCCCAGTACCAATGGCATAAAAAGTTTATGCACTTATATGTTACTACCATAAATAGCTTTTGTTTTTCAATGTATTAACTGTTACTAATTTTACATATAGCTTTTATTTTCTTTGTGGGAACGTTTTTATAATAAATTCATATTCTCTATTTGTTTTCAATTCATCTTTGTATTGTTTTTCAAGAAATTTGTCATATAATTTAAGATGTTGATGCAGAGAGAAAGAGGTAAAAACGTTGTACATCATCTGTCAGTAACCTTAGACGATTTATATAATGGTGCAACAAGAAAACTGGCCCCGCAAAAGAATGTGATTTGTGACAAATGTGAAGGTCGAGGTGGTAAGAAAGGAGCATTAGAGTGCTGTCCCAATTGCCGAGGTACTAGAATGCAAATAAGAATTCATCAGATAGGACCTGGAATGGTTCAGCAAATTCAGTCTGTATGCATGGAGTGCCAAGGCCATGGAAAGCGGATCAGTCCTAAAGATAGATGTAAAAGTTGCAATGGAAGGAAGATAGTTCGAGAGAAAAAGATTCTAGAAGTTCATATTGACAAAGGCATGAAAGATAGCCAGAAGATAACATTCCATGGTGAAGGAGACCAAGAGCCAGGACTGGAGCCAGGAGATGTTATCATTGTACTAGATCAGAAAGATCATGCTGTTTTTACTCGGCAAGGAGAAGACCTTTTCATGTGTATGGACATACAGCTGGTTGAAGCATTGTGTGGCTTCCAGAAACCAATTTCCACACTCGACAACAGAACCATAGTCATCACCTCTCATCCGGGTCAGATTGTCAAGCATGGAGATATCAAGTGTGTGTTAAATGAAGGCATGCCAATTTATCGTAGGCCATATGAAAAGGGTCACCTAATCATTGAATTTAAGGTAAACTTCCCTGAGAATGGCTTTCTGTCTCCTGATAAACTATCTTTGCTGGAAAAACTTCTACCTGAAAGGAAGGAAGTAGAAGAGACCGATGAAATGGACCAGGTAGAACTGGTGGACTTTGATCCAAATCTGGAAAGACAGCGCCATTACAATGAAGAAGCATATGAGGATGATGAACATCATCCTCGAGGTGGTGTTCAGTGTCATACCTCTTAATGGGGCCAGTGAATAACACTGCTAGCATTTTTTATGCAGTAGTGAATGAGTGAAGGACTATAATCATAATATGTTCACTACTTGCTATTGCTTTTGTTTTAATATTCATCTATAGTAGTGTTTTAAAAAGTTAAATGAAGAATAAGTGCAAATATAAAAGCTGAAAAAAAAAGAAATTTTTGCTATAGGGTGCATTCACTCACCAGAGATACAGAAATTAAAAGGGAGAAATCACTATCCCTCTAGCGGGAATATGGGTAAACCACAATCCCTTCTCCTCCATTTTCCTCTTGGGTCTTGGGTATGCACACATATGTGCCTGGTATGAATTTCAAGCTGCTGGGTCCAGGACTTGGATCATGGTTGATTATATGGGGATCCAGTGCCTTAACCACTGTGCCACCTAATAGCTCTAATTTGAAATCTTTTTATCTAATATAAGCAATCTCTTGCTAGTAGTGTTTCTACCTGTAGTTCATAAATTTTAATATTTTTATTTTCATTATTCCATAGCTCAAAATATTTTCTAATTTCTCTCATGATATTTTACTCAATACCTGGATTCCTAGAAGTGTGCTACTTAAATTCCCAATATTTGGGTTTATTTTAGATATCATTTATTAATGATTTATAATTTATTTCTCTTGTGGTTAGAAAACACAGTTTCTAAGATTTCAATGTTTTTTTTTAAAAGAATTGTACTATTGAACTTTATTTTATTTATTTATTCTAATTTGACCAGAGAGGGGCAGAGTGAAGATTCTTATGGAGGTGCCTCTCTCCCTTTCTCAGTCTCTCTTTTATGGAAAAATAAATAAAATTATTAATTAATTAATTAATTTTTTAGTTCTGAAAGTTTTTGTCTCATGTATTTTTTTAAAGAATTACTTTATTTCACTTTATTTATTTATTTTCATTTTACCAGAGAGGAACAGAGTGAGAGAGGGCATGAGGGAAAGTGAGAAAACAAGCCACCAGGTCCGGGACTTGAATCGCAGTCAGCCATTTGGGAGTCCAGCGTCCTTAACCACCACACCACCTGCCAGTCCCGCTTCATGTATTTTTTGAAGCTCTGCAATTAAATCAACATAAATTTTATACTGGAAGAAAGAGAGAGAGAAAGAGGGAAAGTGAGAAAACTGGATCATCAAACTACAGTTGGTCATGTGGGGGTCCAGTGCCCTTGGCCACTACCCCAAGATTCCAATCTTTTAAGATGTATTGAGATTTCAGGGACCAACGGGTGGCATGTGGTTAACGATGTTGGACTCCCACATGGCTGACCATGGTTCAATTCCTGGACCTGGTGGTTTGCTTTCTCACTTTGCCACTCTCTCTCTTTCACTCTGTCCCTCTCTGGTCAAATTAAAATAAATAAGTAAATAAAAAGAGTTAAATAAAATAATTCTCTTTAAAAAAGATGTATTGGGACCAGCAGTTAGCGTAATGGCTATGTTGCTGGACTCCCATGTTGTCGACCACAGTTCAAGTCCCGGAGCCAGTGGCTTAAACTCAATGCTGGGCGTGTGTGCATGCATGCCCAAGATCCCGAGAGGAGAATGGAGGAGAAGGGATTGCGGCTTGGCCATCCCCCCTGGGGGGTGATTTCTCACTTTCTGTCTCTATGTCTCTCTCTGTCTTTCTGGCGAGCGCACATGCCCTATAGCAAAAACCTCTTAAAAAAAAAAAAAGATGTATTGAGATTTGTTTTATGATCTAACACATAGTCTATTTTGATAAATATTCCATGTACACTTGAAAAGAATGTGCATTCTGGTATTTTAGGGTATAGTATTTTGAAAATGTCATTTAGGTAAAGTAGGTTCAAGCATTGTTCAAATATTCTCTTTCATTAGCAATTTTAAGGTTTTGTCATAGGGCACACACGCTAGTTGGTAAGCCAGAGAGAGACGGTAAGAGAAAAAGTGAGAAATCACACCCCAGGAGGGATGAACTCCTGGCAATCTCTTCTCTTCTATTCTCCTCCTTGAATTTTGGGCATGCTCAAATGCACATCCAGAGTGAGTTTAAAGAAAGCAGATTTGGGACTTGAACTGCAGTTGGCCATTTGAGAGTCTAGCACCTTAACTACCACACCACCTGCTGGCCCCACATTAGCAATATCTTATCTGTTTGTTTCTCTCCATGGAGGCATCAGAATCCTCAAGTAATGGGGCTAGATGGTGGCACAGTAGTAATGCAATTGTACCCACATGGGAATGGGAAAGGGCCTGAGTTTGCATACCAGGACTTTCCTAGGCATACATACACATATATACCTCCATGATTTGCATCAAGTGAGACTTGGAGTGGATCACAGCATGAAGATCCTTATGGAGGCGTCTCTCTCCCTCTCTCACTATCTCTTTTATGGAAAAATAAATAAAGTTATTAATTAATTTATTTTTAGTTCTGAACATTTTTGCTTCATGTATTTTTGAAGCTCTGCAATTCGATCAACATAAATTTTATACTGGGATCAGATGATGGTGCAGCTTTAAAACACAATATTCTGTACAGCAATCTCATACAAGAAGGTTCCAGGTTCAAGTCCATAGACTTCTCTGAGTATGCTAGAAACACTATCACCATGGTTCAGGGCTGGGAATGGATTGTGGCATCAACACCCTGCTGGTGAGTGCAGACTTTCTCTCTCTGTCCCTCTTTATTTTTCTTATTCATGGAAAAAATAAATAAATTTTAAAAATATTTTTAAAAAAATACCTCTAGCATTGTTATAGCTTTCTGTTCAATTTCTCTATTATTGTTATAAAATATACCTCTTTTTGTTTATTTAGTATTATCTTTACATTATTTATTATTATTGTATTTTATTCTCTTTATTTTTTTAAACATTCAATCACTAGACATCATTTGGCTTGTAAAGAGAATTTACCTAACATGAAATACTTCTCAGAACAGTTCAGTTTACAATAGTATACATGTTATCATCAACAGGTAATAAACCATTTCTGTGTCCCACTAATGTCATGCCTCTCTATCTATTCTCATGCTATCCTTTGCACTCTTCCTTTTTCTCCTCCTCCATTCTACACTGTCTTCAGTGTCCATAACTATTTTCACTGCTTTTATGCTCTCCAATATTTTTAATAATCATTTATTTATTTATTTATTTCCATTAGTTATTTTTAATTTAAATAGAGAGGGACAGAAAGACAGAGAAAGAAAAGGGAAAGTAAGAAAGCAAGCCAACTGACTCCAGCCATGATCGGCCATGTGGAAATCCAGGACCTCTAACCACCACACCACCTGGAGGCCCCACCCTCCAGTATTTCAATCTCTACCACAGAGTATGGATAGTTGGTATATATTAAGTGGATACATACAATATCTGTCTTTCATAACCTGGCTTGCTTCACTCAGCAATAGATCTTCCATATTCAACCACTTTCAATCAAATGTCAGTGTCTTCTTGTTTTTTATGACTAAATAGTATTCCATGGAGTATATGCGCCACATTTTTTCAATCCATTCATCTGTTTGTGGACATTTGGTTTGGTCCCATGACTAAGCAATCGTGAATAATGCTGCAATAAACATTGATGTGCAAGCTCTCTTCCAATTGAGCATTCTCCTGTCTTTTGGGTAGATACCCAGAAGTAGGATTGCTAGATCAAATGGTAGTTCTATTTGTAGATTTTTGAGGAACCTCCATATTGTTTTCCACAGTGGCTGGAACAATTTATGTTCCCACCAACAGTATAGGAGAGTTCCCCTTTCACCACAACCTTGCCAACACTTAGCACTTTTTGTATTTTTTTTTTTTTTTTGGAGAGATTTTTGCTATAGGGGGCGTGTGCTCTCCAGACAGACAGAGAGAGACCGAGAGACAGAAAGGGAGAAATCACCCCTCAGGGGGGATGGTCACGCTGCAATCCTTTCTCCTCCATTCTCCTCTCGGGATCTTGGGCACACACGCACACGTGCCCAGTGTGAGTTTTAAGCCACTGGGTCCGGGACACGAACCGCGGTCGACTATGTGGGAGTCCAGCAACATAGCCATTACGCTAACTGCTGGTTCCCAGCACTTTTTGTATTTTTAATCTTCGCCATTCTGACAAGAGTTAGGTGGTATCTCATTGTGGTTTTAATGTGCATCTATCTCCCTTATGATAAGGGAAAATATTCTTCTTTATTTATTTTCTCCAGTATTATATTCACTTTTTTAAGCTTAAGATTTGTGTAGTTTCTTTTTTTCATGACCTTTCCCTGTCTTTATGTTTTAGTGTGCCTCCGGAAATTAGCATAAAATAGGTCCTGGATTTTTTCCATGATTTTTATTTGAAGTGTTTAGTAATATTCAAGTAATTATTAATAATGCTTTGTTTTATTCTACTATAAATGGCACTTTTAAAATATTCCAATTTATATTTTGTTCCTAGATCCTTTTTTCTGCCTTTTTAAGGTTAACTTAATACTTTTTAAATTACATTTTATCTCTTCTAATGGATTTGAAGGTAATATTATTGTACTTATTATTATGTTGCTCTTTAAGGATTAGAATACAGTCATACTCATTTGTTTATGTATCATATAAGGATTGTTTCCTGCTTCAGTGGCAGAGTCATAAAAGAGACTTTATGGATCACAAACCTAAAATAGTTACTATCTGATGTTTACAAGCTAAATTGAGTCTCTCCCACAATTGTGTTGAAGCCTTAATACCTATTAGCTCAGAATGTGTCTATACTCAAAAATAGGGCCTTTAAAGTGATTAAGCTAAAATTATGCTAATAGCTTAGGCCTTAACCTAATCACATTGGTGTCCTTTAGAGAAAAATTAGACACACATGGAAAACAGAAATATGCACAAATAAAGGAAACATCATGTGAGGACAATGAGAAGACAGCCATCTGCAAGCCACGTGGAGAGACCTCAGGAGAAAACAAACCTATTGTTGCTTGGACAGTGTGATCTTAGACTTCTAATCTCTATAACTGTGAGAAAACAGATTCTTATTGCTTAAGGCACCCGGTCTGTGGTATGTTGTTATGGCAGTCCTAGCAAGCTAATGTGCTGCTTCTTTGCAGAAAATATTTGCTAATCCTTATTCTAAAGGTAAATCTTTGTGCCTAATGCTTAGCCTTCTGATATCTCAACTGAGTACCATGGGTATTAATGAGCTTGTTCCAATAAGCCAGGCCTAAAATTCTAATGTCTCTCAGAACTATGCAGCCTCTAGTTTCCATTCCACTTTCTACTCGATAGCATCCATTATCTGTTAAGGACTTAGACTTTATCCTGTGAACATGTAGTCCAACTTTCTGTTAAAGAGTTATGAGAATTTTTCACATGTACTTCTGAGTCTTACCTCACACCAGGAACAAAGATTAACTTAAAATTTATTAAAGATTTAATCATAAGGCCACAAACTATAAAACTACTAGGAAAAAAAGTATAGAAAAAGCTCAATTATATTGATTTGGGCAAGGACTTTTTTGAACATGACTTGAAAAGCACAAATGACAAAAGCAAAAATGAATAAGTAAGAGTACATCTCATTAAAAAGCTTCTGCCAAAAAAAAAGAAAGAATATAAACAGTGAAGACAAATCCTATAGAATGAAAGACAGTGCTTGCAACCCATATATATGATAAGAAGTTAATTTCCAGCTCAATTCAAGAAAACCACCTAAATCTAAAGTAGGCAAAGGATGCAAACATTTCTGAAAATAATACATAAAGGAGCCAGCAGAGGGCATAGTGGTTAAGGTGTTAGACTTCCATATGGACTACCATGGTTCAAATCTCAAACCCAATAGCTTGAAACTCATGCCAGGCACATGTGCATGAGTGCCCAATATCCCAAGAAGAGAGTGGAGGAGAAAGTATTGTGGCATGGCCATTCCCCCTGGGGGGGGGGGGTGTGATTTCTCACTTTCTGTTTCTCTGTCTCTCTGTCTTTCTGGTGAGCACCTGTTCCCTATATCAAAAAACTCTAAAAAAAAAAAAAAAAAAGGAATAAAGAAGACATAAAAATAATCCCACAAGTATATTTTTAGAAAATTCCACATTATTAATCATAAGAGAAATGCAAAAGAAAATCATAATGAGATATCATTTAACAGCTGTTATAATGACTATTAACAAAAATACAAAGAGAACAAGTGTTGGCAAGAATGCAACAAAAAAAGAAATTAATGTGAATGTAATTGATAAAACCATTATGAAATACAATACAGAAGTCCCTTAAAAAATTAAAAATAAGACTACTGTATGATCCAGAATTTTACTATTGGGCATATATCCAAAGAAAAGATAATCAGTATATCAAAGAGATATTTTCACTTCTAGATTTATTGTGATGCTATTTGCAATAGTCGAATTATGTAATCAATTATGAGTTCTCATCAATACATGATTTTTAAAGTGTAGAATATATACGTAATAGAGTCGTGTACAGCCTTAAAAAAGAGAGATAGTATTGTTTGTAAAGTGAATGAGCGTGGAAGATACTATGCTAAATGAATCACACAGAAAGACAAATACTGCATGGTTTCAGTTTTATATGGAATCTAAAAAGAGTTGAATTTATAGAATTAAAGAGTAGAATGCTGGCTACCAGGGCTGAGGTATTAGGGCTTAGAAAAGGACACAACATTTTAGTTAGATAGGAATTAAAGAGCTCTATTGTACAATGTGATGACTATAGCTAATTACTAAGTATTATACTTTGAAAATTGCTAAGACAGTAGATTTTAAGTGTTCTCAACACTGAAAATGATAAGTATTAGAACTAATACATATGTTAAATGGTTGATTGAGCCATTTCTCAATATATACATATTTCAAAACATCATGTTGTACTTGATAAATATATACAACTTTTATTTTTTAGCTAGAAAAATAAAATATACCAGAAAATGAGCTAAAACAATAAAACATGAGAAAACATGGGGAAAATCTTTTATTATTTACATTTAATCACCATGCATCTTTTTTTTTTTTTAAGAGAGAGAAATTTTTGCTATAGGACGTCTACACTTGCCAGAGAGACAGTGTGAGAAATCACCCCCCCCACGCCCACGGGGGTGGCCATGCCACAATCCCTTTTCCTCCAGTCTCCTCTCAGGATTTAGGGCATGCATGGTCATGTGCCCAGCATGAGTTTCAAGTTACCAGGTCTAGGACTCGAACTGTGATTGGCCATGTGGGGTTCTAGTGCCTTAGCCACTATGCCATCCACTGGTCCTTTACCATACATCTTTACAGTTTATAACATATTTTTTTTCTGAGCACAAATACATTGCATATAAGTCAAGATAAAGACTTTATCATATATGTTATCATCAGGAAATAATTTTTATTTTTGTGTCAATTAAATGTATTTTTTCCCTTTTCTCCTCCCTCCCCCTATTACCCAAACCCTTTTACCTCCCCACCACTATCTTCTATCTACATTATCCACAGTTTTCCTCCCTGCAATTATACCTTCAACCTTTCAGTTTCTGCCATAGAGCACAGACATCTGGTATATATAGGGTGGGGACATACAAAGTCTGTCTTTCATAGTCTGGCTTGCTTCACTTAGCATTAAGGCTTCCATATTCATCCACTTTGTATCAAATGCCAGGGTTTCATTTTTTTTTTTTTATGGCTGAGGAGCATTCCATAGAGTACACATGCCAAATTTTTCAATACATTCATCTATTTTTGGAAATTTTAATTAATTCCATGGCCTAGCAATTGTAAATAATGCCACAATAAACATGGATATGTAAGTGTTTTTCTGATTAAGGGTTTTTCCAATCCTTTGGGTAAATACCTAAGAATGGAATTACTGGGTCATATGGTAGTTCTATTTGTAGGTTTCTGAGGAATCTCCATATTGTTCTCCACAGTGGCTGTACTAATTTACATTCCTGGGACCAGCAGTTAGCATAATGGCTATGTCGTTGGTCTTCCATGTAGTCGACCACGGTTCGAGTACCGGACCTAGTGGCTTAAAATCATGCCAAGCACGTGTGTGCATGCCCAAGATTCCGAGAGGAGAATGGAGGAGAAGGGATTGCAGCATGGCCATCTCCCCAGGGGTGGGGGTGGAGTGATTTCTCATTTTCTGCTCTATCTTTCTGTCCAGCACACATGCCCTATAGCAAAAACATCTCCAAAAAATAAAAAATTTACATTCCCACCAACATAGGAGGGTTCCCTTTTCACCATAGCCTTATCAACCCTTATCATTATTTATTTTTTTCATCTTAGCCATTCTGCCTGGGGTTAAGTGGTCTCTCGTAGTTTTGATTTGCATTTCCTCTATAATAAGAGATTTTAAGCATGTTTTCATGTGCTTTTTGGCTATTCGTATGTCTTCCTTGGAGAGTTTTCTGCTCAGCTCATTTGACCATCTTTTAATTGGATTGATTTTTTTCTTTTTGTTTTGCAGGTAAACTGCTTGAGTTTCCTAAATATTCTGGTTATCAGTCCTGTATCTGAGATACAGTTTGCAAATATATTCTCCCACTATGAGTATTGTCTTCTCACTCGAATTTTTTTTTTTTTTCTGTGCAGAAACTTCTCAGCCTAATGTAGTTTTTCTATTTTTGGGACTGTTTCTCATGCTTCGGGGTCTTCTTCAAGAAATCTTTGCCTTGAGATAAAACACAAATATACCAAAAAAATTGTAGAGTTGAATGAGGAGATAAAGCTTCATTACAGAGCAAACAACAGCAAATTTATAAAGAGAAGTGGTAGGGCTTCTTAGTTTTTTGTTTGTTTTGTTTCATTTTGTTTTGTTTTTCCTCTTTTCTCATTGAATATAGGACTTTTAATATAGCCATAAAACATTTAGTCCACATATAAGGGAGGCAACAGAATATAGTGGTTACAATTGTGTCAAAGTGGAAGTTCCTCTGTTGAGCTCAGCGAGTTTGAATTTTACTCTATCATTTATTTACTCATTTTATTTCCTTTAATTTTTTTATTTCAATTTCTTTTATACATTCAATCACATGCTACTTATCTTGCAAAGTGAATATTCCAATATGTGTACATGTCTCACCATTCCAGTTAACAATACTATAGAAAGAAACCACTTTAGTTTTATTACATTAAATGTATTATACAGTCCACAAAAATTTTATTAAATTTACCTTTGACTCTTATATTCTTTCCTTCGAAAATTGTTTTATAAAATAATTTTGAGCTGAACTCGTTTTACATTAGCTATTGTAAGAGGTCACAAAAAGAATACTAGTACAAAGAGTCAAAAAATATAAATTTGATTATTGCAGAAAACACAAATAATTAAATGCTCAATATTATTTTTAATAATATTATTTTTAATTTACTTTTACATCATGGTACAGAAATGCCGAACCATCTAATTTATACCTCCTTGATTTAAAAAAATAAAAGAAATATTTGCCTAACATGGGGAAAATCTTAATGCCATTAGATTTGGCAATGTTATGTTTACAACAGCATTATCTACAATAGACAAAAAGTGGAAATAACTCAAGTGTTTGTTGATGAATGAGCTACATTTGACATATACATGTAAAATATCTTTCAGCCATAAGATGGAATAAAATTCTGATATATATTACAGAATATATGACTCCTAAAAATTTTATGCTAAGTGAAATAGGCCAGAAATAAAAAGACAAATATTACATGTTACTATTTGGTACCTAGGGTAGTCAAATTCATAGGGAAAAGAACTAGAATAGTAGTTACTAGGGACTAAAGGGAGGGGAAAATTGAGAGTCATTTTTAATGGTATGTAGCTTCATTGTTGGAAGATAAAAAAGTTCTGGAGATAAATAACAATGAGAGTTGCACAACAGTGTAAATACACTCTGTTCCATGGAATTGTATACTTAAAAATGGCTCAAAAGGCAATTTTTATGTTATGTATATTTTACCACCATAAAAATCAATGCAATAGAAAGAAAGATCTGTCCAATAATGTGGAAAGATCCAGAGGAGGTTGGAAAAAACAACTTAATCAAGTGAAATATCTTTGGAGAGAAGTATGCAGGAATAGTAAATAAAGGAGAGATTGATCAAAATGAAAAGAAAAAGGAGGAACTGATGTGAAGAAATTAGTAGATTAGAAAGCTCACATTAATCAAGTTATATGTAAAAAAAATAATTTATTTCCTGAAAATGACAGAAACAGAAATAGAATTTGAGTTTGCATTTGTAAAATGGATTGCCATAGGGCGTGTTTTTTAATCAGAAATTGTCAAAATAATTTATAAATATCTTGCGTATATTTTTGTTGCTTTTTATTAGCACAATTTAACAGTAACATAGTGCTGTTAGTTTATTACAAACCAGCAGGAACATTTTAGACAATACATTTTATAAATCTGATCATGTTCCTTGCAAAGAATTCGTTTATATTTCAACAATCCAGTACTCCAGCAGAGGGACATCTTGAGTTAAAAATTAACACAGCAGCACTAGAAGCAAAAGGAGAAGAATCTATTTCCTCTCGTTCAACTGATAGCATTATATACGATGACATATACAACTGCCTTTTTTAAAAATGTTTACTGTATTTAATATGGTTTATTGTCATCAATGCTTAACTTTTCAAAAAATAAACAGAATTAAAATTTGAGATTTACCAACTACACAGCAATAAGTTTACTGGTTCATGAATACAAAATTTTAGATGCTTTAATAATTTTATTTTGACATAACATTCATTATACTTCATGCTCACCACCTTTGTTATTTTTGCCTCTTGTTATTTTATACTACCTATGCCTTTTTTCCCTTATATGCAGTCAAAAATTAAACAATGGCAGCATTGGTAATAAGTTACATATTTGAACCTCTTGTAATCAAAATCATCATTTGACTTTTATTAATAATACTTTATTTTGTTTTAATTGAAAAAAAATTTACCACATAAGAACAGAAGTCTTTAATTAGAACTTTCCACATTTGGGGATGCTGATTGTATTATTTTATAAGTTATTTTTATATATTTATTTTTAAAATTAGTAGCTTCTTAGTGATTGTTTAAATAGAGATTACATGAATAAATAAAATACAATTACCTTAGGCTGGCAGATGGCATGGTGGTTAAGGCACTGGACTTCCACATGGGTGATCGCAGTTCAAGTTCCAGACCTGGTGTCTCGCTATCTCACTTTCTCTCTTTCTCTGTGTCTGTCTCTGGTCAAATTTTAAAAATAATAATAATAATGTGACCAGCAGGTAGCGTAATGCCTATTTGCTGGACTGCCATGTTGTTGATCGCGTTTCGAGTCTCAGACCTGCCAAGCACGTGTGCATGCATGCCCAAGATCCTGAGAAGAGAATGGAGGAGAAGGGATTGTGGCGTGGCCATCCCCCCTGGGGGGTGATTTCTCACTTTCTGTCTCTCTGTCTCTCTCTGTCTTTCTGGTGGGCGCAAGTGCTCTATAGCAAAAACCTCTCCAAAATAATAATAATAATAATAATAATAATAATAATAAATAAAATTAAATAAGTAATTCTAAAAAAACAATTCATTTACCCTGTTACACAGTCATGCTTCTAACAGTAAAATGTTTATAAGATATCAGTTTACAGGAAAAAATTATAAACTTAAATTAGATCTCACAATTTTGTTTTAAACCACATGTACGAGCATTAATTTAGATTTTCAGCTTTGATCATTATCACAACCATTCACATAATCTTTGGTCACTATTTTTTTTATCTTGACAAATATGTATTGAGTGGAAATTATGTATCAGGCACTTATGTCTAGATTCTAGGCATATAACTGTTTAAAAATTAAATAAAACAAGCCTCTGTCCTCGTGGAATTACATTGTGTTTATTGTACTTCACAAGTCTTCAGAACTGTCATTACCAGGTACTTCTGAAAATGGAGATGAGAGGAGTCAAAATTAGGAAAACTGTCCACTTAAAAATTCAGACAAGACCTCTTTCTCCCACTTTACAAGAAGCTAACTTCATTTACCCCAGCAGAAGACTGGAGATTTATCCTGGGACTCAAAGCGCTCAGTCAACCATGTGGGATCCATCTACCTTAATCAGGCCGATAGTTGTCCCACCATTATTACTATTGCTATTATTTTAAGATAGGGTTTGCACAATCCTTCTGCCTCAGCCTCTTGAATAGCTGGGACCAAATGCACATGTCACTGTACCCAGATCTTTCAGACAGAAGATAGGGTCTCATTATGTTACCCAGGCTAGCCTCAAGTTCATAGTTTCCCTACATCTGCCTCCTGAGTAGCTGGGCCTGTAGGCACATACTGCCATATGCTCCACCATGGCTTAGCCTCAGAAGATATCAGTTCAATTTTGTTTATTTCCATAATAAGCTCTATAATACTACTTGGCTCCATGATGTATGTACATATACAACTTTGATAAAAATAAAAATAAAAAATCGAGATAATTAGATATGTAGATATACAATAGCTATGAGTTTATTTTGAAGTTTTCAAAAAGGGTATTAATGCTTTATGTAGATACTCACAAATGTATGATAATATCTAAAAGTTTATGAGCTAAGGAGAGTATATCTATGTGCTACCTCTCCTTAAGAAAAGGAGAAAAATTAAGGGTTCTTCTTCCTCAGAATTTCTGATGAATAATTAAATACACAGAATCTTGAGACTAGAAATGGCCACATATGTTATTTAGTTTAAATTCATTCACCCCAAAAATATTGTTTGTCACATGATACTAACATTGGGTTAAGTACCAGATATTGGACAATAAAATGGTTCTCCTATTATTTCATTTTTTGTATTGGGAAGTAGGTATGGTGATGTAAAAATACAGGAAAATCACAAAGAATAATATAACACGTGCTTATATGCCACTACCTAAAACTTACTATTATTATATGGTCTTATTTGTTTCTAAATCTTTTACTGATAAGTATGCTTCATTAAAAATTCCCAAATGACATAATATTAATAATAATAAAGACAGAAAATATGTATAAACCACTTATAATATGCATGCACAATTCTGAGCACTTGCCATGGAGTAATTTTTTTAAACAATTATTTTATTGAACTTTATTTGTTTATTTTATTTTGACCAGAGAGGGAGAGAGAGAGGAAGACAGAGAGAGAGAGAGAAAAAGAGAATGTTAGAAGCCAAGCTACCAGGCCTGGGAATTGAACTGCAGTTGGCCAAGTGAGAATCTAACGCCCTTAAACACCACATCACCTGCTGGCCCCTAATCTTTACAGCAACTCATAAGTTAGGCACTTACAAAATTATGGTCATTTAACAGCCCAGGGAACTGATGTACAGAGAAGTAAATGACTTGTCTAAGATCACAGAGCTAAGACAGATCATTAGGATGAAAACCAGGGAATCTGATTCCATAGTCCAGACTAGAAACGATTAATCTATATTGCCTCTTATGATATATGTTTGATGTACATACACATTATCCTTCCAAAAACTTAAGGAAAAAAGGTGTAGATCTAATTATAATCCATGGGTCTATTTCCATCTCCATCTCCCTAGAACTATACACTATCATGAGTTTATTGTGTATCTTTCCATTCCAGTTTTTATGTTTTTGTGCACATGTTGCCATGAATAATATATATGCTATATATGTTATTTTAAAATACTATTTTTATTTAGGTCATTTCTTTTTTTCTTTCTTTCTCTTTTTCTTTTTCTTTCTTCCTTTCTTCTTCCTTTCCTTCTTTCTTCTTTCTATTTCTTCCTTTTTCTTTCTTTCTCCTTTCTTTCTTTTCTTTTGCTAATGCATTTCTTGTTCTCCAATGTGTGCTAGTAGGACATGGATAGTTTCATTGTTATTAGATAGTAGCCATCACTCACAATGCGTTTTTACCTTCTTACCTTCCTATTAGCACTATGTGAAAATATCACACTTTTACTAATACTTGATTTTGTCAGATTGTATACAATTACATCTGTTTCTTATTTGGGTATGCCCATGATGAACATTTTGGTGTTTGGGAAAAAAGAAAACATATTTCCAGGTTTCATAGTCTGATATTAAAATTTAAGAAGTCATAGGTGTACCTGGCTTATTAATTTTAATATTTTTTACCTTTAATTTTGTACATCTTAAACATAAAACAATTTGGTTTTTCAAAGCATACATGCATTGCATTGTCAATCAAGTCAAAGATATTACCATAAATATCATATTTAACAGGTAAGTTTTGATTGTTATGTCTGCTAAATGTTTTGTCTTTGAGCTCCTCCCTCCCATCCACCACTATCCAACCCTTCTTATACAGTCTCTGGTATCTGCACTTGCTGTCCTTGCTGTGATATCTTCCAATATTTCAGTTTCTGCCATAAAATGCAGACGTAGAGTGGGGGTGTATAATGTCTATCTTTCATAGTCTGTCTTGCTTGGCTCAGCATTAAGTCTTCTACAGATATCCACTTCATATCAAATAACAGAATCTCATTGTTTTGTTTGTTTGTTTGTTTATTTTGGCTGAGTAATATTCTACAATGTATATGTGACACGGTTTTTCAATCCAGTCATTTGTTCCCGGGCATTTGAGTTGATTCCATGTCTTAGCAATTATGAATAATGTTGCAATAAATGTCAATGTGCAAGTGTCTTTCCAACTGATTGCTTTCCTGTCCTTTGAGTAAATACCCAGGAGTGGCATTACTGGGTTGTATGGTACTTTTAATTTTTTTAAAAGAAACTCTCTATGTGATATCAACATTACCAGTAACCCATCTCCCACTGATAACCACATGTGGAGACGAACTTTTAAACAATGTGTAACAGTATTTAAGTCTGTCAGAAGAGAAGTCTAGAATACAATGGGGGGAATAGGAGACATAGTGACGAATTCCCAGTGGGGCAAATTGGAGGTTATATTTTGGCTAAGAAGCCTTGTGAAAGCACAAAGGTGGCAAGTGGGTACTCTAGGGAGAGAAGGATTGATGTGAATAAAGACTCAGAGGCCTGGGGAAATGTATTGTCTTACAGTAACTATAAGTTGTTAAACAGTCTGGAACATAATCCACGTGTGTAAGAATGTCTGTATAAGTGTCATTACATGGAATAGGGGTGTTACTTTTAAATGCATTGCAAAATACTAAGTTTAAAAATAGGTTTCTAGCCTACAGTCTAAAATCATAGTGTAGCTCAATTTTACCTTCACTAGAAATTATTACCTTTCATTTTCTATTGTCTTTATCTTTCTTGGCTTCAAATTATTTAATAATAATTCAAACTTTTCTATGCCTAGAAATTATGTGACTAGGTGAGTGACAGCATAGGTGAGTGTCTTACATAAAACACTGATACTTTTGCAATTATTCAGTGTAACCTGAGACAGACCTTTGGAATTAAAAGTATCTAGACATTTACAAATTTCAGTACCCTTTTGTACTGAAGGAACAAATGATGTGGTTAAAATTATTTATAATATTTGCCAGGCTACTATACATGTACAAGAAATACATATTTCTTACAATACCATATTATAATACATATTATAATTTTAACATTACTTAAAATACTTCAATTTAAGTGTTAAGTAATATTAGATGTGTTATTTTTCTCATTTAACTAATTTTTTTTTGAGAGATTTTCGCTATAGGGCGCGTGCGCTCGCCAGACAGACAGAGAGAGACATAGAGACAGAAAGCGAGAAATCACCCCCAAGGGGGATGGTCACGCCGCAATCCCTTCTCCTCCATTCTCCTCTCAGGATCTTGGGCACGCACGCACACGCGCCTGGCGTGAGTTTTAAGCCACCGGGTCCGGGATGCGAACCGCGGTCGACTACGTGGGAGTCCAGCAACATAGCCATTACGCTAACTGCTGGTTCCCACTGTTTTTTTTTTTTTTTTTTTTTTTTTGAGAGGGCTTTTTTTTTTTTTTTTTTGCCATAGGGCACATGTGCTCCCCAGAAAGACAGAGACAGAGAGACAGAAAGCAAGAAATTAGCCCCCAGGAGAGATGGCCATGCTTCAATTCCTTCTCCATTCTCATCTCAGGATCTTGGGTATACACACACACACACACACATGCCCGGTGTGAATTTAAGCCACCGGGTCCAGGACTCGAACCGTGGTCAACTAAATGGGAGTCCAGCGACATAGCCATTATGCCAACTGCTGGTCCCTCCTTTAACTATTATAAAATCACAATGTGATACTTAAAATTTATAATTTTTTAAAATTCAAGCAAGTTTGACACTATTTTTGTACCATTGATGCAGGAAATGCTTAGCTAAAAATAATAATAGTGCATATAACATAACATTGAAAACAAAATTTAAGCCTTTCATTTTAAAAATAACTTGTATTGACTTTCAAGCAAATTATGTCCTATATAAAACGTTTAAAACATTTGACCTATAATATATGAAAAAATGTTCTTTATTACTGATCAACAGGGCAATACAAGTTAAAACCACAAGGAGATATCACCTCACCTCTATTAGAATAGCTATTATCAAAAGACTAAAGATAAACACAATATGTGTTGGTGACAGTCTGGAGAAAAAGGAACCCTTTTGTACTGTTTGTGGAATGTCAGTCAATACAGTCATTGTGAAAAACAGGATGGGAGAATTGTCAGAAAACTAAATACAGAATTTTTATGTGATACATTAATCTCACTACTGGGTACATATACAAAGGAATTGAAATTAGAATGCCAAAGAAACATCTGTACCCACATGTTCATGGCAACACTATTCACAATTCTTAAGCTATGGAAGAAACCTACATGTCCATTGTCAAATAAATGAATAAAGAAAATGTAGTATATACACATAATGAAATATTAGCCTTAAAAAGAGAGAAATCTTGTCATTGGCCATAACATACATGAACCTAGATGATATTATGCTAAGTGAAATAAACCAAAGAAAGATAAATACTACACGATCTCACTTAAAAGTGGAATGTTGGGGACTAGCATATGGCATAACGGTTAAGTCACTGGACTCCATGTAGTCGACGATGGTTTTAGTCCCAGACTCAGTGGCTTAAAATTCATGCTGGACGCGTTTGCATGTGTGCCCAAAATCCTGAGAGGAAAATGGAGGAGAAGGGATTGTGGCTTGGCCGTCTCCCCAGGAGTGAGGGGGGTATTTCTTGCTTTCTGTCTTTTTCCCTCCCTGTCTCGCCAGCAAGCACACACACCCTATCGCAAAAATCTCTCTCTAATAATTAAAAAAAAATGTGGAATGTAGGAAATTTGAACTCATGGAAATAGAGAGAAGAATGATGGTTACCAGAGGCTGAAGAAGAGTAGTGGTGGGAAAGGGAAGATGTTGACTAAAAGAAACAAAGTTTTACTATAATGATCTATTGCACGTGACAGTAATTACAATAGTAATGCATTGAATGTTTCAAAAATGGTAAAAGAGCAGATTCTAAATATTTTTAACATGCACACAAAATGATAATTATATGAGATGATGCTTTTGTAATTGGCTTGATTTACTCATTCCATATTATAAATATATATCAAAACATCAATGTTATGCCCCAGAAATTATATATATATATATGTATATAATATATATATATACACATATATATATATATATAAAATTATTATTTGACTATGAAAAATAACAATTTTAATTTAAAAAATATTCTAAACACATCTCCCAAGTGTCCTGGGTGAGATTTGCTAGCTTGTTAGTCTTAATTCAGACTGGCTTTTTACTTGTTTGTCAGAAATCATTCCTCCTTTACGTTATTTGTTCATTCAACATATATTGGGTGTTTTACTTGCTGTAGGCACTATTTTAGGTCTATATGGATAACACATGCAAACCTCAAGTCATTAAAAGATTAATATTTTATAATTATTTCTTGCTAGTATTTCTCCAACATTATACTTTATTGGTCATACCCTCCAGATATGTTAATTAATCTTTTTAACTAATGGATATCCTCACTCTTACATGACAACACTTTTATATTTATATAAAGTTGTTTACATGAATCCCCAGGGGCTATTTCAAATTCTTTCTACTTTCCTGTAGCTGCAAACATCATCAGTCTACCCTGAGTCTGTGAAGATCTACCCTGAGTCTGTGAAGACAGCCTCCTCTTTTACTTCCCTCTTCCTACCTCTGACAGGACCTTAACCCATTTTTTTGCTTTTCCCTTTTGTACTCTTCTATCTTTGTTTTGTTTTTGTTTTTGTTTTTGTTTTGTTTTTAGGGGTTTTTTTGAGAGGTTTTTCTCTATAGGGCGCATGCGCTCGCCAGACAGACAGAGAGAGACAGAAAGCGAGAAATCACCCCCCAGGGGGGATGGTCACGCCGCAATCCCTTCTCCTCCATTCTCCTCTCGGGATCTTGGGCACGCACGCACACGCGCCCGGCGTGAGTTCTAAGCCACCGGGTCCGGGACGTGAACCGCGGTCGACTACGTGGGAGTCCAGCGACATAGCCATTACGCTAACTGCTGGTTCCCTATCTTTGTTTTCTTCATCTCAATCAATTCTTTCACTTTTTCCACAAGTCACTTCATAACTCTTCAGGTTGTAAAATTTGGGAGGAGGTTATTTGTATAATTCTACTATATTATATTATCTCATTGTTTGCTCTGTATAATTAGGGTGGTTTAGATTCATAAAATAGCAACATAATTCAGACTGACTTAAACACCACTGAACTGTACTACTTTACAGAATTGAGAGTCTGGAAAGGGGATGACCTCAAGGCTCTATCTAGCTCCACTTTTTTGTGATTTTTTTTTTTTCAATCTGTCTTCCTCCATATGTTGACTTTTCCCTCAGGCTTCTATCAATAGGATTGTAAGGGTTCCATGTATTCCCTGTGACTTGGTGAGAATCAAAGGGGGCAAGTATGCTTTTTTGTAGTACAGTACTAACTCTTTTGAGAAGTCAACTGTCTTCTACTCATGTCAAGTTGATGGGATTGGGTCACATGACTGTTTCTAAATTAATTACTGGAAATAAGATTTGATAATCATGATTGGTTTAGACTAATTATTCTGAGCAGGAGCAACCATGACTACCACAACACTTCAACTAATTTGGATTTTTATCCTTCTATAAAATTCCATAGCATTCGCTGTCTCTCTTAAAACATTTCCGGTCTACTATAGTTCTACTGTTAAGTGATGGTAACCCCTTGGGTTCATTGTTACCTCTAGAATGCAAGGAATGCATCACATAAAATTCATTTTTATATTACTTAAAACACACAGATGTAATGCTATTTTGCTTGAATTTTGTTTTCACATATCTGGAGGCTAATATTGAGGTCAATGTGAGGATCACAGAAATATTATCTTAGACTAAATTGCCACATGAATATTTTCATTTTGATTATTCTTCTATCATTGGACTAAAAAGAATTAAGTGATGATCATGAATAACTTGTGTTACTTTTGTTTTCTTGTCTTTTAGAAATTGACTCTATTTTATAACAATTATTATTTGTGTCACTATTTTTGTAAATAAAATTATTTATTGACACACACTAATCAAGTAAGAAAATTCTTTCTGTGCAAATAATGTTAAGTTTTGTCATTTTTCATGCTTCATTTTCTTAACATTTATACTTAAGCATCGTTGATTCCCTTACTATGATTATTTTATACTTATCACTTCGTCTCTAGTAGCATATTGACATTACAACTGAACCTAACAAGCCTTTAAGAAATTGCACAATATACAAAAAAATCCTGAAAGTTGTATAAACATCTGATGAATGAAACCACAAAATTAAACCCACATATGTGGTACATAGGTAATAGAGAACAGTGATTTAAAAACAAAAGTGGGCCAGGGGTGAAGGACAGGTGGCCAGACAGTGGCAGAGTGGTAATTCTGTGAGGCTGACCCACATGGAAAGTTTCCGGGTGCAAGTCTGAAGATCTCCCTGCATGTTCCCAGTGTACCCATGCCCATAATCCAGAGAGGGCCAAAGCTGGTGGTTGAAATCAAGTGAAGACCCCATTGGAAATGCCTATCTTTCTGTCTCTTTCTCTCTCCTGCTCTTAGGAAAAATAAATAAATAAAACTAAACAGAAGCAATAATAAAAAACAAAAGCAGGGACCAGCAGTTAGCGTAATGGCTATGTCGCTGGACTCCCACGTAGTCGACCGCGGTTCGAGTCCCGGACCCGGCGGCTTAAACTCACGCTGGGCGCGTGTGCGTGCGTGCCCAAGATCCCGAGAGGAGAATGGAGGAGAAGGGATTGCGGCGTGGCCATCCCCCCTGGGGGGTGATTTCCTGCTTTCTATCTCTCTGTCTCTCTCTGTCTGTCTGGCGAGCGCACGCGCCCTATAGCAAAAACCTCTCCAAAAAAAGAAAAAAAAAAAAAAAAAAAGCAGAACTTTGAGTCAAATACTTAAGGTTTGAAGCCCAGCGCTCCTAATAGAATGTGAAATTTCTCATTACTTAACTTCTCAAATACTCAGTTTCTTCATGTGTAAACTGAGGATAATAGAATTATTTATTTCAATGGCCGGTAGGTGGTACAGTGGTTAGGGGCACTGGACTCTCACATGGCCAACCATGGTTCGAGTCCCAGACCTGTTGGCTTGCTTTCTCATTCTCTCTCTTTCACTTTCTCTCTCTCTCACACTCTGTCCCTCTCTGGTCAAATTAAAATAAATAAATAAAGTTAAATGAAATAATTCTAAAAAAAGAATTATTTATTTCATACTGAGCATTGAAATAACACATCTGAAATACTAAGCACAATGTATAGAACATGATGATCTGTCAATAAATGGTAGTGATTATTAAAATGTACCAACTGTTGCATTTATGTATGTTGCCCAATTGATGATTATTTGTCTATTCTATATGTTTCCTTAGTAGAAAGAATACTGGCCCAGCAAAGATGTCTACATCCAAATCCCTGTAATTTATAAAATTATTACATAGAAAAGGGGAATTAAGTTATCAAGTAGACTTAAACGGACCTTAAGTTAGAACAACTGTCCTGGCTTATCCAGGTTAATTATAAGGGGCTTTACATATGGAAGAAGGAGGCAAAAGAGGAGTTCAGAATGATGTAATTTGAAAAGGACTGCTGCTAACTATGAAGATAGGGGTAAGATGGCAATGGGCCCAAGGAATAGGATTGGCATCTAGAATATTGAAAAGACAAGGAAAATGATTTTCCCATAGAGTCTCCTGAAAGAAATGCAACCCTACTGAAACCTTGATTTAGCCCAGTGAGGGCCATTTTAGGTTTCTAAACTATAGAACTATAATATAATAAATTTCTGTTGTTTAAGTCACTAAGTTTTTGGTAATTTATAGCAATACACCAAGGAAACTAATAGACCTAAAATTTTTACATATATTTGTAATACTTTAGTCCTAACAAAAAAAGGTACATTAAAAAAAAGATGTATATGAGCATATTAACACATTGAGTTACTAATACTTCCAATGTTTATTAGTTTATTCATGTAATACATAGCTACTGAGTCCTTACTTTGTATTGTGCTAATGTTATATGAAGATATTATGAGCAGCAAGTTCCAATATGCCAAGAAAGGGGACATCTGACACATCAATCACAGCTAGAACCCCTGGTATCCTTGAAGATGATGAAGAATGAGGATTGGTTAAGCAAATTCCTCAGATTCCTAACCTAAGGGAAAAGTATGCAAGCTCAGATGGAAACCAAGGAATTCAAAGGAAAGACTTAGCTGCAATGACTGACCTCCTCTTCTAATATTCATGACAAGACCCTGGGATAAAAGTAACACCTATCCCCATTTCCAGTTACAGCTGTCCTTCTCTGCCAGCTGCTCACTCACAGGCCTTTCTGGCATGGAGGTGTATTTCTTTTCTACTAAAAATCTTTACTTTTCTATTAAAGCTTCTTTTTCTCTACTTTACACATGCTTGTGTTTTTTTCCTTTTTCTTTTTAAGAATTATTTTATTTCCCTTTATTATTATTACTATTTTCCAGTTTTATCAGACAGACAGAGAGAGGGAAAGTGAGAAAGCAAGCCACCAGGTCCAGAACTTGAACCATGTGGGAGTCTAGTGCCTTTAACCACCACGCCACCTGCTGGCCCCTGTTTGTGTTTCTTTTTTTTTTTTTTTTTTTTTTTTTTCCATTCTACATCTTCTGGCAGGTCTTGTACTAAGAGACCTGGACCCAAAGAACTGAATGTTTCATATAACAGCTCAGATCCCTCCACTGATAATACTAGGTGCTGGAGGTATGATGATGGGCAAAATAAGGAAAAATTCTTGTTACTCAGGGAAATTTCTTTCTGCATAAAATTATCAAGGTGAGCCTGCCAGTGGCATGGTGGTTAAGGCAGCTGGATCCCACATGACCTACTGTGTAGTTCAAGTCCTAGAACCAGTGGCTTGAAAATCAAGCTGGGAACATGTGTTTGCATGCCCAAAATTCCAAGGAGAGGGAGAAATGGAGAAGGGGTTGTGGCATGACCATTTCCCACAGAGGATGCTTTCTCACTTTCCTTCTCCCTTTCTTTCTCTCTTTCTCTTTGTCTCTTTCTGGTGAGTAATGAGCCCTCTGGCAAATTTTTTAAAAAAAGGCAGGTTTTATAATAGCTTGGACATGGAGAGTAAGGGAAAGAGAAGTATTTAAGGACAGCTTCTAAATTTCACATTTCCAAAACTGGATTAATATGTGCCAATCATTTAGACTGTAATCATTAGGTCATAAGTAAGTCACTAGTTGCAATAAATATGGTGAATTTGAAGTTTCTTTTAGAAAAATAAATGGAGATATTCTGTGAGAGTCAGATAAATATTTCTGAAATCATGAGAGGTCTGGCTTCCAGACTGAAAAAAAAAGAATAAGAAAATAGAAAGCATGGGTATAAAACAAATAAGTTCCCTTGAGGAGAGAGTATGGAGTGGGCAAAGAACCATAAAAGCAAGCTTTGAAGATTTCCAACATTAGATGAGGAGAACACAAAGAATACTGAGAAGAGGATAAAAGAGAAAAAAGAAAAAAAAATTGTGTCATGGAATAAAGAGAGCACGTTATTTGGAGAAAAAGGCAGTTGGACATTGTTTTAGGTTCTGTTTTGATAGGTGAAGAAAGCTAAGGACTGAAAATGGTATGAATGAGCTTCATTGATACTGGTAATGTTAATGAGAACAAGCTAGGTGGAGTGATTGGGATAGAATTTAAATTGGAGTGAGTTAGGAGTGAAAGTTGAAGAAATGAGATTAAATAGTAAAACCAACATTTCTAAGATGTATGGTTATGAAGCGAAGAGGAGAAAACTAGGGTGATAGCTGACTATAGATATGAGTCAAGGGAAAAATCTATTTTTAAAAAAGAGACTAAAGCATGTTTCCAAAATTGGTAAGAGGGATAATCTTGAAAGGGAGTGCTTAACTATGTAAGAAATCTAATGCATAATTGATCCTGAGAAAGTGATGAAGAATAAGATTCAAGGCACAGGGCTCAGGAATGGTTGAGTGATATATCTTACAACATACAGAGGAAAGAGGGAGAGTGTAGTTGCAGATGGCTTTGTATTCATTATGAGATGGTCAGTCAAGTGTGGCCACAAGAGGAGACAGAAAGAGGACCAGGGAACAAACATATGATGTTTATTATACTCATCAGTCCTCAAGGCAGAAGGCAGGACAAGACATGCAGTGCCACATGGGAAAAACAAATGGCTGATCAAGAGGCAAAAGACAGGAGCAAGGGTAAGTTTAAGTCAGAACCTTTATTGGAGTTTCTGAGAGAAACACAAGGCAGGGCAGAGTGGTCAGTTTAGGATTGTTTAGTTTGAATAATTTAGGCAGGTTCTAAACAATAAGAATGCTAATTATTTGCATGGTATCTAGGATGGGAGGATTAAGGTAGAAGAATATTGCTTTCTAGGATGTAAGAGCCAGATAGAAGAAGTAGGTTTCTGGATTGTTTAGTTTTCATATCAGAGTCATGATCTTAGCTATGCTCTTTGCTATCTCCAAGAATTAGTACTGAGATAGGCAGTCTCTTCCCAGACAGAAAGGTTTTTAAGATATATAAGCACCATAATGTACAGAATATTTTAAATATTTATGAAACACAGTTAGCAGGAATAGTAGCAGAAATAGGAAAATTATTTTAAGTTTTTTCTATCAAGTGGCAGATAAATAGCATATGGGGGAATAAGAAGAGAGTAACATATTTGAGGATAAGAGACATTTGGTCTACAGAGGAAACATTGAAACATTTATAGAAAGTGGAATTAAAGTATGAGTTTATTTTGGTACAAAATAATTGAGATCTATACACTATTTTTTCATAATATGTATTTTCCATAAACTTTTTGGAGACTCCTCTTGTATTAGTTACCTAATATGCTTGGGAAAATAATGATTCTCAAACACATTCTAAACTGATTTACATGTATTATTCCATTTAATCCTTGTGAGGAAACTTTGATGTAGGTAGGATTACTCTTTCCCTTTTATAAATAAGGAAATTAAGTCACATTAGCATCCATAAATTTATTCAGACAGTAAAGAATAAAGCTGAGATTTAAATCCAGGTTTTGCAAGCTATCCCCTTTACATCTATATAATATGGCCTCACGAGACGAATGCGATGAATCTTAGGAGATTTACAAAATTTTGTCTAGTTCATATCTTTGGGGAACATGTGCTATCAATAGAATCAGCATGACAGCGTATGAAATCATAAAAAAAATCATGAATGTAAAAAAGAATAGGTCAAAATCTAGAGAGACTATTATTTCTACAGTCATCTAAGAGTCATAAACATTGCACAGATATCTCAAATTCAACTTGAACCAAAGCAAACTTCTTTTCACTTGTTCTAAAATCTGCCCTCATTTAATGTTCCTACTGTCATAGTTGTAGTATAGGCATTCATTCCCTTTTGACCTTTCCAAGCTGGTTTATTGGATTCTAATCTATCTTTTCTCCTTTTGACTGTGCTTTAAATTTCTAAAATGTGTTATAGCGTGCCACTATCCATCTTAAATGACTTTGATTATTTCCCATAGCTTATGGTATGTGTTCTAAACTTTCTACTATGATATTCAAATCCCCTAGGGCAGTGAATATCAACTATTTAAAAACATAGACCCATACATGTGAGTATTTAAAAAAAAAAAAAACCTGAAAATTATGAGTTCACTCACTCATGCTTTCCAGTGGAAAAAGAATGCAGTGGTAAAAAAAAAAAAAGAACTGGGGAGGATAAAACAATTATTAAGGGTTTTTGATTTGAATATGTCTCCATAAAATTAATATAACTGAAACTTCATTAGCCATTGTAATGGTATCAAAAGGATGGAGACTTACTATGGTGTTGAAAGGTGGGGCCTTTGGAAAGTGATTGGAAATGAATGAAATTATCAGGGTGAGACCCCTTGATTGATTACTAGTAGCTTTATAACAAGAGTAAACATACGGACACACACTATCTGCTCTCGCTCTGTTTCACAATGTGATGCCCTGTGCACTTCAGAACTGTAAGGAGTCCCTACCAACTATCAGATTCTCACCAGATGCAATCCCTTAAACTCAGACTCCCAAAATTGTAAGCTAAATAAACCACAATTCTTTATAAAATACTATGATTCAGGTATTTCATTATTAAACAACAGAGAATTGACTAAAACACATAATAGCAATGCAACACTTGTATAATAACAAAATAATCAAGAATTTATTTAAATTTTCACAAAGTATAAAATTGCACAAAATTTTTATCTTATCAACAATTGAAATTAATTTTTCACAGTTATTACACACTATACTAAAAGAAAAACAGCATTTGAAAACAACAAAAATAATATGAATGACATGTCAGTAATAAAACAGGCTTCCTGAAGACTGACAGTTCCAATGATCAGTCTTTGATTGCATGAGTAGTGATGTACTATTGCCACACATTGAGTTAGGGCCAAACTTGATACAATATTCAATTAGAGTCCTCAGATAACTTTGGTAGCATTCTAACTTTTCCTTTTTTTTTAGAGATTTTTACTATAGGGTGCATACACTCACCAAAGAGACAGAGAGAAGCAGAGAGACAGAAAGCAAGAAATCACCACCACCATTCCCTGCCAGGGTGGGGGTAGCCACACCACATTCTCCTTTCAAGATTTTGGGGATGCATGCACATGCACCCAGTGTAAGTTTTAAGCCATCGGGCCCAGGACTCAAAATGAGGTCGACTATGTGGGAATCCAGCAATATAACCATTACGCCATCTTCTGGTCCCAGCATTCTGACTTTCAATAACTGTTAGTAATACACTTAGTAAATAACTGGTAAGAAGCTGTCTTTTATTGATGTGCTAACTTTATTTGTAATCTGCCAAATCCGTAATTCACTTCCTTCAAGACATAGTGGATGACACATTACTAAACAAATCATTAATATTTTTAATCTTATTGATTTTTAAAAGAAATTATTTTCCCATTGCTGTTTGGATGTTCTCTACCTTTCTTTTAAAAATTTTACTCTGGTCAGCAGGTGCCATGGAGGTTAATCAGCTGGATCCCACATAGCCAACTTTGTAGCTCGAGTCCTAGACTCCATAGCTTGAGAATTATGCTGGGCAAGTGTTTGCACATGCCCAAAATCCTGGGAGGAAAGTGGGGGAGAAGGGATTGAGGTATGGCCATTCCTACTGGGGGGGAGGGTATTTTCTCACTTTCTCTGACTCTAGCAAGTGCAAGGGTCCTATAGCAAACCTAAAAAAAAAAAAAAGAGAGTGAGAGAGAGAAGAAAAAAGTTAGTTTGACCTTTGTGAAGCTTTACCTACATCTTACCAATTAGAAATTATCATTTTTGTTCATATCTACATTATGGCTTCTTTTTTTAAGAATTACTTATTTATTATTATTATTATTATTATTATTATTACTTTAATTTGATATGGGACACATGTGCTCACCAGAGAGATACACAGAGAGAGAGAAAAACAGAACACAAGAAAACAAGCCACCAGGTCTGGGACTTGAACCACGGTTGGTTGGTCAAGTGGGAGTCCACAGCCTCAATTACCAAAGCACCTGCTGGTCTCATGCATTATGGCTTTTACACTATTTAAATATTTCCTCTTTCATCATAGTCATTAATCTGCATCCTTCTCTTCTATTAGATTCTGCTTTTTGAAGGTGAAGGCTATATGATATGTTTATTATTATGTTCTTTGTAATGTGTTGCAAATGTATACATTCATTTAATATAGATGTTTTATCCTTTATTCTAAAGGTTTAAACCTCATTTTTTTTATTTTAAATTGATGCATAGCATATAAGATGAAACAGTGGTATGTGTAAGCTATCATGTACCTGAGTAAACATGAACAGAACATAAAAATGTGCCTAGAACTATTTATATGCACAAATTTGTGAATGCAAGGGAAAAACCAGGAAAACAACTTTTCAATCAACACACTTCTATAAATAGCCAATTTCGCCAATTAACAACCTTATATTGGCAAATCAGAAGATACTTCTTAACTGGCTAGGGACCGGCAGTTGGACTAATGGCTATGTCGCTGGATTCCCATGTAGTCAATCGTGGTTCGAGTCCCAGACCTGGTAGCTTAAACTCACGCTGGGCACAAGTGCATGCGTTCCCAAGATCCTGAGAGGAGAATATAGGAGAAGGGATTGCGGTGTGGCCATTCCCCCTGGGGTGGGGGGTGAGTTCTCGCTTTTTGTCCCTCTCTGTCATTCAGGCGAGTGTATACGCCCTATAGCAAAAGCCTCTCAAAAACAAACAAACAAACAAACAAACAAACAAAAAAAAAAAAGAAACTTCTCAAGTGGCTAAAAATTTCTACCCTCAAACAGTTATACTATACAATCCAAAATAGCAACATTGTCAGAGGAAATGAAATTTCCTGTTAACTGTGGGTAATAAAAGCTTTTGCAAAAACCTGTTAAACACTAATTTAATTTTTGTCTTCTATTGTTATGTAAAAATTAAAAATCACTTGGGCTGCAAGTGGGGTTGGTGTTTGAGGAGGTGGACTCCCATATGGCCGACTGCAGTACAGACAGGTCCTGGACCTGGCAGCTTGCTTTCTCACTTTCTTTCTCTCTCTCTTTCTCTCTCTGTCTGCCTCTCTCTGGTGAATGCATGTGCACTATAGCAAACAAAATAATAATAATAACAATTAATAAAATTAAATAAACAATAACTTTAAAAAATTAACAATCACCCAAAAAGATGAGGACATTGAAGTTTGAGGTACTCAGGGTGCACTTGCAAAAAAATGCAATTTCTATTTCATACAATGGGCAATGTATAAACTCACTGGAGCATTTCTTACTGTGCTTACTTTTCTTTTCTTATTCTCTATATGTTGGAAACACTGAAATATTTTTTGGTAAAGATTATCATACCTTTCATTCATATCTCCTATGTGCCACTCACTAAAAGCCCCTTCATTAAGCAGAATAAATGTACAACAAGCTTCTATGCACTTTATGTTTCAGAAAAGATAATAGTGAATACATTAAACATTAATATTCAGAGTACTTACAACATATAAGTAATGACTTATGATGGCAATGATGTCCCTGAAATATATATATATATATATATATATATATATATATATGTGTGTGTGTGTGTAATTTTATTCTAGTCCTTGTAACATCTTTTAAACTTTCCACTTCAACATCTTATTCAAGCACATAAAAGTGTTATATTCAAAATAAAGAGAATTCAACTGCATATCAAGGAAAACTCAACAATTTTACTATATATTTTACATTATAGTTAGTAAACTGCAAAAATTAGCTAAAAAGGCATTATTGATGAGAATAACATAGCAAAAATGCATTAAAAATCTCTGTACTTACAATGCTTTGAGTTAATGTAAACATTTTCAAATGATATATTACTATTCTAGCATATTGTAATGTGGTTAAATTATAAAGCCTAACTTAAAGTCAATTAAAATGCCACATAACCAAGCTCAAATACATACTATGCAAACAAACATCATTTTAATTCTACAATTTGAGCTCAACTGATGGGAAAGGGAAAAAAAGAGATTATTTTTTTTACGTATTTTTGTTTGCATAGGTTCAGTTTTATTTTAGAATGTTAGCAAAGAGAATAAACACTAGTTCTTTAGCCATTGCACCTATGGTTTATTGGTTTGTTTGTCAGTTAGGTTTTTTTCAGAAAAAAAAAACAGAATTAAATCTGATAGTTCATAAAAAGGAATTTAATATCAGCAACATATTATATAGATGTTGGAAAGTTGAAACTAATAGAAACTGAGGTGACCGAAAGAATAACAATTGCAGGAAGCCTCCACTCTTAGGGCTGGAGTGACAAAGGAAGGATATAGAGATAGCAGAGCTCAGTGTATACTCAGTCCCTAAAACCAGCGGAAGCTGGAAATGCTTTTGCAAATATTTACAAGCTGATCTTAAAGTTCATATGGGGGGTTAGCAGATGGCATAATGGTTATATTGCTGGACTCTCACTTAGAGGATCATAGTTCGAGTTCCAGACCTGGTGGCTTAAAACTAATGCCAGGTGCATGTGCATGCATGCCCATGATCCCAGAAGAGAATGGAGAAGCATTACCACCACCTCTGGCTGGGGAGGGGGGGTGATTTCTCGCTTTCTGTCTCTCTGTCTCTCTCTGACTCTCTGGCAAGCTCATGTGCCCTATAGCAAAAAATCTCTCTAAAAAACAAACAAAAGTTCATATGGAAATAAAGTGAGCCCAGAGTAGCCAAAAAACTTTGAAAAAGTGAGTCTTCCATATTTATCCACTTTCTATTAAATCCCAGGGTCTCATTGTATTTTTGTGGCTGAGTAGTATTTCATAGTGTATTTGTGTCATACTTTCTTGATCCATTCATTTCTTTGTGGATATTTGGATTAGTTCCACGTCTTAGCATCTATGAATAATACTGCAATAAAATAAAATGTGCAGTACTTCTGTTAACTCCAATTGCCTAATAAACGTATAAGTACCGCAAATAGGGAAACACTGGACATAATATTAGTCAAGGAAAATAATACAATCGCTGGTTCATACAGACAAATGAAGCCTCTATTACTACCACACTATTTGTATCCCTCCTTCTAAACATTCATTACTGGGCACAATGAACAAATAGTAAATATAGAACATTTAAAATAAAAAAAAACACATTAAAAATGCATTTTTGGGAACCAGCAGTTAGCGTAATGGCTATGTCGCTGGACTCCCACGTAGTCGACCACGGTTTGTGTCCCGGACCCGGTGGTTTAAAACTCACACCGGGCGCATGTGCGTGTGTGCCCAAGATCCAAAGAGGAGAATGGAGGAGAAGAAATTGCGGCATGTCCATCCCCTCTGGGGGGTGATTTCTCACTTTCTGTCTCTATGTCTCTGTCTGTCTGACGAGCACACGCGCCCTATAGTGAAAACCTCTCCAAAAAAAAAAAAAAAAGTATGCATTTTTCTCCCTCAAATTATGACAAAGCTTTTAGGAGATAAAATCCAAACATGAGATTCAAATATATAGTATAGCAATTGACCATATAGTAAAGTCTTTATAAGATTTAACAAACAAATAATCAAGTGTTGGCAGATCTCTATTTTGGGTATCTTGGTGCTACCACAATGACCCTGCAGGGTATAGAAGAATAAAGGACTTTAGATGCCTTGTTGGACAAGTATTTTTATTTATTTATTTATTTTAATTTTTTTTTATACATTCAATCACATTATTTAGCTTACAAAGAGAACATTTTGGGGAGAAATGTTCACATATTGAAATGGACAGGTATTTTTAAAGGTGTGACACACTATGTATATATTATTCTAATGAGGTACCATTGTTTTTCTACATTCCATTTTATTTCATGATCTTTCTCTTACTTTTTGAGTAAACAAATTTATTCAATCATGTTTTCAGAGGCCAGAGAGGAAGTACAAAATGACTCAGAATCTATTCAAATTATAATTCAAAAAAGCCACACACGTAGAACATAATCGAATTTTGAGAAACTAGCAAGAAATAAAAATACCCACCATACTTAAAAATTATGGTATTTTATATTCCATACCAATGTGATGATAAATTAGCTTTAAAATTACTTTCTAAAGATGTTGGAAATAGAAATATTTATTATATATAATATTAAATAAGATAATATACTAAATGTGATGTGACCTGAAAAAGGGCAAATAGATAAAAAATATTTATAACTTTTGTTTTTCACAAAACAAAGGAAAACTGCAAGGGTTCTAAATTGGAAGATGTCCTATAGATTAGTAAATCATAAATTATAGATGAAAATATGAACATTCATTTTTAGTAAGTCATGTTTCTTAGCTCACAGTCCTGTAATCTACCAAAAGGAAACAAGAAAAAATTAAAATAATTTCATATTTCTCAAATAATTTTCTGAGATCTTAGAAACTATCCCAATTAAAAACATTTTAAACCTCTAGGAATTGACTTCTTTTTCTTTGTTTTTTTTTAAGGCAACGGAAGACCTTTGATGATACTGCAACTTATTTGGAAAAACAAAAGAGCATGCAGCTCAGGAAATGATTGATGACAGAATTGTTTAATGTCTATCTGTGAGTGGTAAAACGGAAAGCATTTTTCAGGAGTTTCCACATGGGAAGCAAGATTTCTTTTTTCCCTTTTTAAAACATAAGATGCAAATATTTGTCATCAACAGTTAAGGTACAGAAGAGAGGAAGTGAATTAGAAACTTGTATACAATAGTCTGTCACTGGAAAGTACAAAAAAATATATAACTGGTAATAATAATCAAAGTACAACTTACCCTACTCTAAACCGTTTGTCTGTAAAGTAGAATATAATTACCAAGTATCTTGTTGTAGGCTGACCACTTTTAAGGTAAGAAGGAAAATCTAATTTCATTAATCTTTCATCATTATAATGTACATAATTTTAATTTCCAAAATTCCTGAGTCAATTTACAAACAAATCATTACTAGTGAAGTGGTTCTATTTTGGAGGATCATTGAATTAAAAAAAAAAAGTTTTAAAATCAACTGAATGTAATTTCAACTGGAAGTATACTAAAATGCTATGTTTAATGATTTTTAAAATGTACAATGGTAAATACAGTTTAAATAGTATTATGACTTGTGGTTTTGATGGGAAAAAAACACTAAAGTACATTTCGCTTCATTACTGACAGCCTTAGCATATACAATGAGAATGTAACTATCAAATCAAATTAAAGTTTATTGTTTTACTATTCAGGAGACATCAATTTAACTCTACATTAGAATAATGAAGAAATACATCTAGACAACTGTCAGTGAAATAAAAGAGTATTTTACTTCAAATACATTAAGAATGTAACAGATAGCAAATACACATAGCTTTATTTTTAAATAGTTGAATAAAGCGGGACCAGCAGTTAGCATAATGGGTATGTCGCTAGACTCCCACGTAGTTGACCGCGGTTCACGTCCCGGACCCGGTGGCTTAAAACTCACGCCGGGCACATGTGCGTGCATGCCCAAGATCCCGAGAGGAGAATGGAGGAGAAGGGATTGCGGCATGGCCATCCCCCCTGGGGGGTGATTTCTCACTTTCTATCTCTCTGTCTCTCTCTGTCTGGCTGGTGAGCACAAACGCCCTATAGCAAAAATCTCTTCAAAAAAAAAAAGTTGAATAAAGCAATAAGAATTTCTATGTTTACATCATGAGGCAGAGAGTTTACAACTTTAACTAAAATTTAATAGATTCTTCTCGTCAGTTTAGAAACATTCAGTGGCCACAACACAGATTCGAGAAATAATTTCATGAAAAATTTCAACTTATAGTTTAACAAAGGCTTGCAAGCTATTTTATTTCTACCTCTGCTTCCTACCCAGAAATCCTAGCTGAGTTTTTGAATAATGGCATGGCTAGTAATTGGCATTCTCAAGGGCTGCTCAAACTGTTTTTTTAAAAAAAACTAGCTAAGTGCACATTAGGTGTGACCTGAGAAAATTGTAGGGCTGTAAAACTTAGGTTTTAAAAATATAATAATCATGATAAAACTTTAAATAGAAAATATTTTGTTCAGTGCAAATTATACTTAAACTTCTTTTTTATGTATTTTTTCTGTGATGAGTCATGATACATGCAGGCAGTAGTAATATCATTTGAAGAAAATTGATGAAGTTATTGTATTGCACACCATACTTTAGAAACCAAAGCACATCTTCTAGGTATTAAAAAAATGTTCATTATGATTTTTTTTTCTTGTTCTCAAGGGCCAGGCTTATTCCCTCATCTATGTTAAATAATTATTTGCCTAATATGCTATGAGTAACAAATGATGTAAACAAATGCTAAGGTACTTTGTATTACAGCAAGGTAGCTTAAAGAAGGCATCATTTATTCACCCTGTGCATGAGAAAGCACGTTTGTTTATAATTCAGAACTGGTTTCCATTCAGACGAAAACTTATCAAACCATTCAGAGTGGTTAGTATAAAATCTAGAAAATACACTGTAATATTTGGCTATGTTTACAAGAGCAGTAATAGAAATTCAATAGGTCTTAATATATGTGAAAACTCTAGAAAAATACAATTGTGGTGGTGAAAAGGAAGCAATTTCACTGCTCTTTTATAATATGCAAATACTATTCCTGTGGCTTAGATTACAAAAGGATGCCAGGATTGTAATAACCATCTTTTAATCTAAAATCAATAAACTATACATGGTAAAGAATAGTGTTATGTTATCCATTGAAACAAGAGCAAGGAATACACTGATTTAGAAAGCAGAGATAACTTCTTAAGTGGCTATTATTGTCCCTTCCTAAGCACATTTGAATAGCTAAAACATCCTTGAACTAAGACAGATTCCTCTTACTAAAAAAGCAATATCCATACTCTTATATAATCAGAGAATGTCCCTTTTCTTCAAAATGTGTGTATAAAGTTATTAAGAATATCTACACAGGCACCTCAGCCAAGCATATGTCATTTGTAAATTTCACCATAAACCTTTAATATAGATCTTATGAGCTCTATTTCATTGATGAGAAAACTGATTCTGATATGTTAAGGTACTTGTTAAAGGTCTGGAAGCTATTTGTATCTAATGTTAGAGTTAAATCTAGATCTGCACAGATAAAAGACCTTGTGCATTCCACTACACTTGTGTTTGTCAAAATCATCAATCACTCTTGTACTACCATGACAACATTTGCTAACTCTGCAGTTAATACCCACAGTTATTTATTTAATATTTTTAAATGAACTATAAGGCTCCTTGATTTTTGCAGGGAAGCCCAGGTGAAATAGGCTAGGTATCATAGAAGTCACCCAAAATGTGAAATCACAAGTTCAACAGACTATTTCTATTATTTTAAACACATATTTAAATAAAGAAATGATGTTTTTAAAATGGTGTCAATATAATACCTTAAATTATCTTGCATAACCCCAAAGGTATAACTGACATGCTTGGGAGACACTGCTAGCTGCCTACTACATACTGGCAAGCATTTGGATCTGGATGCAGGGCAGGAAAATCAATGTAGTTCTACTTACAAGACTGCATCTAAACCAGAGATTCAGAATTAAAAGTTATGGATAGATAGAAAAATTGATGCCATAGTTCTATTTTTAGTTTTTGAAGATTTTTCTGTACTGTTTTCTAAAAGGTCTACATTAATTTACATTCCCATTACCAGTATAAAAGAGCCCCTTTCTCTGCATCCTTGCCAGCATTGTTTTGTTTTTGTTTTGGTTTTTTTTTTTTTTTTTTTTTTTTTTTTTGAGAGATTTTTGCTATAAGGTGGTTACAATTACCAGAGATACAGAGATACAGAAGTCAAGAAGTCAGCCCCTGGCAGATGGACATGACACAATCCCTTTTTCTCCAGTCACCTCTTGATATTTTGGGCCTGCATGCACACTGACCCTGCATAAGTTTTAAGCCACTGAGTCTGGGACTTGAGCTGGAGTCAACTACATGGGAGCCCAACGATGTGACCATTATGCCATCTGCTGATCTGAGGTATTTATTTATTTTTTTTGATGATAGACAATTTAACTGGGATGAGATGATATCTCACAGTGGTTTTGATTTGCATTCTCCTGATAATTATCTATACTGTACACTTTTTTTCATGGACATGCTGCCATTTGTAGTGGTTACTAGAAACTGGAAAAAGTAGGCAGGAGGTCCAGATCCAAGAAATACAAAGGACCCCACATAAAATCAACCCAAGATCTTCCCCAAGACACATCTTAGCCAGACTGGCCAGACCACAGATAAAGACATGATACTAAAATTGGCAAGAAAGAAACAACAAGTGAGCTACAAACAAGTTAGCCTGACCTACATCAAGCTAACACCGGACCTCTCAACAGAAAGAATGCAAGCAAGGAGAGAATGCGAAGACATATTGAAAGTGTTAAGAGAGAAACAATTTCAACCAAGATTATTGTATCCAGCAAGATTACCCTTCACATGGGAAAAAAAGATTAAAATCTTTTCATACAAATAAAAACTGAAAGAACTCACCAACACCAGACCAGCTCTTCAAGAAATTCTGAAGAGTGTTGTTCCAGGAAAACTAAAGAATGAACAGCCAGGGATAAGAGAATAAAAGGTAACCAAGAAAATGGCCAACCTAAAGGTAGGGTCAAATCTGGAAATATCAATAATAACATTGAATGTTAATGGATTAAATTCTCCACTCAAGAGGCACAGACTGGCTGAATTGATAAGAAAACAGAACCCCTCTATCTGTTGCGTATAAGAAATACATCTCATGGATAATGGCATACATAGACTAAAAGTGAAGGGTTGAAAAAGATATTCCATGCCAATGGGAACCAAAAAAAGAGCTGGAGTCCTGATACTAATTTCTGACAAAATAGACTTTAAAACACAAAAACTCTTTGAAAAGACAAAGAAGGGCACTACATTGTAGTAAAAGAGATAATCTATCAAGAAGATACAATGCTTATCAATATCTATGCACCTAACCGAGGAGCACTCAAATATATGAAGGAAAGAGTGCTAGATCTAAAAAGAGAAATAGACTGCAACACAATAATTGTTGGGGACCTCAACACCCCACTATCTCCTCTGGACAAATCATCTAGACAAAAACTAAGTAAAGAGATAAAGGATCTAAATGAAACCATAAAACAAATGTACTTAACCGACATCTATAGAACTTTCCACCCAAAAACCACAAGATAGATATTTTTCTCAACTCTACATGGAACCTTTTAGAAGATTGATCACATGATAGTGCATAAGATAAGTCTCTACAGATTCAAAAGCATAGAAACTATATCCAGCATCTTCTCCGACCATGATGGAATTAAACTTGATTTTAATTTCAGGATAAATCCTCAAAAATACAAAAATACATGGAAAATAAATAACCTGCACCTGAATGACTTCATAACTATTGAAGAAATAAAGACTGAAATCAAAAGATTCATGGAAGCCAATGACAATGAGGACACGAGTCTGCAAAATCTTTGGGACACTGCAAAAGCAGTCAAAAGAGGGAAGTTCATAGCAATTAGTGTACATAAGAAGAAGATGGAAAGAAGGCAAATGGATCACCTAACATTGTGCCTCAGAGAAGTGGAAAAGCAACAGCAAAAAAAAACACAGAAAACTCCAGGAGAAAGGAAATAATAAAGGTATGAGAACAAATAAATGAAATAAATAAAAGAACTATACAAAAAATAAATGAAAGTAAAAGCTGGTTCATTGAAAAGATAAACAAACTAGATTTACCATTAGCGAGACTTATTAAGAAGAAGAAAGAAAGGAACCAGGTAAATAAAATTTGCAATGAAGCTGGCAATATAACTACAGACATTACATAAATACAAAACATCTTTACAGGGTACTATGAACAATTATATGCCAACAAACAAGAAAATCTGGATAAGTTAGACAAATTCCTGGACACATATAATCTACCAAGAGGATACAGAAAGTCTGAATAGACCCATAACAAGTCAGGAGATTGAATCAGTAATAAATAACTTCCCAAGAAAAAAAAACCCTGGTCCTGATGGCTTCATCTCTGAATTCTACACAACTTTTAAAGAAGAGTTAACCCCTATTCTACTCAAGTTATTTCTAAAGATCCAAAAGGATAAAATCTCTCCCTAATTTGTTCTATGAAGGCTCCATCACCCTTATCCTTAAAACAGATAAGGACAGGACAAGGAAGGAAAACCATAGACCAATATAGCTGATGAATATAGACACAAAGATTTCCAACAAGATATTAGCAAATCTTATCCAACAACATATAAAAAGGATTATACATCACAACCAGGTAGGCTTTATTACAGGGATGCAAGATTCATTTAACATATGGAAAACCATAAATGTAATACACCATATTAACAGGAAGAAAGATAAAACCATATGACCATATCAATTGAAGCAGAAAAAGCATTTGATAAGATAAAACATCCCTTCATGATCAAGACTCTCAGAAAAATCAGCATAGACGGGTCATTTCTCAACACAATAAAAGCTATCTATGGAAAAACCCATAGCTAACATTATACTGAATGCAGAAAAGCTGATAGTTTTTCTGCTAAAACCTAGTACAAGACAAAGAAGTCCACTTTCTCCACTCATTTTCAATATAGTACTGGAAGCCCTCACCAACACCATCAGAAAAGAGAATAAAATAAAAGGTATTTAGATAGGAAAAGAAGAGTTGGAACTATCTCTATTTACAGATGACATGATTGCATAAATAGAAGACCCAATGGTATCTATGAAAAAATTCCTGGAAGTAATGTATGAATGCAGTAAAGTTGCAGGATACAAAATCAGCCTACATAAATCTATAGCATTTCTATATACAAATAGCAGGCAGACTGAAAACTGCCTGAAAAAAAGTAATTCCATTTACCATAGCCACAAAAAGTATAAAATACCTGGGAATAATTTGAACCAGAGAAGTTAAAGACCTCCACAAAGAAAACTCTGAAAAGCTAAAAAATAAATTTAGAATGACATAAAATAGTGGAAAGACATCCCATATTCCTGGTTTGGAAGAATTAATATAATCAAAATGGCAATCCTACTGAAATTAATTTGCATATTTAATGCAAACCCAATCAAAATACCAGAGACTTTCTTCACAGATCTAGAAAAAAAACTCATACAATTTTTCTGGAATCATAAAAGACCTAGTATTGCCAAAGCAATCCTAAAGTAGAAGAGTGAGTGGGTGGCATCTCACTCCCTAACAGAAAAATATACTACAAAGCTGTGGTAATCAAAACAGCATGGTACTGGCACAGAAACAGACGGGTAGACCAATGGAACAGAATAGAGACTCCAGAAATAAACTGCCAAACATACAGCCAACTCGTTTTTGACATAGGGTACCAGTCAATCCAGCGGGAAAAGGAAAATCTCTTTAGCAAATGGTGCTGGAAAAACTGAATATCCACCTGCAGAAAAATGAATCTGAACACCTAGCTCTCACCATTGACAAAAATCAGCTCAAAGTGGATCAAAGATCTAAACCTAAGACCTCAAACTATAAAACTGCTCCTGGAAAACACTGGGGAAAGTTTGGGAGCCACTGGGGTTGGCAAAGACTTTTTAAGTAAGACCTCCAGAGTACAGTCAATATTCCCAAATATAGACAATGGGATTACGTCAGACTAAGAAGTTTCTGCATGACAAAAGACACAATAATTAGTGTGAATCAACCGCTCTCAGAATGGGAAAAAAAAAAAAAAAAAGAAAAAAGATCAACCCTGTTAAAAGATGGGAGAATGAGTTGAAAAAACCACTCTCTAAAGATGACATACGAATAGCCAAAAGGCATATGAAAAAATGCTCAACATCCCTCATTGTAAGGGAGATGCAGACCAAAACAATGAAATACCACTTACCCCCCCCCCCCCCCCCCCCCCGTCAGAATGACTGAGATTAAAAAAACAAAAAATGGTAAATGCTGGCAGGGGTGTGGTGAAAGGGGAAGTCTCTTACATTGCTGGTGGGAATGTAAATTGGTCCAGCCACTGTGGAGAACAATATGGAGATTTGTCAAATATCTACAAATAAAACTGCCATATAATTCAGCAGTCCCATTCCTTGGTATCTACTCAAAGGACAGAGGAATTCTTAGTCAGAAAAGTGCTTGCACATCGATGTTTATTGTGTCATTATTCACAATTGCCAAGACATGGAACCAACCCAAATCCCCATGAACAAATGAATGGATTGAAAAATTGTGGCACATATATACTATGGAATACCACTCAGCTATAAAAAAACAGCAAGACTGTGGTTTTTGACAGAAAGTGGAGGAATATGGAAGATTTATTGCTGAGTGAAACAAGCAAGGCTATGAAGAAGAGACATTGTATGTCACTTAATATATACCGAGTGTCCACACTGTATAGCAGAAACTGAATGACTGGAGGATATAGAAACATAGAAGATGGTTGTAAATACCAGATACACTCTGAGAAGAAGGTGGGTGAAGGAGTAGAGTCTGAAGAAGGACATTAAGGAGAAATATAGAGAGGCAAGGCATTTATGGAACAAAGAAATGGGTTATTATCTGTTGATGGATAACCTTACAGTATTGTCACCTGGATTGGTGGGAAATGTACACATATTGGAATTTTCACTTTGCAAGCTAAGTAACATGATTGAATGTATAAAAGAAATTGAAATAATAATAAAAAAGTAAGCAGGAGGAGAAATAGGAAGATACTGGTTAATGGATAGAAAATTACAGTTACATTAAAAGAATAAGTTTTAGTGTTCTATAGCATAGTAGGGTAACTAGTTAATAACTGAGATAACCAAAAGGGAGGATTTTGAATGGTTCCCACAAATGTACAAATAACTGTTTGAGATCAATATGGTAATTACTGAAATTTGATCATTGTACTTTGTACTAAAAAAAATCAGACTCTACCCCACACAAATGTACAATTATTTTGTGTCAATTAAAAAAATTTTTGAGAGAGATTTTTACTATTGGGCTCATGTGCTCACTAGAGAGATAGAGAAACAAAAACTGAGAGATTTCTGCCCCTCAAGGGGCATGGTCATGCTGCAATCCCTTCTCTTCCAGTCTCCTCTCGGGATCTTAGGCATGCTTGCACAAGAGGCTGCCATGAGTTTTAAGCCATTGGGTCCAGGACTTAAACCATAGTCAACTACGTGGGAGCCCAGCAATGTAACCATTATGTCATCTGCTGGTCTCTCAATTAATTTTAAAAGCAATAAAAATTGATGCTACAAGAGTGTATGTGATGACTGAGAGAAACTAGTTGGAGAATTTAGGAAGACAAAGAAATCTTTGAAAACATTTATATTTAGTGAATTCAAGTATATAACATAGATTCTAAGATGGTTTATACCAAATAAAGAGAATATTATGAAGAGAATTATATGTACCATAGATTTTCAGGGAGAAAAAGATTGAGAAAATAACATAGGACTTGATGATCATATGACTATTACCATTTTATTTGTAGAATAAGGTTAAAAGGAATATTAAGGAATTAAAGCATTAGTGGTGACAAAAGGCAGTGTCAATTTACCATTTAAGAACTTTGGATATATGGAAGCAAGATATTGTTTGGATAGGTGAGATGGAGGTTGCTTACAAATTAAAAACAAGAAATGATTGGAGAGACATTTAAGATGTAAAGGAAAAAGAAGTATTATTGGAGAAAAGTCCCAAAGAAAATAGGATGAAGAGCAAAAGTAGGAGTTTAGTGGAAAAGGATATTCATTACTTTAATGAATAAAAAGATGGACAAAACCCAGAAATCTTGGGCAGGGAAAAATGAAGTTTTATAGAATTGCTTGACCTTATCAGTAAACAAAAGCATCTGCTGAAAGTGAAAAAGTGATGTGAGTTTGGAGGCTTGAAGAATATAAAATGTATGAACAGCTGCTTTATGAAATGTAATAGGGAGTCCACACTGATAAATTAAAGGATTGCCAAGCAACAGGTATGGTTCAGCTGAGGTTAGATAACATGAAATTGCAGTTGATCCAATTAACATAGTTTCATGAATTTCTGTAGCAATGCTTCACAGTTCAGAAGTTGAAGCCAAGAAAAGGGAGTAGGAATTCACTCAGGGTTCAGAAATGGCATATCACAGAAAATAATAGATCAGGAGGATCTTTTATCAAGAAAATCACTAAAATAATTGGTCATGTTCATGTGAAATCAGGTGATATAAATTCAACTGGGAAATTTGTGAGGAGGGCAAATGTTTAACCAAAATGTGAGCCAAATAAATCTCAGTGGGAGTGGAGAAATTAAGGTATGTGTTTGGGGTGTGAAGAGGGAACTTCAGATTTATCTTGGAGAAAAGTATTTCTGAGTAATGAATACAAGGTATGGCTTTGTGGTGGATGACCAAAGTGAAGAAAAGCTGAGAGTCATTGAAGATAAGAAGCTTAAGGAATTACCATGTCATAAAAACTGATTGTGCTGCTTTTATTTCTGGATTCCATTTTGTCTCTGCCTTCGACCATCAGAAAAAATGTTTTCTCCAGAGAGCTATACTGACTCTCAATATTCTGCTAGAAATATTGTGTATGGTCTTTTTTTTTTTTTTGGAGAGGTTTCACTATAGGGCGCATGCGCTCGCCAGACAGACAGAGAGAGACATAGAGACAGAAAGCGAGAAATCACCCCCCAGGGGGGATGGTCACACCGCAATCCCTTCTCCTCCATTCTCCTCTCGGGATCTTGGGCACGCACGATATGCTCCCAGCGTGAGTTTTAAGCCACCGGGTCTGGGACGCGAACCGCGATTGACTACGTGGGAGTCCAACGACATAGCCATTACGCTAACTGCTGGTTCCCGTGTATGGTCTTTTAATGTCAATCATCTATGACAAATATACCTAAAAATTTGTATGCTATAAATCTTTTTTTTATGGTACTAGGTATCAAGGCCATAAGGAAAACAATCTCTACCCTCAATGAACCTATGATCTTGTGGAAAAGGCAGACATATAATCAACCACAATATAATATTACATATATCTATTCATATATCTTATGTTCACAATTTTGTAGACCCTTAAAATATATTTAATTTATAGAATCCAGTGGTCCCTTCCCTTAACTAACTTCCTCTATAAGATACACTAGAAGTATACACTTGAACTCTTATGTTGTATGTAAAGTACAATCTTGACATCAGGATTTTCAATCAGAATTTATGATTGATATGCTTATATGGCTGTGAAAAGTTTCTGAAAAGTAGCATTTAACATTTTATTTAAGAGTACCTACTATTTTAAAATTCTCTCATAATTCAGAAATTATGAGAAAAGAGTACACATTTATTTAGGACAAGTAAAAATTTACATATCCATAGGGGAAAACAACACTTGAAAATTTTCAATTCTGAATTTCCTAACCTTGCAAGTCCATTCTCTCTCATTAAAATATTTTAAGGGATTCAGAATCCTGAAGTACATAATTAATCTTTCAAATGGGATTAATCAAACTACTAGAATATTGTTGAATTGCTGGATCATATGGTAGTTTTATTTGAAGGTCTTTGAGGAACCTCTATATTGTTCTCCACAGTGGCTGGACCAATTACATTCCCACCAACAATGTAGAAGATTTCCCCTTTCACCGCATCCCCTCCAGCACTTACCATTTTTTTTTTTTTTTTAATCTTCGCCATTCTTGTTTATCGTGGCATTATACTTGATTGCTAAGACATGGAACCAACTGAAATGTCCACAAATAGATGAATGGATCGAAAAAGTTTGGCACATATACTCTATAGAATACTATTCAGGCATAAAAATAACAAAGCCCTGGCATTTGAAAGAAAGTGGATGAATATGGAAGATTTGTTGCTGAGTGAAGCAAGCCAGGCTATGAAAGAGAAACATATACCACTTAACATATACCAACTCTCCACACTATATGGTAAGATTTAAAGACTGGAGGACATAAAAGCATTGAAAATTATTATGGACACTAGAGCAAAAGTGGAAGGAGAGCATTAGAGGGGAAGAGCGCAGGAAAGAAAATTTGGGGCAAAAAATAAAGAGGTAAGACATTTGTGGGACACAGATATGGTTTATTACCTGTTGATGATGATGTGTATAGTATTCTCAACTGGGCTGGAGGTGTATATCTTGCTCGGTAAAGTCTCTTTATAGTCTACATGATGTATAGTGATTCAAAGTATAAATAATAATAATAATAATTTTAAAAATGAGCATACAAAAAGATGTTTAGCATCATTAACCATTAAGAAAAAAAAAGAAGAGTATTGTGACTTATTAATGATTTTGGAGCACTCTCATTACTTGAAAATATTGCTTCATATTTGTCCAGGATTAAGTATTTGAAATAAAATAGCTATTTAACACTTATAATATGCTCATTATCAAGGGATACTGAATGATTATGCATAATTAACCAACTCAGAATATGAAGAACCATAAGCAAACTTTAAAATAGATTCACTCCTTGGGACCAGCAGTTAGCGTAATGGCTATGTCGCTGGACTCCCACGTAGTCGACCGCGGTTCGAGTCCTGGACCCGGCGGCTTAAACTCACGCCGGGCCCGTGTGCGTGCGTGCCCAAGATCCCGAGAGGAGAATGGAGGAGAAGGGATTGCGGCGTGGCCATCCACCCTGGGGGGTGATTTCCTGCTTTCTATCTCTCTGTCTCTCTCTGTCTGGCGAGCGCACGCGCCCTATAGCAAAAACCTCTCCAAAAAAAAAAAGAAAAAAAAATAGATTCACTCCTTTAAAATAATAGTTCTTGGGACCAACAAATGGTGTAATGGTTACGTTGCTGAACTCCCACATAGTCAACTATGGTTTGAGTCCTGGACCCAGTGGCTTAAAACTCACACTGGGGATATGTGCCTAAAATTCCAGGAGGAGAATGGAAGAGGAGTGATTGTGATGTGGCCATCCCCTTAGGGGTTAATTTCTTACTTTCTGTCTCTATCTTTCTGTTTTTCTGGTGAGTGCACATGCCCTATAGCAAAAATCTCTCTCAAGAAAATAATAATAAAATAATAGTTCTCAGATCCAACTATGCATCAGAATCACCCAAGGAACTTTTGAAAACATATTACTAGGTTTTACACCAAACTTACTAAAATTAGAGCCCTTAGGGATGGATCTTTAAATATCTCTATTCATAAGTCCTCATACTGACTTCAGTGTTGTCCCTGGACTGGTGTTTTAGAACCTTAGTAGCGAAGTTATCTAAAATTGGGTTCATTTTAAATTATAATACTTTCATAATCATTTACTGAAAATTAACATTCACTACAAGTATTGTTTTTCTCTTCAGAATATTTATTATATAGAAGATGAAAAAGTATTGGGTCATCAGAGCAGTTATGACATGTTTTTGTATGTTTTTCTATGCAAAAGGGCATCATAACTTTTCCAACGACCAATATAATAAATATGATGCTCATCCTTGAGCTTGTGATTCCCTTGCCTCAGCATCATTAAATCACTAGAATTAAAAGCACATGCCACTGCATCTGACATTTAGATTGGATCAGGGATCAAATCTGGTCCTCCTAGGTGGTCCTATCCTAGAGAGCACAGCACCTTAACAGTGCGTGCCACTGCAGTTGGGCCAATCATTGTTAGATGTCAACACTTTTTATTTATCATAGACTTAGTTGGGATTAGCTTATCTGACACCCACATACCATTATTGACTCAGTCAACTGTACCTCAGTTGTTAAAAATATAAAATGTTATATCGAATTTAACAACTTTTTAAAAGGAAGGAAAGAAAACCTGTGAAATCTTATTCCTGTATTTTGAGTATTTTCCATGTACTTTTACACTTTTATTTCTGTACAAACATATTTTGCCCAGTTTAATCAGTATACATTCCATTTCACATTCTGTAACCAGACTACTAGAATGTTGTCATCTCACATTTAATATACTGCAATAATCTCCTAACTACACTTCTTAGATTCCAGCCCATTAGCCTTCCTAATTTGCCCAGCATTCTACAGCCAGCCTACTATTTCCTAAACTCTATTTTATATACATTAGTCTCTTGCTCTGAGCTCTTTACGACCCTCAAGTATGCAAGAATCAGACAAATTTATATTCAAATGCCAGCTGATTAAATAAAAGTTACATAACTGGACAAGTAACTCAGTCTCACCAATCCTTATATTTTTCTCAACTGTAAAATGAGTATGCCAGTCTCTACCTATAAAATTATTATGAAAAATAATAAGACAATTTACAAATGAGAGATAACAAGAGTAACTATTGCTCCATAATCTATCTCAGAGTTTGCAAGTAAAGGCTTTGATTGTACCTACTCTCACAATCCAGATCGCACCACAAATTCTACTAATTTATTGCAACACTTTTACATACATAGGCCTAAATATGGTCTCTCCAGATAGTTTCTACCTACAGGTAACATTAAGTATTCAAGACATTATTTGTCTTTGTAGATTTATCTCAGCCAATATTTTCTAACTTTCCCCCACATTTTCCCATGAAGATACTTTAATGAAATGTATCTACCTACTATCCTGAGCATATCTCCTACCTTACCATCACTACAAGTTTGTCCAAGCCACTTTCTGTCTTTCTTTTTTTTTGGAGAGGTTTTTCGCTATAAGGTGCGTGCGCTCGCCAGACAGACAGAGAGAGACATAGAGACAGAAAGCGAGAAATCACCCCCCAGGGGGGATGGTCACGCCACAATCCCTTCTCCTCCATTCTCCTCTCAGGATCTTGGGCGTGCACATGCACCCGGCATGAGTTTTAAGCCACTGGGTCCAGGACGCGAACCGCGGTCGACTACGTGGGAGTCCAGCAGAATAGCCATTACGCTAACTGCTGGTTCCTAAAGCACTTTCTTCACATGAAGTGTTTACTCATTCATTTTTGTGCTTATCAACATTTAACCCACCTGTCAGGATATAAACACAGACTTCACTTCCTCCTCGAGTTTTTCTAATCACCGTTAGACATTTTTGGTCTTTTCTTTTGAACTTCTTTCATTAATCTATTTATCTTTCCATATTTTATTATTTTTGAATGTGATTTTGGGGTACAGGAATTATTATCTCCATTTCATAAAATGTCAAAGGCCATTCAGATGTAATACATTAATTTATAAGAAAACCTGGGTTTCTTAGCAGTTAGCGTAATGGCTATGTCGCTGGACTCTCACGTAGTCGACCGTGGTTCATGTCCCAGACCCGGTGGCTTAGAACTCACGCCGGGCGTGTGTGCGTGTGTGCCCAAGATCCTGAGAGAGGAGAATGGAGGAGAAGGGATTGCAGTGTGACCTTCCCCCCTGGGGGGTGATTTCTCGCTTTCTGTCTCTATGTTTCTCTCTGTCTGTCTGGCGAGCGCACGCGCCCTATAGCGAAAACCTCTCAAAAAAAAAGAAAACCTGGGTTTCTTAATTAAATTGAAGGGGAAGAAGAGAGTTTACTAAAAAAAATGGTGAGAGAATAAAGGCAAATTGGGTGTCTCGTGGGTCATTTTGGCAGCTTATGTGGATGCATGTCTCAAATCCTTCAATCATTTTGAAGCTCAGCAGATCTGAGGAATTTAACTCACACCAGTCAAAAACAGCAAATAAACACCTCTTGTGGCAATGATCCTCATGGTTATTACAATGGTGGTACTTGAATGCAATATACAGTTGGTGAGGTAATTGTAGGTCATCTTAATGCTTTTGGATGCAGCTACATTTTTCACACAGATTTCTGAAACATGAGCTCATAAAAAGTACTATTCCTGTAGTGTCATCCATTGAGAAGAAAGATCTCCCCTTTGCATATTTCTGTCAAATCTCCAAGCATCGTTCTTAGTAATAGTAGCCATTTTTATCATCTTCAGAACTCAAAATGAATCTCCTTGAGGTTTTCCTACACTCCTGGAATCATTATTAATTATCTCTATCATTTCCCAACTCTTTTTTTTAATTGCCAGAGGGTGTATATGCTCTCTAGAAAAACAGAGATGGATGGGTTAAAGAGGAGAAATCATGCCCAGTGGGGTGTGGTCACAGCACAGTCCCTTCTCCATTTCGCCAGCCTTGCAGAAATTGAGGCATGCATGTAAATGTAACAGGCCCTCAGGGCTGGTATTCAAACCACACCATTAACCTTGTGAGAACCAGCTGTCTTAACCACTAGACCATGGGGCTAGCCCTGACAACATTTTTGAAATTTTTTTAGATATTGTTTTATTTGCCAGAAGGTACATGCACTTGCCAGAGAGAGAAGAGTGGGAGAATGCATACCCCAATGGAGCATGGCTTTTACAATCCCCTCTCCTCTATCTTTTCAGGATTTGAGACATGCGTTCACATAGGCTGCCAGGTCCAGGTTACAAACCTCATGGTCAGCTATGTGGGATCTAACTCTCTTAACTACCAGACAATGAGACTGGCCCTAATTTTAAAATTTTAATGTCAACTGATTTTAATACTGCAAAACCTATACTTGCTGCATTTTTCATACTTCAATATTTATGAGTCTAAATCTGACATATAATGCTATTAAAAATCTAACAGCGTTTACTTTTATAAATAGGATTATCCCATTGTCAGTGATCCTAAAGTATAAAATACTGTAAATAATGTATTAGAATCTTGACTTTTATACTTGGCTACAGTAACTTTCTAACCAAGAATACCCACAGGAGAAATTTTCATGAGAATGCTTCGGATGCTCTGCTGAACACCAAGAATATACTTACAGTATATTTAATTTTGTAAGAAACTGCCAAACTGTCTTCTGAAGTAACTATACTATTTTTTTTATATCCACCATCTATGGATGAAAGCACTCATCTTCACAGGCAATTGTTGTCAATTTTTGTTTGTTTGTTTGTTTCAAATTTTAACTTATTATTATCATAACCTTGTTTATATTACATTGAAACACATATAACTTTACAGTGTGTTACATTTCTTTCTCCAGAAGGAATATGGTTTGTTCATTTTTTTAAGAGAGGATTTTGCTATAGGGTGGAGAGACAGAGAGGGACAAGGAGACAGAAGGTAAGAAATCACCCCCCAGGGGGGAATGGTCATGCCACAGTGCCTTCGTGTCCATTCTCTTCTTGGGATTTTGGGCATGCACACACATGTGCCAGGTATGTTTTAAGCCACTGGGTCTGGGACTTGAACCATAGTTGACTACATGGGAGTCCAGTGACATAACCATTATGTCATCTGCTAGTCCCTGTAATCACTTTCTTACAATTACCTTTTTATTAAAAGAAATATATAGAGATCACCAAACTGGTAGCAAACAGCTGCTATTGTTCTTGTACCATTTTCTTCATGACCAAGGAAGTGTTTGCATGAACACATGCAAATAAAACATTCCATCTAAATATGAAGCAGATTTAATACAGTGTGCACCTTTGAAATCCATTTCTCTTGTGTGTTAACATTTGAAATTCTGTTGAAATATTTTGAGCTAGTTCAGATCCAATATAAAGTTAGTTTTATTCTCCAGACCAGAAATAAAATCACAGTAAATACAGATTAAAAAATTTACAACTGGGGCCAAGAGTAGTTAAGGCACTGGACTCCTACACAGTCAATCATGGTTCAAGGCCTGGACCCAACCACCCGAAAATCACACTGAGCATGTGTGTGTCTGTGCCTAAAATCCTGAAAGGAGGATGAAGGAAAATAGATTGTGGTTTGGTCAACCCCAATGGGTACTGATTTCTCACTTTCCTTTTTGGTGTCTCTCTGTCACCTCTCTGGCAAGTGCATACACCCTATGATGAAAAACTAAAAGAAATATATAAACAAAAATAAAAATTGACAAACTTCAATTGTAAAATGCAAGAAATTCAAAACATTGAGAAGGAACTATTCTTTTTTTTTTTCACCACATAGAGAGGAAGATGAGAAAGCATCCTCCAAGAAGAGTACACACAGCAATCCCTTCTCCTCCAACTCTTCTTCCTTTCAGGATCTTGGGCATTTATTCAAATATACTCAGTGTGTTTCTCAAGCTGCTGAGTCTGGGATTTGAAGTGTGTGATCAGCTGTGGCGCGCCCCTGCCCATCGCCTCTCGAGCGCGCCCCTAAGATGGCGCCAGTGGAAGCCCGAAGTCTGCCCAGAGGGTGAACAACTTTGAGGAAGTGGAACGGCGGAGAGTGTGGAGAGCACGGGAACACGACATGCGACCAATCCTCATTCGAGGATTGGCTTCCGTACACGTGGACAATGCGTTGATTGGCTAAGGGCCCTTTAAAAGGCCCTGGGAGGAAGCGGGGAGGGGAAGAACTTCTGAAAGATAACCTGGGGAAATAAAGTGCTGAAGAGAAGACCGTCTCCGGGTCGTCTGTAACGCCGACAAGTGGTGGCCCGTACGGGGAACCTTTGAAGAATCAAGGAGCGGCCAGAACTCTTCCGTCCCAGGGCAGCCGGCTGGAAAACCTCGGTCCGAGAGGTGAGTAAACAAACCCCGGTGAGAGGGGTCAGGCACCTCGGTGAGAGAGGTGGAGTGATCTCGGTGAGAGAGGTCACGCAGCCTCGGATTTAGAGGCTGGTTCCCAACCCCGTCCCTAGTCCTTTCCCTCCGTTAGTTCAAGGGGGTTCCGCTGGTTCGGACCGCTATGGGCAACTCCCCGTCCCATCCTCTGTTCCTAGCCCTAAAGCAACTGCTTAAAGTAAGGAAGTTGAAACTGCGTGATAAGACCTCGGGAAAGAGGCGATAAGTAAAAGACCTTGGGAAAGAGGCGGGTATAAGACCTCGGGAAAGAGGCGGTAAGTAAAAGACCTCGGGAAAGAGGTGGATCAAGACCTCAGTAAGAGAGGCAAGTCCCTCTCCGCTTTTCCCTCTTTTCCTTTTTCTTGTTTCTTTAGCCCGTTTGTTGGCGGTAGGCTGGTCCTAGCCAACATGGGTAACTCACCCTCTCACCCCCTTTTCCAGGCGCTTAAAGCGCTCTTAAAAACTAGAGGGCAGTCAAACCTCGAGGTTACCGAAATTTGACCAATGGCACCTGGATCAGGGGCCGATGGCCTGCTGGTCAGTCCCAAAATCACACCCTACCCCCAAAACAGCCACGCTGGGCCCCCTTTTGTAGAGGATCCTATCAGAATCCTACCCAGTCCGTCTCGAGCAATCCTTTCCACATGTGGTTACTCTGTGGTATTAACAGGAACTGTTTGGATCTTGCTCCAATGTCTATGCTAACTGGAGAGGCTGTGGGTCACTCACAAATTTCTTGGAATCAGACCGAACCCTTTGAGCGCTCCGCCTCTGTCCATGCAGGTACTAACAACATCACTTTTGGCCCTACCCCCATATGTGTTCATCCTCCCTTTCTCTTTCTAGTAACCAATGGGTCAGTGCAAAATGGCCAGCTTCAGTGTCACAATGGCACCTGCTTCTACTCTCTGTGTTGGAATGCCACTCAATTTACAAGCGCTGTCCTGGTTCGCTTGCCCAAGGCTGTCCCGGTCCTGGTGGAGGCCCCCTCTACCCTCTCCCTCTTCGGCGATACACTGGCTGTGGTGACGGCTGTTGCTCTTGCAGCTGGGGCTGCAGCCACTGCAGCTGTTTCTATGTATACCACAGTTCAAACAGCAGATACCTTAAATAATCTATCCGCTAGTGTGGCACAGTCCCTAAGCTCCCAGAGCCATATAAATGCTCATCAGAGGGTTGACCTTTTACAAGAACAGGTTGACGTTCTTTGGTGCCTCGCCCAGCTAGGCTGCGAGTGGCATACCCCCTCACTGTGTGTCACTGGAGTACCCTATGAAAATATGAGTCTTGCAGCTAATATTTCTCGAGAGCTTTCCTCCCACCTTACAGGTAACTGGTCCTTAAAATTTGACAAACTCACAGAAGCTCTACGTGTCCAGATTGTCAACATCAACTCCACTCACGTCAGCCCTGATGTAGCTCGCGGCCTTGGGCAAGCCTTAACAGCAGGATGACAGCATTGCTACTGCACTCGGGGCCCCTGAGAGGGCCGCCCCGAGGAGGGCATGACCAGCTGCATATGGGTTGGCACTGCCATCTCCCATCCCCAAAAAATCGGTGCCGGACAGGTGGCCGCCTGGCTCGATGCCCTAGTGCATGGAGCCATGCGTCTTACATGGTCCCTATTCTCCTGGGGGTTGTGTCCTCTACCCTCTCCTGCTTTGTAAAAACAAAAAGGGGGAACTGTGGTGCGCCCCCGCCCATCGCCTCTTGAGCGCGCCCCTAAGATGGTGCCAGTGGAAGCCCGAAGTCTGCCCAGAGGGTGAACAACTTTGAGGAAGTGGAACGGCGGAGAGTGTGGAGAGCACGGGAACACGACATGCGACCAATCCTCATTCGAGGATTGGCTTCCGTACACGTGGACAATGCGCTGATTGGCTAAGGGCCCTTTAAAAGGCCCTGGGAGGAAGCGGGGAGGGGAGGAACTTCTGAAAGATAACCTGGGGAAATAAAGTGCTGAAGAGAAGACCGTCTCCGGGTCGTCTGTAACGCCGACAATCAGCCATGTAGGATCCAGGTGCCTTAACCACCAGCCCATGGAGCTGGCCCAGGGAACTTTTTTTCAAATCTAAAACCATGTGATGTTTCCACTTGGTTAAATGCTTAAAACAGTCTTTGAATCTGAAGTGGGTATATTTAGTCAAAATTGTCAAATAATTTTGATTGGAAGAAAATGAAGATTAACTAGCAAAATTAATTAATGATGTTAATTAACGATGTTTTTATAAATATGAAGAGACTGTATAGGAAAGAGAATAATGTCTAATGTCTCTGCTTTAAAGTCACACTTAATATTTCTATCTAAATTTTTAAATCAATTAAAATAGGTTTTATATGTAAATGAGGGTTTTTTTAGAGTTTTTTCTTTGTATTTATTTACTTTTTTACATTTTTTAACTTTTATTTTCTTTTATGCATTCAATCACATTATTTAGCTTACAAAGTGAATATTTCAACAGGTGAACATTTCACCCTAGTACAGTTGATAAAACTATAAAATATCTTCAACAGATAATACCACATTTCTTTGTCCCATTAATGCTTTGCCTCACTATTTTTCTGTTTTTTTCTTTTTTTAAATTAATTTATTTTTATATACATTCAATGACATTGTTTAGCTTATGAAGTGAACATTTCAATTTGTGAACATTTCTCCGTCGTCCAGTTGATCAAAATATCTTCAACAGATTACAACACACCTCACTATTTTTCTTCTAAATGTCCTTCCTCAGACCCTACTCTTTCACACACACTGTATCTGGTGTTTACATCCATATACTGTGTTTCCATATTCTTTAGTCAATCAGTTTCAGTCATAGAGTGCAGGCACTCGGTATATATTAAGTGGGGACATACAATGTCTCTCCTTCATAGCCTGGCTTGCTTCTCTTAGCAGTAAATCTTCCATATTCTCCCACTTTCTGTCAAAAGCCAGGGTTTTTTTTTATGGCTGAATAGTATTCCATTGAGTATATGTGCCACAGTTTTTCTATCCACTCATCTGTTCGTGGGCATTCGGGTTGGTTCCATGACTTAGCAATTGTGAACAGTGCCACAATAAACATTGATGTGCAAGCACTTTTCCAATTAAGTATTCTTCTGTCATTTGGGTAGATACAAAGGAGTGGGATTACTGGATCATATGGTAGTTCTATTTGTAGACTTTTGAGAAATCTCCAAATTGTTCTCCACAGTGACTGGACCAATTTACATTCCCACCAGCAGTATAAGAGAGATCCCCTTTCACCACACCCCCACCAACACTTTTTTTTTTTTTTTTTTTTTTTTTTTTTTAATCTTAGTCATTCTGACTGAGGTTAGGTGGTATCTCATTGTTGTTTTGATCTGCATTTCCCTTACAATAAGGTATGTTGAGCATTTTTTCATATGCCTTTTAGCTATTCATATATCATTTTTAGAGACTTTTTTTTTCAACTCATTCTTCCATCTTTTAATAGGATTGATCATCTTTTTTCAGAACAGTTGCTTGAGTTCCTTTGAATTCTGGTTATCAGTCGCTTAACTGACTCATAGTTTAAAAAATATTTTCCCATTCTGGGACCAGCAGTTAGCATAATGGCTATGTCGCTGGACTCCCACGTAGTCGATCACGGTTTGCGTCCCGGACCCGGTGGCTTAAAACTCATGCCGGACGCGTGTGAGTACGTGCCCAAGATCCCAAGAGGAGAATGGAGGAGAAGGGATTGCAACGTGGCCATCCCCCCTGAGGGGGTGATTTCTCGCTTTCTGTCTCTCTGTCTCTTTCTGTCTGTCTGGTGAGTGCACATGCCCTATAGAAAAAACCTCTCAAAAAAATAAAAGTAAAAATATTTTCCCATTCTGAGGGCTGTCGATTCACACTAATTACTGAGTCTTTTGCCATGCAGAAACGTCTTAGTCTGATGTAATCCCACTTGTCGATTTTGGGGATTATCCATTTTGCTTTGGGAGTCTTAATAAGAAGTCTTTCCCTACTCCTGTGTCTCCCAGAGTTTCCCCAGTGTTTTCCAGGAGCAGTTTTATAGTTTGAGGTCTTAGATTTAGATCTTTGATTCACCTTGACTTGATTTTTATCAAAGGTGAGAGATAGGGGTTCAGATTCATCTTTCTACAAGTGGAAATCCAGTTTTTCCAGCACCATTTGTTGAAGAAGTTTTCCTTTTCCCACTGCATTGACTGGTACCCCTTGTCAAAAATCAGTTGACTATATGTTTGGGAATTTATTTCTGAGAACTGTATTCTGTTCCATTGGTCCACATGTCTGTTTCTGTGCCAGTACCATACTGTTTTGATTACCACAGCTTTGTAGTATATTTTTGGGTCAGGGAGTGAGATGCCGCCCACTCCACGTTTCTTGTGCAGGGTTGCTTTGGCGATACAGGATCTTTTTTTTTTTTTCTTTCTTTCTTTTGGAGAGGTTTTTGCCATAGGGTGCATGTGCTTGCCAGACAGACAGAGAGAGACAGAAAGCAAGAAATCACCCCCCAGGGGGGATGGCCACACTGCAATCCCTTCTCCTCCATTCTCCTCTTGGGATCTTGGGCACGCACACACACACGCCCAGCGTGAGTTTTAAGCCACTGGGTCTGGGACATGAACCGCAGTCGACTACATGGGAGTCCAGCAACATAGCCATTACACTAACTGCTGGTCCCAAGCAATACGGGGTCTTTTATGATTCCAGACAAACTTTATGATTGTCTTTCCTAGATCTGTGAAGAATGTGTCTGGTACTTTGATTGGCATTGCATTAAATATGTAGATTAATTTGGGTAGAATTGCCATTTTGATTATATTAATTCTTCCAATCCAGGAACATGGGAGATCCTTACACTTTTTTGTGTCATTTTCAATTTCTTTTTTTAGCTTCTTATAGTTTTCCTTGTGGAGATTTTAACTTCTTTGGTTAGATTTATTCCTAAGTATATTATACTTTTTGTGGCTATGGTAAAGGGAATAACTTTTTTCAGTTCTAACTCAGTCTGCCTGTTGTTCATATACAGAAATGCTATAGATTTCTGGATGTTGATTTTGTATTCTGCAACTTTACTGTAATCATGTATTACTTCCAGAATTTTTTTTATGGAAACCATTGGGTCTTCTATGCATACAATTATGTCATCTGTGAATAGAGAGAATTTCACCTCTTCTTTTCCTATTTGAATGTCTTTTATTTTTTCCTCTTTTCCAATTGCGTTGGTGAGGACTTCCAGTACTATATTGAAAAGGAGTGGAGAAAGTGGGCATCCTTGTCTTGTACCCATTTTTAGTGGGAAAGCTTTAAGCTTTTCTCCGTTGAGGATGATGTTCGCTATGAGTTTTTCATAGATAGCTTTTATTGTGTTGAGAAATAACCCTCCTATGCCAATTTTGCTGAGAGTCTTAATCATGAAGGGATGCTGTATCTTATCAAATGTTTTTTCTGCATCAATTGATATGACCATATTTTAGAGAGATTTTTGCTATGGCACATGCAGTCGCTGGAGAGACAAAGACAGACAGAGAGACAGAATATGTGAAATCACCTCTGGGGGAATGGCAACATCTCAGTCTCTTCTCCTCTCAGTATTTTGAGCAGGCATACACATATACCTGGCGTGAGTTTTAAGCTGCTGAGCCTTGGACTCAAACCATTTTCAATTACCTGGGAATCCAGCAACATAACAATTATACCATCTGCTGGTCCTTTAAATGAGCTTTTTTTAAAAAGTATTTTTATTAACATGTAATAATTGTACATATTTGTGGGAATACAATGTGATTTTTAAGTACGAAAATACAATGCATTATGATTGGATCCAAATAATTAGCATACTCATTATCTCAACCATTTGTCATTACTTGTGCTTGAAACATTCAAAATCCTTCCTTTTAGTTACTTTGAGATACACGACAAGTTGATGCATTTATTTTCTCCATACTGTATTTCATACCAGTAGAAATTATTCCTCCTATCTATTTGCAATGTTGTTACTGTTAATTGACATCCCTATTGACATCCTTTCCAGTTTATAGCACTTTCTCTTAATAGAAAGAAATATTTTTAATAAGACAGACACCAAAATATTCAGAATATACACATGCTAATAAAATGTAAATTCTTAGGATATTGAGAAAACAAAATGTGTGTCCAAAGCTAAGGAAGAGTCTATAAGAAGAGAGATTATAAGAATTAAAGTCAGTTGGCCCAAAGAAGTTCTGAAAGAAAATATAGTATAGTTTTCAATAATTTTAATAATAGCTGAAAAACAAACTATGATTTATTTTCTCTTAGTGTAGACTAGGAAAAAAAGTGTCCACTTGTGAGAAATTTAGGTTAAACATAAGGAAAAATTCTCCTACTATAATGACTGTTGACATTGAAACAGGTTGTCAGTGTGCTTGCCAAATATCTAATCTTGAACCTAGTATTTGGGAAAACAGGCTTTTATGAAGTTGAGTAACATACTGTGCTCCTGTGACTACTTTTCTTCTTATACTTTTAGTTTGTGTAAAAGCCAGAAACAAACAGCAAGATATAATAGAAGAAAGCACTGTATACCACAGGATTTGAGGGAAATACACTGTCTTTTTTTACCCCTCCTGTGTCTACTTTCCTAGCTGAATTCTAAAAATTTTTCAAATGTATTACTCCCCCAAATACCACACTGGCAATGTTTTAGTAGAGAACTTGAGGGGGGGGGAGGTGTGGCAAGAGAAAGTTACTCTGTTTTAAATAAATAGATTTTTTTAGCACTGAGAGTCTTACTTACATTGAGTATTATAAGATAAACATACATATGGAGAAATTCAGGGAGAATCTTGATTTCACCTTATTAAACTTTTTATTTCTCTTGAAAAGCTGTATTATGCTGAATGATATTTACTTTCATATAATGTTCATAAATCTATGTATATTGAAATCTAGCAGCATGAAATTTTATATAAAATGTAAGAAAAATCCTATTACAACACAATTGTCAATCATGAATTTGAAGAGCAGCATTAGAGTGAGTTTCCAAATGTAATTATATTTTCCACATGGTTGGCCTAGGGATTTTCTGCCTAATTGCTTTTATAAACTAATTTTTTTTTTTTTTTTTGCAGACTCAAATTCTACATGACCCAGAACTAGACTTTTTATAGTGTTCACATAGATCCTAGATACCTTTGGCACTGCATTTATGATCTTCTGTAAACGTATGTTAGTAAAGGAAATAAGGCAATTTTTCAAAAATGAAATGATCAGCAGTTTCTGATGTCAATTCCCTGGCAAAAGGTCATTGGAAACATTAAAAATTGGACAACATATTTAAAGAGCCAGGGGAAAAATAAATTCAAACCTATGAATGACATTTTAGACCAAGATTTACTATCATAGGATATATGTTGGGGAACTAGCCTTTGATAGCCTGTTCCCTGAAATAACAAAGCTGGTTACAAAAGAACAATGGGAGTACAGGGAATTGTTGACAGTGGAAAGAAAACAATATCATGAGATTTTCCAGTCTATGGTGTAATGTGATCTAATGATAGAATTTCTCACCACTCTTTTACTGAACCAACACATCAGTGAAAGAAGGCTTGGAATAGTGAATGCATATGCTGTAATGACAAGGGTGAATTTTATTTAGGGATATAACTCTTAAACAAGAAAACTTTTCCTTTTTTGAATAGAACTATGCATGTACTTCTACAATAAATTATAATAAATTCAAATTTTATGACTCAAGCTCCTTAAACAACTCGTGTGATTTTATAACTACAATAAATATAAGAAACTGATGAATATTTATGTTAATTCATTTATTCAACAATATGCATTGAATACCTACTATGTGCCAGACACTATGCCATAGATAGGTACACAGTGATGAAAAAAATGACTTATCATCTGTCCTCAAAGAGTTTTTAGTTAAGTCTAATTGATATAGATTATTTTATGGTCCCAGTAGGAATTTGATAGAGGGTGTTCAGTGGTGTAGACTAGTGAACAGATATTACCTACTAAGTTATTTCAATACAGTTGAAAAGTCAAACATTTAATGCAGAAACCTAATCTCACTATCCCATTGATAATGGATTCATTCTGTTTGTAAAGAGGAAATCAACCAAGCTCATTCAAGCTCCAAGAGGAAGCCAACCAAGTTGAGGGAGACTGATGAATTAAACTGAAATGCCAGCATTTTAATATTAAATAAAAAGCATAACTGCTACGCAATCTTATGAATGCATGAAGAGTGCATTATTTTCCTGTAGGTTAAGACACATGAGATCTTCAGTTTGCCAAAAATGTGTGCTGTGAAAAAAAATACATGAATTTCAAAATTCTTTGCACCAAAATAAATTCACACTTTGATTTCATTAGCCCGTGACCTGTTTGAAGTTCCTTCGTATGCAGTAAGAGAAATTATGAAGAAAAAGTAACTGATGAACATAGGACGAGAAAAAGAAAACTATCAGGTTAAGTTGACAGGAAGCATTTCTTTTCAGTAGTGACAGTAAGCATGCAGTGCATTTAGTAGTTTTGTTTTAGAGTAAACTCTAACCAAGAAAAATATAGATTTTTTTCCTATATCATAGAATCCACAAAATTAGTGATTTTCTCCAGTCTTTGTCAAAATGTGGTGATTATTTCTGTTGATAAATAAATATGACATTTCAAAACCACTTGTGAAGTTATAGCATTTTTTCAGTTGGCTCAATACATGGACCTCAGGCAGAATATATAGAATAATAAGAGAATTGTTATTAAAATTATTGTAGTCTCTTTACATGTGATTTTTTAATTAAATTTTTTATTTGATAAAATGATAGATTTTTGGGACCAGCAGTTGGCCTAATGGCTATGTCGCTGCACTACCATGTAGTCATCTGTTGTTAGAGTCCTTGACCCAGTGGCTTAAACTCACTCCGGGCGCATGCGCATGCCCAACATCCCAGGAGGAGAATAGAGAAGGGATTGTGGCATGGCCATCCCTCCAAAGGGAATGATTTCTTGCTTTCTGTCTCTCTGTCTTTCTGGCGAGTGCATGCACCCTGTAGCAAAAACCTCTCTCATGAAGTTGCAGAAAAAAACATGAAGAAATATATATATAATTTCCCCATTTTATAAAACTGTGAGACTATATCACAATTAGATATTGGCACTGGTACAGACCATATTCAGAACAGTTCTATCAACATATGGATCTATTCATCGCCCTTTTGCAATAATACTTACCTCCCTCTCCTAGCTTTGACACCTGGTAATCACTATGTCATTTTCTATTTACATAATTTTTAAATGTAAATCTACTTCATAAAGTGAATCATATCATATACAAACTTTTGGAGTTTATTTTGCACTCTGCCTAATTCCCTAAACCACAATCTAGGCTGATAACTAAACCCATGTATCTCTGAGAGATATTACATGCCATAGATAATTCACTTTATTTCATCAATTATCTATTGAGAGAGGTACAGTTCTTTCCACTTTGGGGCTATTATAGAGCCACTAAAAATATTCAAGTACAGGATTTTTTTATGGGCTAAGTTTTTTTCTTTTTTCTTTTTTTTGGAGAGGTTTTTGCTATAGGGCATGTGCGCTCGCAGACAGACAGAGAGAGACAGAGAGACAGAAAGCAAGAAATCACCCCCCAGGCGGGATGGCCACACCGCAATCCCTTCTCCCCCATTCTCCTCTTGGGATCTTGGGCACGCACGTACACACACCCAGCATGAGTGTAAGCCACCGGGTCCGGGACTCGAACTGTGGTTGACTACGTGAGAGTCCAGCGACATAGCCATTACGCTACCTGCTGGTCCCTCTGGGCTAAGTTTCATGTCTCTGAAACAAATACTCAGAAGCATAATTGCTTGGTCATACAGTAGTTAAATCGTAAAATTTTTAAGAAGCTGCCAAACTAGTTTGCACAGTGATTGTACAATTTTATATTCTCACCAGTAATGCATGAGTGACCCAGTTTCTCCACATTCTCACCAGCATTTGGTATAATTATTATTATTTTTACTTTTAGCCATTCTGATAGTTTTGTAATAGTATCTCATTATAATTTTATTTGTGATGGTGACATCTTTTCATGTGCTTATTTGCCATTGATATGTTCTTTTCTTGTGAAATGTTTATGTTTTTTTTTTTCCATTTTCGAAGTAAGTTGTTTGTTTAAATGCAGTTTTGAGGGTTCTTTCTTAATCTTTTTGCCACATTTGTGGTTTGCAGATATTTTCTCCCACTTTGTAAATTCATTTTGTTATCATCACATGAGCTTAAGACATGAGAATTTTTTTAGAGAATTATTTTTTTTAACTTTTTAAATTTATTTTAATTTGACCAGAGAGGGACAGAGAGTAAGAGAGGAGAGAAAGCAAGCCACCAGGTCTGGGACTAGAACCATCATGTGGGAGTTCAGCACCTCTAACCACCATGCCACCTGATGGCCCAGCCAGGAGAATTTTTTAAAAATTGAAAGAGGTTGGGGCCAGGAGGTTGCCTGGTGGTTAAGATACTGGACTCACACATGGACAATCATGGTTTGATTCCCAGATACGGGGGCTTGAAAATCACGCCAGGTGTGTGTACTTGCATACCCAAAATCCCACAAGGAGAATGGAGAAGGGATTGTGGTGTGACTATCCTGCCAGGGGTTTGATTTCTCATTTTCTCTCTCTCTGTTTCTTTTTGCCTCTCTCCAGCAAGTGGACGTGCCCTATGGCAAAAACCTACGAGAAAAATCAATGAGGTTCAAGTTATAATTTTCTTATTTATGATTTACTTTTTGCTGTCAAGTTTAGTCTATGGCAATACACATAGAAAATTTTTCTTATGTTTTTCTAGAAGTTTTATTTCAGTCACAGTCCATTTTGAATTAGTTTATTTTCATTTAAGGTATAAAGTTTGGGTTTTATTTTTTTCCTACAAATATCCATTTGCTCTAGCACCACAAATTTGTTATAACAGGTATTCTTTCTCTATTAATTACTTTTTAATCTTTGTAAAAATTATTTGTGACTATTTGTGCTAAGTCTGTTCCTGGTTTCTCTTGTCTGACATTGATTTATGTTTGCATTCCTCTGCCAATACCACATAGTCTGCATTAACATAGCTATATGGTAGACCTAACTACCAGAATATAAATTTTCTCCCACGTTATTCTCCCTTTTGGAAATTGTTTTAACTATAGGGTAGTTGGAAAAGTAATGATGTGTTTTTCTATGCAAAAATGTATTATGATTTTTCTGACGATTCAATATTCATGTCTTTTCTATATAGATTTTTGGATTAGTTTGTCTATCTGTGCAAAACAAATTTTTTGAGAATGTTTATAATAACTGTATGAAACTAATAGATTAACTTGATGAAAACTGACAGTATTATGTTGAGTCTTACAATCTATGAAATATGTCACTTTGCTATTTAGATGTTTTTTGCGTCTTTCATCAGTGTGTTGTAATTTTCTTTTTTCTTTCTTCTTTCTTTTTTTTTTTTTTTTTTGGAGAGGTTTTTGCTATAGGGCATGTGCGCTCGCCAGAAAGACAGAGAGAGACAGAGAGATAGAAAGCGAGAAATCACCCCCCAGGGAGGATGGCCATGCCTCAATCCCTTCATCCTCCATTCTCCTCTCGGAATCTTGGGCACGCATGCACATGTGCCTGGCATGAGTTTAAGCCACAGGGTCTGGGACTCAAACCACAGTCGTCTACATGGGAGTCCAGTGACATAGCCATTATGCCAATTGCTGGTCCCAATATTTTGTAATTTTCAGCATACAGATCATGTACATGTTTGTTTTCTTAAGTATATCCCCAGGGATTTCTTAATCTTTGGAATGGTTATAAATGACATTGGGTTTTTACTTTCAGTTTCAGTATATTTGTTGTCAATATATAAAATTGTAATTTATTTTTACATGTTGATCTTGTATCCTGCAATCTTTCTAATTTTGCTTGTTAGTTCTAGAATGTTACTTATTTGAGAAGATTTCTTGTGATTTTTTATCTAAGCAATCATGTCAGCTTCAAGTAGAGATGGTAGATTGTTTGCTTTTCAATTAGTGCATATTTTCTCACTTTTTTTTTCCCTTCTTTCTTGCCTTATTGCAGTATCTAGAACTTACAGTGCTTTATTGAGTAAGAGTAGAAGCAATGTGTGCTAATGGTTAAATTGTACCCTTCCCAAATTCATATGTTAAATTTCTAACCCACAATTACCTAAAAATGAGACTGATTTTGAGGTAAAGCCTTTAAAAAATTAACTAAGTTAGGGACCAGCAATTAGCATAATGGCTATATTGCTGGACTCCCATGTAGTTGATCACAGTTCCTATAGCAAAAACCTCTCAAAAAAAAAAATTAACTAAGTTAAACTAAGCTTATTAATGTGGGCCTTAATCCAAAGTGATGTATCCTTATAAGAAAAGCATACTAAGACACAGAGACACACACAGAAGGAAGACCACTGAGAGATATAGATGGTCCCCTGCTTATGATGGTTTGAATTCGGATTTTTCTACTTCATAATGTTCTGAAAATGATATATATTCAGAATAAATAGTACTTTGCCTGCTCATACAATTGCACTGTTTTTCATTTTCAGTACCGTGTTCAATTAATTACATAAAAAATTCAATACTTTATTATAAAATAGGTTTTAGTAAATGATGTTGCCCTACTCTAGGTGTTTGGAACATGTTTAAGGTAGGCTAGGTTAATTTATGAATATGTCTCTCTATTATTTAGATCTTTTTTTTCTTTTATCACTGTTTTGTAATTTTGTTTGGTAAATTATGTGTAACAAATAAATTTTCAACTTAATTTTCAACTTAAGGCATTCCCCGGGGGAATGGCCATTCCACGATACCTTCTCCATTCTCCTCTCAGGATTTTGGGCATGCATGCGTGCATATGCACCCACTGTGTTTTTCAAGCCACCAGGTCCAGGATTCAAACAGCATGGTCGGCCATATAGGATCTAGTCACCCCAACCAGCACACCACTGGCTGATCTATTATTATTATTATTATTATTATTATTATTAATACATATTTGTTTAGTTTTTGCTCTAGTGTGTGTGTGCTTGCCAGAAAGACAAGACAGAGAGAGAGAAAAGGAGAGAGGGGGAGACAGAGGTAAAGTAAGAAAATGAAAGATTGGAAGATATAACAGGTCCCAAAAGAAACCAACCATGCTGATTCTTTGATTTCAGATTTCTAGCCTCCATAATTGTAATAAAATACATTACTATTGTTTAACTCAACAGGTCCATAGTATTTGCTCTGGCAGTTTTAGCAAACTAATTCAGTAAACATCCTTGCTTTTTTCCACTCTCAAAAGAACTGGTGAGTATGCTATTATTTATAGTTTTTTTGTTTGTTTTGTTTTTTTAGATATTATTTAGCAAGTTGAAGAAGTTTCCCTTCTATTATTTTGTGATAGTTTGTATCATGTGTGGGTGCTGGGTTTTATGGAATCTTTCTTTATGTTTATCAATATGATCTTATGAGTTATTTTTCTTTAGCATTTTACCAAGGTGAATTATATTGATCATTAAAAAAATTATTTAACCTGCACTGTAAAACTGAAAAAAAATTCACCTGATCAGAGTCTGTAATTATTTTTATGCATTACTTTGTTCAATGTACTATTTTGACTTTGTTGAATGCTTTTGTTTTGTTTTGTTTTGTTTTTGTTTTTCATAAACTCTGGAGAGATATTTATCCATAGTTTCTCTTTTTACAACTGTCTTTGTATGGTTTTGTTATCAGAGTAATACTGCCCTCATTAAATGACTCAGTATTCTCCTGTCTATTTTCTAGAAGAGATTATATAAAATTGCAATTTTTTACTCTTGAATTGTGGAGGAATTCATCAGTAAAATCATTTGGGCCTAGAAATTTCTCGTTGGTGGCTTTTTGTTACAAATGTAATTTATTTAGTGGTTATAGACCTGTTAAGATTATCTATTTTATTTTTGTTATGTGTTGGCAGTGTTTAGTTTGTCTTAGTCCACTCAAGTTGCCATGAGAAAATACCATAGATGACACTGGCCCCAGCCCCAGCTCCAGCTCCTGTCACAGCCCAGCTCTCCTAACCTCAGAGCCCCATCTCTTCCCTGACAGAAAGGGCAACCTCCAGCTCTCCAGCAGAGCCTAGTCATATCTGCAGCCTTCTGGCAAGTCAGGGAAACTGAGGCAGGTCCTTTCACTCACCCCGGCCCCAGCTCCTGCTCCAGCCTCAGACCAGCTCTCACATCCTCAGACCTCCCCCTCTCCTGCCATAAAGGGCAGTCTCTAGCTTTCCAGAAGAGCCCACTTCCATCTACAGTCCCCTGGCTAGTCAGGAAAACTGAGGCAGGACCTGTCACTGGCCCTGGTCTCAGCTCCAGCTCCAACCCCAGCCCAGCTGTCCCAACCTCAAAAACCCCCTCTTCCATGCCAGAAAGGTAGGCTGTTTATTTTTCTTCTTTCTTTTGCTAATTTCCTACTTCTCCTTACCCCATAGAATAGTCCCCCAGCTCTCCAGCAGAGCCCAGTTCCATCTGCAGCCCCCTGGAGAAATCGTATGCCACAATTCTCTTTTTTCTCTTTCATACTCTTTTTTATTTCCTCTTACATTGCCATCTTCTCCTCATCCTCCACCAACCCAGAGGGAATAGACAGGTCTAGAATCATATTTCTCAAATAGCCCTTTTGCTGACTACCTGCAAAAAATGAGAAACTACTCTTTTGACACCTGAATAGAAGACTCTTCCTGTGGGAACCACATTGCTAAACACAATAGAAGAGAGATTTTGGCACACATCAATCTGCAGTAAAAGGGAACCAAACTTGTTCCCAGGGGCAGAAACATTCTCCAAAAAAGGTGTCCAAAAGTGAATACATCACCAAATGACTAGAAGTAGAAGAAGAGCCTCAGGTTTGAAGAAAGCAGGAACTATACCTCCATAAAAAGAACACAATAACTCTGTTCTATCTCTTAAAAAAAATCAGAAGTTACCAAAATGTCAGAGAAAGAGTTCAGAACATTCATAGTGACAAATCTCTAGAAGTTGGAACAGAAAAGAGACAACAAACTCCAGGAGATGAGAAAGTCCTTCCATGATTTGAAAGAAGAAATGGTCACTATCAGAATCAGATTATTAGAGATGAAGACTGTAATACAGAAAACCAAAAACTCTCTTGAAAGTATTAAAAGCCAATTAGATCATGCTGAAGACTGAATCTTCAATGTAGAAGATAAAACCTCTGACCTAGAAAATACCAAAAAAAAAAAATAATAACCTAAGCAGAATATATGAGAAATACTAGATTCCATTAAACATCCAAACATCCAAATAATTGGTATCTTGGAAGGTGAAGAAACTAATAAGGGAGTTGAGCCCTTCCTTCACAAGATTCCTCATGGCTCCTGGGAACTAGATATTTCAGGGAACAGGAGAAATGAAGATTTTCTACTCATAATTCAGCCTCCAGCAAGCAGAGCTAGTGTGGCAGGAGAGTTGAGCCCTTCTCTGAGAAGACTCCTCATGGCTACTGGGAACTAGATATTTCAGGAAACAGGATAAATGAAGATTCTCTACTCCTAATTTAGCCTCTAGCAAGCAAAGCTAACGTGGTAGGGAGCCCCTCTGGCCTTCTGTCTCTGTCTCTGTGTCTCTGAGGTCTCTGTCTCTGTCTGCTCCTGTCTCCTCAAATTTTTTTTTTTGGTAAGTTTTTCTTTTTACGATTTTTTTAAAGGTAAAGATTTTCTCTAGCTCTCAGCTCCACCTTTTGTTTTGTTAATAATCCCTTCTGTTCCTTCCTCCCAGGCAGGAAAGTTGAGCCCGTCCTTCACAAGATTCCTCATGGCTCCTGGGAACTAGATATTTCAGGGGACAGGAGAAATGAAGATTTTCTACTCATAATTTAGCCTCCAGCAAGCAAAGCTAACGTGGTAGGGAGCCCCTCTGGCCTTCTGTCTCTGTCTCTGTGTCTCTGAGGTCTCTGTCTCTGTCTGCTCCTGTCTCCTCATTTTTTTTTTGGTAATTTTTCCATTTTATGATTTTTTTAAAGGTAAAGATTTTCTCTGGCTCTCAGTTCCACCTTTTGTTTTGTTAATAATCCCTTCTGTTCCTTCCTCCCAGGCAGGAGAGTTGAGCCCTTCCTTCACAAAATTCCTCATGGCTCCTGGGAACTAGATATTTTGTGCGGCGCGCTAGTGCACCACCCAGTTTTCTATTTTGTGATTTTTTTTTAGAAAAAGAACAGTAATTATAATTTTTTTTATTTTTTTGTCTTTTTTTTTCTCTTTTTGTTGTTCTCTCTCTCTTTTTCATTTTCCTTTTTCTTGTCTCTCCACCCAATATCTACTGAATCTTCTGCACCAGTGATCACAACAGAATGGCAAACAGATTCTAGAACACCTCTGTCTGCTTGCTCCTGAACATTGAGGCTTAACTTCAAGAATTTGAAAGAAATACACCGTCCATCAGATGACAAGAAATCACCGCCAGATCACGAGAAATATGGGAAAAGGAGAAAATACCTCTCCTCCAAGGGAAAAGAGTAACTCTCCTTCATCCACAAGCAGTTTGGTGAAAGTCATGGAAATGTCTGATAAGGAATTTAGAGCATTCATAATGTTGAAGCTAACAGAGATGGAAGAGAAGAGAGATAATGAACTGATAAAGAGAAAGGAGAAAGAAATTGACGAGTAACAGGAGATGAGGAAATTCTTGCAAGATCTAAAAGAGGAATTACACACTTTACGAAAGACACAAACGGAACTGCTAGAGATGAAGTCTATAATACAAGAAGTCAAAATCTCCCTTGAAAGTATTAAAAGCAGACTAGATCATTCAGAAAATAGAATCTCAGATGTAGAAGAGAAAATGGCTGGCTTAGGAAAATCCACCATGAAGACTGAGAAAATGGCCCCAAAATTTGAGAATGATATGCAAGAAGTACTGGAAACCATCAAACGTCTAAATATTCGTATAGTTGGCATTCCAGAAGGTGAAGAGACCCATAAGGGCATTGATAATCTATTCCATGCAATCCTGAAAGAAAACTTTCCAAACCTAGAGAGGCATTCAAAGATCCAGTCCCAGGAAATACAAAGGACCCCAAATAGAATCAACCCAGGAAGATCTTCTCCAAGACACATTATAGCCAGGTTGACCAAAACAGCAGACAAAGACAAGATACTAAGATTGGCAAGAGAAAAACATCAAGTTACCTACAAAGGACATCCCATCAGGCTAACAGCAGATCTCTCATCGGAAACAATGCAAGAGAGGAGAGAATGGGAAAATATATTCAAAGTGTTACGAGAGAAGCAATTTCAGCCAAGAATACTGTACCCGGCAAGATTATCTTTCAGGTGGGAAGAAAATACAAGAACATTCTCAGATAAACAAAACCTGAAAGAATTTACCAACACCAGACCAGATCTCCAAGAAGTTCTCAAGGGTGTGCTGTATCAAGAAAATTAAACACAGATGCATGGAAAAAAGAGTCCAAAAACTATGAAAGTGGCCAACTTAATCATAGGGACAAGTCTGGAGTTGAATATTATATCCCAGAATTTAATCAGGAAAATTGAACCAGAACAGAAGATAAAAGTACATGAGACTGATAGGTTCATGCACCTACCATTTGAACAGAATCCTAACTTGTTTCCTGCTTTTAAGCAAAGTTCCTTGGCACTTCTTTGAGTTAAGTTAAAACTGGTTTTCTTAGTAGTAATGAGTGAACTCACCATCGAAAGTAGTTAGATTATGTAGGAAATTATGTGATCAATGCAATGTGGGTGGGAAGGAAATGAAGGACAATTGTAGACACCAGAGGTTGTGTGAGAGGAGGGTGGGAAGGGACAGAGGGTCAGAAAGAGGGGTGGAAGTAATTCTAGGAACTAGTAATGGAAAATTTTTTGTAATGTGCATGATTGAGTCACTATACAGTGTGTACTGGATGGGAGATTGCATTTTGTATGCTGTGATGAAACTTAGGGAAGGAATGCAAATTGAGTTACAAAAAAAAAGTTTCAGGAAAAAAAATATATATCTATTCAATGACTGCAGTAGGATATGTAGCCACTGCTAGGTGCTACTTTATAGGATGCGTAAAGTAAGACTTGTGTTCATGGAAATGTGTGTATCACCTGTGTTTGCTATGAGGGTATTTGGATTGATTAGGGTTTTTGGTGATACAATAAAATGTGAGGAGAAAACAGTATAGAAAGCAAACATAGATACCAGAGACAGTGTGGGAGGAGAGTGGGAGATGGCAGAGGGTAAAAGATAGGGAATCAAGGATGGGGGGGAACAAAACATACAGAAGACAAGAAATGGAAGATCATTTGCTGACAATAACATGTTTGTTGATGTGCTTGATTGAGACAACATATAGTGTACTCTGGATGGAAAATCTCATTTTGTATGCTGTAATGATGTTCAGTGAATGAATGCAAACAAATAAATTGAAAAAAAAGAAAAAGAAACTAATAAGGGCATGGAAAATATATTCCATGAAATCCTGGAAGAAAACTTTCCAAGTCTAGAGAAGCACTCAAACATCCAGACCCAAGAAATACAAAGACCTCAAATAGAATCAACCCAAGAAGGTCTTCTCCAAGGAACATCTTAGCCAAAACCAGAGATAAAGACAAGATACTAAAATTGGCAAAGAGAAATAAAAAGTGACTTACAAAGGTCATTACATAAGGCTAACACCTGACCTTTAAACTGAAACACTGTAAGCAAGGAAAGAATGGGAGCACATATTGAAAGTGTTAAGAGAGAAACAATTTCAACCAAGATTATTATATCCAGCAAGGTTAGCCTTCATATGGGAAAAAATTATTAAAATCTTTTCAGGCAAATAAACCTGAAAGAATTTGCCAACACCAGACCATCTCTTCAAGAAATTCTGAAGAGTCCTGTTCCAGAAATACTAAAGAATGAACAGGCAGAAATAAGGAAATAAAGGAAAATCAAGACAATGGCCAATTTAAACTTAATAACAAGCCCAGAAATATTGATAATAACATTGAATGTTAACTGATTATATTCTCCAATCAAGAGACACAAACTGCCTGAATAGAAAAACAAAACAAACAAAAAACAAACAGAAACTTTCTATCTGTTGCCCACAAAAAATGCATCTAATGGATAAAGAAATAGATAGACTATAAGTGAAGGGCTGGAAAAAGGTACTCTATGCAAATGAGAACCAAAAGAAAGCTGGAGTTACAATACTAATTTCTGGAAAAATAGGCTTTAAAACAAAAAAAGGTTCGAAGAGACAAAGAAGGGCACTATATAGTAGTAAAAGGGCTAATCCATCAAGAAGATATAACGTTAATAAATATCTACGCACCTAACTCAGGAGCACCCAAATATGTGAAGGAAAGACTGTTAGATCTAAAAGGAGAGATAGACTGCAACACAAAAATTGTTGGAGACCTTAACATCCCACTGTCTCCTCTGGATATAGATCTGATAGAGCATCTAGATAAAAAACAGGTAAAGAGATAAAGGATCTAAATGATACCATAAATCAAATGTACTTCACAGACAGCTATAGAACCTTCCACCCAAAAACCACAAGATACACTTTTTTCTAAACCCACATGGGATCTTTACTAAGATTTACCACATGATAAGATGCAAAGCAAGCCTCTACAGAATCAAAAGTATAGAAACTATATTCAGCATCTTCTCCGATCATGATGAAATTAAACTTCATATTAATTTCAAGAAAAATCCTCAAAAATACACAAATACATGGCAACTAAATAACCTACTCCTGAATGACTACACAACTACTAAAGAAATAAAGACTGAAATAAAAAGATTCTTGGAAGAAAATTACAATAAGGACATGAGTTTCCATAATCTTTGGGACACTGAAAAAGTGGTCATAAGAGGGAAATTCATAGCAATTAGTGCACGTAAAAAGAAGATGGAAAGAAGGCAAACCGACCACTTAACATCATGCCTCAAAGAATTGGAAAAGCAACAGCAAAAAATCCAATAAACTTCAGGAGAAAGGAAATAATAAAGATCTGAGCAGAAATAAATGAAATTGAAAATAAACGAACAATACAGAAAATAAATTATAGTAAAAGTTGGCTCTTTAAAAAGATAAGCAGAATTGATACACCACTAGTGAGACTAATTAAGAAGGAAAGAGAAAGGAACCAGGTAAATCAAATGTGCAATGAAGCAGGCAACATAACAACAGACATAATAGAACTACAAAACATCATTAGAGGATACTATGAACAACTATACGACAACAAACAAAATCTGGATGAGATGGACAAATTCCTGGACACATATAATCTACCAAAATTAAGTCAGGAAGATGTAGAAAGTCTGAATATGTCCATAACAAGTCAGGAGATTGAATCAGGAATAAGTGACTTCCAAACAAAGAAAAGCCCTGGTCCTAGTGGCTTTACTTCTGAATTCCACAAAATGTTAAAAGAAGAGTTAACCCCCATTCTGCTGAAGTTATGTTTAAATATCCAAAAGGTTGGAACTCTCCCAAATTCATTCTATGAAGCCTCCATCACCCTTACCCTTAAAACAGACAAGGACAGGACAAGGAAGGAAAACTATAGACCAATATCTCTGATGAATATGGATGCAAAAATTCTCAACAAGATGCTAGGAAATCTTATCCAACAACATATAAATAAGATTATACATCATGACTAGCTAAGCTTTATTCCAGGGATGCAAGGTTGGTTCAACATATGGAAAACCATAAATGTAATACACCATATTAACAGAAAGAAAGATAAAAAACAAATTATCATATTAATTTATTCAGAAAAAGCATTTGATAAGGTACAACATCCATTCATGATCAAGAATCTCAGGAAAATAGGCATAGAAGGGTTATTGCTCAACACAATAAAAGCTATCTATCAAAAACCCATAGCTAACATTATCCTGAATGGGAAAAAGCTGAAAGCTTTTCCACTAAAAACTTGTACAAAACAAGGAAGTCCACTTTTTCCACTCCTTTTTAATATAGTACTGGAAGTCCTCGCCAACGCAATCAGAAAAGAGAATAAAATTAAAGGCTTTCTAAGAGCAAAAGAAGAGGTGAAACTACCTCTATTTGCAGATTACATGATTCTATACATAGAAGACCCAATGGTATCCATGAAAAAGTTCCTAGAAGTAATAAACACAGTAAAGTTGCAGGATATAAAATCAACATACAGAAATCTATAGCATTTCTATATAAGAACCACAGGCAGACTGAGATAGAACTGAAAAAAGTGATTCCATTTACCATAGCCACACAAAGTATAAGATACCTAGGAATAAATCTAACCAAAGAAGTTAAAGAACTCCACAAGAAAAACTATGAGAAGTTAAAAAAAGAAATTGAAAATGACACAGAAAAGTATAAGGATCTCCCATGTTCCTGGATTGGCAGAATTAATATAATCAAAATGGCAATTCTACCCCAATTAATCTACATATTTAATGCAATGCCAATCAAAGTGCCAGAGACATTCTTCACAGATCTAAGAAAGACAATCATACAATTTGTCTGGAATCATAGAAGACTTTGTATTGCCAAAGCAATCCTGCTCAAGAAGAGTGGAGTGGGTGGCATCTCACTCTCTGACCCCAATATATACAACAAAGCTTGTGATAATCAAAACAGCATGATAGGCACAGAAAGAGACAGGTGGACCAATGGAACAGAATAGAGTCCCCAGAAATAACCCCCAAAATATAGCCAAGTAATTTTTGACAGAGTACTAGTCAATCCAGTGGGAAAAGGAAAACCTCTTTAGCAAATGGTGCTGGAAAAACTGGGTATCCATCTTGCAGAAAGATGAATCTTAACCCCTATCTCTCACCATTGACAAAAATCAACTCAAAGTGGATCAAAGATCTAAACCTAAGACCCCAAAATATAAAACTTTGTCTGGAAAACACTGGGAAAACCCTGTGAGGCATTGGGGTAGGTAAAGACTTCTTAAATAAGAACCCCAAAGCATAGTCAATAATCCCCAAAATAGAGGAACCAGCAGTTGGCGTAATGGCACTTGCAAATGGGGTATGGTTTCTCCTCAAACCCTTCTCCTCCATTTTTCCAGCTAGTCAGGATTTAAGGCACATAGGCACATGCACCCAGTATGTTTTTCAAGCTGCTGAGGTGTGTTGAACTGTGATTGGCCATGTGAGATTGGATTTCCTTAACCCCTTGCTCTAAGACCACCCCTCACTACTTTTTAAATATAATTGTCCTAAGCATTTCTTCTGTATGTATGGATAACCATGTCAGATGTTATTATAATTTGTTTCAACCATTAAACATAATTTAAAACACTCAAGAGAATGTTCTTGTTTTATTCCTGAAGTTCAAAGACAGATGGGGTTCTCTGGTACAGCTTATGGGGAAGTGAAGCTTTGTGATGGTTAGCCCCACCTTTCCCCACTATGAGGACTCATTGCTGCCTGATGGGGATGAAAGTTTATGCCATTGAACTCCACTGATACACTCCCTTGTTTCAGTAGGGTAGATAATGGAATTTTCAGCTGCCTCCTCAGACACTAAGTAAATTAAACAGCTGCCATGTGCTTTTTCCAGACAGGTGATAAAAATTAGCTCTTTCTGCTTTGCCTTGCTGACCCCATTCTGTGGGAAAATCAAAATGTTGCTTGTTTTCTGTTGGGGAGTGGAGTGTACTTAGGGGTGACAGATATTATCAAAAATGTATTATATTGTTGGGACCAGCAGTTAGCGTAATGGCTATGTTGCTGGACTCCCATGTAGCCGACCATGGTTCGAGTCCCAGACCCAGTGGCTTAAACTCACTCTGGGCGCGTGTGTGTGCATGCCCAAGATCCCAAGAGGTGAATGAAGGAGAAGGGATTGCGGCGTGGCCATCCCCCCTGAGAGGTGATTTCTTCTTTCTGTCTCTCTGTCTCTGTCTGTCTGATGAGCGCACGTGTCCTATAGCAAAAACCTCTCCAAAAAATAAAAAAAGAAAAAAAATATATTATATTGTTAACTTATCCTTTTATGCAATTTTTTTTATTAGGGAGTACAGTTTTTATCATTTGTTTGTCAGTGAATGTGGGTGGCTCCATGTTGCAGGCCTACGTAGTGCTCTCTATGGGATGTATGGGAGGGAATACAAAAAGGAAACAAGGGTCTCATCCTCACTACCATGTTGTTCATCAATCCTGAAGTCCCTAGGCAATTTAACTCATTTTTCAGTGTTCCTATGCTTGTGTGTTTATTCTTATGTTTTAGCAATAAAGGGAGACATGTAGGAAGAATGAAACTATCCCACCTTGACAGAACCAGAAGTCCTTACATGTGCATTTAAGAAAAAATAATATAACTTCGTGCTTAGAATTACAGAAAAGATGTTCAGGTCACTATAAACAACTAAGAAATTTGAAGCACAAGGCTCTGAGGATCTTTTTGCATTACATATGTGGTAGCTGAGAAAACCTTTTATTTAGACTAAATTTTCCCATAAAAGTTAAAATAATCCTTGGTGCTGCTTAAATTTTAAAAAACATAACTGGAGCCAGCAGGTGGCATAGTGGTTACATTGCTGGACTCCCACATGGCCAACTATGGATCGAGTCCCAGATCCGGTGGCTTGTAACTCACACGAGGCATGTGTGTGTACATGTCTAAGATCCTGGGAAAAGAATGGAGAAGGAATTGTGGCATGGCCATCATCCCTAGGGGAGTGATTTCTCATTTTCCTTCTCACTGTCTCTGTCTCTCTCCAGTGAGCACAAGCACCCTAAGGCAAAAACCTCTAAAAAATGGGGGGGGGGAAGGTAATCAAATACTGCAGAAAAATCCCTGGAAAAAAGTATTTCTTTTTAACACCAACTCCATCTGAGTAAAACTTGTCCCTAGAGCCATCACTGAAAAAAAAAAATCAATTAGGAAGTTAAATATGTCAGATTATAATAGATATTTTCAAGTGTTGTGAAGGTTTTTCCTTCCTGTGCTACTGAAAATTCACTTGATATAAAATCATTGTCAAAAGTTAAAAATATGAAAAGTAGTCATGACAAGGGGCTCAAAAATGCCTACTTATATTAACCAGAAAAAATAATTATGACAAACTGAGAAAAACATATTTGAAAAATATTTTCTTAAAAACTATCAGTATATGAGCTATTATTGAAACTGCTGAAATATTGCTACTGGATTTAAAAGCAAGGAGTTCAGTGTGTACCTAAGAAAGAATAAGCTTGTCCTGTCATGAAAACAGAAGCCAGACTGTAATGGGTTGAAAATTCATGGGAGTTAAAGAAGACGAGCCTTGGGAAATTTAGCTGAGAGTAGAGCGTCTGTGGTGAGAGAATGGGGCTATTTGATATGGCACTAGTTGAGGTTTATTTGCTTTTAATTAGAAAGGTTTTAACATTATTAAACACTAGAAAAGAAAATACAGTAGAAGGTAGAAGTTAGAAGAGATAAGAGAACAAAGACTACTAATGTAAATTTCTGGAAGAAACCGAGGAAATGGGGTCCAGAACAGATATGAAAGGATAGTCTTTTTTTAATTTTCTTTTGAGATATTTTTGCTATAGGGCATGTGCCCTTGCCAGAAAGACAGAGAGACAGAAACAGAAAGCGAGAAATCACCCCCCAGGGGGGATGGTCATGCTACAATCATTCTCCTCTCAAGATCTTGGGCACGCACGCGCACGCGCACACACGCGCCCAGAGTGAGTTTAAGCCACCTAGTCTGGGACTCGAACCGTGGGCAACTACATGGGAGTCCAGTGACATAGCCATTACACCAACTGCTGGTCCTGAAAGGATAGTCTTTATATAGAATAAAAGGGCAAGAGAGGGATGGATATGTAAAGATTTAGTGGCAAGATCATAAAGACAGTTTCTTAACTAATACCTCTATGAAATTCAGAAGACTGAAGGATCAATGTATAGGAGAAAAAAGGCCTAATGTCAGGCAAATTAGGACAATGAGCTGCTAGAGAACTGTAGATTAACACTGCAGTGTTTAATGCTTAGTTTAGTTTGGTGATTATGAGTATTTATGGATAATAACATTCTTTTATTTGTGATTTTGGTTCACAGCAGCACTCAACTACCTGGGATGGATTTTTTTTTTCAGATAAATACAACAAAATGATAGAGGAGAATTCAGCATTAGTATGAGTCATTGAAATAATAAATCGTACCATCTGAGCTAAATGGAGAGTGAAGTAAAAACAAGAAAAGGTTGACTGATACAAAAATTAAGTTATTGGCATGCTAGTCCTGGTAAGCTAAAAGAAGAATCAGAGTGTGAATAATTTAGAAGGTAAGGTATTTGAAGCAGTAATTTAGGTATTACAGCAGTTCAAGATAGTGAGAAAATTTATTACATGACAGTGAGAATAAGTAGTCAATGAATGGATGCGAAGGTCAAAAGAAATAAGGAATTCAAAGAAAGTGAAATGAAAAGGTAGTGGATGTACTATTGACCTGGATTTTTAAATCACTAGGAGTGGTGGCATGATTTGCAGTAAATATAATACTATGCATTATGGGTTGAATTGTGTTCCCCCTGAAAGTCTCTATGTTACAGTCTTAACCCCTAGTATCTCAGAATGTGACTGCATTTGGAGATTGGTTCTTTAAAGATGTAATTAAAGGGACCAGCAGTTGGTATAATGGCTATGTCACTGGACTCCCATATAGTCGACTATGGTTTGAGTCTTAGACCCGGTGGCTTAAACTCACGCCAGGTGCGTGTGCATGTGTACCCAAGATCCTGAAAGGAGAATGGAGGAGAAAGGATTGCGGCATGGCCATCCCTCCTGGGGGGTGATTTTTTGCTTTCTGTCCCTCTGTCTCTCTCTGTCTTTCTGGCAAGTACACATGCTCTATAGCAAAAAACCTCTCAAAAAAAAAAAAAAAAAGATGCAATTAAGTAAAAATGAGGTCATTAGAATAGGCCCTAATCCATTGACTGATGTTCTCATAAGAATAGATTAGGACACAGACACACACAGAAGAAAGATCATGGGAAACCATGTTAAATTTAAAAAAAAAAAAAAACATTTTAACAGTTATTAAAACACTAAGAAAGGCTCATTCATGGTAGCTCAGGGAGTCAGAGTGCTGCTATGCAATGCTGGAGATTATGTAAAAAGGCTCCAGGTTTGTGCTGTGGGTCTATCTCAATACACCCATTATCCCAGCTGGCTGCAGAGCTTGGGGGAGGATCATGGTGTGAAGACCCATTGAGGATATTTATCTCTCTCTCTATTTGTCTTTCAGGAGATAATAGATAAACACAACAAACAAACAACAGAACACTAAGGAAGACTTTATTTATGAATACTGTGGTAGATTTCTAAACTATTGCAATAGGACCCAGCCATGGTGGCATGCATTACAAAAGACATTGTGCTCTACAGATTGAGACCACCTGGGAAGCCTGAGTCTGATTCCTGATCCAACATAAAGGCTGAGATAGTGTCACACCTACTCAAGAGATGAGGCAGGAGAATTATGAGCTTAAGGATAGCCTGGGTAACAGATCAAGACCCTGCCAGTAAAAGAGCCAGGCACATTTGATAGAAAGTGGTCAAATATTGAAGATCTATTGCTGAGTGAAGAAAATCAGGCTATGAAAGAGAGATATGGTATGTCTCTACTCAATATATACCGATTATCTGCCCTCTATGGTAGAGATTAAAAGATTGGAAAATCTAAAAGCAGTGAAAATAGTTATGGACATTGGAGACAGTGTGGAGGGAGGGTGGGAGAAGAGAAGAGTGTAGGGAAGGAAATCAGGGAGAAAAAATAGAGAGGCAAGACATTTGCGGGACACAGAAATGGTTTATTGCCTGTTGATGATAATGTATATAGTATTCTCAACTGGACTGGTCTGAGGTATATCTCATGATCAATAAATTCTGTTTGCAAGCCAAATGATGTATAGTGATCTAATGTTTAAAATAATAATAATAATAAAAGTAAATAGATAAATAAAAAGAAGAAAAAAGTAAAAGAGCCAAGCATGGTAGCAAGCATCTGCAGTCCCAGCTGAAAGGTTAAGGCGAGATGATTATGACACAGTAAGACCCTGTCTTAAAAAAAATAAAAAATAAAAAATCAAGCAAACAACCAAAAAACTTACTGCAATACATTGGGTTAACTCCCAATACGGAAAAGACAACTGGGAATTTAGGCAAAAAGCAGAGTAAGGAGGTCAATGGATGAAAAATTACCAAGAAGAGACATTAAGGGTAGAAGAACTCTTGCTAAACCAACATAACAATAATCTTACTGAAAGCAGGCCAAAAGCTTACATATTAAAAATGGAGAATGGGGATCAGCAGTTAGCGTAATGGTTATGTCACTGAACTCCCATGTAGTTGACTGCGGTTCGAGTCCTGGACCTGGTGGCTTAAACTCATGCCAGGCACGTGTGGCATGCCCAAGATCCCGAAAGGAGAAGAGAGAAGAAGGGATTGCAGTGTGGCCATCCCCCCTGGGGGGTGATTTCTCGCTTTCTGTCTCTCTGTCTCTCTCTGTCTTTCTGGCAAGGGCACGTGCCCTATAGCAAAAACGTCTCCAAAAAAAAAAAAAAAAAGAAAAAAAAAAGAATGGAGAATGATTAACTTGATCAGACATTAAGGGTGAGGATTAAGGGTGAGGGATTCTCTCTTAACTGATTTAGCAAGATTCTTGCTAAAATTGGGTTGACAAGGACAGAAAGGACACCAAGTCAAGGCGTACTTGAAAAAGAGGTTCAGAGGAGCCTAACTAGAATTTGGTCGAAGGCAGAGTCTTTGTCAGACACAGAGATAAAACAGCAATTTACAAGCCAAGGAAAGAGGCCTCAGGAGAAAAACAAAACTTGGTGAAACCTTGATCTCAGACTTATAGCCTCCAGAATTGTGAGAAAATAAAGTTCTGTTTAAGACACTAAGGCAGTGGTAGTTTACTCTGACAACCCTAGCCAACTAATCAAATAATATTCAGTAATGAAAGGGAAAGTAGCCAGGGGAATAGTGGCTCACTGTAAGATTAGCGAGCAATTATAGACAGATGGGATGATACTTGAAGGAGTAAAGGTTGTTTTTTTAAAGTGACTGAGTGAAAGGCCACCAGGGAGCATGGTGGCTAAGGTGCTGGAATCCCACATGGCTGACCACAGTTCAAGTCCTGGACCCAACAGCTTGAAAATCACGCTGGGCATGTGTATGTTTGTGCATGCCGAAAATCTTGAGAAGAGAATGGAAGAGAAGGGATTGGAGGAAATGGAAATGCAGCATGGTCATCTCCCTTGGGGAATGATTTCACACTTTCCCTCTCTCTGTCTCTCTTTGTCTCTTTTCAGCAAACACCTATGGCCCTGTAGATAAAGTAAAAGGAAAAAAAATAGCATAGCATCAATGGAAAAATCAACGTGTTTTATCACTGGTCCAAAGTCTGGTAGTGGCTATGTCTGCTGGCACAGAGACCACAATAGTCTAGTTACAGGGCAAATGGGGAAGAAGTATAGCTCTCAGAATATTCCTATTACACCACCTTTCCACAGAGAATGAAATGAATGCATCAGTAAGCTAAATTGTGAAACCTTTCAGAATCATTCAGTTATAATGTCTCTAGGGAAAATTAGAGGGATAATATGCAAACGTAAAAATACATTTGAAAAATAGGTTTTTAATTACCTTTCTGTTTATCATAAAGAAATCTGTTAGTATAAGTATATTGCCTAACATTTAAATAGGAGATATAAGGTTTTCATCGGTAAGAAATTGATTTTAACAAGAAAGATGTATAAAGATATAAAAGTGAATATTAATGGAAGAGTACTGAAGCCAAATTGGAGGATATTTTGACAATAGGCATTAGCTTCTCAGAAGTTTTTTATTGGTTAGGTGATTGGTTCTTAGCCAATTTTTTTGTTTTTTGGAGAGATTTTTTGCTATAGGGCGTGTGCGCTTGCCAGACAGACAGAGAGAGACATAGAGACAGAAAGCGAGAAATCACCCCCCAGGGGGGATGGTCACGCCGCAATCCCTTCTCCTCCATTCTCCTCTCGGGATCTTGGGCACGCACGCACACACGCCCGGCATGAGTTTTAAGCCACCGGGTCCGGGATGCGAACCACGGTCGACTACGTGGGAATCCAGAGACATAGCCATTACGCTAACTGCTGGTTCCCTTAGCCAATTTTCAGGTAAATAAATGTTTTAATTGAAATGATTAAATGTTTTAACTGAAAAGGCAAGCGAATGACTAAGTGTATTTTGTCAACATATAATATAAACAAGGTAGTCTTTTGGCATTAAAAGTATCAAACAAAATTTCTACTTTCATGTCTATTATATATATATATATAAATAAAATGTTTTGCATATACTACAAATAAACATAATGTACACTTTAAAGCTGTATATTAGAGTATACACTTGTATGAGAATTTTACATTATATTGCTAACTTACTCATCATAGTTTATAATATCCCTTCCCAACCACCCCAATACACTTTTCTCGATCTTCACTTGCTAACATAGATATGTTTCAACAATGGTCATGTCACTTCCTCACTTCCATACTTCCCTGAGATTAAACTACAGCATTTTTTTATTCAGGTAGATTGTGGATTCAATTTCTAAATAGGGCGATTTTAGCAATTTTTCTGCTTCTTCATTATATTCCTTCAGGACTCAGTTGTATTCATTTTCCCCCTCCTCAGAACTGAATCACATTTATCTTCTCATGAGAATGATCTGTAAACCTGTATGAAAATAAATTTTCATTGGAATGTACTTTTATTCATAGGGACTGAATGTTCATATTTGGTGTGTTTTAAAAGTTAGATATTTCTATATAATATTAAATATCATCATCTTGGCATTTCTGCTTAGTCTCACTACTATACTATATTTTAAAGCTGATTTGAAATAATTTTTTTATTGTTATCATTATTAGCTATATGTAACACATAAGCTATTAATAAAAGTTATTCTAGAAAAGTTAACTCTATCTTCAAAATGTATCACAGAATTTTTTTTTAATGATTTCTGGATGTTTTGGTTTCACAATAATTTAGCAAATTTTTAGTAAGAATATATAAATTGCTAGTGATTTGTTTAGGCAGAATGGTTTACAAATTCCAGAGCCGTCATCAAGGAGGAAACTAGGCTGTGAGAAATGTTTCATACACCTATAAGAGCATGAAAAAGACTTTTGAAATATGTTTTTTTTTTTTAAATATTGACACCTTTTAATGGCCCATGAAAAAGGAAAAGCTAATTTTCATCCAAAAGTCCTGGTGTAGTTAGGAAGAGACCATACACATAGATTAGGCAGGGCAAGAAGCAGGCTAGAGTGAGGATTTCATCATCCATTGCCAACAATGAACTTACCACAGGGAGAAAGAAGGGAGGCAAAAAAGTGACAATGCTCATGAGGGTGTCAGGGTTTATATTGTTTAAAGAGGAAGCTCAAAGAGTCCATTTCATTAGGAGGGAGTGAGAGAGAGGCATAGCCATAAGGTTTTGCTATAGGACAGGGACTATGGAAGAACCAGAAATGATTCCTTCACATGTAGGATGCTCTGAGGAGCCTTCCAAGGTTGAAAGGTCCTCCTCTTTTTCCCCTCACTCACCCTCTACAGGTCTCCAACACAGGACACATGCTCTTCTATCCCCCATAAGATGATATTGCCCAGGGCTGGCAGGTGGTATTGTGGTTAATGCACTAGACTTTCACATGGCTGACCACGGTTCAAAGTCCTGGACCTGGCGGCTTGCTTTCTTACTCTCTCCCTCTCTCACTCACTATGTCTCTCTTTGATCAAATTGAAGAATAAAAAATAAATAATTCTTTTTTTAAAAAAAAAGTTGATATTGCCCAATTGGCTTGAAAACAAGCCAGTCAGGGCACAGGTGACCTAGAACTCTGTCTTTTCTCCAAATGTCTGATTTGTCTTAGGTTCCCCTTTTGGATCCGTGGAGGCCTATCTTCACCTGACTGTATTTGGGAGTATCTTTAGTTTCCAGCTGTGCTTCTGTGGGGTGGGGGCACTTCCACAGCCCTCCAGACCAGAGATTGAGGAAGTATAACTCAGGACCTCCCCAATCATCAGGCCAACAGGAATAGTGGAAGAAGGGAAAGCTATTAGCTGTCAGTGGAATCTGTCTTATGCTTCTCTCTCTGTCAGCTGCAATGTTGGCTAGGAAGTTGTGCATGGGGTAAGTAGAATGATTAACATGAATAAAAGGGTTGCTAATGGTAAATGCCTTGAGAAGAAAGAAAAAGGGATGTGAAAGAGGAGAGAGAAGCCAAGGGAGGGTCTCCAAGTCCTTGCAGACCAACACGGCTACCAAGCAGCCTCCTGGCTACCCAATCTGTCTTAGGCTGCAACTCAGCACCCTGGGGAGGTATTGGTTGCAAGCAAGCATCTAAATATTGCCTGATAGAACCAGCCAAAGCCCAGCTAAATCCAGATGACAAGTAGGAGCTGGTGGAAGTAGTAGCCCAACGCATCCTCAAGACTTGCCTCCCACCTATGTCTCCATTCTCAATATCCCTTAGCCCTATGTCTCCATTCTCAATATCCCTTAGCCGACACAGGGCCTTTTGCTTTCAAAGTCTTCCATGTAGTATACTCACTGGCCAACCACAGGCCTCTAGCTGACAGTGTCTGAATTAGGATGAAATCCAGAGATACTGTCCCATGTCTCTCACTGACTCCACACCTTGCCCCTTACCAGTTGACTATACCCACCGACACTGGCCCACCAGGAGGATACTAGGCTGTGTGTACCCTACTGGACAAAACTCTGGCTGGGTAGGACTTGTGCTATTACTGAAGGGGCAATATCGTTTGTTGGTTCTCTGTCCATGGGTCCCATGAAAGAACCTTAGGTCCCCCTCAACAAGCCTTCAATGAGTCAGTCTTGATGTGGCCATTTACCAGGGCCACATGGCCACTAGGTTTTCCTGGCTTTTTGTCTTTGTTAAAGCAGAGGAAGAGGGAACTTCTCAATGATGAGGGCCTGCCAGATCCAGAGCACCATGTACTCCATGGTGACGAGGCCCATGAAATCAAAGTCCAACTGGGAGTAGTCCTGGCACAGACATTGAAGTGGCACAAGGTAAAGCCAGTGGTGAACTCCAATAGGTAGGTTCAGAACATATAGCTGAGGCAGTGCACCAGCAGGGAGCAGTAGCCATGCCCCAACGCAGATACATGCCTTCACTATGAGGATGGAGTTGTCCTAGATGAGAGGGGCCCACATGCTTATGACCCCTGGGAAGTTCCAGTTAAAGTTCACCATGATGAAGGACCAGCAGTTAGCGTAATGGCTATGTCACTGGACTCCAATGTAACCAACCGTGGTTCGAGTCCTGGACCCAGTGGCTTAAACTCACGCCGGGCACGTGTGCGTGCGTGCCCAAGATCCTGAGAGGAGACTGGAGGAGAAGGGATTGCGGCGTGGCCATCCCCCCTGGGGGGTGATTTCTCACTTTCTATCTCTCTCTGTCTTTCTGGCAAGCGCATGCGCCCTATAGCAAAAATCTCTCAAAAAAAAAAAAAAAAAAAAAAGGTTCACCATGAACTCCTAGGCTTCCTTGAACATCACCTTGCAGAAGCAGTCATGGACTGCATACATGTACCTACTGGACAGCAATGTCAAGGGCTTGGCAGAAGTCACGATACTTACTGGGGCCAACTAGACAAGGGCACACATTGTCCAAAAGATTGAGCCAGAATACAGCTGGTGCATGCAAAATGAACAAGAGAAACGGAAAGATCCAGCTCCTTGCTCAGCCCTGGTATTATCACTCTGGGGTCAGAGTGTGGGGAAATCCGCAGCAGCAAGAACAAGCCTCAGTGGATGTTGACCTATTTCTCTTATTACAATCTTGAGTACATGGCTCAGAACAGACATTAGGATCACTGTTCAGCAGTGTCCCAAGTAAACCTTAGTTCTTGTGCCAGATTGGGCCTAGGGTGCCATTTTTAGCAAAATGGGCAAGCAGCTGCCAAGGTAAACTAATCCTCCACTGGTTTACAGGCATCTTCTATGTGACCCTTTACTGGGTCATGACAAGATGAAGAGCCAGATGATGAGATGGATAGGGCAAGGGGTAGGGGGACTGTGTTATGATGAGGGCCTCACAAAACCAGGGCAGAGTGGAATAATCCAGAGTGATGAGGTTCATAAAGTCACAGTCAAACGAACAGTAGTCTCAGAAGCAGGGACAAAGCAGATTCAGGAGGAGGGACAGAGTAGTCCCAGAAGCAGAGAAAGACTGGGAGGGCACATGTTCAGAATCCTAGAATTTCCCATATAATTTTTTTTATTATGTCACACCTTTTTTTTTTTTCCAAAAGCAAACTTTCTCTTTTTTTGGTACATACTAGAAACTCCTGGGAACCAGCACTTGGCGTAATGGCTATGTCGCTGGACTCCCATGTAGTCAACCACAGTTCGTGTCCCAGACCCGGTGGCTTAAAACTCACGCTGGGTGCGTGTGCGTGCGTGTCCAAGATCCCGAGAGGAGAATGGAGGAGAAGGGATTGCGGCGTGTCCATCCCCCCTGGGGGGTGATTTCTCGCTTTCTGTCTCTATGTCTCTCTCTGTCTGGCGAGCGCACGTGCCCTATAGCGAAAAACCTCTCAAAAAAAAAAAAAAAAGAAAGAAAGAAACTCCTAAAAAATGATGGTATAAGCAATTATTTAAAGACAAAACTTCGGGCCCATAGGCCCCCTGGTCTGGAGGTACCACAACTGACGGCCCAGGCCACTCCCTCACCATCATGGGCCCACTGACTCCCTTGCTTTCACCTTTTCTGCACCCTCCTCCCCAAATTGAGGCCCCCTCCGATGGGGTGGGGAGAGGCCCCTGGCTGGGAGCAAACTTCCCCAACTCCCTCTGCCCTTCCCAGGCTGTGTAGAGAGAGGAGGACCCCAAGCGGGCCTAAGGGCCATCTGGGTCCTGGTTCTGCCTGCCGGTTGTGTGAAGACAGAGGCCCGAGGGCAAGCAGAGAGGAGGGGACAGGTCCAGTCCTGCCAGTGCTTGAGGATTGATTGGGGCCTCAGCTTGCCCAGCAGCAGATGACCATCTTGCAGAAGACCATGGATGCTTGAACATAAATCCCTGCAGGAGGAGCCAGTGGAGGACTTCTGGATCATGCTGGTGAATGACTCTGACCTCTACAACTGGGAGGTGGACATCTTTAGATCTCCCAACACCTTCTACAAAGGCATCTACTTCAAGACACACATAAAATTTCCTATTTACTACCCATATTCACCGCCTACCTTCAAACTGGACCAAAATGTGACACCGTAACATTTATGAGAATGGAGACATTTGCATTTCAATTCTTCATCCGTCTGTAGATGACCCACAGAACAGAGAACTGCCTTCTAAAAGGTAGAATCCCACTCAGAATGTGAGGACTATCCTATCAAGTGTAATCTCACCACTTAATGAGCCCTATACCTTCATCACAGCCAATGTTAACTCTTGGTTATGTTCAGGAAATGGAGAGACAGTAAAGGAAAAGACAAAGAATGTGCTGAAATCATTAAGAAACAGGTTTCAGCCGCTAAGGCCGAAGCAGAAAAGGATGGAGTAAAGGTCCCCACAACCCTGGCAGAATACTGTATCGAAACTAAAGTGCCTTCCAATGACAACAGCTCAGATTTGCTTTATGATGACTTGTACTATGATGACATTAATGATGAAGATGAGAAAAACTACTCTGACTGTTACGAGAATGATGATTCTGGGAATGAAGAGTCCTTACATGCTCTTTCTGTGCCCCTGTACTGCCCTGCCATCTCAGGCCAAAGGGAGGGAAGCAAGTCAGGACCTAGCAGTGGCCCCTCAGCAAAAACCTATTCACAGGGAGTGGAGAAAACACACACAGCTCCTGTGGACTCTCCTTATGGATCTCAGTTTGCTCCTTTTTTATGGACCTTTCATGGAGAAAAAATAACACTCCACAGGATGTCTGAATTCTTGAATTCTTTACCCTTCCAATACTGTATTGAGTCTTTAAAAAAATCAACAACAATAACACAAAACAATAGCAACCACCCAAAACCCTGCCTCACATAGTCTCTACAGAATGTTCACAGCAGAGCACAATTTGGTCTGTTTTTAGATTCTCAAAGAATTAAATTGTCTTTCAAGATGTTTAATGTGTTTAAAGCTGGAAACCCATTGGGAGTTCATAAGTGTTGCATATACTGGGTAACAAAATAAAATGGAAAAAAAAATTAGAAAACAGTGCAGATTTGCCAAGGTTTACCTGCTCATTTACATTAGTGTGCATACATTTGTTCAGCCCTATGGTGGTAAATTTTGTTTCTTTCCCTTCCTAAGACTGGGATACAGTGGGCGTCAGGGACTTTGTGTTAATCCTGATGAAATGTGCTCCCTCAGTTTCCATGAAGTCAACCTAACACAGAGGCCTCAACTATTCTGACAAGAGAAATTAGATTTTGTTTTGTGAAATAGATTACAATCTAGTCTGAAATAAATATTCATGCTTTAAATTAAAAAATAATGATAAAATATCAAGATAAACAATTAGGACAAGATAGTTACCTTCATGGAACTTCACCTATATTGAGAGAAACAAATTGTACATGTGAAGCAATTTAACTAGACATGTGGAGTAATGGTGTCATATACTACAAAGATGATAGTCTCTATCAGTAATTAAAGAGCTTGTAGGGCTGGGGCCAGCAGAAGGCATAGTGGTTAAGGCACTGGACTAGCACTGCCGACCAAGGTTCCAGTTCCAGATATGGTGGTTTGAAACTCACACTGGACTTGTGTGCTATACATGTCCAAACCCCAGGAGGAGAATAAAGGACAAGGAATTGTGTTGTGGCCATTCCCTCTCAGGGGTGATTCTCACTTTCCCTCTCAATGTCTCTCACTGTCTCTCTCTGTCTCTCTCCATGAACGCATGCTCCCCATGAAAAAAACCTTTTAAAAAAATGGAGGCCGGCAGGTGGCGTGGTGGTTAAGGGTGCTGGATTCCCACATGGCTGACCACGATTTGAATCCTAGATCTAGCAGCTTGCTTTCTCACTTTCCCTCTCTTTCTCTCTCACTCTGTCCCTCTCTGGTTGATTGAAATAACTAACTAACTAAACAAACAAACAAACAAACAAACAAATAAAGTTAAATGAAAAATTCTTTAAAAAAAAATGCCTGGGGACCAGCAGTTAGCGTAATGGCTATGTCACTGGACTCCCATGTAGTCAACCGTGGTTCGCGTCCTGAACCCAGTGGCTTAAAACTCATGCTGGGCACGTGTGCGTGCGTGCCCAAGATCCCGAGAGGAGAACGGAGGAGAAGGGATTGCAGTGTGGCCATCCCCCCCGGGGGGGAAGCTGATTTCTCGCTTTCTGTCTCTCTGTCTCTCTCTGTCTGTCTGGAGAGCAGACACTCCCTATAGCAAAAACCTCTCCAAAACAAAAAAAAAAAAAAAAAAAAAAAAGAAAAGAAAAAGAAAAAAAAAATGCCTGTAGGGCCAGTCAGTGGCATGGTGGTTAAGGCAGCTGTATCCCAAAATGGCCAACAATGCCTTTTGGGTCCGGACCTTGTGGCTTAAGAAACACACGAGTATATGCTGTGTGTATACCCAAAATCTAGAAAGGAGGATGAGATGGAGAAAAAGGGATTGTGGTATGACCATTCCCCGTGGAGGAGTGCTATCTCATTTTCCCTTTCTCTCTCTCCCACTCTGTCATCTCTCTCCAGTGAACACACACCCTCTCTGGCAAATTAAAAATAAAAGCTTGAGGAAAAAAAAATAGGAAATAATAGGACAAATGAAAAAACAAGTGAGATAACAAACTGGATTTTCCAACATGTTTAGTAAAAGTGCAAGAGAGAGAAAGGACTGGCTATAATTAGAACCCAAGTTTTGGTTGTTTTTTGGTAAGCTCAACCTAAAAACCTGAAAATCTGGTTTTCAATGAACATTTCTTCCTAATAAATTGGAAATTGATTTTTTCCTTTTGTCCTGGCTCCATATATCTGGAGTGTAATTCTCTCCCAACACAATTATATCTGGATAGCTGACTAGGACCTAGAAATGCTCTGTATGCATTATCTGTCACCCTATTATTCACCAGTTTTGTTGGCTGAGACGATTTGGTCAGATACATAAGTGACCCCTCTCTTCCTTTCTTTTTATATCATTTCCTCAAAAACAATAACCTTTCTTGAAAAACATAATATCCTTTTTGTTTATGGAGAGGGCGCAGGTCTATAGATGCATTAGAAAATAATTTCCCTCTTCAAATAAATTACCAAGGTTCATCTGAAAGAGTAACAGACCAGTTGTGAGCCCCAACTGTATTTTTCTTATTTTGAAAGATACAAAAGGAAAAAATTGGCTTATTCACTTAGTAAATACCAAGTTTTGGACAAAGGTAGCAAAGAGCATTTTGAGATGGATATGGTTTGTGTAATCTAATGAATATGCCAGTTATGGGTCAAAAGATTTCTGTAATGATTTGAAAGCAATGCTGTTATTTCAGTAGTTTAATAGTTATGGCTTTCATCTATTAACATCTAGCTATTATATCTAGCCAGGTAGATAGCTAGAAATATATTTAAGACACTTGCATAAAATATTTAATTATGATGGGACTGGCAGGGAGCACGGTGGTTAGGTGCACTGGACTACCACATGGCTGTCTGCGGTTCGAGTCCTGGACCTGGCAGTTTGTTTTCTCTCTTTCTCTCTCTGTCTCTCTCACTCTTCCACTCTCTGGTAAAATAAAAATAAATAAATATGTGAAAGTTAAATAAAATGATTCTTTAAAAATATGTAATTATGATGACATGATATATAATCATGGCTTCTCAGAATTTTGCTTGTACTAGAAATCTATCTTTGAAAAGGCATAAAACAGGTAAAATCTTCACATTCATTTTTCCCCCCAGGGTAAAAAGGAAAATGTGGTGGGTTATTGAAAAAAATAAAATTTCTGCTCTTTATCAGATTCTAATTTAGAACATATTAGCTCTCTTCACATATAGGAATTTCTGTTTCTGAAAAATAGTGTATCCCATAACATTTACTCCATAGTTGTCAAATTAATATATAAATACAGTGATTCTATTATGGCAACCTTTCATACTCTCAAAGTAGAGAAATTACAATGGCTCCTATCACCTGTCTCACTATATCCTAAACATTTGTTTGCTTCTTATCTTCTTATCTCCCCCTCTGTTCCCATAAAACCTTCTGCATTGCTCCATACACAATGCTTAGTATTTTCCTATTAGCTTGCCTGTCACTCTCAGTAAACTGAAGATCATTAAAGTCAGAATTTCTCTTAATTACCATTGTACCTCCAACACCAATACTGAGCTTAGCACATCATAGCACTTAAAAAATAATTGAAGGGGACCAGCAGATGGTGTATTGGTTACATCTCTGGATTCTCACATGACTGGCTGTGGTTCACGACCTGAACCCAGTGGCTTGAAACTCACGCTGGATGCATGTACATGTTTGCCCAAAGAAGGAATTATGGCATGGACATACCCTGGGGGGTGGGGGAGGGGATTACTTGCTTTGTCTCTCCAGTGAGTGCACATACCCTATAGCAAAAATCTCTCCGAAATAATAATAATAATAATAATAATAATAATAATAATAATTGAGGTGGGATGAGCAGATGGCATAGTGATTCCATCACTGGACTCCCACATGGCCAACCATAGTTCAAGTCCTGGACCTTGTGGCTTGAAAATCACACCAGACACGTGTGCGTGCATTCTCGAAATCCCAGGAGGAAAATGGAGGAGAAGGAATTGCATGTGGCCAAATTCCCTGTGGGAAGTGATTTCTTACTTTCTCTCTCACTCTCTCTGTCTCTGTCTCTCTCTCCAGTGAGCACACACAACCTAAGACGAAAACTTTTTTAAAAAAATTAATAAAATAATTGAGGAATGAATAAATGAATGAAACTCATATGCAGGCATCTTCCTCAACAATATTTCAATTTTTTTCCAAGACAAAATTTTCACTTCAGTGACTTCTCCTAGTTTCACAATGTTCTACATATATCCTGCTAACTCACATCTCTATGTCTTTGCTAAAGGACATAGAAACACTCTATTATTCTACCTGGATATATCATACCTGCTTTTCTGGGGTGTTGTTATGCAAATTAACAATTGAACTACAAAATCAATGAACATTTAACGATGTATCCTCAATTATGTTACCGTATGAGTTTACCTTAAAGTAGTCAGAGGTAAATTATCATCAGTATAACTGGGGCATTAATATCTACCTCATAAGATTTTTTTTTCTACTGTAATATATGTATGCTCCCTAGAGAGATGGAGAGAGAAAAAGTGAGAAAGCCCCCCAGAGTGTATAGCGATGCCACTATTCTTATTCTTCCATTCTCCACTCAGGATTTGGGGCACACATGCACACACACCTGGAGTGCTTTTAAGCCTCCAGGTCCAGGACTCAACCCACACAGTTTACCATATGAAGTCTGGCCAACTTAACCTCCATACTATCTGCTGGCCCCACAAGAATGTTTAGACCGTTTTTTATTCATTATATCATCACCAGTGCTTTGTACATACTTCGGCATACTTAATCTATCTTGTGTTGTGATTCGATCTTCCCAATTGAATTCTGGGATATAATATTCAACTCCAGACTTGTCCCTATGATTAAGTTGGCCATTTTTTTAGTTTTTGAACTCTTATTTCTGTGTGTCTGTACTTAATTTTCCTTATATAGCACTCTCTTAAGAACTTCTGGAGATCTGGTCTGGTGCTGGTAAATTCTCTCAGGTTTTGTTTATCTGAGATTGTTCTTGTCTTTTCTTCCCTCATGAAAGATGATCTTGTCTGGTACAGTATTCTTAGCTGAAATTTCTTTTCTCTTAACACTTTGAATATATTTTCTTCCCATTCTTTCTCGCTCGCATTGTTTCCAGTGAGAGGTCTGCTGTTAGTCTGATGGGATACCCTTTGTAGGTAACTTGACGTTTTTCTCTTGCCAGTCTTAGTATCTTGTCTTTGTCTGTGGTTTTGGTCAGCCTGGCTATAATGTGTCTTGGAGAAGATCTTCTTCGGTTGATTCTATTTGGGGTCCTTTGTATTTCTTGGGACTGGATCTTTGAATGCCTCTCTAGGTTTAGAAAGTTTTCTTGCAGGATTTCATGGAATAGATTATCAATGCCCTTATGAGTCTCTTCGCCTTCTGAGATGCCAATTATTCAGATGTGTGATGGTATCTAGTACTTTTCGTATATTATTCTCAAATTTTTGGGCACTTTTCTCAGTCTTTGTGGTAGATTTTTCTAGGCCAGCAATTTTCTCTTCTATGTCTGAGATTCGATTTTCTTTGTGATCTAGTCTGCTTTTAATACTTTCAAGGGAGATTTTGACTTCCTGTATTATAGCCTTCATTTCTAACAGGTCCATTTGATTTTTTTTTTAAGTGTGTAATTCCTCTTTCAGATCTTTCAAGAATTTCCTCACCTCCTGGAACTCGTCAGCTCCTTTCTCCTGCCTCTTCTGCAATTCATTGTCTCTCTTCTCTTCCATCTCTGTTAGCTTCACCATTCTTTATCAGACATTTCCATGATTTCTATTGAACTATGTGTGGATGAAGAGGAGTTAGTCTTTTCCCTTGGAGGAGAGGTATTTTCTTGCTTTCCTATATTTCTTGTGGCCCTACAGTGATTTCTAGTCATCTGGTGGTTGGTGTGTTTCTTCCTACACTTGAAGTTCAATCACTTGAGTTTGTGGGCTGGAGGCTAAATTATCAGTGGAAAATCTTCATTTCTCTTATTCCCCTGAAATCACTAGTTCTCCAGAGCCATGAAGGTGTCTTCTGAAGTCTTGCTCCCTTGCCTCTCCTCGAGAATGTGCTTTGATCTTGGGTGTATTGTGTGTGTGTGTGTGTGTGTGTGTGTGTGTGTGTATATATGTGTATATATATACACATACATATGTGTGTGTGTGTGTGTATATTTATACATATACATATATATATACGTATTTAGAATCATTACATCCTCTTGATGAGCTGATGCCTTTATCATTACATAAATGATGCTTTTTGCCACATTTTGTAGTCTTTGATTTAAAGTCTATTTTATGTGATATAAATACAGTTACTAGTGTTCTCTTCTGGTTTTCACTTTTATGGGACACCACTTTTCATCCTTTCATTTTTAGTTTCTATGAAGCAAATCTCTTTTAGGCAGCCTATATTTGGGCTTTGGTTTTTCAGCTGCTCAGCCACTCTATATCTTTTGATATATATGTAAGGATTTAGTACTCCCATTTTCTTTTGGTTGTTTTCTGGTTGTTTTTATATCCTTTGTTTCTTTCTTCCTTTCTTCCCTTGTGATAGAGTGATTTTCTTTAATGGCATGCTTTGATTCCTTACTTTATAGTTTTTGTTTATCTATCATAGGATGTTGCTTCATGATTACTATTAAACTTATAAAAAATCTTATAGTAATAATAGGTTATTTCAAGGTGATAATTTAAATCTGATTGTGTGGAATAACTCTATATTTTTATACCAACACACCTCACCCACATATTAAATTTTTGATGTCACAATGTACATATTTTTATATAATGTATCCTTTAGCAAGGTATTGTAGCTAATTTTTATTGCCAGAGGGTGCACACTGGAGAGAGACAGAGAGAGAGAGAGAGTGAAAGCAACCCCCGATGGGGCAAGGTCATGCTGCAATACTTTTCCATCTTATCAGGACTTGGGGCATGCATGCATACGCACTTAGTGTATTTTTCAAGTCATGTGGGCTTCTGTTCAAACTGTGAATGACCATATTCGATCTGGCTCTCTATGCACAGTACTTAACTGCTGCACTAAGGGGCCAGACTTGTAGCTATTATTGTCAGTGATTTTTGTTTTATAATCTTCATGCTAAAGATATAAGTGATTTACACACTATCAAGCAGTATTAGAGTATTCTGAATTTGACTGTGTACTTACTTTTATCAATGAGTTCCCTTGTATTTTTTTAAAATTTGCTTAGCTTTCTTAAAGCAACTCTTTGTTAGCAAATGTATATATCTTCATATGTTTGGGTTCACCTATTGAAGCATTGTTGTGTTCTTTTGGTGGCATTATGTCTTTTTGTTTTTAATATTTCTTGTTCCCTTATGTTAATATCTACACATTTGAAAAAAAAAAACAGGAAAGGGTTTTTTTCTGAGAAAACCCTTCACCAGTCAGCTCACTGAGGGATTCTGGGCAAGTTGTCTGAAATAGTCTGTGAGTGAGATTGCTGCTACAGTCCTCAGGCAGACTGGCCTGATGCTGAGGTTAGCAAGTGAGTGGGCCTGGCACTGAGGTAAGTCTTAACCTTGAGTCTGCATGGGTTGGCCATGTGTTGAGGTGGGCTTTACACCTGAGTCCATTAGTATATGCCTGGCCCCTGGGTATGCTATAACAGATTTAGACTCTAGGTCATCTGGAACCTAAGGAATTGGGGACTGGACTAGTGCCTGGGTCCACAAGCATTGGTCTAGGGCCACAGATCATGGGCATTGGTCTAGTGCTCAGAGCCACTAAGACAGACATGAAACCTGTATTTGCTTATGTCATTGTGGAGGCAGTTGTGCAGGTGCTAGGTCAGTGAAGGCTGGTCTGTGTTCTGGGGTCTCAAGGGCATATACCAGTACATAAGAGCTATCCTGGGCCCTAGGTCTTCACTAGGACAGACATGGACTGTGGGTCTATTTGAGTATAGGGCTACAGGGATCAGCCTAATAAGGTATAACAGGGACTGACCTAAATCTGAGAAGGTCTGAAACCTGTGTCTGTGGGGGCTTACCTGGTATTTAAGATTCAGGATTTCAATTGGCACTGAGTTGGACCTGAAGCCTGTGACTGTGGAAGGTAGCCCAGTGTTAGAGGTTATCTAAATCCTAGGGCCACTGACACTGGCCCCAGTTACTCTGATATTGGAGCTGGTATGGACACCAAATCTGCTGGGCAAGCCTGGACAGTGGAGTCAACCTAGAAACTGGTTCTGAAGGTGTAAGGCCAATAACTAGCCCTTCAAGGACTGGTCTTGTGCTAGAGAGAGCCTGAAATCTGTGGCAGTTGGGTGTGATTCTGATCTTTGGGCTACTCAGGTTGGCCTGGTGTTGGGATCACCCAGATATTGATCCTGCAATGTTGGTGACAGTATGAAACTTGAGCCTATTGGAGTTGACAAGGTGGACCAGAAACAGAGTCTGCAGCATAGGCCTGGAGCATGAGGCTGCTGTATCTGGGCTAGCTGTAGATGGGCCTTGAGGGCCCTGGCCTTAATCCTGAGACCATGGGAATTTGCCTAGCTCTGGGTTTTTCTGCAGTGAGTCTGGTTTTGGGGTATCAGGCAAAGTACAGAGCTTATTTTCTCTCCTTTTCTTAATGTGGAAGACATCTGTTTCCTTGCTGTGCTGCGTGGGGCTGGAGAAGGGATGATGTGAGTAAAGTAAAACTGTTCTTTCTAATCTCTTCAATGCATTTTTTCTTGTTTATGTGCAAACTCTAGGGTTGTGGTTTCTCACCTGACTTTCTTAGAACGTGCAAAGGTATTTTTGAGCATTGATAATTGTTCAAATTGATGTTTCTGGGACTAGCAGTTAGCATAATGGCTATGTCGCTGGACTCTCATGTAGTCAACTGTGGTTCAAGTCCCGGACCTGGTGGCTTAAACTCACGCTGGGCGCATGTGCGTGCATGCTCAAGATCCCAAGAGGAAAATGGAGGAGAAGGGATTGCGGCATGGTCATCCCCCCTGGGGGGTGATTTCTCGCTTTCTGTCTCTCTGTCTTTCCAGCAAGTGCACGCACCTTATAGCAAAAACCTTTCAAAAAAAATTGATGTTCCTGCTGGAGGAAAAGCTGTGGAGAGTCCTCTTCCATCTTGCTGATTGTCCTCTCTCTTAGAATCTTCTATTAGAATAAATGAATAAATAAAGTTAGGTAATTCTTTAAAAAAAGAATCTTCTATTAAATGCTGTCTTTCTTGTACTCTTGCAACCAACTTAATATCTTCCTAGTTTCTTCATTAAATATTTTCTACATGTATTCTTTTCATATTTGCATAAGCCATTTGTTTACTCTTTTGTTTTATTTTATTTTTTAGTTTTTGCTATAGAGTATATGTGCTTGCTGGAGAGAGACAAAGAAGAAAAAAGAGAGAGAGGAAAAGTGAGAAATCACTCCCCAGTGAGGATGACCACACTACAATCACTTCTCCTGTATTCTCTTCTTGGGAACTTCGGCACACACACAGACACAGACACACACACACACACACACACGCCTGTCATGCTCTTTAAGCCACTGCGTCCAGCATTCAGACTGTGAAGTCAGCCATGTGGGATCCAGCTCCTTAACCCTCATGTCACTTGCCTGGATCATGTTTACCTTTTTTGAACATTATATTTTGGCAATAAGAATTGACATTTTATGTCTTTAAAAATGTCAATCTTCTTCCATTGTGTTTTTTTTTTCCAACTGCTCTTATTAGCTTATATTTTTTTTTTCAAAATTGAGATAATCAGATAAATACCTCATTTTAGTTTTTGTTTGGTTTGCTTCCTTTTTACCTCCCTTCTTATATTTATTCTTCCCTCAGGCTTTCTCTTCCTTCTGTTTATACTACATTTAACTCTTTGTATATATTTTGAATTTATTTTGTTCTGTAGTGTCATCTGAGTCTTTCTTAAGGGTATTAGGCAAACCATTGGGGACTATACCTCTAAAGCTTTAATTCAATGAGCTCTTTTTATCTACATATTTTAATGAATTTAATAGTGATTAATAAACTTTTCCTGCATGTAGCTTCTTATGTGGAATATATTTGTAGAGAGAAAAATAACTTAATTCAGTGTGCCTGTGTGTGTTCACTTGTTTACACTATCAGTAAGTGAGAACTGTGGGTTTAATCCTTGTGTGGGCCAGTTAGCTTGGCTTAGTACCATGGTCACAGGGCATATCCTTCATTTCAAGCAAATACTTCACAAATGCATACTGTTATAATGCTGTGTGAGGATTTGTAACTAAAATAGCACAGACCTATCAACATTACTAGAAAAATTGCTGCTACTGACTGCTCCACTAATGGCACCTTAGCATGTGCAAAGAATAACATAGATGCAGTCTAAAGAATTTATAGATTGTCCTGAGCAAAATGCAAATTCTACATGAAAACATAGTTATGTAAAAGGATAACATGTTAGTCAGCCATGATGGCACAGGAGTAACATAATGGTCTGTGATGCTTAGGCCATATGGAAAAGTCTCAGGTTTGTGTCAAAAGGTCTCCCTTTGCAGTCTGGGAACAATGCATGCCCATGACCTAGGCTGTGGCTAGGGGTTGAATTATGCTGTGAAGACCCTGTTGGGGGTACCTCTCTCTCTCTGTCTCTCTCTCTCTCTCATGAAAGATAGCAGAACAAATAAACTAATAATTTTTTTTCCTTAGGTGAGCATATTATATCTTAACTTTTGGGTTCCAGAGTCAACCTGGGATTGACATAATTGAAGTGAGGAGTGAGGTAAGTCAGGGGTGCATTGATATTAACATTACTAACTAAATCTCTGGTTCTCTAACTACAGTTTATTACTCAAATTTTGCCCTTTCTGTAGGTCAGAGATAAAGGTAGGAAGCTATAAAATATGTGAAGCTAACATGTCTCCTCTGTAAGAAGAGAAAAATTTAGAAGCTTCTTTTTAAAAGGGACCGAGAGAAATCGACAACTCTTCTGCTCCTGCTCATTATTCATCCATTTATTTTTTCAGGGCTTTGTGGTTCATTGTAAGTTTAAAATTTAGATGTTTGCCGTATCTTAAATCATATTTATTTAATTATAACATGTGTAAATTTATTTAAAGTGAACATTTTTCTTACATAAGAAAAAATATTATTAGTTTTAGTCAGTGGAATATATGTGATTTTAATGAAGGTATGAAATTTCAGGACTCATTGAAGCTTAAGTGTAAAAGAAGTTTAACAGCATGAGTTCAACCTGAGAGATATTGTAGCACTTTAAACTGTGCCTTTTTATTATTTTTAATGCACAAAATTAAAAATATCGCCTATAATTAACATTGTATTTACTACAGCTGAACAAAAGACTTCAAGTAAGCTGCTCAAGCTAAAACCAAAGATAAAAATGAATCAAAGATTTCAAACTATAACAATAAAAAAATGAGAAACACTCTTATTTACTACCTTTTTTTTTTTTTTTTTTGGAGAGGTTTTTGCTATAGGGCGCGTGCACTCGCCAGACAGACAGAAAGAGACAGAGAGATAGAAAGCGAGAAATCACCCCCCAGGGGGGATGGCCACGCCGCAATCCCTTCTCCTCCATTCTCCTCTCGGGATCTTGGGCACGCACACACACGCGCCCGGCGTGAGTTTAAGCCGCCGGGTCCGGGACTCTAACCGCGGTCGACTACGTGGGAGTCCAGCGACATAGCCATTACGCTAACTGCTGGTCCCCTTATTTACTACCTTACACTACTAACAACAACTTGGCAAACAAACAAGGAGAGAATAAAATTATACTGATAGCAATTGTCTTTCTCTTTTTTCTTTTCTTTTTCTTTTTATTTTTTTGGAGAGGTTTTTTTTTTTTTTTTTTTTTAAGCCACCGGGTCTGGGACGCAAACCGTGGTCGACTACGTGGGAGTCCAGCGACATAGCCAATACGTTAACTGCTGGTTCCCGCAATTGTCTTTCTCTTGGAACTATATCTTGCATTCAAAACAAATCATCTAGAACTTTTTCAAAATGGATATCTAAAATTAACCAAATTTTAAAATAGAAATAAATTGAATGTTAATTTATGTTTTGAAACAAATGGCACAAATATCTTAATAATAAGAAAACTAAAATTTATTTAAAATTTTATGGCTATTAAAGTAATAATTTTGAATGTTTATTACTTTCTACAGTCTTATAGGCAAGTCTGAACAACTATAAGTTTTACTGACAGGAATAAAACTGAACTCATGGGTAAGAAGAAATTTAATGTGAGAAGTCTCCTAAACATTTTCGTCTCTTTTTATCTTCAAGTGCAGGTTTCTGTTCTACTTATGGGGATTTTAAAATCTTAAAATTGGTTGTGAGCAGATCAAACTTTTATCATCCCTCTTTTTTAAAACAAATTTTGGTAGACACTAAAGTCATTTTGGAAGAATTTCATCTAGCCAAAATTCAGTTCATGGTTTTGCAGTATATTTAAGCAATTAGGTCCTCAATTTTAAGCTTTCTGTACATATTTTCTGAAAAAATGTCTGTCGTTGGTTTCAATTACCTATAATTGACAATTGTCTCTCTATATATGCAAAATGTGTTTTATATAGGCATGGAAGATCTGATATTCTCAGTAAGTAATCTCTGTGTTTTTCTAGCTATTTATTTACACCTGGGATATTTTATTTTGTTTTTAATCATCAGAGGGCACATGGACTTGCAAGAGAGAAATGGAGAGAGAGATAAAGCACCTTCTAAGGGAGTATAGTCACCTTGCAATCTCTTCTCCATTTCTCTATCTTGTTAGGATCCTGGACTGGGAATCAAACCACAGTCATGTAGGATCCAGATCTCTTAACCACTAGGCTATGAGACTGGCCCAGGAATATTTTAGTTAACTTGGGGAATTTTGATCTATATCATAGTTTGTTGAGTAAATGACTTCTATCTATGGTAAACCCTAAGGACTCTACACACCATGCAAAACTCTTAGAACTAATAAACTAGAAATCACTGCAGGACCACAATAAGTATGGGAAAGAAAGAAAATACCTCTTCTCCAAGGAAAAGAACAACTCCTCTTCATCCACAAGCTGTTCAATGGAAATCATGGAAAAGTCTGATAAAGAATTTAGAACATTCATAATGGTGAAGCTAACAAAAATGGAAGAGAAGAGAAGACAATGAACTGCAGAAGAGAAAAGAGAAAAAATTGACGAGTTCCAAGAGGTGAGGAAATTCTTGCAAGATCTAAAAGAGGAATTACATACTTCAAAAAAGAATCAAATGGAACTGTTAGAGATGAAGGCTATAATACAGGAAGTCAAAATCTCCCTTGAAAGTATTAAAAGCAGACTAGATCACAAAGAAAATCGAATCTCAGACATAGAAGAGAAAATTGCTGGCCTAGAAAAATCCACCACAAAGACTGAGAAAAGTGCCCAAAAATTTGAGAATAACATACGAAAAGTACTAGATACCATCAAACGTCCAAACATCTGAATAATTGGCATCTCAGAGGGTGAAGAGACTCATAAGGGCATTGATAATCTATTCCATAAAATCCTGCCAGAAAACTTTCCAAACCTGGAGAGGCACTCAAAGATCCAGTCCCAAGAAATACAAAGAACCCCAAATAGAATCAACCCAATTAGATCTTCTCCAAGACACATTATAGCCAGGTTGACCAAAACCACAGACAAAGACAAGATACTAAGATTGGCAAGAGAAAAACATCAAGTTACCTATAAAGTATATCCCATCACTCTAACAGTAGACCTCTCACTGGAAACAATGCGAGCAAGGAAAGAATGGGAAAATATATTCAAAGTGTTAAGAGAAAAGCAATTTCAGCCTAGAATACTGTACCCGGCAAGATTTTCTTTCATGTGGGAAGAAAAGACAAGAACAATCTCAGATAAACAAAGCCTGAAAGAATTTACCAGCATGAGGCCAGATCTCTGAGAAGTTCTTAAGAGCGTGCTATATCAGGAAAATTAAATACAGACACACAGAAATAAGAGTTCAAAAACTAAGAAAATGGCCAACTAAATCATAGGGACAGGTCTGGAGTTGAATATTATATCCCAGAATTTAATTGGGAAAATCAAACCACAATGGAAGATAAAGTACATGAGACTGAATTGGTGAAGTATAATTTTATGACTTTTGAATAACCATTGCTGATTTTCTTGTAGACTTTGTTATCTGGTTGTAAGGATTTGTGTCCTGTCTTGAGATATGGATAGGTTCATGTACCTACCATTTGAACAGAATCCTAACCTGTTTCCTGGCTTTAAGTTTTAAGCAAAGTTCCTTAGCATTTCTTTGATTTAAGTTAAAACTGGTTTTCTTAATAGTACCAAGTGAACTTGCTATTGAAAGAAGTTAGATTATTTAAGAAATTGTGTGATCAAAACAATGGGGGGGGGAGGAATGGAAGACAGTTGTCTACAGTTGTAGACACCAGAGACAGTGTGAGAAGAGGGTGGGAAAGGACAGAGTGTCAGAAATAGGGGTAAAAAAAAAAGATACTAGAAACTAGAAATGGAAAATTTTTGATAATAGCTTGCAGGATTAAGCCACTATGCAGTATATTCTGGTTGGGAAATCACATTTTGTATGCTGTGACAATGCTTTGGGAATTAATATAAATTAAGTTTTTTTAAAAAAAGAAAAGTTTCAGGGGAAAAAAAAACTAAAGCTGTTTTTCATGAAATTTTAAAAAATGCATTAAAAATACCTATCTGATGACTGCAGTAAGATATATAGCACCAGCTAGGTGCTACTTTATAGGACGTTCATTCTACTCACTGAGGCTTATGCCTACAGTTGAACTTGTATTTATTGAAATGTATATATCAGCTGTGCTTGCTATGAAAATATTTAGTTTAATTAAGATCTTTAGTGACTCAATAAAATGTGGGGGAAAAACAGTATAGAAAGCAAACATAGATACCAGAGACAGTGTGGGAGGAGAGTGGGAGATGGCAGAGGGTAAGAGATAGGTAATCAAGGATGGGGATAAAAAAAGCAAAACATACAGGAAACAAGAAATGGAAAATTATTTGTTGATGATAACATGTATGTTGATGTGCTTGATTGAGCCAATGTACAGTGTACTCTGGATGGAAAATCTCATTTTGTATGCCATAATGATGTACAGTGAATGAATGTAAATAAATAAATTTAAATAAAAAAAAACTTAGAAATAAATTCAACCAAAGTGGTATGGTAAAGGACGTGTACACTGAAAGCTTTAAAACATTGATGAAATAAAAAAATAAACCAACAAGTAAATGAAAGTATATCTCTTCTTCAGGGATTAGAAGAATTGTCTATTCTACACTTAGCAATCTACAGAATTAATGCAACCCTTATCAAAATTTTGGGAAAAAAAAAACACTATGATTTGTGTGGAACCACAAAAGACCCCAAATACCTAAAGCAATCTTGAGCAAAAATAACAAAATCAAAACGCAATATTACCTGACTTCAAAATATATTTCCAAACTTTAGTAACCTCAATCATAGTAGTGGCATAAAATCAGAAACAGACTAATGGAACAGAACAGAGAACCCAGAAAGAAATCCATGCATTTATAGCTGATTTTCAACAAAGGTGCCAAAAAACACAAAGTGGAGAAAGAAAAAAATCTCCTTAGGAAATGGCACTAGAAAAAATAGATAGCCATGTTCAGAATGAAGTTTGACTCTTATCTCAGCATATACAAGAATCAACTGAAAACACACTGAAGTCTTAAATGTAAGACCTGAAATTGTAAAATGCAATTCAAAGACAAAATGACATATTATCTCACTCCAGTTAGAATGACCATTACCAAAAGATAAAAAGGCATGAGTAGGATCTTTGAAAAGTTTATGGAATATGGGAACCAGCAGTTAGCGTAATGGCTATGTCACTGGACTCCCACGTAGTCGACCGCGGTTTGCGTCTCAGACCCGGTGGCTTACAACTCACGCCGGGCGCGTGTGCGTGCGTGCCCAAGATCCCGAGAGGAGAATGGAGGAGAAGGGATTGCGGCGTGACCATCCCCCCTGGGGGGTGATTTCTCGCTTTCTGTCTCTATGTCTCTCTCTGTCTGTCTGGCGAGCGCACGCGCCCTATAGCAAAAAACCTCTCCCCCTCCCCCCCCCCAAAAAAAAAGAAAAAAAAAGTTTATGGAATATGCATATTGTGACAATAAAAAAAACTATACATGGACTCTAAAAAATTTTTGTAGCAAAAATATCTTATATATTAATTACATTTTCCCACAAAATTTTTGAAGTCTCTATGAATCAAATGCTAGCCAGAATGTGGTGAAAGGACAACTGTTACAAACTGTGAATCTAAATCAGTACAGCTACCATGGAAAACAGTATGGGGAGCTCTCAAAAAACTAAAAATAGAACTTTTAAATGACCCAACAATGTCATTACTAGGTATATATACAAAGGAAAGAAAATCAGTATGCCACAAAGTTATCTGCATTCCCATGTTTATTGCAGCACTATTCATAATAGTCAAGACATGGAATCAATGTAAATGTCCATCAACAGAAAGAAATGGATAAAGAAATAGAAATTATAGAAATATATATTTTTCAGATACTATTCAAATGTTAAAAATAATAAAAAGCTCTCTTCAAAGCAAAATGGATGAGCCTGGAAAATATTATGTAAAGTGAAATAAGTCAGAGAAAGAAAAATAGCATATTCTCACTCATATGGGGACATGTAAAAAAATGACCTCATTGAAGTAGAAAATGAAATAGTGGTTACTAGAGGCTGGGAAGGGAAGGGAGTAGGTGGAAAGGAAATGTTGGTTAACAGATACAAAATTGCAATTAGATATGAAGAGTCAGTTCTAGTATGCTATGGCAAAATAAGGTAAATATAGTTCACAATAATTTGTTTACTATTTAAAAATAGCTGAAACAGAATGTTTTCATATTCCTAAAACAAAGTAATGATACTTGTTTGAAGCGATGAATATTCCTTTTTTCAAGCTTCATTTTTTTTGTATTTCTTTTTTGATTTATTTTTTAAATTTTATTTGCTTTTATACAATCACTTATTTAGCTTACAGTCAGTCAGTCAATTATTTAGCTTACAATGTGAATATTTTAACAAGTGAAGTGATGAATATTCAAACTTCCCTAATTTGTTCATTATATATTGTATTCATGTACTAATAAAAAACCATGAAACCTCATAAATACATACGATTATTGTGTATCGATTAAACATTGAAAACAAAGACCCATCCCAAAAATTTGAATAATATTTTTCACAGAAATAGGAGAAACAACCCTAAAATTTGCAAGGAACAATAAAAGATCCCAAATAGTGAAAGTGGTTTTGAGCATTAAGAACGAAGCTGGAGCCCTCACACAAACTGATTGGAAAATATACCACAAGACTATAATAATTAAGACAGTGTGGTATCACCCTAAAAACAGATGCATAGACCAATGGAACAGAATAGAGAGAACAGAAATAAATATATGCATTTGAATTTCCCACACTGCATGCATACTTTGAAATGCAATATTGGATACAGCAAAGATGTACAACAATTAAGTGCAAATAAATGATAAAATAAGATAAATAAATGAAAAATTTAAAAGACATTGGAAAATTCATATGGTAGGAGATTTCAAATTAAATATTCCATTTGCAAGTAACAATGGCTAATTTAATAAATAAAATGAGACCAAAATTTTTAAGTCACAAGCATCTTCTTGGCAATTAAGTTATCCAGTTAAACGTCAGTAGGTATCCTCTTGCCAGTGTGAGACCTGTAGTTATCCTCTCACTTGAGTCAGTAACTATCTTTTATTACTCTTGATTTATATGTATCAACTAAAGACTCATGTCACATGTCAATTTGCAATTAATTATAGTTGATCCATAAGGACAAAGTGGCAATAGGAGCAATGTAAGAGTAAATATTACTAGTAAAAATTAGAATTTCAACTAATATACCCCATTTCGATGGTTAATTTTATGAATTTGATTTTATGGGTCAGCTTTGCTGGGTCAAGGTGTTCAAATATTTGAAAAATATTCCATATGTTGGGAACCAGCAGTTAGCGTAATGGCTATGTCACTGGACTCCCATGTAGTCGACCGCAATTCACGTCCCGGACTCGGTGGCTTAAAACTCACGCCGGGCGCGTGTGCGTGCGTGCCCAAGATCCCGAGAGGACATTGGAGGAGAAGGGATTGCGGCGTGACCATCCCCCCTGGGGGGTGATTTCTCGCTTTCTGTCTCTATGTCTCTCTCTCTCTGTCTGGCGAGCGCACGCGCCCTATAGCGAAAAACCTCTCAAAAAAAAAGAAAAGAAAAAAAAATATTCCATAAGTTTATGAGAGTGTATTTTTTTTCTTTTCTTTTTTTTTTTTTTTTGTTTTTGAGAGACATTTTTGCTATAGGGCTCGTGCGCTCGCCAGACAGACAGAGACAGAGAGACAGAAAGCAAGAAATCACCCTCCAGGGGGGATGGCCATGGCGCAATCCCTTCTCCTCCATTCTCCTCTCGGGATCTTGGGCACGCACGCACACGCACCCGGCGTGAGTTTTAAGCCACCGGGTCCAGGACGTGAACCATGGTCGACTACGTGGGAGTCCAGCGACATAGCCATTACGCTAACTGCTGGTCCCTCTATGAGAGTGTATTTTTGAATGAGATTAGCATTTATATTGGTGGACTTTGAGTAAAGCAAATTATAATATATATTGGCCTCATTCAATCAGTAGAAGGCTTGAATAGAGCAAAAGACTGACCCACTCAGAGCAAGAGGGAATTTTGCCACTAGATGACCTTCAGACTTGAACTGCAACATCATATCTTCCCTGGGTCTCCAGCCTATTGGCTCACTCTGAGCATTATGAACATCCCATCCTATATAACTTTGTGAACCAATTCCCTAAAATAAATCTCTCTTTACACCTGCATACATGCACATCTTATTGATTTTGACTCTCAAAAGAGCCCTAAAGCATCCTTATAATACTCTAATTTTAATACACAGTATTGTTCTCCTAGTAGTTTCTAAATATTTACTTCCCAAAATTTCTCCAAACTAAATTGAGAGACATTATACAACATACTCCTTACTGTACTCCATAAAATATTAAAATAATCAAAAATGATTAAAGAAAGTCTGTAACATTATAACAAATAAAGAGATATGATAGGTAAATGTAAGATGGTATCTTATTTGGAACACTATAGTAGAAAAAGATTTTCAGAAAAAGATAATAAAATTTTTAAAAAAACCTTGAGATTTGCTTAACACACCTATGTTCTTTTTAAAGTTCTGACAAAGGTCCCATAGTAATGTAAAACGTTAACAATGAAAGAAACTGGGTAGAGATATATGGAACTCTGTATTATCTTTGCAAGTTTCACGTAATATAAAACCTTTCAAAATTAAAATATTTTTAAAACCAAATATCCCGTCTCAAGAAAGAAAATATTTAATAATAAAACTATCTGAATAATTATGTAATTTTTTAGAAATAGTATAAATTTTTATTTTAACACTATAATTTACATTAATACTTGAATTTTAAAAAGCGTCAGTAAATTTATTTCATCTATAATTTTGTATCAGTCAACCATCTGTCATATTTTGTATGATTCTTTAATTCAACAGCAAAAATATATTAAATTGCATTGAGGGTATATTTAAAAATATCAGTGAACTAATTTTCTCTTGGCATCTGCTCCTTTCCATTCCCTGCTATGAGCTTCACCACATATAGGGAAACCTGGTGTCAGTACAGAATCATAGATTGGAAATCTTAAAAGAGATTTTGGAAATTACCCTGTGCTCTTAAACATATAAGTATTAACTACAGCAAAAGACCCATCTATAACTATATTATTATTTAAAACACATTCTGTCAAATGCTTCACTCAGCCTTCCTAATTTCTTTGAATTTTGAAGCTTTACTTTTCAAAAAATTTCATTTATTCCGTGAGTGAGAGACACAGAAAGAGCGCCCCCAACAGGGGCTCTGACATTGTGATTCACCCCAGTCTTAGGCAACTCAGATCATGAGCACACATATGCCCAGCATACTTCGGGGAGGTCTCCTGATGTGAACTGGTAACCTAATCGTGTGAGCCTGCCTTACAGAGCATAGTGTATTACTACTGTACCATTCTTTTGAACCTTTATTTTTAATTTTATTATTGAAACTATGACTTGTCCGAGACCATAGTCATAAAGCAGATATGGTCAATCTACCTCTGACCTTTCTGCTAAGGTGACACCAGTCTTGAGAGTATCCTGTAAACCTGAAAGATGTGCATTTTAATGATGCCTGAAAGATTACAGAAATTCTTGTTTTGGTCTAGCATTAACCATTTAAAGGTTAGAATCACTTCACAATTGACAAGAATTTATCACAAAAGAATTTGGAATAATAAACTTCAGGAGTGCTGTTTTGTTGTGTTTGTTTTGTTTTACTGTTTTGGTTTATGGTGAACATTTATATGTTTTTCATGTTTTTATTGCATGCACACACACAAATGTTTAATATTGTATTTTACTGAACAGTCTCAACATTCTTAGGTACATTCCATGACTGTATCACGGTTCTCCATTGTAATGAAAGCAGAAAAATCTTTCTGACTAATTTGCTCAACAACATTTCATACTCATTCCTTATCACAATGATTTCTCAAATTTACTTACAAAGCTCAATTGGAAAAACACCATTTTAAAAACAGAATTAAGGGAAAAGTGCGAGAAAGACCTAATAATCAGTCTTTGAGCAATCATCCTTTAAATTAGAATCCTATTTTTAAAAATATTTTAAAAGATTACATTTAAGTTTGATACTTATCACTTGTTTCAAAAACTTTTATTACATATTTTTAAATATCAAAGGAAAGTTTAAACTACCTCAAGAATTATGAGAAAATTAATTATTGCTCTTTACAATGTTGTATTTTGCGGATTAATTTGTCCCTTACTGGATTTAAGCTAGCTGAGTTTTAAAGTTCTTTCTAATCTTGATATACTATCATTCTGTTTTGTTTAGAATGATTTTACTATTTCATTATAATTCCTGTAATGCAAATGACTTTATAATCTTTTGAGTAAAACATTATTTAAAGAAATGAATATAGAGACAACTATTAAGGAAAAATATTTTTAAGAATTTGATAATTAGACACTATAAATCAGCTTGTATTTAAAATAAATGCGGTAAAAATTTATTTTAATGCCTCTGAAAATAATAGCAACTTTTCTTATAGGGCCTGCAGATGGTGAAGCGGTTACGTTGCTGGCCTCCCACATGGCCAACTGCAGTTTGAGTCATGGACCCGATGGCTTGAAAGTCACTCCAGATGCATATGCTTGCATGTCCAAGATCCCAAGAGGAGAATAGAGGAGAAAGGATTGCAGCATGGCCGTCATCTCTGGTCGGTGGGTGGGGGGTGATTTCTCACTTTCCTTTTCAGTGTCTCTCTCTCTCTCTGTCTCTCTCTAGGGAACACATGTGCCCTAAGACAAAAATCTCTTTTAAAAAATACCCTTTTCTTATTAATTACTCGTCTCTTAATCTATGAAATGCTATATCCAGATGAATTATCAGAATCAAATTGTGTGCCATTTATAGCTTGTGTGGTAATACATAGATGTTTTTGTTATAGTTAGATATAATAAGCAACTCAGCTCCCTTGTCTAGTAACAGTAAAGCTATATGGTGAGAACAGCAGACAGGAGAGTAAAATCCTCATTTTTCATTGCAGGAGGTCTCTAACGATAATCCAAATGGAAAAACCTCTAAACAGAATTATGAATATATTATTGAGAGATATAAAGTTATGCTAAATAAGTATCTAAAACGAACAAAAGGGCTTGACTTTAAACAGGTGGAAATAGAATTGGAATGGAGAGAGATACTTTCTCTAACAACTTTTACTTCATTAATGTTATCAGATGAGGAAGCCTAACTTCATTGTGTGAAATGCTCAGTTCTTTGGTCCCAGATCTCTAAGGTTAGAGAGCCTCCCTGAGACACAGAATGAAGCCACAAACACAGGTAAAATAGGAAAAGAGAAGTTGTTGTGTTATGTTGGGACATTTGATGGTATCTAGTATTTCTCATGTATTATTCTCATTTTTTTGGACAATATTTTCAGTCTTCGTGATGGATTATTCTAGGCCAGGAATATTCTTCTACATCTGAGATTTTATTTTCTGTAAGACCTAGTCTGCTTTTAATACTTTCAAGGGAGGTTTTGACTTCCTCTATTATAGCCTTCATCTCTAACAGTTCCATCTGATTCTTTTTTATGGTGTATATTTCCTGTTTCAGATCTTGCAAGAACTTCTTCACCTCTTGGAACTCCTCAGCTCCTTTCTCCTTCCTCTTCTGCAGTTCATTGTCTCTCTTCCATCTCTATTAGCTTTGTCATTACGAATATTCTAAATTCTTTATCTGACATTTTCATGAGCTCCATTGTATTGTTTGAGGATGAAGAGGAGTTATTATTTCCCTTGGAGAAGTATTTCTTGGTTTCTCATATATATTGTGACCCTGCAGTGATTTCTAGTTGTCTGATGGATCCTGCGTTTCTTCCTAAATCTTGAAGATTAATCTGCGCGTTCAGAGGAGTGCATGAGGAGGTGGTTTGTAATCTCTTCTGTTCCATTTTTCACTCTTGGTGAGTCAGATTCAGTGGGAATTGAGGAATATTCTGACCCTAATTGTATTCAGATGTTTGGATACTGTTCACTTTGATGTACTAGACACTCAGTGAGTGGAGGCTGAGGAGCCAAGCAATGAATTTAAAAGGAAAAAAAATAATTAAAAAATAGGAAAGAAGAAAAAAATTAAAAAGAAGAAAGAAAAAAAGGCTCTAAAATTTTACATTCTAATTTTAAAAAGGAAAACATGAAAACCATGTGGTGAACATGAAAACAGTATTTCACAGTTCAAGTTCAGTGGCCCTCTCAGGATGCGCCTGGGTTTGTCCCTTTCCTAAAAGGGATGTTGAAAGACACAATTTATCATGATGAAGGAGGGGCTTGAGAGCCCAGAGAATACTTTCCCTTGAAAAAAAAAAAGGGAGGGGGGGAACCAGCAGTTAGCGTAATGGCTATGTCGCTGGACTCCCACGTAGTCGACCGTGGTTCGCGTCCCGGACCCGGTGGCTTAAAACTCACGCCGGGTGCATGTGCGTGCGTGCCCAAGATCCCGAGAGGAGAATGGAGGAGAAGGGGTTGCGGCGTGGCCATCCCCCCTGGGGGGTGATTTCTCGCTTTCTGTCTCTATGTCTCTCTCTGTCTGTCTGGCAAGCGCACGCGCCCTATAGCAAAAAACTTCTCCAAAAAAAAAAAAAAGGTAAAAAAAATGAAAAGACACAGGGAGATACAGAGAGACAGAGAGAGGCAGAGAGAAGGATAAAGAGGTAGCCCTACCCACTAGAAATGAAACTGGAGGGAGAAGTCTCAGTAAAAGATCTTCATTTCTAGTCCCTGAAAGCAATATTTCACAGCTCAAGTTCAGTGGCCATCTCAGGATGGGCCTGGGTTTGTCCCTTTCTTAAATGGGAGGGAGAAAGGCACAAATTAGCATGATAAAGGAGGGACTTGAGGATCCAGAGAATACTTTACCTTAAAAAAGTTAAAAAAACAATGAGAAAATACAGGGAGAAACAGAGAAACAGAGAGAGACAGAGACAAGGAGAGAAGGATAAAGAGGTAGTCCTACCCACTAGAAATGAATCTGAGGGAGAAATTTCAGCAGAAGGTCTTCATTTTCAGTCCCTGAAAACAATATTTCATAGCTCAAGTTCAGTGGCCACCTCAGGATGGGCCTAGGTCTGTCCCTTTTCTAAAAGGGAGAGAAAAAGGCACAAATTAGCATGATCAAGGCGGGGCTTGAGAGCCAAAAGAATACTTTACCTTGAAAAAATTTTTAAAAAAGGGAGACACAGAGAAACAGAGAGAGACAGAGAGACGGAGAGAAGGATAAAGAGGTAACCCTACTCACTAGAAATGATTCTGGAGAGAGGTCTCAGCAGATCTTCATTTTTAGTCCTTGAAAGCAATATTTTACAGCTCAAGTTCAGTGGCCATCTCTTCAATTATGCTTTTTAAAATTGCCTGGAAATGATGACAAATTCAGTAACAATTAATACCCACTTTGTGATCCCTAAACATCATTTCCAACTGTACGGAATTAGGACTTCACAGTGAAATGGCTGAATCCTGATCTGGGTCAGGAAATGTACAAAATTAGTCAAGTATATTTTCATTTCTTTGTTTTCTGAAATGATTTTATAGAGTACCACAATCTCAAAAAAAAAGTTTTATTCTGTTATGGATACATGTTACTCTAGTCCTTTAGTAAGTGCATTTTTACCACATCTGTAAGTACTTTATCTGCAGTATTAACAATATCATCTTCATCAACTTTATCATAACTATGATCATGATCATCCCGATTCACTGCATTGTATTACCTTTGATGGGTGTCACTACATGTGGAAAATATATCTCACAGCTGAAAAGGGCTGAGGGTTTCTTTTTCCTTGACTATGGTAAATAACTTTACGTTGTGTACCTGCATTTTAACCATAATTCAGGTCAGGTGTAAAATTTTTCCACTCGTTACATCGTGTTTGTGCTCAAAAAGTTTAAGATTTTGGAGCATTTCAGATTTCAAATTTTTAGATTAGTGATATGTATGTTATATACACATGTACATACACTATACATATATGTTTATATGCACATATAGGTATATACACATATGTAAACACATAATTTTAAAAAATGTGTTGATTAATTAATTAAATTCCAGACCATGGGGAACCAGCAGTTAGCGTAATGGCTATGTCGCTGGACTCCCACGTAGTCGACCGCGGTTCGCGTCTCGGACCCAGTGGCTTACAACTCACGCCGGGCGCGTGTGCGTGCGTGCCCAAGATCCCGAGAGGAGAATGGAGGAGAAGGGATTGCGGCGTGACCATCCCCCCTGGGGGGTGATTTCTTGCTTTCTGTCTCTATGTGTTTCTCTGTCTGTCTGGCGAGCGCACGCACCCTATAGCGAAAAACCTCTCAAAAAAAAAAAAAAAAAATTCCAGACCATGAGTCACTCGATAAATCAAGCAACCTATTTGTTTCAATAATTAAATTGCAAGAAAAATTCAAAAATGAATAAACAAACATGGAAAGGGAACCTATAGATTAAGAGACTTAATAGGCATTCAAAGAATGTCTGAACTAGTGGGTCAAAATAATATCTGACAGCGTCTGTACACCAGCCATCATGGGATCAGAAGAGAAAAACACATTCTAAGAGTGGACAGAATAGAAAAATAAGACCTTGCATTTTTTTTTTAGAGGTTTTTGCTCTAGGGCACGTGTGCTCGCCAGACAGAGAGAGATAGAAAATGAGAAATCACCCCCCAGGGGGGATGGCCATGCCGCAATCCCTTCTCCTCCATTACCCTCTTGGGATCTTGGGCATGCACGCACACACGCCCGGCATGAGTTTAAGCCACCGGGTCTGGGACGCGAACTAACCTCTCTCCTTCTGTTTAAACCACTACAGCAGGGTATTCTGTTTTGTTTTAGCAGAGAATGTTCCCAATTGACAATAAATCCTCGATAAATATTTATTTAAAAGATACATTATCTACTTGACTGATTTGGGGCTATAAAAATAGGTAATTCATGGGACCAACAGTTAGCGCAATGGCTATGTCTCTGAACTCCCATGTAGCCAACCATGGTTCGAGTCGTGGACCCCATGGCTTAAACTTACGCCTGGCACGTGTGCGTGCGTGCCCAAGATCCCGAGAGGAGAATGGAGGAGAAGGGATTGTGGCGTGGCCATCCCTCCTGGGTGGTGATTTCTCACTTTCTGTCTCTGTCTCTCTCTGTCTTTCTGGTGAGGACACGCACCCTGTAGCAAAAACCTCTCCCCCCCCAAAAAAAATTAGATAATTCAAAAAGAAGCCTATTCAGGACCAACAGATCACATAATGGCTACATCGTTGGACTCTGATGTAGTCTAGTGTGGTTTGAATCCCTGATCCAGTGACTTAAACTCACGCCGGGCACGTGTGCATGCATGCCCAAGCTGCTAAGAGGAGAATGGAGGAGAAGGGATTGTGGTGTGGCCATCATTCCTGGGGGGTGATTTCTTGTTTTCTGTCTCTCTGTCACTCTCTGTCTTTCTGGCGAGCCCACGTGCCCTATAGCAAAAACCTCTCAAAAATAAATAAATAAATAAATAAATAAATAAAAATAAAAAACCTATGCACTGGAGCTTAAATCTGGATGTTATCAATGATTAGTATTGAGATCTTAGCCACGTCACTTTGCCACACAGCGCCTCAGTTACTTGACCCATAACAGGTGAGGGGAACTACTCTTGGCTTCCTAGACAATTCCTTTTATCCTAAGAGGTAAAATCAAGGAATGTATGTGTTTTTTTTCCCCTTGTTTTATTTACATTTTATCAACGTATATCTTTTGTGACATACAAAAGGAATCTGCCCAGTAAGAATACAATGCATATTAATAGAGTTAAAGATATTACCATACACATGATTCTTAACACATAATTTTACAGTGTTAAATGCTTTTTTCTTTTTCCCCTCTGATTCCCTCCCTCCTGCTCCCCACTGTCCACCCTCTTTCCACACTGTCTCTGGTATCCACAGTTGCTCTCCATGTCTCTATACCTTCCAATCTTTCAGTTACTGTCATAGAGAGTAGAAATCCAGTGTATTTTAAATGGAGACATACAACGTCTTTCTTTCATAGTCTGTCTTGCTTCACTCAATATTAAATCTTCCATATTCATCCACTTTCTATCAAATTCCAGAACATCATTATTTTTTATGACTGAATAATATTCTGTAGCACATATGTGCCACACTTTTTCAATTATTTCAACTCTTGGACATTTGGATTGATTCCATATGTTAGCAATTGTTAATAATCCTGCAATAAACATGGATGTGCAAGTGTTTTTCAACTGACTGTATTTCTATTCTTTGGGTAGACATCCAGGTGTGGAATTGGTGGATCATTTGGTAATTCTATTTATAGGTTCCTAAGGGACCTCTACATTGTTCTTCACAGTGATTGTACTAATTTACATTCCAATCAGTAGTGTAGTATGGTTCTCTTTCACCACAGCCTCATCAGCATTGATCATTATTTTTTAAGCTTAGCTTCTCCTCCGTTCTCCTTCTAGGATTTTGGGCATGCAACCACATGTGCCTTGCATTACTGTGGTTAGTTAGTATCTTATTGTGGTTTTGATTTGCATTTCCCTTACGATAAAGGATGTCGAGCAGTTTTTTATATACTTTTTGGCTGTTCATGTCTTCTTTGGAGAGTCATCTGTTAAGCTCATTTGCCCATCTTTAATTGAATTATTTTTTTGCAAGTAAATTGCTTGAATTCCCTATATATTCTGGTGATCAGTCCTTTATCTGAGACATAGCTTGCAAATATATTCTCCCATAACAAGATTTGTCTTTTTCTGTGAAGAATATCGCTGTAATTTAATTTGGAATTGCATTAAACTTATTAATTAATTTGAGTAGAATTGACGTTTTGATTACACTAATCCCTCCAATCTAGAAACATGGAATGTTTTTCCACATTTTTTCTTTTTTGGAGAGGTTTTTGCTATAGGGCAATGTGCTCACCAGAAAGACCGAGAGACAAAAAGCAAGAAATCACCCCCCCGGTGGGATAGCCATGCCGCAATCCCTTCTCCTCCATTCTCCTCTCGGGATCTTGGGCACACACGCACATGCACCTTGCATGAGTTTAAGCCACTGGGTCTGGAATTCAAACTACATGAGAGTCCAGCAACACTGCCATTATGCCAACTGCTGGTCCCATGTTTTTTCAATATTTTTAAAATCATTTTAAAATTATTTTTAGTTTTTCATAATTTTCCTTGTAGGGATCGTTGACTCCTTTGGTTAGTTTATTCCTAGGTATGTTACAATTTTGTGGTTGTTGTAAATACAGAGATTGCTTTTTGAGTTCTACCTCAATCTGCTCATTATTGGTGTTTAGAAATACTGTAATTTTTTTTTGTTTTTTTGTCATAGGACTTGTGTGTTCAACTGAGAGAAATCTAGAGAGATAGTGAAAGGAAAGTGAGAAATCACTCCCCATGGAGGATGGCCATGCCACAGTCTCTTCTCCTCTATTCTCCCCTTGGGACTTCAGGCATACAAGCACATGTTCCTTGCATGATTTTCAGGTTGCCAGGTCCAAGACTTGAACTGTGTTTGGCCAGGTAGGAGTCCAGCACCATAACCATCATGCTACCTGATGGCCCCACAAATGCAATAGATTTTTGTATGTTGATTTTATATCCTGCCACTTTACTACAAGATATTAATTTATCAATTCCAGGAGGTTTTATTTATTCTTTTTCTGGATTCTTTTTTGTTTTCTGTATATATTCATGTCATTCACAAATAGAGATAATTTTCCTTCTTCTTTCTCTATTTGAATACCTTATTTTATTCTCTTGTCTGATTGCATTGGCTTGCACTTCCAGCACTAAATTGAAAAAGAGTGGAGAAAGTGGGCAGCCTTATCTTGTTTTAGTTTTTAGTGGAAAAGTTTTCAGCATTTTTCCCATTTAGTATTATGGTTTCTCTGTGTTTTTCATAGATGGTTTTTATTGTGTTGGGAAATGTCACTTCTATGATGACTTTGTTGAGAATCTTAATCATGAAGTGATACTGTATTTTATCAAAAGCTTTTTCTGTGTTGACTGATATGATCATACGCTTTTTCATCTTTCTTTCTATTAATGTGATGTATTACATTTATTGTTTTTTGTATGTTGAACCATTCTTGAATCCCTGGAATAAAGCCTACCTGATCGTGGTGTATAACCTTATTAATGTGTCATTGGATACAATTTGCTAGAATTTTTGCATCTGTATTCATCAGGGATATTGGTCTGTAGCTTTCTTTTCTTGTGATGTCTTTGTTTTGGGAATAAGGGTGATAAAGGCTTCATAGAATGAGTTTGGAGGTTTCCTTCTTTTTGGAGCTTTAGAAATAGTAGAATGGGGGCTAGCTCTTCATTAAAAGTTTTGTAGAATTCAGAAGTTAAGTCATCTGAACCTGGGCTTTTCTTTATTAGGAGACTATTACTTATTCAATCTCATTGCTTGTTATGTATCTATTTAGGCTTTCTAGATCTTCATAATTCAATCTTGGTAGATTATGTGTGTCCAGAAATTTGTCCATATAATCCAGATTTTCTTGTTTGTTGGTGTATAGTCACTTGTATTATTTGCTTATGATCTTTTGTATTTCTGTTATGCCTGTTGCAATATTGCTGATTTTATTTATTTGGTTTCTTTCTCTGTTCTTAATAGTCTAGTTAATGATGTGTCAATTTTGTTTATATTCTCAAAAAATAGCTTTTGGTTTCATTTATTTTCTGTATAGTTCTTTTATTTTCTATTTTATTTATTTCAGCTTGAATCTTTAATTTTTTTTTCCATGTAGTTTTTGGGTTTTCTGTTTTTTGTTTGTTTGTTTGTTTTTAATCTAAAGTGTGCTGTCAGGTTGTCTGTTCACCACCTTTCAATTTCTTTCTTGTGAGTACTAATTGTTATGAACTTTCCTCTTATGCCTGCTTTCACTGTGTCTCATGGATTATGAAAACTCATGTACTCAATTTTAACTGGTTTTGATGATTCTTTTTATTTCAGTTTTAATTTCTTCAGTGGTTGTGAAGTCATTCAGAAGCAGGTTGTTTAGTTTCCGTGTGTTTGTGTATTGTTGAGGATTTTTTGCAGCTAATTTCAAGTTTAATTCCATTGTGATCATAGTAGTTGTTGGATATGGTTTCTGTATCTTGGAATTTGTAAATGCTTGTTTTGTATCCTATCATGTGGTCAATCTTCAAAACTGTTTCTTGAGGGGGGTGAGAAAAAAATGTATATTTTGTGGTTGTTGGGTGGATAGTTCTATAGATGTCTGTTAAGTCCCTTTGATTTATGGTATCATTTAGATACTGCATATTTTCGCTTATTTTTTGTCTAGATGGTATGTCCAGAGGAGACAGTGGGGTTTTGTTATCTCCAACAATTATTGCATTAAAATCTATCTCTCCCACAAATCAAGCACTTTTTCTTTCATATATTTGTTTGCTGTAGTGTTGAGTGCATATATATTTATAAATGTTACATCGTCTTGGTGAATTCGCCCTTTTAGTACTACATAATGTATTTGTTTGTTGCTTTTTTTTTTTCTTAAGGAATTATTTTATTTAACTTTATTTACTTATTTATTTATTTTAATTTGACCAGAGAAGTACAGAGAGAGAGAGAGAGAAAGCAAACCACCAGGCCGCAACTCAAACTGCAGTCAGCTATGTGGGAGTTCAACGTCCTTAACCACCATGCCACCTGCCGGCCCCTGTTTGTCTCTTCTTAGAGTTTTGTCTTAGTCTATTTTATTTGATATCAGTATTATTACTCCAGTCTTGTTTTTTTTCTTTGTTTTGTTTTTGTTTTATTTTTTTGTTTTTATTTTTTCCATTTGCTTGGAATGTGTTTTTCCAGCCCTTCATTTTCAGTCTATGTCAGTCTTTATTTGTGAGGTGCATTTCTTGTAGGCAGCATATAGAGGGCTCCTATTTTTTTAATCCATTCAGGCAGTCTATGACTTTTGATTGGAGAATTTAATTCATTAACATTCAACATTATTGGAACCAGCAGATGGTGTAGCAGGTGGTGTAATCTTTATGTTGCTGGACTCCCATGTAGTTGACCGCAGTTAGAATCCTGCATCCAGAGGCATAAACTCATGGTGGGTGTGTGTGCTTGCATGTCCAAGATCCAAGAGGAGAATGGAGAAGAAGGGATTGTGGCATGGCCATTTCCCCAGGGGGTAATTTTTCACTTTCTGTATCTCTGTCTCTCTCTGTCTCTCTGCCTCTTCAGCGAGCATGCGTACCCTATAGCAAAAGTCTCTCAAAAAAATCATTCAGCATTATTATTGATACTTGTGCACTTATATCATTTTGGAGGTCATTTTTTTTTCTTTTCCTTTTTTTTTTTTTTTTTTGTGGAGAGGTTTTTGCTATAAGGTGCGTATGCTTGCCAAAAAGACAGAGAGAGACAGAAAGTGAGAAATCACCCCCCGGGGGGATGGCCATGCCCACTCCCTTCTCCTCCATTCTCCTCTAGGGATCTTGGGCACCCACGCACACATGAGTTTAAGCCACTGGGTCCAGAACTCGAACCACTGTACTACATGGGAGTCCAGTAGCATAGCCATTACACCAACTGCTAGTCCCTGGGGGACATTTTCTAGGTTTTACTTATTTTTTCTTCTTGTTGTTCTCTTATTTCTGTTTGTCTCTATTTTGTTTTCTTGACATGGTACTCCCTTCAGTACTTCTTAAAGAGCTAGTCTAGTGTTGGTGAATTCTTTTAGTTTTTATTTATCTGAAATGATTTTATTTGTTTTTTCCATATGAAGGAAAGTTTTGATAAGTATAGTATTCTTGGTTGAAATTGCTTTTGTTTTAATGTTTTGAATATATCTTTTCTTTCTTTTCTTGATTCCATTGCTTCAGTTGGGAGGTCTGATGTTAGCTTAATGGGATAACCATTATAAGTCACCTTTTTTCTTTCTTTCCGTTTTTAGAATCTTGTTTTAGTCTTTGATTTTGATCAATATGGTTATGATGTACCATGGAGAGGATCTTAGGTTGATGCTATTTGGAGTCCTTTGTATTTTTGGGGTCTGGATGTCTCAGTGTTTCTCTAGGTTTGGAACGTTTTCTGCAAGTATTTATGGAATAGATTTTCTAAGCCCTTAGTAGATTCTTCACCTTCTAGAATACCAAATATTTGGATATTAAGGAGTTTAATGACCATCTAATATTTCCTGTATGTTATTCTCATTTATTTTTGGTTATTTTCTCATTCTTTTTGGTGGCTTTGTCTAAGTCAGAGGTTTGATCAGAGATTCAGTTTTCTGCATGGTCTAATGTGCTGTTAATACTTTTGAGGGAGTTTTAGATATTCTGTGTTACAATCTTCATCTGTGGAAGGTCTGCTTGATTCTTTTTTATAACTTCTGTCTCCTCCTTCAAGTCTTTGAAGGACTTCCTCATCCCCTTGGTTGGTTGTCTGTTTTCTCTTGCATGTCATTTGATTTTGTCACTATGAATATTCTGAATTCATTTTCTGACATTTCTGTGAGTTTTGTTGTGCTGTCTGTGGATGATGAGGAATTATTCTGTTCCCTTGAGGGAGAGAGGTTTCCTTGCTTTCTTATATTTCTTGTGCCTCTGTATTGATTTTTGATCATCTGATGGATTATACACTTCTTACTAATTTTTTGGAGTCACAGGATAAGAAACACTCCTTAGGTGTGTTCTTGGGAGAGGGCCTCATCAAGCAGACAAGGGTGTGTGTAGCCTGCTTTAGGTGCTTGACTCCTCTCCTAAACTCTCATGACCTTGTTTACCTGGGACTGAGCTGGTTGAGAAGTATGATTTGCACAGCATGTCATGCAGACTAGTAAAATATGAAATCTCAACGTATGCCAGATAGTTCAAAAGACATGGGAAGGTGCATGTGAGCCACAGTCTCTTTGCAGCTTTGTCACTTTCTCTGGCTGTGGCTGGCTTCTGCACTGTGGTTGGGACCCAGAGAAAGTCAATGGCTTGGGACACAGGAAAGAGGGGGATCAGTGTGCACTATCTCTCTCTTTCTCTCTCTCTGATTGGTGCATACTCTCGTGAGGCCCACTGCCTGGTGAGTTAGCTGCTGCCAAATCCAACTGCCAGAGAAATACGCAGTGCCACTACTCAGTGTCCACTAAGAGTAGCCATGGCACCAATTGGTATGTATACTTTTAAAATATGCTTAAGGGAGTCAGCAAGTGGCCAAGTGGTTAAAGTACTGGACGCCCACAAGGCAAACTGTGGTTGGAGTCCTGGACCTGTCGGCTTAAAATTAACACTAGTTACATGTGCATGCGTGCACAAAATCCCAGGAGAAGAGTGTAGGACAAGAGACTGTGGCATGGCCATTCCCTTAGGGTGTGATTTCCCACTTTCCCTTTCAGTGTATCTCTCTGTTTCTCTCTCTCTGTGAGTGCATGTGCCCTATGGAAAAAAAAAAAAAAAAAAAAAGCTTAAGTAGCCTTATGTAAAAGCCAGCAGATGGCATGGTTGTTATGGCACTGGACTGCCAAATGTCTCACCACGGTTCAGTTTTAGTCTGGTGACTTAAAAATCATTCTGTGTTCATGTGCATGCATGCCCAAAATCCCCAGAGGATAATGGAGAAGGGATTGCAGCATGGCCATTTCTCCTGGAGGAAGATTTCTCACTTTCCCTTTCTCTGTTTCTCTGGCAAACACCTGTGTCATATGGCAAAAACCTACAAAAAAATTGAAAAAGTAAAAAGAAAAAAAGAACACAGGTACACAAAAAGAGAATAAATTTTAAAGATCCGATTTTTTTCCTTCAGTAAAAATTGTATACATCTTTGAATCTCTTTTTCCAGATGTTCTTTAAAGAACTGCTGAAAACAAAGATAAGTAGAAAGCAAATTACACATGTAAATACAAATGAGATGTAAATCAATGGTTTACATGTAACAATCATCTCTATGGAACAATTTATGACAGATTCATTTAACTTAAAAAGAAGAACATCTTAGTATTGATGTCTCTTTGATTTTTTTCTTGAATACATGCTGAGAAAATTGTCCACCACCCAACTAAGGTTTTAAATTCATGTAATACTGTGTGATCATAGTGGTAACAACTTCTTAGAAAATAATTGCTATATTTAAAAAGTCAGTCTTTTCAAAACCTTAAATGAAAAAAGATGTCCATAGAGAAATGGAAGACCAGGAGAAACAAGTAGCATTTTCACTCTGGGTAATAGCATATTAATATTCAAGAAAAGTACAAGGTCATAGTTGCAAATTATAATTGTAGTAAGTTGTAGGTGAAGGTGATTAAATATATTAATATGTTCCTCAATGTCTCAAAGCATTTATAATATGTTACTCAATGTGTCAAAGCATTTATTTGGTTATTTTTCAAATATTTATCAATCTTTTAAACAAGATTATGATAATGATAAATAAATTTTAAAAAATTATAAATTAAATATATATTTATTAAGCATCCACTATGCATATAGAACATTATTAGGTATAAAGTAGTGCTAGTTGAATAGCAGTTCAAAAGAGTATAAACACTTTTCATGTATTTTCAGTGACATGTATAAGTGTTGTACCCTGGTCACGAATTCTCAAAAGCCCACAAAGGAGCCGAATCCAATGTAAGCACACCAGGGTCACTTTTATGGAGTCACTCTGGCCCTTCATAAGAATACTGTACAAATATCAGTCTCTCTTCTCTTGGCCTCCCTGACTCATCACCCTCATCTCTACTGTTGCAGGTCCTGCCCTGCTTGTCCTCCTTGCCCTTCTCTTTGGCCCTTGGGTGCTCTGTTTTCCCATTAACTTTGTTCAGGACTGGATCCAATCTGACAAGCTCATCATTCTTCACTCTTGATATGAGCTGCCTCCCCTTCTCTGAATCAATGATTTGATTCTCCAAATCAGAAGGGGGGAATGTGGAAGGCCACATATTAGATCTTGCACATGAACAACTGTTTGTCCATTTTTTTCCCTTACCCTAACATGGCTGTCTGCTTCTTTTTTTTTTTTTTTTTTTGGCAAGTATTTTTAAATTTATTTAGCAAAATTTACATTTTTTTTTTGTTTTGTGTTTTTTTTTTAACATTTAATCATTGCACCTCTTTACCATGTACAACATGGTTTTTCCCAGCATGAATACAGTGCACATTAGTCAAAACAATGATATTACCATATACATTATCATCAACAGACAACTTTCCATTTTGTGTCTATTAAGTGTGTTATTTTTTCCCTGAATCCCTCCCTTCTGCCCTCAATTACTCATTCCCATTACCTCTCCCATACTGTCTCTAGTATCTGCAGTTGCCTTCCCTGCTATTATACCTTCCAGTTCTTTCAGTTTTTTTTTTTTTTTTTCAATTATCAGCTCATAAAGTTTTTAACAATAGGGAGCATAGATTCTATTCAGGGTTGGATTAAGGGTGGGTCTCGTGCAGTTCCGCAATTGTAGGTGAGTCTCCATGGAATACAGTTCAGGAAAGCGGTTCTGGAAAGCAGAGATGATTATCAGTTGATGTGGCACAGCATCCATCTTGTGATTACTGGGAATGGTGTTGTGGAGATCTGCAGCGTGAGTCATCCTCGGGTATCTGGCTTCCTTAAGAATGGTAGAGTAGTTCTTGTTTTTCCCTGATGTAATGCAGGGCTGGTAACCATCATCGTCTCACTGTCCATAGGTAGAGAAAATCCTCCTATACAATATATTTCTCAATTGGTTTAAGACAGCTAAGCTTTCTTTCTGTTGCTTGTAGTTGCAGGCTCTTAATCCTAGTTTTCGGCTTCAGTTTGCCGCCTGCGGCCGGTGGCCACACGCAGGCGCAGGCCCATTGGCCACGCGCAGGCCCGGCGGCCACGCGCAGGCCCAGAGGCCACGCGCAGGCCCAGAGGCCACGCTCAGGCCCGGAAGCCACGTGCAGGCGCGGGGGCCACACGCAGGCCCAGACGCCATGCACAGGCACAGGCCCGATGGCCACGCGCAGGCCCGGCAGCCACGCGCAGGCACAGGCTCGGTGGCCACGCTCCAGCCCGAAGGCCAAACGCAGGCCTGGCGGCCACGCGCAGGCCCAGGGGCCACACGCAGGCCTGGGGGCCATGCGCTGGGCCAGTGACCACGCGCAGGACTGGCGGCCACACATAGGTGTAGGCCTGGTGGCCACACATGGGCCCGGCTGCCACATGCAGGCCCGGGGGTCACGCGCATGCCCGGCGGCCACACGCTGGTCTGGCAACCATGCGCAGGCCCGGCGGCCACACTCAGGCGCAGACCCGGTGGCCACGCACAGGCCCGGCGGCCACACACAGGCCCGGCAGCCACACGCAGGCGCGGGGGCCACGTGCAGGCCCGGCGGCCATGCACTGGCCCGGTGACCACACTCGGGCCCTGCGGCCACGTGCAGGCGCAGGTTTGGCAGCCACGCGCAGGCCCGGCAGCCACGCACAGGCCCGGCGGCCACACACCAGCCCCGAGCATGCGAATGTGCGCGGGATCCAGCACCACCTCCCGCTCGCCCACCCGGCTCGAGAAAGGAAGGACGGTGAGCTCGGCCGGTCCGCGCCGCCAGCCCGCGTCGGTGCCAAGCGCGGGGCACACCCAGTGCCAGAAAGGCAGCGGGGGCCGGGTGGTCCGGGCCGCGGCACGCTAAGCAGAGCCCCAGCCGCACGAGGCCGGCCGCGTCACGCAAGGCAGAGCCCCGGCCTTGCGTGATCCGGCCATGCAGGCCCGGCCGCGAGGCGGAGCCCTGGCCGCGGCATGCGAGGCGAAGCCCCGGCCATGCAGGCCCGTGAGGCGGAGACCCGGCCGCCATGGCTGTCTGCTTCTGTAAACCTGCTTGCTCTTCCCGTGAGAAAATAGCTTGTGCTAGCCATACAGAAAACCATATCCAGGATGACATCCTGTACCTGCTACTGTCTTTGCTAACTAGCCCGAAACCCTTTTGTTTAGCAATGTAACTGCTTGCATGGAAACCCCACTCCCCTCAGAAATAATTAACCTGCTTGACTCAGCTTCTGTAACTGCTAGCATAGAAACCCCTGGTAACTGACTCCCTATAAAAAGACTACTCCAACTTCAGTTGGGACTGCAGTTCTGACTCTTAGTTCCCGAGCCTCAGTCTGTAGTCACTGACCAGCTAATAAAAACTCCCTTTAAACTTAATCTGGCTTTGGTGGTCATTCATTCAGTGGCACTCTACAACATTATCTCTGTGGAGTAGTATTTCCTTGCTTATATTTTAAATCATTTAGGAGTAGTCAGTTTATTCACCAAACTAGAACGTATTATGTTATAGTCTAATCAGCGAGAAATAAGAGGACATCAGATATAGCATAAGGACCAGAGTGACTCCATTTCTTTGGAGGGCGACTCCATTTTGTTAAACCCACCTTGCTGAGAATCAGAGCCATCTCAAGGAGGCAGCCGATCACTTAGGAGACAGTCATAATGAGAAGAACAAAAGAAATACCAGAGACCCGAAGTAACTTTCTTGTCCAACTTAACAGTCTAAAGACCAAATTTGCTTCTTAAAATCTATAGCCAATAAATAGCTCTTGAGTGCATTCCTCAGCACCCTGACCTCACCCTTAACAGCCAAATAAAAAACCCAGCCGGACTAACACCGGGGCTCTCAACTCTGACCTGCTGTGTCAGTAAGATCGAGAGTCCTGGCTCAAGCCCAAATAAAAATGACCCTCAAGTGCTTACAGCGGAATTGGCTCCTTGTGGTTTTTTTGGAATTCTGCAATTGGGGCACTACATAGCCAAATTTATTTAAGTTTATTGATTAAACCAGCTGCATGGTGGGGTGGGGGAGGATTCATGTCTCTCAAAATCCCGCAGCCCTGAGTGCAAGGTGAGGGGTGCTTATAAAGGCAAAAATCACATTCTTTTCGGGTTGAAGTGGTAATCACGTGAACAAAGAGTGGTAACCTTGAAACGGTAGGGGGTAGGGTTTTACAATGTAAAAGCAAGCAAAAGCACATCCCAGAAGCAGAACAATCAGGTATGCAATTTAATCATCCCTAAGGGTATGTTCCATCCCTACCTAAACACAATGGAATCTTAATAGTCTCCGTGGCTCAGGGCAAGGTCCAGTGATTGGACCTTATCTTAAGGCATCTACCTTAGTAAGAGAAAGCAACTTTTTAATCATAGAGAAAGGGATATGAGAGTTCATAATGTAGGCACTCCTCCAAGATGGAAACGTAACTGCTTCATTCTCCACTTCTCTTGGAGGCCAAGATGGAGTTGTACCTGCTTCAGGTATAGAAAACAAGTAAGTTAGCCTTAGCAATATGCCTCAGTAGCCATTTTGAATAGCTATGTTAGTCTTTTCAGATGTCTCTATAAAAATATTAGGAACTGCATGGCTTATCAATAACAGCAACTAATTACTTACAGTTCTGGATGCTGATAATTCCAAAATCAAAGCACCAATAGGTTAGTATCTAGTGAAAGTCTGCTTTCTATTACATAGATATGCCTTCTTACTGTGTCTCTCAAATGGAAGAAAAAATCTGTCAATGGAAATAACTAACTCTGAAAATATAATGATTAATGTGTTTTATTTCTAAGCAGAATATGAATGACCTAGGCCCAGAGAGGAGGAAAATTTTGCCTTTCTCAGGGTGATCAGGTACAGGGATTCCTTTTATTTGATTTTGAAAGTAAGAGACAAAGTTTGTAATTTAGTCAAGAGTTGTTCCATTGGTCTGGCCCATAAAGGTAGAACATGGTGGTGGTGTGGGGGGCGGTGGCTCATAGGTTATAGGTGGGTTTTACAGATTTTTAGGTTGGTGATTGGAAAAAGAAGTTTGCTGAGATCAGAAAAGAATGTACTTTAACAGAGATAAGGAGGCTTAATGTCACCACAAAGATACCATGCCAGGGACAAGTTGTAAGAAAAATCCTGTTATCAATGAGTTCAAATAATCTGTTAATGTTTTTGGCCATAACTCCCTCCAAGCCCTCAGAAAAGGATTTTGGGAAATAGGAAAAAGCAGTCAGACTTCTATCTTCAGATCTCTCTTAGATATCTTTTTTAAATTTTGAGGGTTTTGCCAGGGGGCATATCCACTTACTGGAGAGAGACAGAGAGGAAAATTGAGACTCATACTCACAGGGGTGATGGTCGTGCCACAATCCCTTGTGCTCCATTCTCCTCTAGGGATTTTGGGCATGTATGTACAAGTGCCTGGAGTGGTTTTCATGTTGCCAGGTCTAAGACTTGCATCATAGTTGACCATGTTTGAATCCAGTGACTTAACCACCACACCACCCAAAGGTCTCATTTTAAAAGTTCTATTTCCATTCATAAGGGTTCCACCCTATGATCTAATCACCATCTGAATGTCCCACTTTGTAAAAATATCACATTGGTAATTAGGTTTTATATGTCTATTTGGGGAGACACAAATATTCAGGTAACAGCACTAGCACAGAGGGAGAGCTGCTGGCTCCACAGTAGCAAAGTTCAAGCTACTGGCCTATATCCCCTTTCTGTAATATTAAGTTCAGACCTGATCCAGATAGGCTCAAGTGGGAGAATCCTTAATGCCCTATGGGACTGTCATTCCATCTATTCTGCTGTAGCACAGCTTTGACTGCACCTGATTTCTAAAGGTCCAGTAGTCAGTAAGCCAGCATTAGCAACCAAGTCTTAGATTTGCCAGTCCTGTTCTACACTAACTACAATAAATAGATAATGTGTTTTATAGATAAACAATCATTAAAAGTGTGACATAGATGCTGAGTAAATTCTTGTTTAATTATAAAATAAGGTAAGTAATATAGAGCTGTTTTGAAGGAAAAACTATACAAATGTCTGTGTTATTTAAATTACTATTAGTACAGAAAATGGTAGCTCCAGAATTTCTTTACAGGAATGGTGGCAACTTGATTGTAAAGGGAAACCTAAAGCATTTGGTCTGAAGTTGTATTTACATAATATACACGCTGCTTTGACTTACTATGCTTATCTGGACAACTATTGGAGATGACTGGAAACTAAGGTTTCCTGAAGCCTTTTATACTGTCTGTGCCTTCAAGAATACATTTAGAGGAAATGTAAGTATGGCATAACATTAACCTTACTTTCTCTGGTTCTGCTGAGAGAACTATTTGAACTTTGTCATATTAGTTAAATGTTCTTATCTTTAGTTTCTTGATCTGGAAATTTATTTAAAATGAAGCTTAAGCAAGACTGCACAAGTAAAGATCTTAGTACAGTACCTGGACATGGTGACACGGTGTATAGTTATTAAATTTTATCTCCCTTTCTGGTAAATTTTTTCCAAAAATATTGTCCTCACAATGAACTTATATAGTTGGTTGTCCCTCCCAGACAGACAAAGTATAGATTAATATTTTCTAATGGGCTGGTAATTATTTTTCTTCCTGGTTCTAATGCCTCAAGAAAAGTAAGCCATTGAAAAATACTTTGGAAAAATCATAAAAGGAATTTCAGTTGTATTGTAACTGAGTTAGTTTCTATTAGCTTCTAAAAACAATTATTAGAGATTCTTGATTCCTAAGCATGACTATTTTTCTAAGGGCCAACAGATGATTCTGATAGAAATCCTGTTTTAAAAATAGTATATGGGTGTGCACACATGTGTACACACATCTGTGTGGTATATTTAAAAACTTACGTGTATTTGTGTATTTTTAAACAGTATTTGAATATCTTTTTTTATGCACATATCTTCACAGTGTATTTTCTATAGATCTTTTTAAACAAGATATCAGCACCACATTTCTATTAGAGCAACAGTATATCTTACTAAATAAATCTAATATTCATTAGATAAACCATTTAGCTCTCTAGCCAGATGGGACTGGGTTGGCATAAAGAGACATAAAGTATTAAGGGAAAAGTAAGAAACATTAGCTAAATTATCAAAGTAGGAGTATCTGATAACTCTCCATTCCAACTAAAATCTTATTCTGTCATTAACAAAATAGTAATAAAGCATGTAGAAGCCAGCAGATGGCATAGCTGCTTTGTCACTGGACTTCCACATGGTGGACCATGACTCGAGTCCTGGATCCAGTGGCTTGAAAATCATGCCAGATACATGTACATGTGTGCCCAAGATCCCAGGAGGAGAATGGAGGAAAAGGGATTGCATCATGGCCATCCCCTCTGGGGGTTGATTTTTTACTTTTCCTCTCACTGTGTCTGTCTGTCTGTCTCTCTCTCTCTCTCTCTGGTGAGTGCACATGCCCTTAGGCAAAAACCTCTGGGGAGAAAAAAAAAACATTAAAAAAAAAAAAAACATGTACAGTGTGTTATAATCAAATCAAGGGTATAAGGACATCCACAATTTTCAACACTTCACAATGTATTATACTATGGTGTGCACATTCGAGTTTTGTTCTACCAGCTTTTTAAAGTATATATTGAATTTTCAACAATGTTTTTTACTCTACTGTGATACAACATTCCGTAACCTATTCTACTTGTTTACATGCGCTCTTTTGTCTCTTCATCAATTTCTCATGAATCCTCACTCCCACTCTCACACCCACTGATGTAGTGTCTAGTATCTACCATTATTGCTCTTTTATTGAGTCTTATAGTTTCTGCTAATGAGTGAGGATACTTCGTATAGCTTAAGTAGGGATACATAAGATGTATCTTTCATAGCTTGGCTTATTTCACTTAGCATTATAACTTCTAGGTTCATCTACTTTGTCTTAGATGACAAAATCCATTGGTCTTCATGGCCAAATGATATTTTATTGTACTGATTTCTTGTTTAAAATATTTAACTGACAAATAAAAATTGTATATATTAAAGGTATACAACAGGATTTGATATAAGTATACACTGTGTAATGATTATCACAAACTAACAAATTAACATATCCATTATCATCCATGCTGCACATTAGATCCCCAGAACTTGTTCATCTTGTAAAGAAAATTTGTACCCGTTGATCAACCCTTTCACATTTCTGCTACCCCTTTAGTCCCTGGCAACCACCCTTCCTCTACACTCTGTTTTCATGAGTTTGACTTTTATAGATTTCATGTATAAGTGAGATCATCAACTATTTGTCTTTCGTGTCTGGCTTATTTCACCCAGGATAGTGCCCTCCATGTATATCCATGTTGTTATAAGTATCAGAATTTCTTCCTTTTTATAGCTAAATGACACTCTATTATATGTTTTTATATACAGTATTTTATTTATTATAATAATCAAAACAGTATGGTACTGGCACAAAAACAGATACATAGACCAATGGAACGGAATAAAGAGCCAAGAAATAGACCCATGCATGTATGGTTGACTAATTTTTGACAAGATTGTCAATAATGTAAAACGGGGAAAGGAAAGACACTTGAATAAAAATGTTGGGAAAAATAGATATTCACATTCAAAGAATGAAATTGGAACCTTGCCTCACAACATATACAAAAATGAATTTTAAAAGAAATATAGAATTATATGTAAGATATGAAACCATAAAACTACTACAGAAAAAAAAAAACACAGAGAAAATGCTCCTTGACAGTGGTCTTGACAATTATGTTTTGGATATAAATGCAAAAGCCCAGGCAAAAATAGATAAATAGGATTACATCAAACTAAAAAGCTTCTGCTCAGCAAAGGAAACCAACAAAACAAAAAATCAGCCTACAGAATGAAAGTATTTTCAACAACATATCAGATAAGGAGTTACTAGCCAATGTATTTGCAGAACTCAGACAACTCAATACCTCCCCCCCAAAAAAAGCCAATTAAAATTTGAGCAAAGGACCCGAACAAATATATGAATGGCCAATGAGTATATAAAAATGTGCCATCTGTTATATATTAGGATAGCTATTATAAATAAAACAAGAGGTAGTGACTTTTGGCAAAGGTATAGAGAAAAGGAAACCCATGGACACTTTTGATGGGAATTTCAATTGGTACAGTCCTAATGAGAAACAGTATGGGGGTTCCTCAAAAAATTAAATATAGAACTATTATATTTAAAATCCAGCAATCTCATGTCCAGGATTGTATCCAAGGAATATAAGACCATATTCCACAGATGTATCTATACCCTCATGTTTGTTGCAAGATATTGAAACACCAAGATATTAAAACAACCTAAGTGTTCATCAATGGACAAATGTATAAAAAATGAAAATTTTAAGCATATTTATTATTATTATAATGCTTTACTTTAGCTGATAGTTTCTTTTTTTAATTTTAAAGTGTTAATGTGTGTGTGTGTGTGTTTGCACATGGACTTACTAGAGAGAGACAGAGAGAGAATGACATAGGAGAAAGAAGGAAAAATTAATCTTCAATGCAATGTCATTCTACAATCACTTCTCTTCCATTTCTCTATTCTGTTGGGATTTTGTCCACACAGACCCTTGGTCCCAGCATTTTTTTATGCATCTAGGGCTGAAATTCAAACCTTAGATAGCCATTTTGGGATCACTTAACCATTAGTCAATTAGGCCACCCTGGTAGTTTTAGGTTTTATTTATTTATTTATTTATTTATTTATTTATTTATTTATTTATTTTTGCTATAGGGCGCGTGCGCTCGCCAGACAGAGAGGTACAGAGCGACAGAAAGTGAGAAATCACCCCCCAGGGGGGATGGACATGCCGCAATCCCTTCTCCTCCATTCTCCTCTCGGGATCCTGGGCACGCATGCACATGTGCCCTGCGTGAGCTTCAAGCCACTGGGTCCTGGACGCCAACCGCGGTCCCGACCCTGGTATTTTTAATTATTTTATTTTTGCTATAGAGTGCTTGCACTCACCAGGGAGACAGAGGAAGAGAGAGAGAGAGGAAATGAGAAATCATTCTCTAGGGGAGATGACCACACCACTATCCCTTCTTAGTTCTCCTTTCAGGATTTTGTATATGCATGCACACATGCCTATAATTTTTAAGCTGCTGGATTCAGGACTAGAACCACTCCATCAGCCATGTGGGATTCAGCCACCTTAATCTCCATGCCATCTGCTAGCCCACCTTGATAGATATGTAAAGGAATTGTTCTTGGAAAGAATTCATCTTGGAGGATGGTGAATCAGTATTTTGATGTGGATTATTTAGAAGGGATGACTATAAATGATAACATGTATGATAATACCTTTAACTAGATTAATATAGAGTGTATTCACGCTGGGAAAATTCATTTTCCATGTGATAATGATATACAGTGATTAAATGTATAAAAATATTTTTAAAAAGGACTTAGTTATTTTTATTTACTACCATATATTTTTGGCAAGTCTTTTTTTTTTTTTAATTTGCCAGAGGGTTTGTGTGCTCATCAGAGAGAGAGAGAGACAGAGACAAAGAAAGAGAGAGAGAGGGAGAAAACAAGCCCCCGTGGGATGTGGTCAAAGGCCAAGATTGAACTGCAGTCAGCCTTGTGGGATCCAGCTCCGTTAACCACCAGGTTATAACCCATTGTCTGCTGTAGCACATAGAGACCATACAATCTCATTTATATGTCATATCTAAAAAGGTTGAACTCATGGAAGTAGAGAGTAACATGGTGGTTACCAGAGGCCAGTGGAGGCAGGTTATGGATGAGGGAAAGAGGAGATGTTCACCAAAGGGAACAAAGTTTCAGGTAAGAAGAAAAGTTCTGATGCTCTATTGCACAACATGTTGACTATAGTTAATAATAATGTAATATATATTTCAAAGCATCTAAAAGAGAAGATTTTAAGTGTCTACCACAAAGAAATGATAATATTTGCTGTTATGAATGTTATCTAATTTATGATTTACAATGTATACATGTATCAAAATACTACATTGTACTTCATAACTATATACAACTATTATTTGTTGATTAAGAATAAAATTAAATTTTTAAGAGGTTTTTGCTATAGGGCACGTGTGCGCTCGCCAGACAGACAGAGAGAGACAGAGAGATAGAAAGCGAGAAATCAACCCCCAGAGGTCATGGCCACGCTGCAATCCCTTCTCCTCCATTCTCCTCTCGGGATCTTGGGCACGCACGCACATGCGCCCGGAGTGAGTCTAAGCCACCGGATCCGGTACTCGAACCACGGTCGACTACGTGGGAGTCCAGCGACATAGCCATTACACTAACTGCTGGTCCCAAGAATAAAATTAAATTTTAAGAAATGTAGAAAAAAAAAAAAAAAGAAGGGATGCAATCAATATAGCCCTTCAGCATCTTACTGGGAAAATAACTCAGCTGATAGAATTTTCACCTTTTCAAATGTAGTTTTAACAGTAAAGATATTAACACTGTCCTGAAAAGAGAAGCTGATTGCATAACAATCCAAATTTGTTTTATTCCACAAAGCAGTGCTTAGATGGCTCATTCCTGTTTACTTACACAATAATTATAAGTCTGAGTGCAGCCAGTTGAAGACTTTGATAGGTTCTATCTCCACTTGATGTCAGAGATTTTATTTCACAAAATATCAATAGTATTCATACTTCACTAAATATTTTTATCTCTGAAACATTTGAGATTATTTTTATTATTAGTTTTTAAATTTTGATATGCAAAATGAATTTAATTTACAATCACCTTAATTCTACATCAATCATTGTACATATCTGTGAGTTCCTGTGATACAAGAAAATATAATCTACAAATTGTTTGAAGTACAATATAATTTTTATATATAAATTTTATATTTTGGGGGCAGTTTTAGAGTCACTGCAAAATTTAGTGGAAAGTACCAAAACTTCTCATATACCCACACACAGGCATAGTTCCCTCTAACCATCCACAGCCTACACAAGAAGGGTATTTTGTTATAATTAATGAAACAACATGGACATATTATTATTACCCAAAGTTCATACCTTATATTAGAGTTCACTCTTGGCATTTTACTAACATAATTTTTATCATTATTAACTAAAAAGTTATTAAATTTTGCCAAGTTTTATATATTTAAACATTAAATTATATTTCTTTTATTTTTTCTTTTTGAGAGAGACTTTTGCTATAGGATACATGTGCTCACCATAGAGACAAAGAGAGACAGGAGACAGAAAGCAAGAAATCACCCCCCAGGGGGATAGCCATGCCATAATCCCTTCTCCTTCAGTCTCCTCTTGGGATCTTGGGCATGCACGCACACACACCCAGCATGAATTTTAAACAGCTTGGTCCCGGACTTGAACCACGTTAGACTACATGGGAGTCCAGCTACATAACCATTATGCTGTTGGTCCCTAAATTATATTTCTTACTTTTAATATAATACATTTGGTAGGAGAGTTTAAGATATATTTTTCAACTATCATGAACTTGCACAGGTTCTTGAAAATCTTAATAGGATAAAGTGACAAGAAGAATTACAGTAGCAAAGACTCATTTAAGTGTTGTTCTGTCCCAAGGGCTGTTCTTAGGTCTCATATATATTAACATACTTAACCTTCAGAATTTAATGAAGTATTAATAGTGACATTATTACTCTCATTTTACAGAAGAGAAAACTGAAGTATTAATAACACACCCAAGATCATACAGCTTATAAGCAGCAAAGCTGCAATTCTAATCAAGAGAGTTTGAGCTGGAAACTCTTATTCATTGTCCTTTGACTACCCTTTTCTAAACACTCTGGCTGTGGTACCTAATCATAACAGGATCTTTTGCTCTGCTTTTACACACTTGAACATTTGCCAAGGAGAGGTAACTCAGTCTTCATTTAAGGTTTATATTAATCTTAAAAAAAACAAAAGTTTCTGGATACATACACATATTTATAAACGCGCTTACATATAACTGTAAACAAAACACTGTCTTGCAGCAGCCAGCTTTGGAATACTCACCAGTTATACTCTCGGGTTGTAATGACATCTGAACTTCCTTGCCATTTTTTTTTATTTTAAGATTTTTGCCATAAGGCATGAGCAGTCAGTGGAGAGATGCCAGAAAGACAGACAGGTAAAGTGATACCTCACCCCCTGGGGAGATGGCAATGCCACTATCCCTTCTCCTTGATCCTCCTCTCAGGATTTTGGGCACACATGCACACATGCCAGCATGATTTTCAAGCCACCAGCTCTGGGATTTAAACCACAGTAAACCATGTGGTGGCTTAAACACCATACCACCTGTTGGCCCATGAACTTCCTTGACATTTTAAATCATCTCGCCTGGCCTAGAATAACATATGGGCAGTATTACCCCAAAGGATTATTTGCCTAGCCATAGCAAAAGGTTTATTTTGGGGGGGGGTTTCTAGGCAAAAACATCTGTGTATATAGTATATTGAAGATACCATAGATGCTTCAGTGTTAAATGTACCTTTTCGCATGTTATCTGAAGTTCTGTTGATACTAACCGATGGTATAGATCCCTTGAATGTCAATTTCCTTATTTATCCTCTCCAACAGAATAATTGACTTCTACATTGGTTCATGTAATGTATTACTTACACCTCTATAAAACATCTATCAAACTGAATCAAAATTATTTTTGCATGCGTGACTAAACTGAATATCTTGGAGTGTTTTTCTTTTGTTCTGTTCTAAAATCCTTTTCAGCTCAAATAATACTAACATATTATTTGGCTGATAACATGTACTAAGTTAGATTCAAGGGTTTGTCTGTTGAAGTATAATATTTTTCCCTACGTATTTTTTTCCTAAGAAAATGGTAATGTGTGCTGCCAATGATTTTTTTTGTTATAATATTGGTAACTTATTCAGTAGAATATGGTTTGTACCATTTGTTCATCTATGTCCTACTTGATTTTTCCAATAGTTCTAAGAGGTAGACAAAGAAAGATATGGGATCCTGTACTTCACTATGGGATTTAGGAGTTCACCTTAGCAGATAAAAGTCCAAATTCAATACTTTTGAGTACAATCACAGGCCAAGATGGTGCTCAGTTACAAATATGCATGGATTAGTATGAATCAATACAAAGACCTTAAATTAAGTCCATTAAAAATTTGAATACATTTCAGAGGAGTTATGAAAAGTTGGAGTTTGTTTCCAAATCAAATTATACAATTTTTAGAGTACAGATTGACATCTGTTTACTATAACTTGATGTACTTTTACATTCAATTAGAATAGCTCATACTAAGCTGCAGTTGACACCAGTAACAGCTAAAGTGGAAGACTACTTAGACTGGTATGGACCTTCCATTGCCATTTGTGTTACATGGCAGAAGGTAAAATTATGTGCCATTATTATAACCCATTAAAAATAAGTGAATAATTATATCACCTTGTAATCAGTTTTATTATTTGAAATAAGACTCAAGTTTGTATTACTGCAAAAGAAAACAAAAATATAAAGCATGTACTAGGAATGATCATTTCTATAACTCACTGAATTCTTGCAACTAAACATTAAGTTTAAATTCATTTCTTCATGTTTTATATATTAACATTCTATGATAAGAAAGCCTTAGTTAATGCAGCAAATTACCTTTACCTGGTTAATTGTGCATTGTTTTTCAACCCTATGCATTAATTGCTCAAAGAAGAGAAATTTACTATTGCTACAAAATGAAAAGTTTGACTACATTAAAGTATGATTAATTTAGTAAAATTCAGGTGCTCTCACTATGCACACACACACACCAAAACAACTGTGTAAGAAGATAGATATAATAATTCACTTGACAGTGGTAATCATTTCACTATGGTTATTTATATCCAAACGTCATGCAGTAGACTTCAAATATATATATATATATATATATATATATATATATATATACATATACACACACACAATAATTCTGAAAAAATATTTTATTAAGATGAATAGAGTCTGAGGAAGGACATTAACGAGAAAAATGGAGAGAAAGCATTAATGGGACAAAGAAATGGGGTATTATCTGTTGAAGATAACTTCATACTATTATCAACTGGACTGGGGAGAAATGTAAACATGTTGAAATATTTAGTTTGCAAACTAAATGATGTGATTGAATGTATATAAGAACTTGAAATAAAATAAGATAAAAAAGATGAACCATATTAAATTGCTAATATATAGCTGCTTTAGACCTACAAAAGTTTATATACTTTAATCTAATAGGTTTCCACTCCTGCTGTGGTATATATAGTATGCACTTAGATTTCTAGTGATACTATTATCTTTACAAATGGGCAATCTTGGACTAGTTAGGTGGTATGGTAATTATGGTAGCTGGATCTCAAACGGAAAATTGCATGGTCTGTGTCCCAACTTGGTGGCTTGAAAAATGTGCCAGATGCCTATGTATGCATGCCTAAAATCCAGAGAGGAAAATGGAAGTGAAGAGATTGCAGCATGGCCTGCTCTCTACAGAGTGTTTTCTCTGTGTCTTTATCCCTGTCTCTTTCCGGTGAGTACACATACCCTACAGTAAAAAAAAGGGGGGCGGGCAGGAGGAGCATCTTGATTAAACATTGAGCAGATATATTTTACTACTTGCCAAAATTAAATTTCAGTGCTTATCAGACTTTGCCAGTGGCTTACTTTATTTTCATTTTGAAGATAATATGCAAATAATTTGCAGTCATCTAAAATGTTCAGAACTAAAATGGCTAAGCAACAGGCAATGCTGGTAATTTCAGTAACACATTATGCAGTACTTCTAGAGGATTCATCAATATCAAAACTTAAAAGTGTTATGTGTTCGGGGCCAGCAGGTGGTGTGGTGGTTAAAAGCACTGGACTCCCATATGGCCAACGACAGTTCAGTTCCTAGGCCTGGCAGTTTTCTTTCTCTCTCTCTCTCCTCCCACCCAACTCTGGTAAAATTAAAACTAACTAAATAAATAAAGTTAAACAAAGTAATCCTTTTGAAAAAGTGTCATGTGTTCTATTTTTATTAAATGTAATAATGTTTAATTCTTCTTCCTTTTTTCATTATTTTTGGAGAGGTTTTTGCTACAGGGCACGTGTGCTTGCCAGAAAGACAGAGAGAGACAGAGAGACAGAATGCGAGAAATCACCCCCCTTCCAGGGGGAATGGCTACGCTGCAATCTCTTCTCCTCCATTGTACTCTCGGGATCTTGGGCACGCACGCACACACACAAGCCTGGCGTGAGTTTAAGCCACTGGGTCTGGGACTTGAACCATGGTTGACTACATGGGAGTCCAGTAACATAGCCATTAAGCTAACTGCTGGTCCCTGTGTTTGATCGATTCTTAACAAAGGGTTAGTAGGCAACTCTTCAGACCCAATGTGTACTTTGTTTTAAAATACACATAAAGTATATTTCATGCTATGGAAAGTGCATGTAAACTTTCATTTTTATTTATCATATTAGAAAATAAGTGCTATGGGGCCAGCAAGTGGCATGGTGGTTAAGAGCACTGGACTCCCTTATAGCCGACTGTGGTTTGAGTCCGAGATATGGCTTGCTTCTCACTTTGTCTCTCCCTCTCTCTGTCCTTCTCTGGTCAAATTGAAAAAAAAGTAAATAAATAAATAAAGTTAAATAAAATTAAAAAAGGAAAATAATATATTAGAGTATAGATGCTACTAGAGGAAGTGATAACCATATAGAAAACACTTTCAGGTGAATCTTTTCATAAAAACTATTTGGGCAGAAGATTCACAGCAGTATCTAGAAAAAGCTGAGAATAATTTCCTAACAATGACCATATTTTCTCTAAGCATCTTTTGATTTAAGATGTATTGTTGAGATCACAAAAGCTTTAATGGTTAAAAAAAATCACTATATTGAATGGATACATCTATTATAGCATGATTATTATACAAGAAACATTGAAATTTTAAAAAAGTGCATCTTAAAAGAATCAAAGAAATATGCTGTTCTTTATGACCTAGTTGGGAATATTTTATAAAATTTACATGAGTGAGAAATACTGATACACAATAAGCACTCTCACTGGTATACAATAAGCATTCAATACAAGATGATAACATGGAGACACTACATCAAAAAAGAGAAGAAAGTATTTCATTGCTCTACTTTGTAAGGCTGACCTTGCAGAAATTCAAAAGGTAGCTGGATCCCACATTGCAGAAGTTCAAAACAGTGTTCTTTGTTGCAGTTATTTTCTCTCCAGCCATCCCCTCACATCTTTTCATATTTGATATTGATATGTTTCACATGCAGCTTAAGAAAAAGTGTATGTGCTCACACTGAAGAATAATGTAAAGAAGGAGTCATTTAATATTTATTAAGAAATAATTCTGTTCTCCAATCCCCATGAAGATAAAGACTGCTTGTACCTGTGGATCACACTGTCCCACAGGGCCCAAGTCTATGGATTTAGGTTTAAGAGAAAAAGGTACAAAAGGATGGTTAATTTCCCATCAAGCATAACATATATTATATATATATATATATATATATATATTTTTTTTTTTTTTTTTTTGGAGAGGTTTTTGCTATAGGGCGCGTGTGCTCGCCAGACAGACAGAGAGAAACAGAGAGACAGAAAGCAGGAAATCACCCCCCAGGGGGGATGACCACGCCGCAATCCCTTCTCCTCCATTCTCCTCTCGGGATCTTGGGCACGCACGCACACGCGCCCGGCTTAAGTTTAAGCCACCGGGTCCGGGACTCGAACCGTGGTCGACTACGTGGGAGTCCAGCGACATAGCCATTATGCTAACTGCTGGTCCCTATATTTTTTACACAAACGCACACATAAAACATACACATAAGCAACAGATACACTTTATTGCTAATTTACTATGTGTGTGTGTGTTCATGCATACATGTGTGGTGTTTTTTCAGAGTCTCACTAAATCCTCCTGTCTCCACCTCCTGGGGAGGGACCACTTGGAACCACTTGGTGTACACCATCATGCCTGGTTCTTACAGGTAGTGTCTTGTCACCTTTTCCATGCTGGTCACAAACTCACCGTCTTTCTGCCTTAGCTTCTCTAGTACTGGGAATACAGGTACACAGCTTAATAGATTTTATTTTTTGTAGCAATTTTATGTTTAGAGAATTATTGAGCACAAAATACAAAGAACGTTCATACACCCTTTTCCTCTGTATAGATTTCCTTATTAATATCTTGTATTAATGAGGTACATTTTTAGAAGACTTTATGTCTTAGAGAGGTTTTAGGTTCAGAGCAAAACTGAGTATATAGTTCCTATATATCCTCCAGCCCTAACACAGCACAGCCTTCCCCACTGTCAACATTCCACACAAAACATCTGTACAATCAATGAACCTATATTGACATGTCAATCTATTAGTCTTTAGTTATATTAGGATTCAATCTTGGTATTGTACACTCTGTGAATTTGGAAAAATGTATAATGACATGTGATTTCTGTTACAGTATTGTATAGAACACTTCCAGTGCCCTAAAAATCCTTCGTGCTCTATCTGTTCATCCCTCCATCATCCTTTACCCCTGGCAACCACTGATCTTTTCATTGTCTCCATAGTTTTGACTTTTCCCAGATGTCCTGTAGTTGAAATCATACAATATGTAATTTTTTGTATTGGCTTCTTTTACTTAATAATATGCATTTAGGGACCAACAGTTAGTGTAATGGCTATGTCGCTGGACTCCCATGTAGCCAACCGCGGTTCGAGTCCTGGACCCGGTGGCTTAAACTCACGCCAGGCACTTGTGCGCGCATGCCCAAGATCCCAAGAGGAGAATGGAGGAGAAGGGATTGCAGCATGGCCATCCCCACTTGAGGGTGATTTCTTGCTTTCTGTCTCTCTGTCTCTCTCTGTCTGTCTGGTGAGTGCATGCACCCTATAGAAAAAAACTCAAAAAATATGCATTTAATACTCCTCTTCTTTTCATGACTTGATAGCGCATTTCTTTTTAGTGCTGGATAATATTCCATTATCTGAAATGTACCATAGTTGATTTGTATGTTTACCTACTGAAGGGCATCCTAGTTACTTCCACATTTTGTCAGTTATTAATAAAATTTCTTAAACATCTATATAAAAGCTTTTGTGTGAACTTAAATTTTCAAATCCTGTGGGTAAACACCAGGGAATGCAATTGTGGGATCTTATACGTGGTATGTTTAATTTTGCAAGAAACTGCCCAACTGCCATCTGAAGTAGCTATAACATATTTTTTATATCCATCAGCTATGGATGAGAGCTCTTATGGCTTCATATTCTCATAAGCATTTGGTGTCAATGTTTTGAACATGGGTCATTTAATGGATGCATAGTACCTTGTTCTTTGAACAGTGAACCAAAAGTTAAGTGAAGTCCATAGTTTATCCTGGGGTTCACTCTGTGTGTTAGACAGTTCTATGGATTTTGACATATGCATAATGTCACGTATCCATCATTAAGTATCGTATAAAGTACTTCTGCTGCCCTAAAAATTCTCTATTTCATTTATTAATCCCTCCCCATTAACCCACTATTAGTTTGATAGGTCTGCCATAATAAAATACTACAGACTATTATAGAGAGCTTAAGCAACAGAAACATATTTTCTTTCAATTTTGGAGCTAGAAGTCCAAGACCAGTGTGTTGGCATGTTCGCTTTGTCCTGAGGCATCTCTCTTTAGCTTGCAGATGGCTGCCCTTTCACTGTATCCTCAGGTGGTTGGTCCTCAGTCTCTGTATTAGTGTCCTAACATCTTCTCATTGATTTAGGGCCCACCCTGATGACATCATTTAACACAATTATCTCTTTAAAGGTTCTATCTCCAAATGCAGTAATATTCTGAGGGATTCAGACTTCAACTGGTTAGATGAGATCCACCCACATTATGTACAATAATCTGCTTTACTCAACTCTAGTGATTTAAATATTAATGTCAAAAACTCCCTCACGGGGTACCAGCAGATGGCATAGTGATTATGTCACTGGACTCTCATGTAGTTGATCATAGTTCTAGTCCTAGACCCAGCAACTTAAAACTCACGCCAGGTATGAGTGCATGCATGCCTGAGAACATGAGAGGAGAATGGAGGAGAAGGGATTGCAGCATGACCATCATCCCTGGGGAGTGATTTTTCGCTTTTTGTCTCTGTCTCTCCGGCAAGCACACATGGCCTATAGCAAAAATCTCTCTTAAAACAAAATCCTTTACAGAAACATGTAGAATATTTGTCCAAATAACTGGTTGCTGTGACTTAGCTAAGTTGATATAAAAAAATCAGCCAACACACCTTCCACAAATCCCTGGAAACCACTGATTTTTATACTTTCTCTAAAGTTTTGCCCTTTCCAGAATATTAGATAGTTGGAATCATATAGCATGTTACCTTTGCAGACTGCCTTCTTTCACTTAGCAATGAGTTTAATTTTCTTCCAAGTATTTGTGTGGCTTGATAGCTTATTTATTCTTCTTTAGATCTTTTATATTGTCTTTATGGTGATAAAAACACATAACGTAAATTTATTCTTTTAATATTTGTTAAGTGTACAGTATAGCATTGTTAACTATATGCACACTGTTGTATAACAGATCTGTGGAATATTATCATCTTGCATGACTGAAACACTATACTTATAGCTCCCTGTTCATTTCTCCATGAAGCTCCTAACAACCAACATTCTACTTTCTGGTTCTGCAAGTTTAATTACTTTATATACCTTGTATAAATAGAACTATGCAGAGTCTCTGTTTTTGTGACTACTATATTTTATTTAGCATAATCTCCTCAAGGTTTCTCCATGCTGTGATATAAGACAGAATTTCTTTCTTTTTTAAATGCTGAACAATATCCCAATACATGCATATATCACATTTTATTCATCTTTTCATCTATTGATGAATATTTAGTTTGTTTCCATATCTTGGTTGTTATGAATAATGCTGCAATGGCATGTGTGTTCAAATAACTTTGAGATACTGTTTTCAATGATTTTGGATATAACCTCAGGAGTGAAATTGCTAGATTGCATGGCGACTCTATTTTGCTGTTTTTATTTTTTATTGAGGAACCTCCAAACTGTTTTTCATAGCCACTACACCATTTTAGAATCACGAAAACAAGGTAAAAGTATTCCAGTCATTCCACCTCCTCAGGAAAACTTATTTCTTTTATTTTTTTGATTGTGGCTAACCTAATGGGTATGAGATGTTATCTTATTGTGGATTTGATTTACATTTCCTTGATGATTGTTGATTTTAGCATCTTTTTTCTTAATGTTAGCATCTTTTTATAAGCTTGCTGCATGTTTTCATATCTTCTTCAGAGAAAGGTCAATTGAAGTCCTTCACCTTTTTTTTAATCAGGTATTTTTTTGTTATTGAATTACAGTTTACATATTATGGATATTAATTTCTTGTCCAATATATGGCTTGAAAATATTTTCTCTCATTAACAGTAGATTTCCTTTTCATTTTATTTATTTTTTCATTTATTTACTTGTTGTTGCAGAGTAGAGGTTTTTAAGTTTGAAGTATTCCCAGTTGTCTATTTTTGCTTTTGTTGGCTGTACTTTTATTGTCATATATAAGAAATCATTGATTGGGACCAGCAGTTAGCGTAATGGCTATGTCGCTGGACTCCCATGTAGTCGACCACATTTTGAGTCCCGCACCCGGTGACTTGAGTCCCGCACCTGGTGGCTTAAACTCACGCTGGGCGCATGTGCGTGCATGCCCAAGATCCCGAGAGGAGAAAGGAGAAGGGATTGTGGTGTGCCTATCCTCCCCCGGGGAGGCGGGGGTGATGTCTTCCTTTCTGTCTCTCTTTCTGGCGAGTGCATGTGCCCTATAGCAAAAAAAAAAAAAAAATAAAATAAAATAAAATAAAATCATTGATTATTCCAATGTCATAAAGATTTTCCCCTACGTTTTCTTCTAGTTTTTTGTTTTGGATCTTATGTTTAGATCATTCATTTATTTTGAGTTAATTTTTGCGTATGATGTAAGATAAAAGTCCAACTTCATTTTTTTGCATGTGGCTATGTAATTTTTCCGGCACCATTTATTGAAGAAGTTGTCCTTTCCTCATTTAATGGTTTTGGCAACTTGTCAAAGATCACCATGTTAGTGAGTGTTTATCTCTAGATTTTCTTTTTTATTTTATTTTATTTTATTTTTTCCATTTTTTCTTTATTTTTAATTTCACTTTCTTTTATACAGTCAATCACATTATTTAGTTTACAAAGTGAATATTTTAACATATGAAAATTTCTCCCTAGTTTAGTTGACTAAACTATAATATATTTTCAACAGAAATTGGCACCTTTCTTTGTCCCATTACTACTTTTCCTCCCCATTTTTCTTCTAATTGTTCTTCCTCAAACCCTACCCTTTCACACACACTATATCTGTATTTATATTCGTAGACTTTCTATTATGTTCCATTGATCTGTGTGTTTGTCTTTATGCCAGTACCATATTGTTTTGATTACTGTAGTTTTGTAATATGTTTTGAAATGAGGCAATGTGAGGTCTCCAGTTTTGTTCTTCTTTCTCAAGATTATTTAGGCTATTTGGTAAGATTTCAGATTCTGTGTTTATTTTTGGATTTTTTTTCTATTTCTGCAAAAACTGTGAGTTTGTTTTCAGAATTATTTAATTTTTAATGTAGATAAATTGATGAAGTGTTTAGGCATGGTTATTCTTTTCTTGATTTGCTTATTAACTCTCTGTCATAATGGCATACAGATAGTCTGATAGGTACATAGATATTTGGGACTTTTAGTAAATCTGACTTTTTTTCTAATTTATGGTGTAAGATATAATTGTCTAATTTTGTGTATGGTTGATGAAATGTCCCAATACAATTTGTAAAAATTTTCTACGTCACAACAGAGATAACTCTACCATTGAGAATAGATACACTTATCATCCAATAAAAATGGCTCCCTTGTTTTTGTATACACTTGGTCATTACCATCCTTTAACTTTGGTACCAACATCTTTATATTTTGCCACATATAATGCTAATATATTCAAACTTGTTGTATTCTGTCTCCTTTCAATAAGCTGTTCTCAAAATTTGGCATGCATTTGGAATCATCTGGAGAACTCATTATAGCATCTGTAATAAAGGGTATCATGCCCAGAAATTCCAGTTCATGGCAGGTATTAATCATCTTTTTTTTTCTTTTTTTTTTTTTTTTTTGAGAGGTTTTTGCTAAAGGGCACGTGCACTCACCAGAAAGACAGAAAGAAACAGAGACAGAAAGCGAGATATCATCCTCCAGGGGGGATGGTGACGCTGCAATCCCTTCTCCTCTATTTTCCTCTCAAGATCTTGGGCATACACGCACATGCACCTGGCATGAGTTTTAAGCCAATGGGTCCGGGACTCAAACCATGGTCGACTACATGGGAGTCCAGTGACATAGCCATTATGCCAACTGCTGGTCCTGGTATTAATTATCTATTGCTACACAACAATTTACCTCAAAATTTAGAAGCTTAAAGCAACAAAAAACTTATTATCTTGCATGGATTCCATGAATCAGGAATCTAAGAGCAGGTTGGCTGAGTATGTTCTCACAAGATCACTGTCAAGTAGTTGATTGGAGTACTGTCACCTGAAGAGTTTCTGGTGTAGAGAATATGTCTGCAAGATGGTTCATTCATATTATTGATGGTGAAAATTCTTAGTAATTTGTAAAATGAGCTTTTTTTATTGGTTTTTATTTCCATGCCCTTATGAGTATGCTAGTGGGCATTCCTTTAAGTGAGCAATCAAAGAGAAAGCAAAAAGAAAGCCATGGTACTACGGTGACCTAGTTTCCAAAGTCACACTGTCTTTTTTTTTTTTTTTTTTTTTTTTTGACCTATTTGTTAGAAGCGAGTTACCCAATCTGGCCCATATTTAAGGGTAGGAGAAGTAAGGAGTTACAATGATTTTGTGAACATATTTCAAACCACCACAGTGATTTAGAGATGGAGCCAGGAAATTTCCTTTCTTATCAAGCTCCCAGGTGATATTAATGCAATAGGTCCAGATCGCACTTTGAATAGCAAGACTTCAGATTATTTAGTACATGATGCACTATGTGTAACTCAAAGTTAATCTTTAAAAAACAATCTTTAGTCAGTCATTTCCTGGTTCACTTAATTCTACCTAAATCTTTAGTATTAGTTTCTTAAGTTTGTATTCTTCTCCAATTTTCTGCTTTATTATCAGTCTCCAAGATAACTTTTTAAAAATGTTCTAAAATATTGCTCTCTTTACATTTAAGCTGTCACTTAACTATAATCAGGATCATGTCTTTTGAGTTAACAAAAACTATTCTTTTTTCAGTTCTACTATGTGATCTTCCTTTAGCCTCAATTCTTTTATATTCAAAATGGGATTATCAGTCCTGACTTAACACAATATTTGTAAATAAGCAGAGCACAATTCTTTGTGCATGAGTCTTTCCTCTTCTCTTCCCTTTCAATTCAAAATCAGTGTCTTTTAAATAAATTAAGAAAGACAAAACCAGAAAAAAATAATTACATTACTTAAATATCACAAAAATTGCAAAAAAACTTGTGAAAGGTGATCATAAAAATGAGCTAACTAAGCAAGCAAATTTCTGTGCAAAATAAAAACTTTAAAATGTCTGAAAAAAGTGTGCATGTTAATATAATCAAATACCTTTTCTGGAAGTCATGTGACAGTAAGTATGAAGACCAGGCAGGTATCAACTAATATCAATGAATGAGATATTTAACAGAATAAAGAAATCTAGTGATTCTTGACTTTTTAAAAAAAAAATTGTGAATTACTCACATTCTTATTGTTTGTAATAAAAAGAGATTAAATTCCAAAACCCATCAAAATAATGTTTTAATAAAAATTGGGTTAAGGGGCTAGCAAATGGTGTGGTAGTTAAAGTGCTAGACTCTTATAAGACCAACCACAGTTTGAGTCTTAAACCTGGCAGCATAAAAATCATGCTGAGCATGTGTGTGTTCATACCCAAAATCCTAGGAGGAGAATTGATGAGAGGGCATTACAGCATGGCCATCCCCCTGGGTGGTGATTTCTCACTTTTCCTCTCTCTATGTCTCTCCAGCAAGTGCAAATGCCCTAAAAACAAAAAAAAAATTGGATTAATACACAGACATATTCCAAAACACAAAAAAGTGACTTTCTTTATTAAAAAAAATTTTTTTGAAGAAAATAAAAAATTAGAATTTCAAGTAGCATAATCTGTGCTTCAATGGGTTTTTAAATAAACCTTTTTTATTTTATCTTATTTTATTTTATACATTCAATCACTATACATCACTTACCTTGTAATATGAATTTACCATACATGAATACACCTCACACCAGTTCAGTTGAAGATAGTCTATATGTTATTATCAAGAGATAATAATCCATTTTTGTGTCCCATAAATATCTTGCCTCTCTATTTTTCTCTTTAATCTATTTATAGGTAATAATTTGTTCAGTTTCTGTTATGAACAAACCAAAGAGAAAGTGCAAACAAAATAAAGGCAAAAAGAAAGTGTAGCTCCATAGATAATTTATTGAAGTTTCTTGAAAGTATATGCCTATTATACTTATCATATTTTATTTATTTTCTTTTTTAAGATTTTTTCCCATTTAAAAAAAATTATTTTATACAATCACTATACATTATTACTACTCATAAAGTGAATTTACTCAACATAAATACACTTCACACCAGTCTCATCTTTTTAATTTCCTTTCTCACAATCTCCCCTTTCTCCTGTCTTCTTCCTACACTGTTGCCAGTATCCATATCCATTTTCCATGCTTCTATATCCTCTGATCTTTCAGTTTCCCCCATAGAGTGCTAATAGTATATTTTAAGTGGAGACATACAATGGTTCTGTTTCATAGTCTGGTTTACTTCACTCAGCAGTAAATCTTTCATATTCAACCAGTTTCTATTAAATGCCAAGCTCTTGTTTTTTTTATGACTGAGTAGTATTCAATAGAGTTTATATGCTACTCTTTTTCAATCCATTCATCTGTTCATGTGCATTTGGGTTGGTTCCATGTCTTAGCATTTGTGAATAATGCTGCAATAAACATACATGTGCAAGCACTTTTCTGACTGAGCATTCTCCTATCCATTGGGTAGATACTCAGGAGTGGAATTGCTGGCTCATATGGTAGCTCTATTTATAGATCTTTGGGGAACCTACATATTGTTCTTCACAATGTCTAGGCCAACTTAGATTCCATCAACAGTGTAGGAGAGTTCACCACAACCCCATCAGCACTTACCATTTTTTGTTTTCTTAACCTTTGCCATTTTGACTGGGGTTAGGTGGTATCTTATTGTGGTTTGGATCTGCATCTTCCTTATAATGAGGGATGTTGAGCATTTTTTCATACACTTTTTGACTGTTCGTATGTCTTCCTTAGAGAGTTATTTGTGCAGCTTATTTTCCTGTCTTTTAATTGGGTTGATCAATTTTATTCAGGTCTGCCACTTGAGTTCCCTGCGTACTCTGGTTATCAGTCCCTTATCTGAGACATAATTTACAAAAATATTCTCCCATTCCAACAGTGGTCAATTAACACTAACTACTGTGTCTTTTACTGTGCAGAAACTTCTTAATAAACTGATCGAATCCCACTTTTGGATTATTGCCTGTGCTTCTGGGGTCTTATTTAAGAAGTCTTTGCCTATCCCAATGTCTCTCAGAGTTTCCCCAGTGTTTTCCACCGGTAGTTTTATAGCTTGAGGTCTTAGGTTTAGATCTTTGATTAACTTTGAGTTGATTTTTGTGAGTGGTAAAAGATAGGGTCCAGATTCATCTTTCTATAGGTGAATACCCAGGTTTTCCAGCACCATTTGCTAAAGAGGTTTTCCTTTTCCCGCTGGATTGACTGGTACCTTTTATCAAAAACCAGTCAGCTGTAAGGGCCAGCAAGTGGCGTGGTGGTTGAGGTACTGGACTCCCACATAGCTGACCATGGTTCGAGTCTCAGATCTGGTGGCTCACTCTCTCAGTTTCTCTCACTTGCTCTCTCTCTCTTTCTCTCATCAAATTAAATAATAATAAAATAAAATTAATTAAATAAAACATATCAGTTGGTTGTTGCATAACTCTTTTAAAATAGGTTTCTCTCTTTCTTCATTGTAAAGAGCTAGGCAGAAAGTGTTGGATTGCAAGATGTGAAAAGGCAGAAAGACAAACTACTCACATTTTCAGAAGAAAAAAATACAAAGAAGGAAGATATCAAATAGCCAGAATGTGCTAGGTTAAAGACCTATTTTTTTTTTATTTTAATAACAAAGCAAGAATAGCAGCTATAAGAAAACTATGGCAATTTCCAAATATGTGTAACAGTTTTTCCCCTTAGCAAAGCTATATTTCCAGTTCTAGGTCATATTCTTAGAAAGCAAAATGAATATGAATATAAATATGAATATGAAAATCCAAAAATTAAAGCAAGAGGGAAAGGGCTAGAATTAGAACCTCCATGTCAGATCTAGCTCCCTATGCAAAGCTCTTAACAACTGTACTATGGGGCTGGCTCTGAGGAGTCTTTCTTATTTATTTATTTATTTATGTTTATTGTCAGATTGCATGTGTGCTTGCCATAGTGAGACAAAAAGACAGAAAGTGAGAAAGAATGAGAAAGCATTCCCCCACGAGTGAGATATGATCACATTGCAATTCCTTCTTCTCCATTTCTCCTTTCTGTCATGGTTCGGAGAACACAGGCATATGAACTTGGTATTTTTTTTTTTTTAAGCCACCGGGATTGAGACACAAACCATACAGTCAACCAGGTAGGATTCAGCTTCCTTAACCACTAGGCAACATGGCCTTCCCTGTTAGGTTTATTTATTTATTTTTTAATTATTATTGCTAGAGGATGTGTACATTCATCAGAGAGAGAGAGAGAGAGAGAGAGAGAGAGAGAGAGAGAGAGAGAGAGAGAGAATAACTCCCCAGTGGGTCATGCTCATGCTCCTATATTTTCCTCCATTTGTGCATCCTGTCAGAATTTTGGATACAGATACATATGTGCCCAGCATGCTTTTCAAGCCACTAGAGCTGGGATTTGAACTACAGTTGGCCGTGTGGGATACAGCATTCTAGACACACTTAACTGCTGTGCAACCGGGCAAGCCCTGTATAGCCCTTTAGTAGGCCTTCTCTGTGAGGTGATGGATATGATGATTTGTTGGACTGAAATAATTATTTCACTGTGTCTATGATTATCAAAACATAATGCTGTGCATCTTAAATATATACTTTTTTTTTCCAATAAAGGAAATGACCTTGTGTTTACAGACTCCATTAATGGCAGTAAAAGGAGGAATGACTTCAGTTGAAATGGAAGAGACATCACAGATTCATTTCAGATTATGGTAATAATGAGAAGCAAATATTGTTAAAGTATAACTTTTGAAAAGTAAGTGACTTTCCTACAAATATAAAATACTTTATTTAGCCCATTGAGAACCGGTAAGAGGTTAAAAATATTTTAAGGAGTATTTATAAGCAATATTAAGATATTTTCTGTGATATAAACAAATTGGTCAATGTCCAACAGATGGCAAAACATAATGCTGTCCCCTGAAAAGAAATTATTTCTATCTCTATACCACAAAAACCCATGTTAACCTACGACTTTACTTAAGCCCACCAACTTTGATCACTAGTAGACATTGAGTTGAATTAAATATACTTAGAAAACTTCAAATGGCCTTTTAAAATTTTCTTCCTCTATGACACCAAAAGTCCATATTAGTCAACTTTTTGTCTTTTTTTCTAAGTTTTTACAGATTTTTCTGATGACATTGAAAGAATAATCACTCTTATAAAAACGAAATCAACTTCTCATTTTACTCTTAATTAATTAATTAATTTTCTTAGAGAGATTTTTGCTACAGGGTGTGTGTTCTTCATGGGGGCACAGGAAGCCAGAAATCACCACCTGGGGGTTAGCTACACCACACTCCCTTCTCCTCCATTCTCCTCTCAGGATTTTGGGCATGCACTCACATGAGCCCAGAGTGAGTTTTAAGCCACTGGGTTCAGGACTTGAACTGCAATTGACTACATGGGAGTCCAACGATGTAACCATTACACCATCTGCTGGTCCCTACTCTTAATTTTAAAATATATTGTTCTTAGTTTTGGGTAGGAAGATGACCATATCATTTAGAATCATTGGTTTTATTCTATAATTACACTTAGTCTAGAAAAGACATTATAAATTAGTTAAGGGAGGAAGAGAATAAGATGCAATTAATGCACTATTAATGCTAGTGACACTATGCAGTGCCCTTAGTTGGGTAGGGGATGTATTTCTTGGCTCTAAATGGAAAGATATCCACAGGAGAAAAATACCAAATGAAGTATGAGTTTCAAACTTTTAGGTCCAAGACTAGAACTCCAGTCTGCTATGTGGGAGTCCAGAGACATAATCATTATGCCATCTTCTGGCCATGGCATATTATTGATCAGTGAAATCATCACAGAAACTCTCTAAGGTATAAATTATGTGTGTTTACTGAAAATTTACTACATATCAATATTATTTGCAATTTTTACATGGCTAATTGATCTCTGTCAGTATTCAGATATTAATAATACTGTGAGATAGCTATTGTTATTACTTCTATGTTATAGATGAGGAAACACAGTATTAGAGAGAGAAAATATCAGATGAAGAAATTGTGTAGAAACCCAAATGTGTTGTTTATAAGCCTTATACTGTTTATATTTAAATTTTGCTTGAATACTTCGGATAACTTGGGCCAGCAGATGGCGTGGTGGTTAAGGCACTGGACTTGCACATGGGCAACTGCTGTCCGAGTCCCTGACCTGTTGGCTTGCTTTCTCACATTTTCTCTCTTTCTTTCTGTTGAGCATGCATGCCCTATAACAAATAGATAGGGACCAGCAGATGGTGTAATGGTTAAGTCACTGGACTCCTGCATAGTTGACCATGGTTCGATTAAAAACACTTACACTAAGTGCATGTGTGTGCATTCCTGAAATCCCAAAAGGAGAATGGAAAAGGGATTGTGGTGTGGCCACATCCCCTGGTGGGGGGATAATTTCTCACTTTTTGTCTCTCTGTCTCTCTCTGTTTCTCTGGTGAACACATGCGCCCTACGACAAAAATGTCTCTAAACAATAGTGATAATAATGAATAAAATTGAATAAAAAACTCTTAAAAACCTTCAGAAAACTTATAGTATTACCCAGGTTTTAGTAATTTTAGACCAATGATTCTCAACAATGGTGGCTTATAGTTACTAATAGAGCTACATATTCAGACAGATAGATCCTATCCCAAACCAAGTGCTAGGGTTGGGGTTTTACAACCGTGTTATTTAAAATCTCTTTATGAGTTTTAATCAAGTTTAGGTTTTCCAGATGAGTGCCATGGGAGAAGAGAAGCTCAAGGAAATTGTGAAATTCTTTGACCCTTAATATGCGATTCTTATTAATATTTTGGTAGAGGTTTCTGTCTTAGGGCATGTGTGCTCACCATGGAGAGGGAGAGAGACAGAGACAGCAAGAGAGAAAGTGAGAACTCACTCCCTGAGAGGAGGTTGGCCATGCCACAATCCCTTCTCCTTCATTCTTCTTCAGGGATCTTGGGCATACAAACACATGTACCCACTGTAAGTTTCAAGCCACTGAATCTAGGACTCAAACTGTGGTCGGCCATGTGGGAGTCTAGCATTGTAAAAGCTTCCTCATCTGCTGGCCCTGATCTGTGATTATTAATACTACATGTATATGATAATAACATTTGGCATTTTTTAAATACAACCTTTAACTAACCCCCAGTCTGGTTGAATTGAAGTTCTGAGAGTAGGATCCTAACACAAATCATTTCTTGAAAGTTTCCCTTGGTGATTTGGAAGTGCAGCCAGATTGGGAATCATTAACCAGCTTTTCTCAAAATGTCTTGTTCAAAAGCTTTAACTGCTATCCACCAATTTCTGAATTCTAAATTCCTCAGAACATTTATGCCTTCTCTAATGAGTCAGTGTACTTTTATAGCTTCCTCTCTCTACTCTTGCACTCTACCTTTAAATGGAATTTACCTACGCATTGCATTCAAAGTTTGTCTTGCACATCTTTGCCTCAGTAACGCTACTCATATATTTACTGTTTTCACCTCTAGTTGTTGAAACCCTATTCATCTTTCAAAGCCCTTCACTTGAGACCTTACCTGTTTTGAATCAGATAGCATCTGTCCTCCTCTGAACCATCAAGGTCCTTGATTTGATTTATACACTTTTATGCACTAACTTTATCCTTATTTGTATTATAATTATATACTTTTTTGACTTTGTCTTCACTTTGCTACTAAATAAAATATGCTCATTGGAGTGCGTGTATTTATGCAGTTTGAAAACATATTTTAATTATCAGAATTTTATATTTAAAGAATAAAAAATATAAAATACATGCTCAAACAGATAATAAAGCACCTTATACTGTTTTTGGTTTTGTTTTATTTTGTTTTCTCTTGTAAGAATAAACACATTTTTAAAAAAAATAACAGGACACCATCCGATGTACTTAATCTCATTGGTATTCTGGATGTTTCAGTTGCCCTGTATCAATTCTGGCTAATAGCCAGCTTCTTCAGGCCATTTCCCAGAAATGACCCCTTCTATGTGGTGGCTGAAAGAGAAAAAAAGCAAAAGATAGCCAGGCTGAAGTGGCAATGCTTGAGAAAAGCAAGATTCAATTTTGAAGGACAGAATGCCTGAAAAAAGCCTTTGACTTTTTCAAGAGAAGTTCTGTTCGGATTGTTAGAGAAGAGAGAAGGCCAATTCAGAGGCCATTAGGGCACAGAAGCATAGACTCAGTGTGCTTAATAAATCTCCATGGCAACCTTAATACAAAAATCTATTAAATTTCTAAGGTCCAACCTTGATTCCCCAGGAGTATATACTTCTACTTTTCCATTTATGAAGGAAAAATGTGTCAAGGCTCAATAAAGTCAGTTCATCAAAGCACACAAACAACAATTTGTGATTAATTGCATTTCATAGTGGATCGCACAAAGCTATTCCAAGATGAATAGCTCACCCTGCTGTAATAATTAGGTTCTGATATTCATCCTCATAGGGCTAGGGAAGTCACAAGTAATGGATAATAGGAAACAATTCATTTGCAATTAACAATAGGCCATTAAATTTTTAAATTCTCCCAGAAATTATGCTTGCTTTTGTTTGAAAAATTTGGTATTCTATAAGAAGCAACTAGTATCAAAATCTTGTGAAATTATGGACTATAAATTGTGACATATTATTACCATAGAGTATTATTTTAACTTAAGTAATCATTATTAATATGACTTCTTTAATTATCAGAAGAAAAATAAAAGGAGACAAATGTTGATTGCAATTGTAACTGTAACAAAAGATTAATTTAGATGTAAAGAAAAAGCTTTTTCTCTTTCTAGTAAGAACACTATTTCTTTTAAAGGAAGTACCTTAATATTTCCTCCCTGATCTAAGTCTAATATATCCTATTTTATATGTGTAATTGGTATGATTTTGCCATAGTTACAAAAAGCAATGCTATCAAAACTTCCATATACTCATTACAAACTATATAAACCTTGCATTGGCCTTTGATATATAAGATCAGAAGCTAACACGGGACCATAACAATTAACTACTGATGTCAATGGTTTGAACAACATTGAAAGATTCTCAAAATTATAGCTTGAAGGAAATGTAATGTATTGAAAACAAAGATAATTCATCTATTATCTGTTGCAAGGATAGAGAAACAACATGAGATGAGAAAAACAGGGAGTCTTATGCAATTTCATTAACTGAAAGAATTATGTTTCACTACTTTAGGCCAGGATTAGTAACCTTATACCTCTAAAATCTCTAGAATCTAATTTTCCTTAAGTATGAATAGAGACTGACCTTGCAGGAATAACACTTATGAAATAAGCCATTCAATTCCTGACATATTTGCATTGCATAATTGTAGCTATCATTGAATTCTTTTCAGTATGTCCCTGGAAAAATATAGTGAAAAACTGGTCCTGAACCCCTTTTGGTTTAAATTAGTTATATTTGTAAATGATCACCTACAGATGGCATTAATGTAAATAATGTGGTGTATGTGTGTGTGTGTGTGTGTGTGTGTGTGTGTATACTTTATTTTGATACTTCTCCATTCATAAGGTATCATTTCTCTTTGGAAATGTACTGTAACACTGAAGCATGTTTACATAATGCTACAAACAATGCTTTCTCCATCATTATAGAGAGAATTTTTCCCATATATCAAATTGAAAAATTTGTAAGATGTTTGGGCAAGAAATTGCATTCTTTTATTCAAAAAAGATCTAAGAACAAGATGAAAATAGAGTCTCAGAAATATTCACAATGAAATCTGAAAAGATACTGAAAATTCCAAAAGTTTAGGAAAAAAGAGGTGTATAAAATTCTATAGATAGGGCTGACCCCTTTGCCTAGTAGTTAAGGGAGCCCACATGGCCAAATGCAGTTTAAAGCCTGGCTCCAGGCAGCCTGAAAATCACACTACAGGTGTGTGCTTGTATACTCAAGCTATTGACAAGATGGGGAAAGGGTGAAGGGATTGTCTGTGACCGTGCCCCATTGGGAGGTGCTTTTGTCCTCTCCTGCCCTCCCTCTTTCTCTCTCTCTGAAAAACACAATGTCCTCTGCCAATTAAAAAATTCCACACATACAAGACAAAGGATCCATGACCATGGCATAACATTCATCAGTTTATTCTTTCATCTAATAAGTACCTATTGAGCCAACTATGGACCAGGTACTATTCTAAGTACTGGAAATGCAGCAGTGAACAAACCATCCAAAAAGAGTGATAAGTACTATAGAAAAAAATAAAACCAACAAGGGAGATGGGGGTCTTAAGAAGTGCAAAGAAGGGACTGTAATTTTAGGTAGGGTTGTCAAAAGAAACCTTGCTAAAGTAGTGATAAATGAGTAAAGACTTGAGAACAATGTGAGGAAGTCAGCAAGATAAACAAATACCTGGGAGCATGCCAGGTATGTTAAAGAATACAAATAGGTGGTTGGTATCTCATTGTTATTTGAATTGCATTTTTCTAATGACTAATGGTGCTGAATATCATTTTTATATTTATCTGCCATCTGTCTATCTTTTTTGGTGAAGTGTCTGTTCAGATCTTAGGTTCATTTTTTTATGTTTGTTTGTGTTCTTGTTACTGAGTTTTGAGAGTTCATTATGTATTCTAAATGTAAGTTATTGGATATGTGATTCATAAATATTTTTTTCCAATCTGCGTCTTTTTTTTGTATTTTAAGAGTACTTTTCAAAAGAGACTTTTTATTTTTATTAAATTTATTAATAAAAAATAACACAAATATAAGAAATGTAAACAATAAGCATTATTTTTACCATCCACAGACATTTTGAAAGGATTTATCAGGTTGTTTTACAGATTATGAAAGTAATATATACATATCATATAATCAAATTTTTTTTATTTGTAATTTTAAAGGTTAATTTCTTCTTCCAAAAAGAAAAAGAAACTCAGGGGACCAGCAGGTGACATTGTGGTAGAGGCGATAGATTCCCACATGGCTCCAAGGGGATGACCTGGACCTGGAGGCTTGAAGCACTCTGGGCACATGTGCATGTGTCCCCAAAATCATAGAAGGAGAATGGAGGAGAAGGGATTGTGGTGTGGTCATCCCCTTCGAGGGGTGATTTCTCATTTTCCTTCTCTCTGTCTCTCTCTGGTGAACACACATTCACTATGGGAAGAACCTTGTAAGAAAAACAAACAAATGAACAAACTCAGGGTCAGAAGATGGTATGGAGGTTAAAGTGACTGGATCCCAGCTTTGGTCAGCTTTGGTTAAATATTTAACTTTTCTAAGACCTTAACTTCCTCATCAATAAATAGGGATAAAAAACTCTTTCTTCACCTCTTTATGTAGGATCTTTTTTACAATATATATAAAGGGCCTAGTATAGTCTCACCTTAGAATCCATCTGATAGGGTGAAAGAAAATGGAAAACACAAATTACCAGCATCTTAAAAGTGGAGAATGGAGGAGAAGGGATTGTGGTGTGGCCATCCCCCTGGGGGGTGATTTCTTACTTTCTGTCTCTCTGTCTCTCTCTGTCTTTCTAGCGAGTGCACTCACCATATAGTGAAAAACCTCTCCCCCCAAAATAAAATATATATATATAATCTATGTTTTCAGACTATTGCCATGCTATAAATTAATTTAGGCAAATTGCTCTATGTAACTTGTTGATGGTGTAAAGACAGTCTTTTAGAAAAGTTTTTCTTTATTCCTAACAAAGCAATGTGTATGCACCTGTGGGGGAAAAAAGTGGTTCTCAAATCTAACAAGTCATCAGAAATTCTCAGAGAACAAAAAAAGTTAAAATAAAAGCAAAATCAGTTATCTAAGGTCTTTCACTGGAGATGCAGATTCATCAGTTATTTACTGAAGTTCATTTTGTTTATCTTATTTATTTATTTATTTTTAAATAATTTAATTTAATTTATTCATTCATTTATTTTAAGTTGGCCAGAGAGATACACAAAGAGAGAGAGGAGAAGTAATGAAGCAAATCATCAAGTCTAGGATTCGAACCACGGTCAGCCACGTGAGAGTGTCCAGTGCCTTAATCACCATGCTACCTGCTGGCCCCTATTTTATTTATTTTTGAGAAAGATTTTTGCTATAGGGAAAATGTACTTGCTAGAGAGACAGAGGGACAGAAAGTGAGAAATCACCCCACAGGGGGATGGACATGCTGCAGTCCCTTCTCCTCTATTCTCTCTATTCTCCTCTTGGGATTTTTGCCATGCTCATATATGCGCCTGGCATGAGTTTTAAGACACTGCTCCAGGACTCAAACTGCAGTCAGACATGTGGAAGTCCAGTGACATAACCATCATGCTACCTGCTGGCCCCTAAAGCTCATTTTTAAAAAATGACTTTGGGGATTCTTATGCTCAGTAGGGTTTTGGAAACACTGAAACAAATTGTGCACAGAATTGAACATGTGAATAAATAAATTAATTATTGAAAGACTTTGCTAATTTATTGGCCATGAGGACAGTAATTTTACACCTAAGCTCTCAGGTTTGTACTCTACCATTGACTTGTATGACCTTGAACAGTTAACTTAAATTCTCTGTGCTTCTATTTCCTCATCTATAAAATAGGAATTAGATAATTCTTCACACTGTTGTCAGGGAAATTAAATGTTTAAATATATATAAAGCATTATACAAATTGTTATTATTACTGTTATGTCTCCCTTTATGGAATAAAGGTGATTCTATGAAGGTGGTTGCAAATAGAAGTTATGCAAACCATATATTATGTTGCTTAAGTGAGGTGATGTTTTTACATATGACTAATTCTTTGTGTTACAAAATCACGCAGAAGTAAAAGATACTCTCAAAGTTAAAGACACACAACTGTATTTTAATATAACAATACAAAAACTCATTGATGGAGTTTCAGATTCTGCATCATAATTTACCTTTAAGAAACTACCATTAATTGGGTTTTGATGTAGTATCAAAGAAGTGTATTCATGGTTATTTGAATAGGCTATTGAAATTGTCTTATCTCTTTTTTTTAATTATTTTATTCAACTTCATTTATTCATTTATTTATTTATTTTAATTTGGCCAGAGAGGAATAGAGTGAGAGAGAAATTGAGAAAGCAAGCCGCCAGGTCCAGGACTTGAACTGCAGTCAGCCATGTGGGAGTCCAGTGCCCTTAACCACCATGCCTCCTGCCTGCCCCAAAATAGTCTTATCTTTTTAAACTATATATCTTTGTGAGGTAGAATTTTATATACTTCCACCAAAATAGATATTGGAACAGACAGAAGACAAAAGAAACAAAGACAATCTAGTTGTCCTTTATTAACTCATGTACTACAGATATTTGCAAAACTGTAAAACAGTGACACTCTTCTTGTTGGGATTTTCATTTTGAAAAATGTAGTTTAGGGACCAGCAGATAGCGTAATGGCTATGTCGCTGAACTCCCATGTAACCGACTGCAGTTCAAGGCCCGTACCCGGTGGCTTAAACTCACGCTGGATGCGTGTGCGTGCGTGCCCAAGATCCTGAGAGGAGAATGGAGGAGAAGGGGTTGTGGTGTGGCCATCCCCCTGGGGGGTGATTTCTCCCTTTCTGTCTCTGTGTCTCTCTCTATCTTTCTGGCGAGCACATACGCCCTATAGCAAAAACCTCTCAAAAAAAAAAAAAAAAAGAACATGTAGTTTAGATAAATATTTGTTATTTAAATTAAAATTTGTTAGTATTGTAAATACCATTTTAATTTAAAAATTATCTTCAAATTTTTATTTTAAAATGGATTTATGTGGTTTATAATATTTCTCAGCTTTAATTTCAAATATGATATATATCAATAATTGTAATCCAAATAAACTGAAGGTATGTGAGGTCCTCAATAATTTATTCCTACTTTTAAAAGATGTGGTAAAGTATATAATATGAAATTGATCATCTTAACTACTTTTATTTTAAAGGGATTTTTTTGCTACAGGGCACATGTGCTTGCCAGAGAGACAGAAAGACAGAAAGCGAGAAATCCCACCCCCCTGCCCCCAGAGGGAATAGCAGCATCACAATCCCTTCTCCTCCATTCTCCTTTCAGGATTTTGGCTACGCACGCGTGCACGCACACACACACACACACACACACACACACATTCATGCAGCGTGAGTTTTAGGCCACCAGGTCCAGGACTTGAACCATGGTCAACTGCATAGGAGCCCAGCGACATAACTATTATACCATCTGCTGGTCCCTCATCTTAATTATTTTTAAGTGTACATACAGTTTAGTGGCATTAAGCACATTCATATTGTTGTGCAGTCATCACTACAGTTCATCTCCAGAACTTTTCATTTTGCAAAACTGAAACACTGCACCCATTAAACAATAATTCCCATTCCACCCTTCTTGCGGGCTCTGGTAATCAGTATTCTAATTTCTGTCTATATGAATTTGACTACTCTAGGTGACTCACATATGAGGGGTCTTCACAAAATTCATGGGAAATGTACATTATGGAAGAACTATATACATGGATTTTGATTTTTTTTTTTCACCAAAACAAATTTGTACTATAACTCCATTTACCATGAACTTTTTGAGTTCCCCATAAGTGGAATCATACTGCCATTGTTTTTGTTTGTTTGTTTCTGAGAGTGACTTATTTCAGTTATTATGGTATCCTCAAAGTTCATTCATGTTTCAGCATGTCAGGATACTTTTTCTTTTTCAAGGCTAAATAATATTTCATTCAATGTATATACCACATTTTCTTTGTTTATATAATTTTTTCTCTTTTTATTTATTTATTATATATTTTTATTATTATTATTCATACATTAAATCTCTATACAATACCACATTTTCTTTATTGATTCATGCATCGGTAGATGCTTGGCTTGCTTCCAGCTTTTGGCTATTGTGAATAATGAATGCTGCTGTAAATGTGGGTGTACAAGTATATGTTCAAGTCCCAATTTAGAATTCTTTTGGGTATGTATCCACAAATGGAATTGCAGTCACATAATTCTATTTTTAATATTTTGAAGAATTGCTATACTGTCTGCCATAACAACTGTACCATTTTACTTTCTCAATAAACAGTGCATAGGGTTTGAGAACTCCATATTTTTGAAATGTCTATTAAATTCCTTTGTCTTGGGACCAGCAGATGGTATAATAGTTACATTACTGGACTCCCGTATGGGTAACCTAGGTTCAAGTCCCAGATCTGGGTGGCTTGAAATTCATGCCATGCATGTGTGTGAATGGCCAGAATCCTGAGAGAAAATTGGAGGAGAAGGGATTGTGGTGTGGCCATCTCTCCTGGTGAGGGAGGGTGATTTCTTGTTTTCTGTCTCATGTGCCCTATAGCAAAAATCTCTCTCAAAAAAAATTCCTTTGCCTAAGTTTTCATCAAGCTATTTGCTCCCCCCCCCCTTTTTTTTCTGATATAGCACACACATGTGCATGAAAGAGAGAAAGAGCAGCACTCTCCACAGGGCCTGCTCATTCCTTGATCCCCTTCTTACAACCCTTTAGCTCACAGGGTTACTGGGGCCATACATTCATTCCTAGAATGTTTGGGGCCAATGGGCTATAGGAACTCGAGCCCTAGACAGCATGTGCCTCCCAACTCTAGTCTGGTATGCTATAGACTGCACCACAGAGGCTTGGCTGAGGTGTTCTTATTTTCTGCATATTAACTCATTATCAGATATATTATTTGCAAATATGTCTCTCATTCCGTTGAGGAAAAATAGGCACTGAGGGACGAAAATAGCATTCTGGAGAGGAAAAAGAGAACTCTTTGTTACACTAGTGGCACAGAGGAGTTAACACTCTGAATCTCCAGCCCCTGGGGAGTTTAAGGGAAGGGGGAGTTTCAGCATGCTAAGGGTATCCTATCAGGAAGAAGCAGCCCAGAATTTACTCTAAAGAAGAAAGGGTCAGATAAGTAAGGTGTCTAGCTTCTCAAGATCTCAGGTTGCTATTATCACTTCAAAGGAGGAGGGACAGTAAACTCAGAGGCCTGGGAAATGTCAGCAATTGCTGGTCTTGGACTATTGTGAGTTCAGGGCCCTTGACATCAATTCCATGTGTTGACTTTATATTCTGATGATTATGTCCTTTGACACACAGGAGCTTTTCATTTCAATACAATACAATTTTTCTATTTCTTTTTCTTTTGTTGTCTGTATATTTGGTGTCATATCCTAGAAATCATTGCCAGATCTGAAGTCATGTAACTTTTCTCCTACATGTTTGGATTTGTTAATGGTCTCCCCATTTTCTTCCATTTGCCTATCTTTATTTTAGCATCATACTATTTTGATTAACGTAGTTTATAATTAAAGGAATTCAGAATGTAACACTGGTGCATCAATTTATTTTTTTTTAATTCATGGTAGAGAACATATGTGTAAATATGAGAGAAAGACAGGGAGGGAGAGAGACAGCGTGAGAGCAGCACCCTCAGTAAGGTCTTGCAATACTATCTTTCCCCCTAGCCCTTCAGGCCATCAGGATCTTGGGCATGTGGGCATATACCCCGCTTGTTTAAGGCCAACCTGGCCAGGGATCTGAACCCACCATTGATCACATGGCTTCTAGCACTGTAGTTTAGTACAATACTGACTGAGACATAGAAAGCAGCCAACACATTTTATTTATTTATTTATTTATTTATTTATTTATTTATTTAATTTTTTAAAAACTTAGCCAGAGGATGCATGTGCTTGCTGGAGAGAGAGAGAGAGAGAGAGAGAGAAAGGAAAAGTGAGAAAGCACTCGCCATGGGGGTGGTCATGCTGAATCCCTTCTCCATTTATTTGTCACTTCCTTTAGGGGTTTTGGACACATGTGCTCACACTCGTCATGTTTTTCAAGTACCGGATCAAGGGACTCAAACCACACAGTCAACTATGGGAGATCTATTGTAATTGCCCTAATCACCACACCATCTGCTAACCTATGAATATTATTTTGTACAAAACTCATAAGATACTCATCAGATGAAAAAACACACTTTTCAGAGCGTCACTTATATGTCCAGGGGCAGAAACTTGTTAGGCTGCCTTAAATCCCTTCTCCAGAGGAGTTTTACTTGCAAAGAAGACAGAGATCACTTGTATCTGCATAAACACACACGTTATCATAAATCTTTTTTTTTTAATCTCCGGTTTGTATTCCTAATGACCCATTTGTCTTTCCTAAAGAAACCATGTAATCTTCCGATAGAAGTCCTTTTCCTTCCTTTTCACCTATTAAGTTAGCTATATAAAACTATTACTAATTGTTAAACAACTCACTTTCAGTTCACTCACACACATTTTAATAAATTTTGTTTTTTCTACTGTTGATCTTTCTTTTTTTTTTTTTTTTAAAGAGGCTTTGCCTTAGGGCACATGCACTAACTAGAGACAGAGTGACAGAGACAGTGAGAAGGAAAGAGAGAAATCACCCCTTAGGAAGGATGGCCACATCAGCAATTCCTTCTCTTCCATTCTCCTCCCATGTGTCTGGCATGATTTGCTAGCCGCCTGGTCCAGGACTCAAACTGCACAGCCAGCCAAGTAGGATCCAGCACCTTAACCTCCATGCCACCTGCTGGCCCAGGATACCTGATTTAAAATGACTGAAGTTGAGACCAGAAAGAGGGGTGGTTGTTAAGGTGCTGGATCCCACATGGTTGACTGTGGTTCAGGTCTTGGACCCACCTTCATGAATTCTTAAAAGAGCTCTTGTATATTAATTATAGAATATTTTCAATATCTCTGTCAAGATTGCTTCAAGTTCAGATTTTATTACAGAATTTTCATGAATCATTAATGTATTTTGAAGTAGCTGGGTCATATTTGCATAGAAAAAGAAACAAAACAAAAAACTTAAGTAAGATAATTAATTCTGTTAGAAAATTTCTGTGTAGGTGGTGCTTATGTGGATTTGACACACCCTGACAAGAAGGAGACAAAGGAATGGTTTTTGAAATCACATAGGAAGGACTAGAAAACTGTTTTTATCGAGACTTTATTTGGAGTAACGATAAAGGTGCTATTAGAATTAGGAGGAGAGCCTCCCAAGCCAATCCTTAGAAATGTTACTGAATAAGAATTACATTGCCCGGGAACCAGCAGTTAGCATAATGGCTATGTTGCTGGACTCCCACGTGGTCGACCGCGGTTCGTGTCCCGGACCTGGTGGCTTAAACTCACGCCGGGCGCGTGTGCGTGCGTGCCCAAGATCCCGAGAGGAGAATGGAGGAGAAGTGATTGTGGCGTGGCCATCCCCCCTGGGGGGTGATTTCTCGCTTTCTGTCTCTATGTCTCTCTCTGTCTGTTTGGCGAGCGCACGCGCCCTATAGCAAAAACCTCTCTAAAAAAGAAAGAAAAAAAAAAAAAAAGAATTACATTGCCCCAAATGAGGCACACCTGTTATGGATATAAAAATGCAAAGAGTACCATATTTGTAATCAGGAAACAGATAAACATACTTCTCAGCCATCTATTGGTGATATGATCTAGGTTAAATTAACTTTTATTTCCTGAATCTATAAAGCTTACTTAGTAACTCTTGTCCACCTCATAGTTTTAAGATATGTGATAATTTGTAAGTAAAATTATTCTATACATCTAAGTACTGTAAACAAATAGTTAAGGTTGAGGCATTAATTTTAAATAGCTATAGACATTGAAAACTTCTTTCTCCTTTGTAATCATTATGTTCACTAGATTCATAATGAAATTTAAATTTTATTTCATTTTACTATGTGCTAGACCCTGGTTGACTTTGACGCTAAGACTATTTCTCCAGACGATGAAGTTGTACTGCATTTGTTTCACCTACTCTAAAGTCTTTGCTATTAGGTATGAAGAAAACAAAAGCATAAAGAAAAAAAATTCCTTAGTGGATTTAAGATACCTTCAGAGACCTTTTTTTGCCATTCTATATGTTTAGTGAAGGTGATCACAGTACAGTTTTTAAACTAAAATGTTTGCTGAGATGTGAAGTGGGTTAACAGGAAGAAAAATTTTGATGGCAGATAAACCCACCATGAAAGTATAAAGTGTCTTTTCCTCAATGATTTCATTGAAATTATACTTATTGTTCAAGAATTAAGGAATTTTAAAATTAAGTATATATTTCTGTTAAGGCAGATGCTCTGCAAATAGTATTGCTGAAATTAGTGAATAGTAATACCAAATGTCCATTTTAATTGGAATCTCAGATAAATGATGAACAATAATTTTTTAACAGGTACATCCCCAGAGGGCAGATGTACCTGCCAGAGGGAGATGGAGAAAGAGCAAGAGAACGTAATCCCCCACCCCCCAGTGTGTTCCACACTCCATTTCTTCATCTTGCCCAGTTTGGGTACCCACACACATTTGTCAGGTGCAGTGGTTTATTTTTGCTTTGTTTTGATAATAATATTCATAGTCACAGTATATTCAATGTTTCCTGACATGTACTTAAACTAAAAAGTTTTACCGATATGAAGTACAAATGTAATCAGCTGATCTAATGCTCTAGATTTCATTTGTTTTCTCTAATCGTGATCCGTGATCCTTGAGGTTGTTAAGAACTTTCCAGAAGGGGGCAGTGGTCAAAAACCAGACTCAATCTCATTGGTTCTAATGTACGCCAGTCAAATTTTAATGACCAATGAGAATTTGATTGAAGTAGGAACCCTCCTAAAGGAGCTGTTAGTGGTAGCGTGGTGACAGTTGGAAGACGATTTCGACCGTTGGTAAGAGGAGAGGGAGACTGAAAATATAATCTACTGGTTTAACTAAAATATCATGTCTTAGTAATACCTGATAATACTAGGCGAACCACTTACATTTAATAATGAGGTGAGCCAATTATTTACCAGTTGCTTAGTATAAATCCTGATGGACCAAGGACAGGAAATTACAGGAGCGAGAGTAGGTAACTGAAGAGATTGATGGCCATAACGGCGTCACCGGGGGATACGTGTCGACAAAGCCCTCACTTGCCGTTTGTGGTCTGAGGAGGAATCTTAGGGTCAAATTAAGAAACAAAATTCTCCTAAGGTTCTAGAGACTGGGCAAAGACAAAGGGCAGTACATGAGGGGTATTTTCTGGAAACGAAATCAAGAAGATGCAAAACTGAATTATAGATAAAATTTAAATTCTGCAATGCCTAAAAACAGGCTGTTCTGGGTAATGCTATTAAGCGAGAAAGGTCCAAGTAAAGTTTAACTGTATTCGTCAGGAAGAAAAAAGATACCATGAATGTCTGACGGGATGTTTTACTGTTCCTTTTTTATTTCTTGTGTGTTTTCTTAGAAAATTTTCCTGTGAAATATGTAGGTCTAAGGAAGTCCACAAAACCACCTCTAAGGTTAGCTTTTAAAATGTTTGTAACAATTCCAGTAGGAAAAATAGGAGATAAAATATTCTGGGGGGAAAATAGTTTGCGTTACTAAAAAATTAGTTTGCTTCTGTTTCCATAGTGCTATACCAAAAATTCTAAACCTATAGAGATTTGTTTTATTGTTGTGGCTTTAAATGATGATAATGAATGTCATCTAGATTTTCAAGTATTATTCCTGTAAATGTAGAAAAATTAATTCTATTTTAAAACTCATATGATGAAGCACATTGATAAATTAATATATAAAATGGATAGTTATGTAATTTGAGCATTTTCTCAAAATCAGGGACAAGGACTTAATAGATAAGATAGATTCTCAACCGTAGATGTAAATGTTTGCTGCTTGATTGTGACAGCTCCTTGGCAAATCCTTTTCCTGTTAAGTGTTGTGATTTGTTTGGTTCCCTCTCTAATGCTATCTATCGAATGCATTTATTTAGAACATAGCTGTTTTAATTCTTCTCATTTTTTTCTGAGGTTATTATACCCCGTAGCATAAGAAACAGAAGTGCAAACAATTGTTTTTTTTTGTTTGTTTTTTTTTTTTTTTTTTTTTTTTTTTTTTTTTTTTTTTTTTTTTTTTTTTTTTATGGTTGATACAGCAAAGTGCTAGAGAGTAGAATTAAAAACAAACATAGCTGACTTGCAGATAGCATTGTGTGAAGAAAATTTTCATCACGGTTTTTGACTACTCAAAGTGAGAAGCTTACCAACAAAGGTGAAATATTTTCCCTTCTATTTTAATAAATCCTGTTAAGCAAGTCTTGCTACTAAGAAAACATGTATTTTTTAGTTTCTATATCAGATTTATTTAAAAATGTTAGGAGATTTAGAAAATGAGGAGAGAGATCTTGTGGCTCTTATATGTATTAAAGCAGATTTTCCATATTCTTCTGTTAGCATTGGTTTATTATTAGAATCAACTTCAAAATGAACCCACTTAGTATCAAGTCTGGCCGTTTAAGAAGAAGGCGAAGAGAAAGCGCAACATTTGTGGCTGAAAAGGAGGTATTGTAATCTCTACCTGTATTTAACTTTCTTAGCTCATTAGTCATGACACTTGAAATTACAATTATTATAGTATTATCTTTCCTATATATTAAAAGAGTAATATTCAGTCATGCCTGGGGAGGGAGTATGTGAGTAAAACCGTATGAGAATCTCAAATATGAGTGTTAAAGAGAAATGATAGTTACATATTTATTAAAAGAGAGTATAAGAAATGATAGAGTATTCTAAGATAGTTTGAGTACTATGAGCTATTGGCAGAAAATAGAATTAGAACTTAATATCACACCATCTATACAATAAATACAGATGAATTAGTCAGAATGGCATACCTGACAGCTGTATTTATAGACACTCAAAGAGACAAAAGAAGCAAGATCTATGTACAGTGGGATTCTGATATAATGTCAACATTTTATTTTGCATAGGCCATTTTTGTGCTTGTTGCTGTATATGCCTTTCCTGTTTTAGACAGATGGAAGTTTGAAAGAAGCTTATCTTTTCTTTACTTCCTGACAGTATTACAATACCTGAATAGTGCAGGTAGCAATTGAACAACTCCAAGTTTTTCAAAAACTCCATTTATAACCGAAGGTACTTTTTTTTTTCATTTCAATGATTCTCTAAAATGTGAGGAAACACTGTACTTTTATAAATGTTTGTAAATACTTAAAAATTAGTATTCAAAATGGAAACCAGTGATTAGGAACTCCTGAACACACACAGGCACACATACATGTGCACACATGCACATCTGTCTGAAGAGAAAGTGAGAATTGGGAGAACTATATTTTACTATAAGGCTAGGATTTAGTGTGTCTAATATAAAACATTAGCAGCGTAATTCATTTTAGAATCAAGAAAAAGGAAGAATAATTAGATTAATTGCAAAAACAGATAACGGTAATGTTGCCATGGTTAAGCCTGATAGTTGAGGTGGATAAAGGTAAATATATTTTGAAAGATCATAATACTTTCCCATCACACAGACTAGTCAGCAATTACATGGAGAATGTAATGATTCAGACTTTCCTATCTGTGAGCATTAAGTGATATGAAACTTACGGAAACTTTATCTTTTGTTTTGATTGTTTTGAATGGTTTTCATTTTAGCAGTTATTACATTTATGTTTGAGATGAGTTTATTGGAAGCTTACATTTTAGCTTGATGCACAAAGCAAGGTAGGAAAGTGTTCATATTAATTAAGAAAAGTCTCAAAAGCTTTGAAACTGTTCAGAGCACAAGTATATATAAACAAATGCACACTATTGAGCGTCTTAGAAAGCTTTTTTTAAGTGGTTGTGATTTTTTTCCAAAAAACATTTTCAGGAGGAATATACGCTTTCAATATTCTTTTTTTTTTTTTTCTAATTAAGTTTTTTTTTTCCCCCCATAGGGCATGTGCACTCACCATAGAGTGACTGAGAGAGAGAGAGAGAGAGAGAGAGAGAGAGAGAGAGAGAGAGAGAGAGAGAAAGAAATCACCCCCTATTCCCCAGGGAGGATGGCCACACTGCAGTCCCTTCTCTTACATTCTCTTCTCAGGATTATGGGCTCACATGCAGATGTGCCTGGCATGATTTTCAAGCTGCCAAGTCCAGGACTCAAACTGCAGTAGGCCATGTGCAAATCCGGCACCTTAATCACTACACTACCTACTGACTCACCTTCAATGTACTTTTTTTTAAAATTTTTTTTTCTTTAGAGGTCTTTGCTATAGGGCGCATACTCTCGCCAGACAGACAGAGAGAGACAGAGAGACAGAAAACGAGAAATTACCCCCCAGGGGGGATGGCCACGCCATAATTCTTTCTCCTACATTCTCCTCTCAAGAACATGCGCCCGGTGCGAGTTTTAAGCGACCGGGTCCGGGACGCGAACCGCGGTCGACTACATGGGAGTCCAGCGACATAGCCATTACACTAACTGCTGGTCCCCCTTCAATGTTCTTTAAGGCCAGTGTGTGTGTGTTTGGAAAGAACATTGGGGAAAAGATAAAGATGAATATTTAATTGTCATCCTTTTCCTGTCAGGATCCAGCAACAAGTGTACCTGTGTTCCTGAGAGGAGCAGTGGAGTGGAGCTTAGATAAGTCTGAGTAAGTGAAGCCCTGAAGGACTTTGTTCCTACGTGGAGATTCATATCCAGATATTATTTTATGTTTCCTTCTCAGTCTTTCTCTACCTCATCTCGTTATCACCTTGATATCTATGTTTCTAGCCCCATTTTGGCAACCTGACCTTGATTAGTGCTGTTGATTTAACAGTCTGGTTTGGTGGTGATGTTCTCAGGCAATTTCATGAGAATTTACTCTAAATGTTTAAACAAACTACATTTTGCATAAAGTGTGTTCCCACCATCATAGGAAGCAGGTTAATTTCGTAAGAGGAGTACTGAGCCAGGGATCATGCATTTGCTGAGAGTAGGATCGAGTCCTGATTTTATCGTCAGAGATGGTACATCATTTTGGGCAAAAAGAGTTAACCTACTCCCGTCTATCAGCAGTAATCATAATTGCAACCAATTGGAGACAGGGGAGCAAAGTCATTAACATCATGAACTCCAGAGTCATATTTCCTTTATTGAAGTACTGACTGTGCTGTTTACAAGCAGTCTAAACTTGGACAACTTATTTCTTCATCCTTCAGTCCCCTTATCTGTGAAATGGAGGTAACATGAGTGCCTCATACGGAATTAGGTACGCTGTGTCCAAAGACTCTTTACACATACTATGTAGATATATCTTATGAGAAAACTCATTGAAATAGACAAATTAAAATGAATTGAAAATATCTACAGAATGAGAAAAACTTGTAATGATCAAAATAATAAATAAATCAAAATAGCGTTTAAAAAACTCATCTTGCCACCTCATAGAGGCAAGCCAGGTATTTGAAAAGAGATCTTGCTTTAAACTTTTTAAAAAACAGAAAAACAGAAGTATCTTTTAAATCATGGCAGGCAGGAAATGTCAGAGATGTTGACCTTCCTCTGGAAGCATGTGACTTCCATTGTTGGCAGCATTAATCTGGGAACCTTTGTAGGAAGGACACGAGCATATCTTAGCTATGATGAGGTTCCCTAAATATTCAGGTTTAGATCATGTGAGACTTAGTAGAGTTCAGTTACGTAGTTGCAGAGCTTGTAAATTAAATTATAGGGAGAGTAAGCTTTCATTTATTTGACTATGTAATCAAATAAAACCTAGAAGCCTAGATTCTAAGGAGATTTGAGCTAAAGTAAATAGTAAAAATATATGTGTTTCTGTAATGTAGGACCTCAAATCACTGAATTGTTCTATCCAATAAGGAAGTAAAATGTTAATTTACAAACTCTAAAGCAAAAGCTTTTTAGTCTGATGTAATTCCATGTGTTTATTTTTGTTTTAGTTGCTAGTGCTTTCAAGATCTTGTCTTAAAAATCCTTGCCCAGGGGACCAGCAGATGGCATAATGGTTACATTGCTGGACTTCCACATAGTTGACCGTAGTTTGAGTCCTGAACCTGGTGGCTTGAAACTCACACTGGTCATGTGTGTGCCCAAAATCCTGAGAGGAGGATGGAATAGAAGGGATTGTGGTGTGGCTATCCCCTTGGAGGGGGGGGGGTGATTTCTCGCTTTCTGTCTCTGTCTCTGTGTCTCTGGGAAGCACATGTACCCTATAGCAAAAATCCCTCAAAAAAAAATGTTTGCCCATACTGATGTTTTTTGTTTTATATTCTTTTGTTTTCCTAGTAATTTTATAGTTTCAGATCTTAAATTTAAGTCTTCAATCCATTTTGAGTGAATTTCTATATATGGTAAAAGATGGTTTAATTACATTGTTTTGCATATAGATATCGAGTTTTACCAGAATCATTTATTGAAGAGACTGTCCTTTCCTCATTTTGTGTTCTTTGCACTTTTGTCAAAAATAAGTTGGCTGTAAAAGCATGGATTTATTTCTGGGTTCTCTATTCTGTTCTATTGGTCTATGGGGTTGTTTCTGTGCCAGCACCATACCGTTTTGGTTACTAAAGTGTTGTAGTAAATTTTAAAGTGAGGCAGTGTGATGCTTCTACTTTTGCTCTTTTTGCACAGTATTGTATTGGCTATGTGGGGTGTTTAGTGGTTTTATACAAATTTTTAAGATTTTTTTTCCTGTTTCTGTGGTGAATTCCATTGATATTTTGATAGGAGTTAAATTGAGTCTGTATATCACTTTGGGTAGAACAAACATTTTAACAATATTAATTCTTCCAATCTGTAAACATGAGATATCTTCCCACCCACTTGTGTAAATATTTAAGGTGACACACTAATTACATTTATTAGGTAATTATATGATATATGCATCTACAAAAGCATTATATTGGGCCAGCAGTTGTAATGGTGGTTAAGGCGGCTGGATCCCATCTGGCCCACTGTGTGGTTTGAGTCCCAAACTCTGTGACTTGAAAAACACACCAAGTGCATGTGTGTACATGCCTGGAATCCTAAGAGGAGAATGGAGGAGAGGGATTTCAGTGTGGCCATGCCTCTTGGGAGGTGCTTTCTCACTCTCCCTCTGTCTCTCTGTCTGTCTCTGGTGAGGACACATGGCCTTAGTACATTTTTTTAAGAATCATATTTTACCCCCAAATATGTACAGTTACTGTGTGTCAGTAAAATTGTAAAAATCTCTAAAACAAAACAAAAATAAAGGAGACATTGTTGGCATTGTATTGATAAAACTTGTTAAGTGAATCATCTTACATTTTTAACTGTGTGCATGGACTATTTATGAAACATTTTAATAATAACTTTGGGTCAAAGTAATCAAAATATTGGTCTATGTGGTAGCATGATCATCAGTATACTGTAGGTGTTAGTTGTTCCAAGAATACTTCCACAGAGACTATTAAGATACCCAATTCAAGTTTATGGCTGGTCCTTCTTCAAGGTGATCTCATATATTCTCTTTTTTACTTTTTATTAACATAAAGTGCTTACAATGTGAGTTTTTAATACATTAATACAATGTGTAAAGTTTAAATTAGAGCAGTTATTGGGGCTAGCAAGTGACATGGTGGTTAGGGGTGCTGGACTCCCACATGACTGACCACGGTTTGAGTCCCAGGCCTGGTGGCTTGCTTGGTCACTTTCTCTCTCTCTCTGTCCGTATCTGGTCAAATTATAAATAAATAAATAAATAAATAAATAGATAGATAGATAGATAGATAGATAAATAAAATTAAATAAAATAATTCTTAAAAAAATAGGGTCCAGAAGGTGGCATTGTGGTTAAAGGTGTTGTACTCTCACGTGGCTGACCATAGTTCAAGTCCCAGACCTGGCAACTTGCTTTCTTTCTCACTTTCCCTGTTTCTCTCTCTCTCTCTCTGTCTTTCTCTGCTCAATTTAAAACAAACAAATAAATAAATAAATAAATAAATAAATAAAATAGAAAATAAAATATACCAGAGTAATTGTTAATAGTATACCCATCATCTCAACTATTTGCTGCATTATTTATAGTCAGTTAATTACATTCCATCCACCCTATTTTATAATACTAGACATTGTTCTATGTATCTACAGTTGTTTCTGTTAATCAACATCCCTCTATCCTCTTTCCATCCTAATTTCTTCCCAGTGTCAAGTGGTCAGTCTATATAATTGTGCATCTATGAGGTTATTTTTTCCAGTTTCCATATACAAGGGAGAACATGTAATATTTCCTTGTCTCTACCTGACTTATTTCACTTAACATAATATCCTCCAGGATATTAATCTCAAATGACTGGATTTCTTTCTTTCTAATAGCTATATAGCATTCCACTGTGTGTATGTGTGTATATTGTCCTATAGGGCATGTGCACTCACCGGAGAGATGGAGAGAGACAGAGAGACAGAAAGTGAAAAAATCACCCTCCAGGTGGGATGACCATGCCGCAATCCCTTCTCCATTCTCCTCTTGGGATTTTGGGCATGCATGCACATGCATCCAGTGTGAATTTTATGGCACTGTGTCTGGGACTCAAACCGTGGTCAACTATGTGGGAGTCCAGCAATGTAACTGTTATGCCATCTGCTGATCCTGAGTGAATATATTTTTATGTTAAATCTTAGGTCTTTTAGTTTATCTAATCCTTCCACAGAAGCCTTTTGGGAGAAGACAAATTGTTACAGGGTAACAAAGTATTTAGGAGACAGCAGTGACCAACTATATCAAAATTGCATGAATTATCAAAGACATGATTTATCAAAATTTTAGGAAATGCTGAGTGGAGGAATGACCTTGAATCAGTAACTATACTGACATCCTACCGAAACTCATGAGAGTGGATCCTAAGCCTCAAATAGCTGTTTCTTCTAATTGGATTATATTTACTTGAGGACATGATTCTCCTTTCCAAAACCCCTAGGTTAGATCTTTGTGTATCATAGATGCCTGACAATAACAATTAATTGCAAACCCCTGCAGTTTGGTAGCGACTAAAAGGGGAATGGGAAAAAGGACTAGGCAGATTAACTATTTTAGCATCAATATGAATTGCATATAGAAACTATTATTCCATTGAAAAAAGACTCAAATGAAAGCCCAAGAGAATAAATCATTTATAGGATCTTAATTATAACATTGGCAAAATAGCTATCTTTATTTCAGCCTTTTTTATGACCTTCATTAAAGTAAAAAAAAAAAAATCAAAACCCAAATAAAAAAGAGACTAAGGGAAAATACTGTTTTCCATCTCATGTCAGTTTTGAAATTCATTCTGCTTTAGCGAGAATAGAAATTCGGCTAATGCAAAAGATAATTTGGTGACAAAACTTTTTATTTACGTACTTACTTACTTTTTTCCAAAGGATGCATGCACTTGCCAGGGAGAGAAAAAGAGAAAGCATTTCACCTAATGGGGCACGGTCATGCCATAGTCCTCTTTCCTCCATTTCTCAATCTTGTTGGGATTTTGGGCACACGTGCTCAGCATGTTTTTCAAGCTACCAGGTAGAATTCAAACTATGGTTGGCCATGTGGGATCCAGCCTCATATGTACTGTACTTAACCACTGTGACAAAGGGCTGGCCTGCCAAAGTAATGTTTGTATGTACAAATTAGATGGAGTCAGGTAGAGGAGATATTTTTGTAAAGAGCTCTGTAAACCACAGTCAACTCTGAGGGTATGGGCTAAAGCCAGAGTACTTTTCTTCAGAAAATCAGTTGTAGTGAATAAGAAGTATAGCTTGAAGGAGTGGGCCTACTGAAATGAGTCAGGAATACAGGAGATGTTTTATGAACTAGAGGCTGAATGATTGTTTTACAATTTTGGTACAAACACTTCCTCCAGCAATTTCCTTTCTCAACCATTATCCAGTTGGCAGCTACTTCTGTTTTTTTTTTTTTTTTTTTTTTTTTTTTTTTTTATACAAAGTGTTGTTGGTGTTATCCAAAATACTAAATTACTATTAACCAAATTTAATTGTTCCATGAATTTGGTGGGAGGACATGGATTATCCATATTCTTGGATTATTTATTTATAAAAATCTGTCAAATACACTGGTGACCATATTATACAAGGGGTATATTATACAAAGTATTGTTGGTGTGGTCTTTTTATGCCACAGCTTTATGGTTTTCAAAAAATTTTTACACACATTCATAAAATTAGTGAGCCTATGAATTAGCCAGGACAAATGTCATTGTACGTATTTGACAGATGAAAAAGAAAAAATTCAGAGAGATTAAGTGATTCGTTTAGAGACTCAAAGCCAGGTAGCCCAAGACATTATGACCTAAATTCGAAATGCTTTGAATTACGCCCAGTGTCCACTGTGCACTTGTTCTCCTCTCTCTCACTCTCTCTCTTTATCTTAAATCATTCTTAGCTACTTTTAAATGGTAAATTAAGGCCAGCACATGGCATGATGGTTATGGTCCTTGACTCCCACATGGTCAACTGCAGTTTGAGTCCTGGACCTGGCAGCTCAAAAAACATATCATGTGCATACATGTCCAAAATCCCAGGAGGGGTGTAGAGGAGAAGGGACTGTGGCATGGCCATCCCCCTAAGGGGTGATTTCTCACTTTCCCTCTCACTGTCTCTCTCTAGTGAGCACATGCGCCCTATAGCAAAAGTCTTAAAAAATTGGTGAATTATATAACTGTTTCTAGGCATTAAATGATGACACTAAAATCAAAATAATGTACTCTGTCTAGAAATCATGTTATATGTGGCCATCATTCCCCCCCTCCCAGTGTTTTTGTCATAGGGCATGTATAGTTGCTGGAGAGAGACAGAGAGAGACAGTGAGAAGGAACATGAAAACTCATTCCCGAGGAGGAATGGCCATGCCACAGTCCTTTCTCCTCCATTCTGCTCCTGGTATTTTAGGAATGCATGCACACGTGCCCAGTGCGATTTCCAAGTTTCTGGAAACATGGTCGGCCATGTGGGAGTTCAGCACCTTAACCACTATTCCACCTACTGGCCCCAATGCAAAGTCTTTTTTCCATTTTTTTAAATTTATTTTTACATATTCCACAAACATTTACTTTACATATCAAAAAAAATTAACTCATACTCCATAGTTCTTGAAAGTTAATAACTCCTGAAATTTCAAAATACTGAATTTTAAAGATAATGTTCAAAATATTTCTTATAATTTTGTATAAATTTGTTTGTGAATCCATAACAACAGAAACAATATGGTTTTAAATATTTTTGAGAAAATAGTTACATGTCAACTCCTCAAATTGTTTAAAAGCAAATGCCCAGAACACTAGTCACACATAAACCTTCTCAATTCAGCCCTGCCCAAGTATTCTGTGATATACCATCTTTTCTAATGACTATATTCTATCAATCTATGAACTTATCAGAGTCCTAATTTAAGCTTTGTTTCTTGTATTCTGGGGGATTCTAGTTCACTAGTACATTTTATGATATGAGATACAACTAGCATTTTTGTGAAATGAAATATTTTTGGCAAAATTAGTTTAGCAGGGACCAGCAGTTAGCGTAATGGCTATGTCACTGGACTCCCATGCAGTCGACCACAGTTTGAGTCCTGGACCTGGTGGCTTAAACTCACGCCGGGCTCATGTGCATGCATGCCCAAGATCCCAAGACAAGAATGGAGGAGAAGGGATTGTGGCGTGGCCATCCCCCCAAGGGGCTGATTTCTCGCTTTATGTCTCTTTGTCTCTCTCTGGCTTTCTGGCGAGCGCATGTGCCCTACACCAAAAACCTCTCCAAAAAAAAAAAATAAATTAGTTTAGCGAAATTTTCTTTTCTTAAATAACATTGTTATAAATATTTTGGAAAAGCATAATATTTATAGTAGCTTAAAAGCATATATATTTTTGCTATGCTGAATTAACAACAAAATCAAATTAACAGTTCAAGTATTATAACATGTAAGACAAAAATTTAATTCAAGTTAAAGCATCTTACTTAAAGAAATTAAAATTAATGCCACTAAAGGTTTTCACTCAAAAAGTGATAGTTTTTAATAGTTAATATAGATAGGACAAAGTTACTGTTAAAGAATCTTCACGGGAATTACATCCAAATGTTGTATTTTATATCATAAGTAATGTCACATGTGCTAGGAAAGTGGCACATCAGTTTACTAATGATCTAAACCTTTATAGCTATTGTGGCACAATTTAATCATAATCAAGCATTGTTTCAAAGTATTAACGTAGGTCCTTTTTGCAAAGTAAGTAGAAAATAAAGTTAAATATTTAAAAACTATTATATTATTATTATCCTAACCTGATTTTGTTTTGCCTTTTTTTATTTATTTTTGAATGTACAACAGAAAGAGTGGATCTTAATAAAAAATATGGGCTTTCATAAAAAATAAAATATGACTTAATAAAAATGAAAATAACAATACTTGAGAAAGAAATAAGAACTTGGGGAGAAGTAGAAGATGCTGGTTATAAAAGATGCATAGACATAGACTAAAGCAGACTTCAGTTTCAAGCTGAAAAAGAAAAAAAAAGATTTTAAAAATGCTCACACAAACAGACACAGAAAGGAACTTGAAAAAGTTCTTGGAAAAATTAAAGATCAAGTTTATTATGGTGGAAAAAAATAGAAATCCACTTATCTTTTTAATAATATGCTTTTTCTGTGTACTTTTTGAAGACTCCTTGTATAATATGTTCACCAGTGTATTTAATAGATTTTCAGAAATAAATAGTCCAAGAATATGGATAATCCCTAACTTCCCACCAAATTCATGGAACAATTAAATGTGGTTAATAATGATTTAGTACTGTACCTTATTACAAGTTTGAGGTTGCTTTGTAAATAAGTACCAGCTAATGTCCACTAAAGAATATTGTTGTCCTACTATAAATTCTAATTCCTTGAACTTGCTGGTTTTCTTTTTTTTAAGAGTTATGTTATTATAGTCATTATTATTTTTTCAATTTGACCAGAGAGCAAGAGAGAAAAGGAAAGTGAGAAAGCAAGCTGCTAGGTCTGGGACTCAAACCTCAGTTGGCCGTGTGGGACTTCAGTACCTTAACCACCATGCCACCTGATGGCCCTGCTAATTTTCTTTAAGATAAAAATAAGTACCTTTGTAGTAACAAAATAAAAAATCATAAATCACAGATATATTGATTTTCCCATTTTCCAGATATGCTTGTTTTTCTTTAGAAAAATATTTATTTAATCATGCCAAAAAAGCATTATATTATTGTCATGATTCTAATGTCCTGATATAATTCTGAGCCCATTTATGTTTGTATGATATTACTTTGCAAATGGCACTTTTGGAGGAGCAAATGGCATTTTTGGAAAAGTCATGTGGCCTTTCTCTGTTTATAGTCTCAATAGCATAATCCTTGTAAAGTAAGCCTGGGTTTTATGCTATAGTTTTGGGACTCAACAATCTGAAACATATTTTGTGCATTTACTTTTAAAATTAAAGTACACTACCTTTAGCATGTGTCTTTTTTAAGATGGTAAATATAGTTTTTAACAGTTAGAAAATCAAAAGACAGTATTACTCTCCTCCTTTGCATAAGGTTCTAAATGGAATAGAAAGATTAACAAAGGAAAGCGTTTATTACTAAAGAGTTAGTTCAAGCTGTGCCAAATATTTTGCTTCATTATTTCTTCTTTACAACAATAAATTCAACTTGGGACAATTATTTTTAACAAAAAAAATGCAGAAATTGTCAATTCTATAGCTTACTCGGTTTATCAATTTTTCACTGGCTACTAGAAAGATTGGAACCAAATGTGGGGCATAAGAGTAGGCCACTATAACACTTATGTCATAGCTTCTATTTTCTCTGTTAATTATGAGTCAAGTTCATCTGATGAAAGTGAGCAAGGGAGATGGGAAGGTGGTTGAAGAATTTAAAAGGCTGGGAGAAACACAATGAGATTGTCAGAAAGTGTTCAGGACTTTTTCAAGATAGGCAATTATATATTTATAATGAATGATTAAGTTAGAGTAAAGGTTAATTAGAGACTCGGGTGTAAGATAAGTCATTTATGTAGACCTTCAATCCACCCAGGATGACTAATAGATGAGAATGATGAGATGCTTTCTCTAGCTACAATCATGTCATAAGCCTAGTCATCACTAAATGAACGAATGAAGGGAAATGATACTAGAAGTGGTCCAGCCTTCTGGCCTAGTGGTTAAGGGAACTGGATCCCATATGGATGACTGTATAGTTCAAATCCAGGACCTGGCAGCTTGAAAAACTCTCTGGACACATGTGTGTGCATGCTTCAAATCTCTATTGGATAGAAACATGGAGAAGAAGGAATTGTGGCATGAACATGCTCCATAGGGGTATACTTTCTCCCTTTCCCTCTCTCTTTGTCTCTCTATCTCTCTCTGGCAAGGGTGCATACCCTTTGGCAAAATAAAAAAAAAAAAGAAAAGAGAAAAAAAGAGATACTGGATGTGTTGGAATTTATGCAAAGGGAAGATGAAATGGTTAAAGTATCTAAAAAACTGGAAAAAGATGTTTAAATATGATTTTATTAGTAATTTGGGCATCTAGCCATTACATAATATTGAAGTATTTTCAATGCAAAAATGCATCATGATTTTTCCAATAACCCAATACATACTTCCATGGAAAATGGAAACATGAGTAGTCGATATATGTATCTACTCTATGAGTGCAACATTCACTGAATTTTGATAGAAATATGACTAAGTGCCTTTTATGAACTTAGCATTGTATGAAATGTATTAGAGTAGGACTTTACAAACTTTTCTGTAAAAAATGAGAGAGAAAGTATTTTTGACTTTGGAGGCCATATGGTCTCTGGTGCAACTACTCTAACTTGCTATTATAGCAAGAAAAGCAGCCATAAGCAGTATGTAAATGAATGAATGGCCATGTTCCAATAAAACTTTATTTATGGACATTAAAGTTTGAATTTTTATGATTTTTGTTGCACAAAGTAGTGATCTTCTAGATTTTTTTCCAACCACTTATAAATGTAAAAATATTCTTAGTTCTCAAGCAGTACAAAAACAGTAAGTGGGCTAGATTTAACCTGTCATCATAGTTTGCTGACCTCTGTATTTGAAAAACTAGTCTGAATGCTGAAAAAGAGCTGTATCATAAAACAGTGCTCTTGTTCTGATACAGTTTTTAAAATTCTAATACTGTAGAAGTATCATATGTAGGCGATGAGTAGGGCTCTGTCTGTTCTGGGTCAGGTAGCAATCCTGTTTTATTTTTATATATATGAAGGGTCTTCAAAATGTTCATGGAAAATGTACATTATGAAAAAATGAGACATGGATTTCAAAAAATATTTTCACCAAAAAAACTCATACTGTAACTCTTTTGAAGTCCCCTTATATATTTCTTACACTTTACACTCTGTAAGTAGACTGACAGTCTTGTCATGGCTTAACTTGTTATGCCTGATGTTATGGGCTCAATGTTATCTCCCCAAAATTCATAAATTCATATGTTGAAACTTTAACCCATAGTACCTCAGAATGTGACCTTTTTTTGAAAATGGGGCCGTTTTGTGGTGATTAACTTAAAATGAGGTTGTTAGGGTAGGCCCTGATCCAATCTGTCTGGTGTCCTTACAAGAAGAGAGAATTTGGACACGCAGAAGCCAGGGATGCATGTGCACAGAGAAAAGACCATGTGAGGACACAGTGAGAAGATGGCCATCTGTAAGCCAGGGAGAGAGACCACAGATTGAAACTAGCTCTGCCAACAGTTTTATCTTGTACTTCTATCCTCTAGAACTGTGAGAAAACAAATTCGTGTCATTTTAGCCACCAAGTCAGTGGCATTTTATTACAGTACTCTTTGAGTATTATTATAACAATTACTTTCTTTGTCAATTTTGATATAGTAAATACTTTGATCAGTGGAACACATATTGTAGATCTATACACTAGTAAGGTGCAAGTTCTTTCTGACAAGATTTTTCTTCAATGAATTGTTGTTCAGGAATGCTCTAATGTGACTCCCAGCTGTCAAGTCAGTGTGAGTAGAGGGCTCATGAACTGATTTTAATCCTATTTTCTTGGTTTATGTGGTTTGTTGAATCTAAGATCATTGAAAACAATATATTGAAACGTAGTTTGAATACAAATGGAAATAGTTATTCAGTAGAAGCATGCCAAGGCGTACTGTGATTGAGTACATCCTTTTATGTTTTATTAGTAGATGAAAGTGTATGCTACAGAGTAATGATGAAATTAGCCAGTATTAGAGTTGCTGTTGTCTGGTTTCAATAACAAAATATTGATAAAGGCTCTTCCTCTGCTTATTTTGGTGGAAGTCTACTAGTTGGTTTGATTTTAGGTTTTTACCATAGGGCACAAAGGCTCACCAAGGAGAAACAGTCAGTCAGTGAGAGGGAAAGTGAGAAATTATTCCTCAGGGCAAAGCCAAACCACATTCCTTTCTCCTCCATTCTTCTCCTGAGACTAGGGGCAAACATGTACACATGTGCTTGGAGTAATTTTCAAGCAGCTAGGTTTGGGACTCGAACTGCAGTTGGCCATATTAGAGTCCAGCACCTGAACCACTGGGCCACTTGGTGATCCCAGAAATCAGTATTAATAATATTAAGAGGGAAAGAAAAATGTCAGTAGTAATTTCCTTCATTATTTCGTTAGTTATGGCTTTCAATTTTCCCTGTGTAAAATTTAAATCTTGTTATTAGTCTCTCTGTTTATCTAATTTAATAATGGATTATTTGAGTCTGAAGAACTTGATATCCAAACACCACCACAGATAGTTCAGCCTCTTGGACTCAACTCCAAAGTAGAAGCATTTATTAACTACTTTTTACTTCAAGATTCCATCACAATGGGTGAGAGACAGAAAGAATGACCTTGTGCCAGTCTCCAGGATGTCCTCCTATTAATGATTCTTGCCTCTTGGTATTTATGTCTTTTTGTGGTGCCCTCCCACATTAAACAGTATTGACAATGTGTAACCAATATGTTATTACAGAAATGATTGTGTGACTATTTGAACTAAGTTACAATATACATTGTGGATTCTGCCTTGCTCTTTCTTAAATCGTTTGCTGTCATGGACGTCAGCCATCATGCCATGGGAATATGCCAGCACATTATAGAGAAGTCCAGGTGGCCACAGAGAGTTGAGAACATTGCTTTGAAACAAATGTAAATGAGCCACTGAGTGTAATGTTGTGATGTCTTCTTTGGTATATTATGTTTTATTCTGAACTGTGATAAAAGAAAAAGAGAGGGGAGAAAACAGCAACTTTGTCTTAGAGATGTGAAAACAATATCCAGAAACTTAAAATTCAAGAAAAATAATTTAGTAAGGAGTTAATACTGGGCATACAAGCCTGGGAGGTAGCTTGATATGCCAAAAGCATTATACCTGGGATTAAATTCTGATTCTGATTCTCTCACAACACTTAGGATTTTCAAAGCCACCAGCATTTAGTTTTACAGATACAAAGACATATTTAGCCTAGATATGTGTTATCAGTCTCATAATTTCAGGTATAGATGTTTTGTTTTTCTCAATCCATCAATTCAGAATTCAGAACTAATTTGGAGAGCTACCTAGTTTAAGGACAAACAGAAACACCGGGTTGTCGGGAAAGTTATGATGTATTTTTTCTGTTTTTCTGTGCAAAACTGTGTCATGACTTTCCTGATGACTTAATATAAAAAGAGATATTTGAAAAGAAAAATATCAGAATACTTTGGTATTAGTATGTTCTGTGTTCCAAACTTTCTGAGAAGTGTATTTTCTCCATAAAACAATAATTCATCATTGCTTAGGAGGGAGTAGCAGTCCTTCCCTTTCTTTTTAAAACAATTATTTATCAGAACCAGCAGATGACATAATAGTTACGTTGCTGGACTCCCGTGTAGTTGACCATGGTTCAAGTCCCAGACCCAGTAGCATAAAAGATGCCAGGTGCTTGTGCATGCATGCCCCAAATCCTGAGAAGAGAATGGAGGAGAAGGGATTGTTGTGTTGCCATTCCCGCTGGGGAGTGATTTCTTGCTTTCTCTCCCTATGTCACTCCTGTGAGTGCATGCACCCTATAGCAAAAATCTCTCTAAAAATTATTTATTTAATTTTATTTATTATCATATTTTTTGCTACAGGGCATTTGTGCTCACTAGACAGAGACAGAGAGAAAGTGCAAAATCAAACTGACAGGTCAAGGACTAGAACCACAGTCAGCTATGTGGGTGTCCAGTGCCTTAACCACCACACCACCTACTGGCCCACAGTCTTTCCCTTTTCAATTTGCAAAGTCATGCTATAACTATGTAGATTTCATTAGATTTTTTAAAAACATCAAAGTTTCAATAGAACATGATATGTGACATGAGATCTGGATCAATTGATTTTCTTTTAATTATCACCATATTTATGGTACTGTAGAAATTTACAATCCCACCCAGCTTTATAGCTGAGACTATCCAAAGTGTGGGGTTGATCCTAGCACACATTAAACATATCAGCACACATTTGCTCTTTTTCCTTATTATCATTTCTATCCTTCTACAAATTACAAAACCAAATGGATTTTAAGTAAGCATCCAAGTGTCATGACTGACTCAAGATACTTAGGTACAGGAACAAAAAGGGTGGTATCCCTGGGAATCAGCAATAGTAGTGACATAGTTTGCACAGAGAATATAATATTATGCCTAATTTTGAACCTACAGAAATGTGTAAGCACAGATAACTCATTAGACAAGACAGTATTTACAGTGAAGATAATGATCACATTCATAAAATTATTTTTAAGAGGTGGAGGTAGTAAGGTGTTAACTGAAAACTGTCAAACTAGTTCACCTTCAATTATTTTAGGCAGCCTCACTAAGACAATAAAATGGATAAAAAATGAATATATGTATTCTCAGGCTGAAAAATTTCAATAAATGCACATATTGTTAGTCACCAGCAACTAATGGCATGTGTTCTGTTCTTCGGAATAAATCACTCAGGGTATTAACCAACATGTTGAAGAAGTTGAGCCATATCTTAAAGATGACCGAAACCTGGTCAAGACACTTTTCTATACTCAGATGCATTTTGATTGATCACCATTTTCCTTTGGGAAAGTGTACATCATTATCATGGCAATCAGACTACTATTTACGAAGAAAAATTTTGGAGTCTGTATCATATAATGTATTTTCAAGTTTCCCTGACTAATGGAAAAAGACTTAAGAGTTTCTTGTAGAATCAATACAAATTCATACCTAACACTTTTTGGGCAGCTAGTCAAGGGATCTTCTCTAAATTTCAACAGGATTCTTTGTTAATGACTTATCAAAGCCTTTATTATGTTAATGAAAAATTTGAGTGTCCTAGAAAGCATTATAATAGAAACATTTATAAAATATACCTGACCATTGGGGCCAGCTGGTGGTGTGGTGGTTAAGGTACTGGACTCACACATAGTCAATTGCAGTTCAAGTCCTGGACCTGGAGGCTTGAAAATCATGCTGGGCACGTGTGTCTATGCCCAAAATCCTGAGAAGAGAATGGAGTAGAAGGGATTGCAGCACTGCCATCCTCTCCAGAGAGTCATTTCTTATTTGCCCTCTGTCTGTCTATCTCCAGCCCTACGGCAAAAGCCCTATGGTATACATACCTGATCACAAAGCCCATTTTGAGAATTGGTTCAATTCAAGTCTTGAAACTAAGGAAATAATTTCATGTGGTAATATTTACCACTCTTAAATGGTCTGAACCATCTATAATGCTTCCAGCTCCACAAATTTCCTAAGTCTCACCTAAATGAAGATCTCAAAGTGCTTCCTCTGTTTTAGTAAATCAATATTATAAATTAGCAATGTGGCATGACTACTTGAGGTGGGTGTTTTCTATATCAAGTTTAAGTAATGATTTATCTAACCTGTTTGAACAACTCACTGTGCCTGTGGAGCAGACTATTCTGAAAAATCTTAAATAGAACTATTAAGCCTTTTTTTTTGTTTTGAGAGGTTTTTACTATAGGGTGTGTGCGCTCGCCACAAAGACAGAGAGAGACAGAGAGACATAAAGCAAGAAATCACCCCCAGGGGGGATGGCCACACCACAATCCCTTTTCGTCCATTCTCCTCTTGGGATCTTGGGCACGCACACACACACACGCCCGGCGTGAGTTTAAGCTGCCGGGTCCAGTACTCGAACCACGGTCGACTACATGTGAGTCCAGCAACATAGCCATTACACTAACTGTTGGTCCCAACAATTAAACTTTTGAATTGCAGTGGAAAATTCAAATTTAGTAGAAGTCAACTATGCTTTATAAATCAGTTATAGTAGTCCCCACCTTACTTTGGTTTTACGTTCTATGTTTTCACCTACCTGTGGTCAGCTGCAGTTGTTTGGTACAATAGACTTTTCAAAAGAGAGAGAGAGAGAGAGAGAGAGAAATGTCACATCCACATAACTTGTATTACAGTATATTGTTATAATTGTTCTATCTTATTATTATTTATTGTAGTTAATCTCTTATTGTGTCTAACTTATAAATTAAACTTTATCGTAGTTATATATGTACAAATGTATAGGAGAAAACATTGTATAGGTAGGTTTGGTACTATCCGTTTTGGTACTATCAGTCATCCACTGGAGGTCTTGGAATTTATCCCTGTGGGTTAGGAGAGGGTATTGTATAGCCAAAAGAAGAATACATTTGAAATTAATAGAGACCACAATACTGTAGTTATAGAGCCCAGTCTCTCCACAAACTCCACTGGGCTCAGTGCCTCTCAGTTCCTAGGCCAATAACCAAGCAATTATCCAAAGAAAATAAGATTTATTGTTGAAAACAATGTATATGCTAATATCCTTGAGTTGATTATCACACCTGGGGCATGCATGCTTTGAGAAACCATGTTGTGTGCCATAAAAATGTACAACAATAAAATATCAATAGGAAACTATCAAACAAAATAAAGACAATCACTTTTGTGATGCTGTGTAACAGGAAATCTTCTGCATAGGCATACTCATAAACTATATGAGGTTTGAATTGGAGAGACTCATATTACCTCTTATCTGTAATACATTTCCCTTATCATTGCTCCTGACTATACTAAAACTTCTCTGAGAGCTTAGAACCTGACTCTCAACAAAAACTTAGAAAATAGTTTATCTTTTTACCTAGCTTCTTCTTTCTCTTAGCTTTTTCACATAAAGTAATACTTTACCCACTTTCGCTTGTTTGGATATTAGTGTCACTTAAAAAACCTTCTCCCTGGGGAAAATCTCTGTATTGATTATTGTTATTCAAGTAAAAATATGTGTCACAGAACCTTAAAATTATGTGTTAAAATGTCTGGGCTTTCTTGGGGTGTTCATCACCAGCTAGAAGAATGTTACACAGTGGTGTCTTATGTTAAGGATCCTATTCACAAATTTTCTGGGAAAGATACTATTAAAGGTAAATCTGGGGGCCAGCGGGTGACGTGGTGGTGAAGGCACTAAACTCCCACATGGCTAACTGTAGTTTGAGTCCCAGACCCAGTGCCTTCAAGAGCATGCTGGGTGTGTATGTGTGTGTGTCCCAAATCCAGATAGGATAATGGAAAAGAAGGGACTATGGCACGGCCATCCCCCTGCGAATGATTTCTTGCTTTTCCTCTCTCTGTCTCTCTCTGGCAAGCACATGCACCCTATGGCAAAAACCTATCAAGAATAAAAAAGGTATGTCTGTGAAAAAACTGATGAAGTTATCTAAATTTGTGAAGTCACAATATGTAGCAGGGGCTACTTATGGGAAAGCATCTTTTTAAGATGTTTGACAGAAACAAGAAGCTCTTGCTTAGAATAAGTGATGTGATTTCAGAATGCAAGGCTACAATCCTTTTCTGCTGAAATAACAATTAACAGGGCCAGCCAGTGGCATGGTAGTTAACGTGACTGGATCCCACACACCAGTTTATATCCCAGACCTGGGGGCTAGAAAAACACACTAGGCATGTGTACTTAAAATTTTTGAAAGGAAGGAGAAATAGATGAGAAGAGAGTGTGATGTGACCTTTCCCACATGGGAAGGAGATGCTTTCTTCTTTCTCTTTCTTTCATTCTCTCTCTCTCTCTATCACTGTCAAGTGGCCGCATGTGCCCTCTTGAAAAAGAACGACAACAACAAAAAAGAACCCGACCAGCACCTCAGATAACACCGAGACATATTTATATAGAATGTTAGTGTTTCAAAATATAACTTTAATTTAAATATTTGATGACTAATAACTACACACACACACACACACATATAATCATAATAGGGAAGCACATAGATTTTGAAGTCTGACAAACCTGAGTTCAAGTTCCAGTTCTCCACTCACCAGCCATGTGAATTTAGGCAAATTACTGAATCTCTAATCATTCGTGTTCTCAGTTTTCATTAAAAAGTGAGACTAATAATATAACCTGGCATGGGGTGGATGGCATTATGAAAATTAAGTTCAGAATGCCTGTTATGTGCTTAAGCATAATGCATGGCACGCAGTTACAATTTATTAAATGTTACTAAGTATTGATTCATGGCACTAAGACTGATATCTAGCAAAGATCACAATTGACAACCTCATAACTGGCTAAATCAACATTTGATGAACAGTTAATTTTTTTGAAATGTCAAAAATAATACACGTTGGGGCCAGTAGGTGCATAGTTCTTAAGGCACTCCACTCCCACATGGCTGACCATAGTTCCAGTCCCAGACCCGGTAGCTTGAAAATCACACTAGGTGCGTGTGTATGCATGTGCAAAATCCCAAGAGAAGAATGAGGAGAAAGGATTGTGGCATGGCTGTCCACTCTGGGGGATGATTTCACACTTTCATTCTCTCTGTCTCTGTCTCTCTCCCTCTCTTTCTCTGGTGAGCACTGGTGCCCTATGGCAAACCAAAAACCTAGAAAAATAAATAATACATGTTTCTGATTATTTTGCTTTTCTTTTATACATGAAATCATTGTATATCATTATAGCTGTTTCTGATTTTTTAAAAATGTACTTTTATGGATCTGTGAGTATAGACTTAAATTTTATTTTTATAAAAGGATTAACTTTTTAATTTCGTTGATGAAGTTCACTTTTTGATTTCCTTTTCATTAATTCTTGCTTTTTCTCTATTAATGTATTTCTTCTAATTTGGGGAGATTTATTTTGTGAGTTTTTTTTTTTCTTGTAAGGATTATTGATTTGATTTGAAGGTCTAGTTTATTTATTTTTATTTCTTCTTATTCTCTAGTATATTAAGGCTCTAAATATTACTCTGAATGCCACTTCAGCTGCATTTTACAAATTACGATATACAATCAACTGCTGCATGATGATGTTAGGGTCAACAATGGACCATATATACAATGATGGTCCCCATATGATTACAGTGGAGAGACCAGCAGGTGGCATGGTGGTTAAGTTGCTGGGGTCCCACATGGCCAGCCATGGTTCTAGTCCTGGACCTGGTGGCTTGCCTTCTCACTTTCCCTCTCTCTCTCTCTCTCTCTCTCTGTCTCTCTCTGTCCTTCTCTGGTGAGCACACATGCCCTATAGCAAACTTAAATAATAATAATAATAATAAATGTAATTAATTAATTAATTAGAATGCTTTTTAAAATGTATAATGAAGCTGGGACCAGCAGTTAACGTAATGCCTATGTCGCTGGACTCCCATGTAGTTGACCACGGTTTGCGTCCCGGACCTGGTGGCTTAAAGCTCACTCTGGGTGCATGTGCGTGCATGCCCAAGATCCCAAGAGGAGAATGGAGGAGAAGGTATTGCGGTGTGGCCATCCCCCCGGGGGGTGATTTCTCGCTTTCTATCTCTCTGTCTGGCGAGCGCACATGCCCTATAGCAAAAAAAACCTATCCCCCTCCAAAAAAAAAAATGTATAATGGAGCTGACAAATTCTTGTCACCTAGTGATGCTGTAGACATCCTACATTGTAGCACCATTACAATACATTGCAATGCTGGTATAAACAAACCTACTATACTGCCAGTCTTACAAAAGTATAGCACATACAGTTTTGTATAATAAATAATACTTGCTACAGTTAATACATGACTATATTATGTATTTATGTATTTACTATACAGTCATGCACTGCAGTACAATGTTTCAGTAAACAATAAGACATCCTAAAAGTGGTCCTTTTAAAGTTATGGTAGGTTATACCTGTGGGAGGCTGCGCACCAGCGAGTCAGCCGAGGTTTCTCAGAGAGCAAACAATTGCCATGATTGGTTCCCTTCAAAAAACCTGACCTTCGAAACCTTGCTCTGATTGGCCACTAGAATACCTCAGATTTGCATATCCGGCACCTCATGATTGATCCAAAAGCAACCAATCATAACCCACCGTTTACAACCAATCACGGCCCACTGTTTACAACCAATCATAACCCACCTTTTACGATCCTTCATTTAACTAATCACGGCCCACCAGCGTGTATATAACCACCATGCCTGGCCCACAATAGCCAGACGACCAGGAAGACAACGAAGACGGCACAGAAGACCAGGAAGACGACGACCCTGGAGAGCCTGAAGAGCTGAAACACCGCACAGTCTCCAGACGACCCTGAAGAGTTGTAACACTACATCATCTCCGGACGACCCTGAAGAGCTGTGACATCACGTCGTCTCCGTGTGGCTTACAACAGACGACGCGACCCTAAAGAGTTGTAACACTGTGTCATCTCCGTGCTGTAACGTGCTGCCCACAATAGACAGACGACACTGAAGACACTGTGTCGTCTCTGTGCTGTGACACTGCGCCGCTTGTCCCGGCTCTCACTCCTTCCCTCAGGAAACCTGTTCAACTGTCCCCCCGGGTCGGGACACGTGGCGCCCGAACTGGGTCGGGACATATACCAAATAGCTTAAGTATGTAGTAAACTATATCATCTAGTTTTGTGTAAGTACACTCTGCGATATTTATACTATGAGGAACTCATCTGACAGCATGTTTCTGAGAATGAGTCTCCATTGTAAAGTAATGCATGACTGTATAATGTTTTAACTATGTACTTCTAAGTAATTCACATTTAAAATTTTCCTATCTGAGTATAGATTGTGTGGTTAATGATTTGTTTTAAATCTTCTACTGTACAATATATTTCTTGAATACTTTGTCTTTTAGTTTAATTCTGGTTTCCTCTGTATCTTTCAGCACGGTTAATTTTTATGAATGTTCTTTGAGTTTTGAGAACAATGTTTGCTTTCTCATGTGTTACAAAGTAATATATCTATCAAATCAATCTTATTTCCTCTATCATTTACTTATTCTGTAGCCTCAATTATTTTTTCTGTTCATTCTATCATTTTCTATGAAAACTCCAACTATTGACTATAGACTTGTTATTTATTTATTTTTAAAGGATTTCCATTGGGTGTGTGAGCTTGTTAGAAAGAGCGAGACAGTGAGAAGGAAAGTGAGAAATCACCTCCCAGAGGGAGTGGCCATACCACAATACCCTTTCCTCCATTCTCCTCCTGAGATTTTGGTCATGCACACACAAGCATCTGGTATGATTTTCAGGCCACTGGGTCCAGGACTCAAACTGTGGTTGTCATGTTCAGCTGCCTTAACCACCACGTCACCTGCTCACTCCAAGACTTGTTAATTTCTTAACATCACTTCTATGTTTCAGTTTTCTATTTAAGCATTTTTTTTAAATTATAGTAATTTTATAGCTTTGACTTAAGTGGTATGGTCTAACAAGACAATAAATTGTCCTATGTGAAAAATAGTTTAAAAAAATAGTGCAATTTTTCAAAAGCAGTATGTAAGTTTTTGTTTTAGAAAATTAAAATACATGAAAAAATAAGCAAAAACATTGAGTCAGTAAATAAGTCATCATTAACTTACAGAGGAAAGTTCTCCACAACTTTTCAAAGATTGATGATAATTAATAGGTAGCATATCATCCATTCCCAGGAGTTAGGATGAACCATGCAGTTCTTGGTGTCCGTGACTGTTCTTTAGGGACTATTCTAGCCATGCTATAATCTGTGGATCACTTAAGGCAGTGTTCTGCACTTTATATAGGCTCAAAAGTAAACCTGATTGTTTGATGACATTAAAAAACAAAATCTTGTTTAAAATAACCAGCCACTTTGTACGTACCTACTTTGCATGTAGACAGACTCAGAGAAAGTGTTGGCTTTGACAGCTATATGTAGGTTACAAGCTACAGCTCATAGTTCACTTCTTGATTCTGGCATAAGTCACAGTTTGCAGAGAAAAGTAGGAGTGAGAGAAGGGAGAGGAAAGTGTTTCCACTTCTTCAAGCACATCGTATGTTATTTGAATATTAGGAACTTTTTCTTAGCATTTTTCTCTAGAAATATGCCTATGCTTCAGAATATTAATCTTATTTTTAGACTATTTAGTTTATTTTCTTTGTAATTTATGTCTGGAAGTTAGGAAGAATATTTTTCACTGCTCTAAAATATGTTTGAATTAAAATTATAAAAAAATGGAGGTGCAGCAGATGACATAGCAGCTACATCGTTGGACTCCCACATGGTGAACCACAGTTTGAGTCCTGGACCTGGTGGTTTGACAATCATACCAGGCACATGTGCATGGATGCCCAAGATCCTGGAAGGAGAAAGGATTGTAGCATGGCCATCCTCCCTGAGGGATGATTTTTCACTTTTCCTCTCACTATCTCTGTCTCTCTCTGGTGAGGATACATGCCTTAAGGCAAAAAACTCTTAAAAAATCTTGAAGACAGACAGATATATGAGCTATCAAAACACATAGAAAATTTTCACAAATATACAGTAAAGGGCAATTTTAAAACTCTCTGAAGATTCTGTTATGAAGAGCTGAATCTAGAAATTCTGACTTTAAGTTCTAATAGAGAGCAAAACACTTTTATTTTTTCTTGTGTGTGTTGCCCAAACTTATATTAATGTGCAAGGGAAATAAAAAGCCAAAGGTATGGGAACATTACACACTAAAACTGTAGCTTCGTAAGATATGTGGTAGTAATGATTAATTCTATGTCTAGCATAAACCAGCTGTGTGATGTTGGGTAAGTCACATAAACTGTTTTAACAAACATTTACTCCAGTTGTAAAGTTCTATGATTCCTATATAATTTCTAACTCACATATTGTTAAATAAATGCTATCATTCAGCCTTAGCATTCTAGTCTAGTTTTAGCTAATATAAATGAAAGCACATTGGGCCAGCTGGTGGCATGGTGATTAAGGCAGCTGGATCCCACATAGTCAACTGCATGGTTTGAGTCCCAAACCCAGAAGCTTGAAAAACATGCCATATATGGATATGCCCCAAATCCCAAAGTAGAAATGACGGAGAAGAGATTGGGTCATGACTGACCCCATTGGGGGAGTACTTTCTCACGTTCCCTCTCTCTTCCAGTGTCTGTCTCTCATGAGTGCACATGCCCTTCAGTAAATAAAACAGAAAAAAAGAGAAAGAAAGCATATTAAAAGCATTCCATAATTCACTCCTGGAGATGTGAGCAGTTGTATGTATTAGACAAGATACACTTGAGATAAATTATGTACGTGCTCCCTTATGGATGACAAAATACATCAACCTTCCCTAAACTCTGCCTTCCAAATAGTCCATCTTGATGTTGCTATAGCCTTTGAAATGTGCAGAAAAAGGAAAAGTATGGTCACTGTAACTAAAATACAGCTTAGTGTTTTCTAATGTTTTGGTTCATGTTTTAGTTCACCTTGCACGTTAATCAACTACTCTGTAAAATAGAGTAATTTTTTTGTAGGATAGACATAACTACTATTTAAATTGTGACGAGATTGTACCAAGGTGAAGGAAAACACTTTAAACTTATGAGAATGGCTATCATTGTGTGGGTTTATGACACACACCTTTTTAAATGTAGAAATACCGTCTTGATTGTTAACATCATCAAATGTGAATGAGGTCAAAACTAATGTTGGACTTTTACAGAACTTACTTTAAAAGCCTTCTTGATTTGGAATCAGATGCAATCCTGATATGTGTATAATTCCTTAAATTATGTGTCATGTTAGTCATCTTTGTCTTTTAAGTGCTCTTTTACAGTAAACAATAAGTATTGGTATGTGTTGAATTCATGACTGAACAAATAAATATTCTTTGTGTCCTGGATAGAACTTAAAGGACATTTTCATTTCCTTCTGTTGAGTTTATATGAAACCTAAATCTCTTACTCCTTTCTCTCTCTTTCCTGGAGCTTAGTCTGGTTGACCCATCTAGTTCTTCATAGTCAAAGGTATGTCTCAAGTCAATGGCACAGTCCACATCCTTCAGTAGCTCCATCTCTTTCCATTTTATACTCCTGAAACCAATCTTATAGTATGTTCAACAAAGGGGATGAATGGGGAAGATGATTTTCACCCAGTTTCTGCCCGAGTGTTATAGCTCCTATTAGTTTCATTCAGCTAATTGGTTTATCATTTACTGTTTTTTTTATCTTTATTCAACATTATTGATATTAATAGCTCCTTTACCCCTTGTGTTAGTCTATTGTGTTACTAATAACAGAAATACCTGAATATGGGTAATCTATATATAAGAACAGAGGTTTATTTAGGTCACAGTTTGGAAGGCCCAGTCAAGGGGCCATTTGAATGTCTTCTTTTGAAAAATACCTATTTCGGTCCTTTTCCCATTTGTAATTACCATATATATATATATATATATATATATATATATATATATATTTGCTATTGAGTTGTTTTATTTCCGTATACATTTTGGTTATGAATTCCTTATCAAATGTATGTTTTACAAATATTTTCTCATTTCAAAGACCACTCATTCTATTGATTGTATTCTTCACTTTGCAAAAGCTTTTTAGTTTGATATCATCACATGTATTTATTTTTGCTTTGCTGGTTGTGCTTTGAGGTTCATCTCCAAAATACTATTAAGGTCGATATTATGAATATTTCCTTATGTTTTCTTCTAATAGTTTTATAGTTTGAAGACGTACATTTAAGGTCATTATCTATTTTGTGTCGACATTTTTGTTTATGGTGTAAGATAAGAGCCTAATATCATTCTGCATTTGGATATCCACGTTTCCTACTGTTGTTTATAGAAGAGACTGTCCTTTTCTCATTTTGTATTCTGGCATCTTTGGAAAAAAACAATTGACTATAAATTTATAGATTTAGTTGTAGGATCTCCTCTTCTGTTTTATTGGTTTGTGTTGCTGTTTTTATGCCATTACCATGCTATTTTGACTACTATAATTTTACACTGGGTTTTGAAATTAGTTATTAGGAAACTTTTGGCTTCATTCTTTTAGATTTCTTTAGCTATTCAAGGTCTTTTGTGATTCCATATGAATTTTAGAATTGATTTTTCTATTTCTGTGAAAACACTCATTTGGAATTTTTATAGCAAATTGCATTAAATCTGTATACTGCTTTAGGTATTATGGTCATTTTATCAGCACTTATTCTCTAATCCATAATTGCAGGCTATATTTTCTTTTTTATTTTTTCCTTTTTTTGGAGAGGTTTTTTCTACAGGGCACGTGCACTCTCCAGACAGACAGAGAGAGACATAGAGACAGAAAGTAAGAAATCACCCCCCAGGGGGGATGGCCACGCCGCAATCTCTTCTCCTCCACTCTTTTCTCGGAATCGTGGGCACACACACACCTGCGCCCAGCATGAGTTTAAGCCACCGGGTCCAGGACTCAAACCGCGGTAGGCTACATGGGAGTCTAGTGACATAGCCATTATGCTAACTGCTGGGTCCCACAGGCTATATTTTCAATTATTTGTGTCATCTTCAATTTCTTTCCTAGGGTTTTTTTTTTTTTATTTTTTTGTAGTATTCAGTGTAAAGTTATTTTATTCCCTGATTAAATTTATTCCTTTTTATAATTGTTGGGAATTATGTTATTTTATTGAATTCTTTTTTGGATAGTTTGTTGCTACTGGCTCCAGTTTATTTTTTATCATGTTGGTCTTAAATCAATATTGTAGTGGGCTCCTACTGCTACTTTTTCAATGATCTCTTCATGCCACTTCCTTTGGGTTTACTGTATTATTTGTTTTCTGATTTCGTGGAATCAACACATTATTTTTAAGTATTTAAACAATTTTGTAATATATTTAAGGCTGCGAATTTTTCTGAAAATATAATTTTTAAAGCATTAATTTTGTTTTAAAGCATTTTTATTCATGATTTCATTTTAACCTATGAGTTATTTAACAGTATATATATTTTTTAATTTCAGAGAGTGGGAATGTTTTCAACTTTTTTTTTACACTGATTTATAAATTAATTGCGTTGTGGTTAGAGATTGTAGTATATCTGATAGCTACTCTCTGACATTTGTTGAGGCTTTCGTTATGGCACAGTATATGATCAGTTTATTTAAATATTTAATGGATACTAAAAAAAAAAGCCTATCTAGTAATTGTTAGTCATACAACTATATTTATGTCTGTCCATAAATTTATTGATCATGTTTACTGGATCATTTGTGCGTGTGTGTTTAACCTACCAATAATCAATAGAGATATGTTCAAATCTTCCAATGTTATAGTGGATTTATAATTTTAAGGTTATTTTTCTAGCCAAATATATGGTTAATGAATATTTTCTTACTATTTAGTGACCACGGTTCTATGGAGAGACTAGTACTGGGGACCCTATTCCATCATCTTGTTGAAATCACTCCTCTATTGATCTAATGCCTTGTTTTTCATAACTTATCTCACAACCTAGCTTATTTTTCTCATTTTTCATTGAACATAGTTTGTTTATTACTGTAACTTTGTATATGTAATACTTTCTGTCTCCTACTCTGTAATTCATAAACTTTAATTCATCTAATTTACCTCTGTATAACCTTACCAAATTGCTTCATCTCATTCTGATTAGTCACTTTTTTTCTTTTTTGAGAGGTTTTTGGTATAGGGTGTGTGCACTTGTCAGAAAGACAGAGAGAGGCAGAGAGACAGAAAGCGAGAAATCACCCCCTAAAGGGGATGGCCATGCCGCGATCCCTTCTTCATTCTCCTCTCAGGATCTTGGGCATGCATGCACACCCGCCCGGTGTGAGTTTAAGCCACCAGGTCCGGGACTCGAACCACGGGGAGTTCAGCAACATAGCCATTACGCTAACTGCTGGTCCTGTCATTTTGATTAGTCACTTGATATAAATCCCCAAGGAAGCTTTATGCCAAATTTCCATATTAATTCAAGATACTTCTAATATCCTTTTCTATAGGTGCATTGTATTTCCTAAATCACTTTGTGATTGTGATGTTAATTTGAAGATGGGAACCATGAAATTCTACTGGGATATGGGAATTATAATATGTCTGTGAAATTCTTTAAGAATGCGTTAGATAGAAATATCTTGAATGATGTCAATTGCAGAAAATATTCACAAAAGTCAACTATCTATTAATAATAGATTGGCGTCGCATTAATTGAACTCTTTGGAGTTTATAAGTAGCTGGAATGATGATTGCATTATTGAAACAAATCTGATGAATTGACTGAGAATGTTTCCAAGGCCAGTGTTTACATGATTTTCAGATTGTCTCTGTACTGTAAAGTATGATGTCATTCTAACGATCATATGCTTTATAATGAGCTACAGTGTATATGTAGGCATTTGAGATGATGGACATGGGAGCAGAACCACCATTTAATGCAGAATGCTCAATGATCAATTAGCTATTACGTGCGTACTAAGTAGCTACTGTGCATAAGGAACTTTACTTAGTGTTGTGCAGGGAAAAAAGGCATAAAGATATGACACTTATGATCTAGTTAAAGTGACCAAAAAAAGATTGTTAAACTTTTTTTTTTTTAGAAAGATTTTTGCTATAGGGCATCTGTTTTCACCAGAGAGACAGAAAGTGAGAAATCTCCTCCCAGGGAGTTGGTCATGGTGCAATCCCTTCTCCTCCATTCTCCTCTCAGTATTTTGGGTATGCACGCACATGTGCCCGACGTGAGTTTTAAGTCACAGAGTCCATGGCTGGCTATGTGGGAGTCCAGCGTGCTGAAACGATTACGCCATCTGCTGGTGTCATAGATTGTTAAATTTTTAAGGCAGTGATTCTTGACCACTGTAGCTAGTTCACATCTTTGAAAATCTGATAAAAGCTATGGACTCTCTCCTAAAAGGAATAGAATAAAGACAACTTTTTGGCTACTGTAAGAACCTCCTGAAAACCATTTATGGACTGTATAAAGATTAAGAAATTTTGGGCCAGACAGTGGTGCAGAGGTAAAATGCAGCCCTCTGTGAGGTAAGCCAATGTGAAGAAGTTCCCAGCTCAAGTGCAAAGGCCTCACTGAATATAATGGGCATATATGTTTCCATGCTTCAGGGGTGGCCAAAGGCTGGGGGGTGGTGGTGGGTGAATTGAGGCATTGTAGACCCTATTGGGAGTGTTCTCTCTGTGTCCCTCTGTCACTTTCTCTCTCATGGAATAAATATATTAATTAATTAAAAATTGTTAAAGGGAATTCTGATATAAAAATAAGGGGAGGCACTGAATATGGAGCAGGTAAGATCTGAACTGAGCCTTGAAAGATAAGTAAGGTTTGGATAATCAGAGAAGTATGAACAAAGGCAGAGAGATAATAATGAACGATCTTTTGTTTAACAATGTGGCTGGAATCGAAGGTCTTATTTGGGAAACTATAAGCAATATCGGTGGATAACTAAGATTAAAGTATAAATGTTTTATACATCAGGAAGTGAGATGGCCAAAATCATCTTCATTTCTGTCTTTAGGGAATTTACTTAGGTACTTCCTCCTTCAATTTTACTTGTACTATTTCTTCTGTTATTAATCAGCGTCAATTCAAAAGTGCAGCTAGTGCCACAAACTGCAGGAACTGGAGAAAAACAATGCCAACTGAATGCCGATTCCATTTTTATGATAAAAGTTTCTTGCCCACATCTTCAACTTAATTTAGGTCTAGCCTTTTAAGAGTAAGACCTGAGGCATTATTTTATTTTTTTCCTCAACCTTAGCGTGCCGCAAAAGACATGTGCAATAATAGACCTGGCATTTGCTGGAATGACTTTTTTCAGAAGGACAGCAAATTGCCCATAGCTTTTTCTCATATCAGAATTTGTCTCTTGATTTACTAGGTTTTGAGCTGATACTGGATAGTTGCATTTTAGTGTACAAATGGACAGTTTGTTCTCTGGGAGAAATGAGAACTATAAATATGCTGAGTTACTATACTATTTGGAAATTACAATGATACCTGTTGCACTGCATTTGATGTTGTAGAACTACATCACAAATTCCTTCATTATTGGAGAGGAGAGTTAGGGAAACAAAAAAGATAATCTCTCAGAAGTCACTTGGATTTCATTTTGAGCTACATTCAGAGACAGATGCACGTGGCTTCAATATCTTCACAGATTCTCTCTCTTCCTTTATTCCTAAACCATGGTGGGAGTGAGGAGATTTGAAGATTTAGACTGTTAGTCATTGAGTTCTTCCCACCATTCTTGAAGCAATGTCTTTTCTCCCTTGATTCTCTACCTCCACTCCAGCCTCAGCCTTTTGAGAAAATCTTCATGGAGCATTAAGAACACAACGAATTGGAGCCACCAGGTGGTGTGGTGGTTAAGGCACTGGACTCCCACATGGCTGACCACAGTTTGGGTTTCAGACCTGGCAGCTTACTTTCTCACTTTCCTTCTTTCTCTGTCTGTCTCTGGTTAAGTTAAAGAATAATAATAAATAAAAGTAAATAAAATAATTCTAAAAAAAAGAAAACAGTGAGATACATCTTTTCCCTAGATCAGTTATCTTTGCCACAGAACTTATAACTCCATGTACTCTCTAGACACCACATGTACACTGTATATACACCCCAACTCAACTCATTTCTTTATCAAACTCTCTATTCTCTGTTACCCCATCTCACTTCATATCAGTAGGTGAAAGCAGCCAAGTTAAACAAGACAGAATTCTATCAGATTGAGAATCTTTTTCTGCATGTCTCATAAAAATTAAAAAATTTGGGACCAGCAGTTAGCATAATGGCTATGTCGCTGGACTCCCACGTAGTCAACCGCGGTTCGTGTCCCGGACCCGGTGGCTTAAAACTCACGCCGGGCGCGTGTGCGTGCATGCCCAAGATCCCAAGAGGAGAATGGAGGAGAAGGGATTGCAGTGTGGCCATACCCCTGGGGAGTGACTTCTCGCTTTCAGTCTCTCTGTTTCTCTCTGTCTGTCTGGCGAGCGCATGCGCCCTATAGCAAAAACCTCTCAAAAATAAATAAATAAATAAAAATTAAAAAACTTAAAGATGTTACTTCAAATATGTGTCACATATCTGTCTTTACTTTCCTATTATTTATTTATTTTTTAAATTTGCCAGAAGATGAGTGTATTCACTGGAGGGAAAGAGAGAGAGAAAAAGTGAGAAAGCACCTCACATTCAGATGGTCACACTGTAATCCTTTCTCCACCATTTCTCCCTCCTTTTGGGATTTTAGGCACATGCACAAACACATGCCAGATCTGTTTTTCCAGCTGCGAGGTCCTAGACTTAAACTGAGAAGCTGACCCTGTGGAATCCATCAACTCCAACCACCACACCACTGGCTGGCCCACCTTTCTATTCATACTGCCACTCCATTAGTAATGGCAAGCCCATGTCATCTCTTACTTATGTCAAATTTTTCACTCAACTTAGACTTGATTAGTGCTACCTTTACCTGAAAGAAGGCTATAACTACCAAGATCATATTCATATTTGCTTTTAATACAGAACGATATCCTTAGCTCTTTTTCTTTCCATGGGGACCCAGACAAATATACTGCACTAAAAAGGTAAGAAAGCCTACAAAAGACTTACCCTTATTTTTTATTTAGTTTACATTTATTTGTTGTGAGTTCAGACCTCATAAGTTCTGAAATTTAGAAATGAGACTTAGTTTACTTTTTGATAGTGAATTTTATAATCAGGCTTCTTTTTTTAAAAATTAAATTTTTTTTTTTTTTTGGAGAGGTTTTTTTTTTCTGGCGAGGCATGTGCTCTCGCCAGACAGACAGAGACAGAGAGATAGAAAGCGAGAAATCACCCCCAGGGGGAATGGCCATGTCGCAATCCCTTCTCCTCCATTCTCCTCTTGGGATCTTGGGCACGCACGCACATGCGCCCGGCGTGAGTTTAAGCCACCAGGTCCGGGATTCGAACCGCAGTCGACTATGTGGGAGTCCAGCGACAAAGCCATTACGCTAACTACTAGTCCCTAATCAGGCTTCTTGAGAGTACATGTACAACTAGAATAATGCTGGGTTAGTTTTTTCTGTTCAGGCTCTAATGATTCTGGAACTGACTTATACTAAGAAAATAAATATTGCTGTATAGTTTACAATGAAGCTTTACATAGTGCTAAAAATAATGAAAAATTTAAAAATGATTTGCAACCTATCTTTAAGAATTCATTTACAGGAGCTAACAGGTGTGTGGTGGTTAAGGCAGTGTACTCCTATGTGGTCAACCACGGTTTGAGCACCAGACCCAGGATCTTGGGTGTGTGCTAGCCCAGAATACCAAGTGGAGAATGGAAGAGAAGGGATTGAGGCATGGCCTGAGGAGGGATTTCTTACTTTCCCTCTCACTGTCTCTCTCTGTGTTTCTCTCCAGTGAACACATGCATCCTTTGCCAAAAACCTGAAGGGAATAAAAAGAAAAATGATTTACATTGGGGGATTGAATTGTAACTTATGAAGATGGGTAAAAGTGAAAAGAACATATTTCAATGATGACAATTTTATGTAACACAGAACTACTATCTATGAAAAATTAAAATATAAAAATTAGTTTATCATATTTTAAAATCATTTAATAGAACTCATTTCTAATGTACTCAGATTATACAGACACAACTGTGACAACTTAATATTAGGAACTATGTGATAAAAGAATAGTCTTCAAATGTTTTAGGTCAATTCCGATCAGTAAAATATTCTGAACATGTAACCACAAAACATGTATATTTATTGCTTTTACATAGCTATAAAGCACATCTAATAGACATTTAAGAAAAATGAATTCAAGATAAATATTTTGAATGATTTGACAGTTGTGATGATTCCATACTCTTTTTATTAGTACATATGTCAAGGCAAGACATATGCTTAAGGCAAGGTTTATTGTTAACAGTAGTTGATATAAATTCCTACTTCAAGTAGTCTTCGTAATTCAGAATTTTTGGCTTAGTTCCTGTCATATCTAATTATATAGCCATTTAAAAAATTTTCTAATGTGAATGACAAACAATGTTTTCAGCTCTATTTTGTATTTTTCTGTTGTTTGCTTGTCTTTGCATTATTAGTATAATTTTCAATTTATCAGGTTTTTTTTTTGCAGATACACATCACACAGTCAATATTTATTATCTGCAGCAGTTATGTTTGAAAAAGTTACTATAAACACCGAATAATAAAATGCTGAAGCATAGCTCCTAGATTCCACAAAGCCTCTGGTCATAATATTTTTTTCAAGTGATCAATACATAATCTTTTTAGATGAATATTTCTGTTTAAAGACACCTTCTTTAATATCTATTGTTGGTTTATTAATATTGAATTCATAGTCAACAACACTATAACTCATGCCTGAAGAAAGCTTATGTAACACACACATTTTTCCATAAGGCACATCATAACCTTCTTGTGCTTAGCAAAACTAGACAATACTTCAACACTATGCTTGGGGGTCATTTTAAACAGCAAAATACCAGTAAAAAGCACAAAAATGCAATAAATGTGACACTAAATAGACTGCAAAAAGACATTCATTTGTAGTATAAGAGCCAAAACAAGAAAGCAAAGCCTTGCCTTGTTTGACCTCAGCTAGAAATTTGTATACTCATCAAGCAACTCAAAATTCTTTTCTGCTTGCTGCTGGTTACAAATGATCATGAAGCACCATGAATATTGGTTTTCCTGTTACAAATACATTTTAGCCAGTCGTCAAGAAAGGAATTTGCTAATGTTGAGGATCGATTGTGTCCATACACACACACACAGACATACATATATGCATATATACTTACATAAACATACAATATTATGCATACTGCATTTTATATTGCATGTATTGAACAACAGATTTTCAGCGCAAAATGCATATGCTGTCATAATATTGTTACAGAAGTATCAGAATTTAAAGTGCCTTGATAATGTCAACTTTTTAGCAATATTTTATTAAATGAAAAATTTAAAACAACATTTTCTGGTATGCGAAAAATATGTTTTGTAAAAATCTCTGTTTTCCTGTTTCATTTTGCATATATGTTTACTATTTCTATTAATTAAAAAATACCCTTACCTTCCAATATTTCAGTTTACAGTGTAGACATTTGGTTCAGTGGGGACATACAATGCCTCTCTTTCATAGACTGGCTTGCTTTACTTAGCACTAAATCTTCCATATTAGTTCACTTTCTATCAAATGCCAAGACCTCTCTTTCTTTTTATGGTTGATTAGTCTTCCACAGTGTATTTGTGCCACACTTTTTTAATCCTATCATCTGATTATGGACATTTGGGTTGTTTCCATGCCTTAGCAATTGTGAATAATGCCTCAATAAACATAGGTGTGCAAGTACTTTTCTGACTGAGTGTATTCCTATCCTTTGGGTACATATCCAGGAGTGGAATTGCTGGATCATATGGTAGTTCTATTTGTAGGTCTTTGAAGAACCTCTATATTGTTCTCTGTAGTGGCTGTACTAATTTATATTCCCACCAACAGTGTAGGAGAGTTCCCTTTTTACCACATCCTCTCCAGCACTTACCATTTTTTTTTTTTTTTTGAGTCTTAGCTATTCTGACAGGGTTAGATGGTATCTCATTGTGCTTTTGATTTTCATCTCCCTTATGATAAGTGATGTTAAACATTTTTTTCATGTCCTTTTTAGTTGTTCTTGTGTCTTCATTAGAGAGTTGTCTGTTCAGCTCATTTTCCCATCTTTTAACTGGGTTCATCATTTTTTGAAGGGTAAGCTGCTTGAGTTTCCTGTATATTCTGGTTATCAGTCCCTTATCTGAGGCATAGTTTGCAAATATATTCTCCCATTCCAGATACTGCTGATTCACTCTAATTATTGTTTCTTTGAAATATAAAAAAAAAGCATGGAGAACTACTGTGGATCCTAGAGACAGTGTAGGAAGAAGGTGGGAAATGGGAGAGGGTGAAAGGAATGGAACGAAGGGGAAAAAAGAGAGAAGCAAAACATTTAAGGGACACAAAAATGGAAAATTATCTGTTGATGCTAATGTGTATGGCATCTTTAACTAGACTAATATACAGTGTGTTTATATTGAGAAAATTCATATTACAACCTCTAACGATATACAGTGATTGAATGGATTAAAAAAGTCAAGCATTAAAAAAAGAAACCAAAAAAGACCAAAATAACCGCTTAGTAGAACTATCATTGCATATATACTATAGATATTAAATGGCAAATACAATGAATATGTCTATATCTTTGATTTGGTTTTGTATACTTTACCCTACAAAGAAATACAATAATTATATGTAAACTAGAAATCACAATTTTAAAAAAGAGGAATATAACAAAATTAAAGGAAATTACTCTTAGTAATATACTCATATGGGACCAGCAGTTGGCATAATTCTTATGTTGCTGGACTCCCATGTAGTCGACCAGGGTTCGAGTCCCAGACCTGGTGGCTTAAACTCATGCTGGGCGCGTGTGCGTGCATGCCTAAGATCCCGAGAGGAGAATGGAGGAGAAAGGATTGTGGCCTGGGCATCCTCCCTGGTGGGTGATTTCTTGCTTCCTGTCTCTCTGTCTGTCTTGTCTTTCTGGTGAGTGCATGCACCCTATAGCAAAAACCTCTCAAGAAAAAAGTAATATACTCACACCACATTTCTTGATATAGTAAATTAGTTGTTTTTAAAGGTCACTGGAGTCTAAGGATTATGTAAATAAATGAATTATACTATTCTTCTAGACATACCTGAGCATTTCATGTCTACACAGTCTTTATGTCACTAAGACTCAATTTTCATTCACAGTAAGCATTAAATGCAGAGATGAAAATCGTGTTACTACAGCCTGTGGGGAGGAGAAGAAGAAGGAGAGATGGGGTGGAGGAAACAGACAAATTTTTCTGAAGTCGTAATGGTCAGAGAAAAAAACAGTGTGTTGTGGGGTTTTGAACAGACACAATGAATAAAGACTTCTGAAGAAAGGAGAAGTTGACCTAAGCTTGAGAGAGCAGTTGAAATTCATCAGAATAGGGCAGAGTAGCTCAAAGGGTCTAGTCTGAGAGCAAATAGATTGATTCAAGGTAAAAAAAAAATGCAAGTTAAGAACCTAGTTCTTAAGATCATAGTTCTAAAATGGCACTTTCTTGAGCAGTAAAAGGATCTACAAGAGCCAAAGAGGTTTGATATTTATATCTTTCCTGTGATCGAATTCCAATTTTACCTGCTTCAATTGCTTTTAGCTATGTCATAAGAAAGAATAGTTTTTATAAAGCATTTTAATATTGTTTATGAGGAAATGAGCTTTAATGAAAACAAAAGCTTTTCTGTGCCTTTTTATTTTAGCAGACATCACTAAAATCTACAAGTGAATTATATAATAATGGAGTCCATTTTAATCAAGTGTAATTGAAAGCAGGTTTTTTTCTTTACTATTATTATTATTTATACATCCAATAGCTATACATCATTTAGATTGTAAAGAGACTTTACCCAGCATGATATATACCTCAGTCCAGCCCAGTTGAGAATTCTATACACATCCTCATCAACAGATAATAAACCATATCTGTGTCCCACAAATGTATTACCTAGTAATTTTTTCCCCAAATTTTCTTTCCTATGCTCTTCTCCTCCCACATTATTCTCCCACTTTGTCTTTAGTGTCCATAACAATTTTTAATGCTTTATGTCCTCCAGACTTTCAGTCTCTACCATATATTGCAGACAGTCGGTATATGTTAAGTGGAAACATACAATGTCTTTATTTCATAGCCTGACATGCTTCACTCAGCAACAAATCTTCCATATTTGTCCACTTTATATAAAATTCCAGGGCCTTGTTTTTTATAGCTGAGTAGTATTCCATGGGGTACATGTGCTACACTTTTTTTAATCCCTTCATCTGTTTGTGGACATTTGGGTTGGTTCCATGTCTTAGCAATCGTGAATAAGGCTGCAATAAATATAGTTGTGCAAGGGCTTTTCTGACTGAGCATTCTCCTGTCCTTTGGGTAGATACCCAGGAGTGGAATTGCTGGATCATATGGTAGTTCTATTTGAAGATCTTTGAGGAACCTCCATATTGTTCTCCACAGTGGCTGGACCAGTTTACATTTCCAACAACAATGTAGGAGTATTCCCCTTTCACCACATCTCATCCAGCACTTATCATTTTTTTTTAATCTTTGCCATTCTGACTGGAGTTAGGTGGTAGCTCATTTTGGTTTTGATCTACATCTCCCTTATGATGAGGGATGTTGAACATTTTTTTGTATGCATTTTGGGTGCTTGTATGTCTTCCCTAGAGAGTTTTTTGTTCAGCTCATTTTCTCATCTTTTAATTGAGTTAATAATTTTCTTCCGGGTAAGCCACTTGAGTTCCCTGTGTATTGTGGGTATCAGCCCCTTATCTGAGGCACATTTAGCAAAAATTCTCTCCCATTCTGAGGGTTGTCGATCACACTAATTACTGTGTCCTTTGTTGTGCAGAAATTTATTAATCTGATGTAATCCCACCTGTCTATTTTGGGGATTATTGCCTGTGCTTTGGGGGTCTTATTTAAGAAGTCTTTTCCTACCTCAGTGTCTCCCAGTTTCCCCAGTGTTGTCTACCAGTAGTTTTATAGTTTGAGGTCTTAGGTTTAACTATTTGATCCACTTTGAGTTGATTTTTGTTAATGGTGACAGATAGGTGTTCACATTCATCTTTCTGCAGGTAGATACCCAGTTTTCCCAGCACCAGTTGCTAAAGAGATTTTTCTTTTCCCACTTGATTGACTGGTACCCTTTGTCAAAGATCAGTTGGCTGTATGTTTTGGGGTTTATTTCTGGGATCTCTACTCTGTTCCACTGTTTTTGTGCCAATAACATGCTGTTTTGATGATCATAGCTTTATAATATATTTTGAGGTCAAGGAGTGAGATGCCACCCATTCCCCTCTTCTTGTGCAGGATGGCTTTGGAAATACGTGGTCTTTTATGATTCCAGACAAATTCTGTAATTATCTTTTCTAAGTCTGTGAAGAATGTCTCTTGTAATTTATAGGGATTGTGTTAACTATGTAGATTAATTTGGGTAGGTTTACCATTTTGATTATATTGATTCTCCCAATACAGAAACATGGGCTGTCCTTTTACTTTCTTGTGTCCTTTTCAATTTCCTTTGTAAAGTTTTTGTAGTTTTCCTTATAGAGGTCTTTGACTTCCTTGATTAGTTTTATTTCTAGGTATCTTATACTTCTTGTGGGTATGGTAAATGGGATTACTTTCTTCAGTTCTGTATCTGCTTGTTGTTTGTACATAGAAATGGTATAGATTTTTGTAAGTTAATTTGTATTCTGCCAGTTTACTGTATGAATTTATTACTTTGAGAAGGTTTTTGTAGATACTATTGGATCTTCTGCATATACAGTCGTGTCATCTGCAAATGGAGATAATTTCAGCTCTTTTTTCCCTATTGGAATGCCTTTCATTTCCTTCTCTTGTCTGATTGCATTGGGTAGGACTTCCAGTACTATATTGAATAGGAGCAGAGAAGGTGGGCAAACTTGTCTTGTACCAGTTTTTAGTGGAAAAGCTTCCAGCTTTTCCCCATTCAGTATAATGTTAGCTAGATTGGCTTTTATTATGCTGAGATATGATCATTCTATGCTAATTTTCCCGAGAGTTTTAATCATAAAGGAATGTTGTAGTTTGTCAAATGCTTTTTCTGCATCAATGAAAGTAAGTTTTCTATTTGATATTTGCAAATTAAAATTGATATGCAAAATTTACAAATAGTTTAGATTAATGAAGAGGGTTAAAAATTTGCTACCCAGCAACCAGAGGTGATTTACTTGATTATATACAAGTTTTTATTACAATTAATTACTTTAGAAGTTTATAATACAGTGTGGTTCACTGTATCAATTAATCAATCCATTTCCTCATGTGAAGACTCATGACACTTTTACCTTCCTATTCATCCTCATCATTTTGAAGGATTATCTGGCAGTATAGTAATGTAAGAGAAAGCACAGACTTTGAAGCCGTGTAGACATGATATTTTGCATCTCAACTCCACCACCTCTATATGTGAACCTTGGATAGTTTAATTAAATATTGATGATTGGATTCCTAAACCATTAGAATGAAGATAACAATTCTTACTATGAAATATTATACTGAATGTTAAATAATATGTGTAAATTACCTAGTACATGTAAAATAGAAAAATCAAGTTCTCATTTTTAAAAATGTTCTTCTAGCAGTGGCTCTCATCTTAGCTATCCTGAGCACATCTGCCACCCTTCCTGGATCTAGAGAGGAGAATGGAGGAGAAGGGCTTGTGGTGTAGCCATTCTTGCCGGGAGGTGGTTTCTCAATTTTTCTTCTCTCTGTCTCTCTCTCTCTTTCTCCCCTTCTTCCCCTGGCAAGTGCATTCACCCTATAGCAAACAAACAAACAAAAAACTCTTAAACAAGAGATTTGAGGAAACCTCATGCAACTTTCTTTTTCTTAAAGTTTATTTCTTTAATAAGAGAGACAAAGAGAGAGACAAATAGGCACCCCAACAGGGTCGTCAAGCCGCTATCCAGCCCCAGTCTCATGTGGCCCAGATCATGAGCACAGGTATGCACATCCAGCAAGTTCATAGAGATACTGGGATGTGTACTCAAGACATTCTCCGTGTGGTTCTAGTTGTCTTACCACTGCACCACCACCTGGCCCCAATCATGCAGCTTTCTTGGTAACATTTCTTGGTAACACTCTCCAATGAAACACTGCTTTCTCAGGAGTTTCTTTTTCTTTTTTCTTTTTTTTTTTTTTTTTTTTGAGAGGTTTTTGCTATAGGGCACGTGTGCTCGCCAGAAAGACAGAGAGAGACAGAGAGACAGAAAACAAGAAATCACCCCCCATGGGGGATGGCCACGCCGCAATCCCTTCTCCTCCATTCTCCTCTCGGGATCTTGGGCATACACGCACACTCGCCTGGCATGAGTTTAAGCCACCGGGTCCAGGACTCAAACCGCTGTCAGCTACATGGGCGTTCAGCGACATAGTCATTACTCTAACTGCTGGTCCCTCTCTGGAGTTTCTTAACTAAAGATGAAAGACATTGTTCATTGTCTTTTGTCTAGCACTAGGTAACAGATATTTGCAGAAAGATAAGCATTTGAAATTTGGAATAAAAGTAATCTTGGGCCTAAGTCCTTTCTTTATGGACTCTTAAATACTCTTTATCGAAGATGTCTGTTACTGAAATAACCGAGCTGTCTGTAAGGCCACCTGTTCTATTCTCTGCAGTTTACTAACTGATAACTACTCATTTAGTCAAATCACTTAAGCCCTCTATGCAAATTTTCATAAGAATGCTGGACAGTGTTGGAAACTAATGCTGAACCTTCATGGGGTTTGCATTACTTGAAATAACTCCTACTAGTCTTTTGTTGTTATTATATTGCACACATTTATTTTTTAAAACATTTTTTATTATATTGTAATTCATATGCTGTACAATTTACCCAATGAAAGTGTAAAGCTCAATGATTTTGACATATTCACAATATACGCTTCCCATTCTAAAGAGTCAACCTATGTTGATCCCACTCTGGATCCACTTAGTAGACAGCATGAGATGATAGAGAGCCAACAGTGTTGCTGTAGAACAGGAAAGTCTGTAAAAAGTCTGTTTTTGCTAATTCTCTCTTTACCTTTCCATTTTATTTCCATGGTATAGCAAGTTGTTCCTTCCTACGATAGCCAGTTTTCCTGAGGCATTATCCTATTCTCTGCCTTCCTTATCTTATTAGTTCTGAATGCTTTTCTAACACTTAATCTTTTACTGGCAGCATTTGCCAGAATACTAGATTGTCAGATTGAACTCCTATTTTGGGGGTCCTTTGAATTATTGATTTGCTTTAAGCATGGTGCCTAATAAAGATTTTTATTATGCTTTGTTTTGTTTCATATGTTCATGACCCATACGATGAAATAAAATTGCCATGTAATTTCATATTGAGTAATCAACAGCTATCTGACAGTACAAACTTAAATCATAGTTAACTCGACCTGACTTGGGCCAGAGACCTAGAAAAGTGACAGGCTAAAGTTCTGCTACCTAGTCTAGGAAACATTTCTTTCCCCATATACTTGCAATGGTTGAAGAATTATTTTATTTAATGCTATATTTATCTTTGAACAGTCCACGATTTACTATTAAATCAACATTTTTGGAGTTATCATACCCAGTCCTTATTTCCCCAGTTTTTCCTGCCTCTTCCTAAGAAGGTGCTATACAATATATGTGTTATTTTTAGGTGAAAGGAAATGCAAATTCACTTTATTTTGAGAACGTCAATATATTCCTTGAGAAAAATCAGAAGAAACATAGGATTGTTCTAAATCAAATTGTGTGTTTCTGAGAATGGGGTTGAAGGAGGAAATACAGCTTGAAATAGTACCTTTGTGTATGATAGATACTCAAATATAATGTATAGAAATATAATTTTGATATAATATTGATTTCAGATATTTTCTTTGCCTTTCTATAAAAAGTGCACATTAGGTTATGTAATCATTTCCTAGACAAAATGAGATGCTTTAATTTGTTTTTATTATTTTACAAAATAGTTTCTCCCTGAATTGTGCACTATCAAATTTCAATATTTATTTAAGGTTTGGTGATATCTCTGAATTAAGTACAAACACACATATAGTAAGAACATCTTATTTTCATAATGTCAGCAAAATTTTTTAAATAAAAAAAATGCTCTCTCATGTAAAAGTCACCAACTAACTATGTGATGGCAAACACAATGAAGTTAAAGGATAAAACAGAATGTAATCAAATAACAATAAGAACAAGATCTCATTTTTAAGTAGTATGTTTCCTAGTGCAAAAGTAGTAGAGAAAGTAAGTTTCAATTTAAGGCTATTTCTAGACCAAATAACAAACAAAAATAAACAGAGTATGGAAGGTTATTGCAGGAAAATAGTAATTTCAAATACTGATTTCTCAGAGGTACTATTATCTTTATCCACACGTGCACTTATTGTTTTTGAAGTGCCTTAATCAGAGTTTAACTTTCATTTTCAAAATAGTTTTTTACTATTATTATTTATTTATTATGTTTTTTCCCCTTGCTATAGGGCATGTGCACTTGCTAGAGACAGACAGAGTGAGAGAGAGAGAGAGAGAGAGAGAAAGAGAGGGAAATAAAGAAATTACCCCCCCAAGGGGATGGCCATGCTGCGATTCCTTCTCATCCAGTCTCCTCTAGGAATTTTGGGGATGCATACACAAATGCCTGGTGTGACTTTCAAGCCACTGGGTCCAGGACTCAAACAGTGCAATCAAATATGTGAGATCCAGCCCCTTAACCTCCATACCATCTGCTGGCTCACTGTTATTATTCTTTATATGAGATTTTCCTTTGAGGTTCTAGCTCTTAAATATTTTACACTTTGACACTGGCTTTTTTGAAAACTTTATAAAAATGTTAGTGATCAAGATGTTTTAAATGATCAAATGCTTTGTCCACGAACAAACTATTTCTGGACAACTACGGAAGGAAATGCCCCTAAGTTAAGTTAGAGAAAAGAAAGTTATGGAAGATATTTTCTTAAAAAAAAAATTGTGGCCATGATAAAGGAGAGGAAAAGAATAGAATAGAAACTTAAGTTATGTATTATCTATGTATCTTCTTTGTTTATTTTTATATTATACCTTTTATATTATACCTAAATCTAAGGCAGACTCAAGCCAATGATCAGTTAGTTTCTTTTTTGCCATAGGGCGGGCGCCACCACGCCCTGTTAGTTTCTTTTTTAAAAAAAGTTTATTTCTTTCATGAGAGAGACAGGAAGAGAGAGAGATAAAAAAAAAGACAGAGAGAGAAAGAGACAGAGAGAGAGAGGGGTGCCCCCCAACAGAGTTTCCATGCTATGATCCACCCCTAATCCAAGCAGGCACAGATCATGGGACACACATGCACTAGCATGCTCAGGGAGGTCCCAGGATGGAACCTAGGACCCTTCCATAAGGATCTAGCCACATCAGGGTCTAGCCACATCATCACTGTACCATCACCTGACTCAATTGTCTTCTTACTAAGCAAGTAGCAACTTTTGCTTTGTTTCTAGTATCACAGCTACTTTAATGTTCATTCAGCAATGAAGTTTTAATACATTTTATCTCTTGACCACACACTTGGTCAATAGCAAATTAGAAATGTGGTGAGTTTTAAATAACTGTTTTGACTATAGTCACATTTCTCTTAGAAATTTTAATAAATATCTATTTCTAACTAGTTCACTGTTATTGATAATTAAGTATAGCTATACCACAGAAGTACACTAAGGGTTGGTGGTTTGATGTTCTTGCTGTGTTCTTTGATCTTACTCAGCATCAATATTTAATCCATTATTTTCATTTCAGTAATGACTGCCATTTAGAAAATACTAAGTATCTTTGCAAATACATAGCTAGAGATCAAAATTAATTAAATAGTTTGTCAGTTAGTCTACATATGTAATGAAATGTATAATACAAATTTTTTCAGGTTTCCGTCAGAGGGCACATGCACTCACCAGAAAGACAGAGAGACAGTAAGAGGGAAAGTGAGAAATCACCCTCTCTGGGGATATGGCGATGGTGAAATCTTTTCTCCATTCTCCTCTCAGGATTTTGGGCACAGATGCACATGCCCCTGCATGATTTTCAAGCAACCAGATCCAGGACTTGAACCGTGGTCAGCCTTTTGGGGCTCCAACACCTTAATCACCTCATCACCTGCTCGCTCCTTTTCCTTTTTAAAGTGTATTCATTTATTAATTTTGTGAGAAAGAGATAAGAGAGAAAGAGAGACATCCCTAACATGGGCTTGCCATACTGTAATGCTTCCCTTAGCCTTCTTAGTCGCCTACCTGGTAAGGATCCCAGACACATATGGGGGCACCTAGTATGTTCATGTCAATCTACGATCCAAATCCAGGCCTCCCGTGTGGCTCTAGTATCATGTAGCAGTGCCCTTCCACCTACGACTGAGTCTGGGTCTATTATTATTATTATTATTATTATTATTATTATTATCATTATTATTAATCCCCAGTGGGCACATGCACTTTCTAGAGAGAGAGAAAGAGAAAGACATAGAGGGAGAAAACATCCCCCCAATGGGGCACATTCATGCCACATTCTCATTTTCCTCCATTTCTCCACCTTGTTTAGACTTTGGTCTCTCCCTCTCTCTCTCTCTCTCTCTCTCTCTCTCTCTCTCTCTCTCACACACACACACACACACACACACACAAACACACACACACGTGCGTGCCTAGCATGTTTTTTTCAAGCCACTGGGGCAGGATTCGAATCAGTAGGCCACGGGTCTGGTCCATGGACTTAATATTGAAGTTATATATGTATGCAGTAAAGTTTCAAACAGCATAGTGAGTATAAAATCATAAGTATTGGGTCGTCTGAGAAGTCATGACCACTGTAGGCCATGTGGGAGTCCAACACCTTAAGCATTATGCTACCTCCTGGGGCCCTAAATGCCCATTGCTTAAGCTACTTGGTCGATAATATTTTGTTATAGCAGTAGCCCAAGTATATTAAGACACAATTGTTATAATTATTTTATATACATGAGCAATACTGTATTTTGAAATGATGAGGAAATCATATTACACTTTATAAAGATGAATAAACAGGAGCTTAATCAGCGCATGATTGGCAGTGCCAAGAATACAGATAATGCAATTTTCCCAGTGTGCTTTGACATTTATATTCCCGAACTCAGTAAAGATTGCTTGTATTGTAAAAATTTTAAATTACTAGAAAGAGAAATGTGACTTTACACAATAAAGCTTAAGGTAGAAAATACATTATAAAGGCTTTAAAAAACATAAACTGTTTGATTTTTGTAGAGTCAACAGCAAAAAAGAATCCAATCTCATTTTCTAAAAGAATCAACCTAACTTCCTACATAAGCCAAATTCTTAAAAGCTCCTTGGTGAACTGTTTTATATTCTTATAGTACTATAATGGTTTTTTAAACATGATCCTAAAGATAAGATTCCATATTTCCCAGGTAACATGCCACAACCTTGTTTTCATTTCATTTCATTTCATTTCATTTCATTTCATTTCATTTCATTTCATTTCCTTTTCTTGTTTCTTCTCAGGATGCTTCATGGCCAGATGGTGGTGCCATGGTAATTTAGTTGGATCCACATGGGAAGGTCCTATAATTCTCTCCCTGTGCATGCTGGATGTGAATGCATGCCTGTGATCCAAGTTGTCTGGGACTAGGGGTGGATCATGGATGGCATGGGGACTATTGGAGGTGCCTCTCTCTTTCTCTCTCTCTCTCTCTCTCTAAGAAGAAGAAATAAATAAAAATAAACTGAAAAAAAGATAATAACACTACTTTTTTTTTTTTTTTTTTTTGGAGAGGTTTTCGCTATAGGGCACGTGCACTCGCCAGACAGACAGAGAGAGACATAAAGACAGAAAGCGAGGAATCACTCCCTGGGGGGATGGTCATGCCGCAATCCCTTCTCCTCCATTCTCCTCTCGGGATCTTGGGCACGCATGCACACGTGCCTGGCGTGAATTTTAAGCCACCAGGTCCGGGACGTGAACCGCGGTCAACTACGTGGGAGTCCCTACCCATTTTGCTTCCAAGACCATTTGTAGTGAGTGAGTGGATGCTGTGCTACGTGTGAAAATCTGTCTTTGCCCGGGCCTGTCTCAGTGATTCGCTTTTGGTATTTGTTTGTAGCTTTCCTTGAAGTCAAATAAATGTGTCCTCCCACTCCAAAAAAAAAAAAAAAAAAAAAAAAAAAAAATAGCCAAACATAGCCATTAGGCTAACTGCTGGTTCCCAATAACACTACTTTTAAAACCTATAAAATATTTTTATATATTACATCATTTATCTTATGATAATCTATTTTTGATTTGTGAATACAACTATCTTACACTATCTCTTATGTTTCAGTGTTCAATTGGTATCATGTTACAGAAATAAATTTATAAAAATATATGATCAGGGGACCAGCAGTTGGTGTAATGGTTACGTTGCTGGACTCCCACGTAGTTGACCAGATTTGAGTCCCAGACCTGGCAGCTTAAAACTTGGGCCAGGTAAATGTATGTGCATGTGAAAGATCCTGAGAGGGGAATGAAGGAGAAGGGATTGAGGTGTGGTCATCCCCCCTGGGGGGTGATTTCTTGCTTTCTGTCTTTTTTGTCTCTCTCTAGAGAGTGCACATGCCCTATAGTAAAAATCTCTAAAATATATGTATGTGCACGTGTGTGTATATATAATATATATAAAGTATATAAATATATATATAGAATATATAAAGCATATAAAAATAAATCATAGGCCCTTTCCAGTCTCATTTAACAAGTTTTGTCATATGAGTTCCCTGTCCTGTGTGGGTTAGGAAAGGAGAGAATTAGCAAGAGGAAGGAAAGGGCAGAAAGGAAAGAAAAATTACTCTAAAATATTCTAAAAATTATTAAAAATGTAAAGAGAGGAGAGAGGGATTCTACTACCTTTCTAGCTTTTTGGGTCTGGAAGGTGAGGTTGGAGAAGAAAACTTTCATTAAGGAAAGTTGTGCTGTGTGACTAAACTTTTGTCAACATTCATAATTGAGAGTAACAAGTGGAATAAAGGTACCAATTACTGGAAAGACATAAAAGGCTGTTTTTATGGGTTACCCTTCCTGGTGTTAAAATGAACTCCTTATAGTCTTTATTCTATGAGGATTCCGCTACCCTCTTAACAAGTGTTGTTGGCTGAATTTTGGTTCCCTACCATTTCATATCTGAAACTCTTACCCTTTGTACCTCAGATTGTAACTGTATTTAGAGAGAAGGCCTTTAAAATAGTGATTTAGTTAAATAGGGGTCGTTAAGTTCATTTCAATATGAATGGTGTCACTTTAAGAAGGAGAAACTTGGACACAAAGGTAAAAAAGCCATGAGAAGAGACAGCTCCATGGCTCCTGCGATCTAGCCATTTTGGGAGAAAGGAAGATGTCCCACTGATCACTGGGCCTCCAGCATACAAAACCCGTGTGTTTGAACTTCCAAGTTTGGGAAGAAACCAACCATCCACCACATGACTATAAATCGCTGCAGGACCACAAGAAATATGGGGAAGCAGGAAAATACCTCTCCCACAAGGGAAATGGATAGTTCTTGTTCATCCACACACAGTTCAATGGAAATCATGGAAATGTCTGATAAAGAATTCAGAACATTCATAATGGCAAAGCTAACAGAGATGGAAGAGAAGAGAGAGAAGGAACTGCTGAAGAGGAAGGAGAAAGGAGTTGAAGAGTTTCAGGAGGTGAGGAAATTCATGCAAGATCTTAAGGAGGAATTTCACACTTTACAAAAGAATCAGATGGAACTGTTAGAGATGAAGGCTATAATACACGAAGTCAAAATATCCCTTGAAAGTATTAAAAACAGACTAGATCATACAGAAAATAGAATCTCTAATGTAGAAGAGAAAATGGCTGGCCTAGAAAAATCCACCACAAAGACTGAGAAAATGGCCCAAGAATTTCAGACTAATATACAAAAAATACTAGATACCATCAAACGTCCAAACATCTGGATAATAGGCATCCCAGAGGGTAAAGAGACTCATAAGGGCATTGATAATCTGTTCCATGAAATGCTGCAAGAAAACTTTCCAAACCTGGAGAGGCACTCAAAGATTCAGTCCCTAGAAATACAGAGGACCCCAAATAGAATTAACCCAAGAAGATCTTCTCCAAGACACATTATAGCCAGATTGACCAAAACCACAGAAAAAGACAAAATACTAAGACTGGCAAGAGAAAAAAGGCAAGTTACCTACAAAGGGTGTCCCATCAGACTAACGGCAGACCTCTCATTGGAAACAATGTGAGTGAGGAGAGAATGGGAAAATATATTCAAAGTATTAAGGGAAAAGCAATTTCATCCGGGAATTCTGTACCCAGCAAGGTTATCATTCATTTGGGAAGAAAAGACACGAACTTTCCCAGATAAACAAAACCTGAAAGAATTTACCAGCACCAGACCAGATCTCGAAGAATTCTTAAGGGAGTGCTATGTCAGTAAAATTAAATGCAGACACACAGAAATAAGAGTTCAAAAACTAAGAAAATGGGCAACTTAATTGTAGGGACAATGTTTGGAGATGAATATTATATCCCAGAATTCAATCTGGAAGATCGAACCTTAACAGAAGAAAGATTAAGTACATGAGACTGAATCGATGAAACAACATTCTGTGACTTGACTGAATTATTGCTGCTTTTCTCCTAAGCTTTGTTTTCTGGTTTTAAAGGATTTTTGTCCTGTCTTGAGCTGTTGATAGGTGCATGTACCTACTATTTGAACAGAATACTAACCTGTTTCTAGGCTTTAAGTTTCAAGGAAATATCATTACCAGTTCAAAACTACTCTTCTCGAAATTACCTGCTGAAAGTAGTTAGATTACTTATGATATTATGTGATGAACAAAATGTTGGGGAAAAAGGAATGGAAGACAACTATATATAGCAGAGATAGTGTAATAAGACAGTGGGAAAGGGCAGAGGGTCAAATATGTGGTAAAAAACATATATATACGTATGTATGAAAGTAGAAATGGAATATTATTGATGATAACATGCATGATTAAGCCACTATGCAGTTTATTCTAGATGGGAAACCACATTTAGTACGTTGTGATGATGCTCAGGGAATGAATGTTAAGTAATTAAAAAAAAGTTGCAGGAGGAAAAAAAAATTGTAAAACTGTTCGTATCGAAATTTAAAAAATAAAACGCATATTTGATGACTGCAGTAAGCTATATAGCCCCAGCTGGGTACTACTTTATAATATGTTCATTCTACTCGCTGGGGTTTATGCCTAAAGTCAGACTTGGGTTCATGTATAGGTATATATCAGCTGTGCTAGCTATTGGATATATTTAGACTAATTAAGTTTATTAGCAAATCAATTAAATGGGGGGAAAGGCATAAAAAGCAACCATGGATACCAGAGACAATGTGGGAGGAGGGTGGAACATGGCAGAGGGTGAGGGATAAGGAATCAAGGATGGCAAAACAAAAAACCAAGTATACAAGACATAAGAATTGGAAAATTATTTGCTGAAAACATGTATGTTGATGTGCTTGATTGAGCCAATACACAGTGTATTTTGGATGGAAAATTCATTTGTATGCTATAATGATGTATAGTGAATTAATGTAAAAAATAAATAAATTTAAAGAGAAAAAAAAAAAAAACATGAGAAGGTAAAGCAAGAGGGTGACCATCTGCAAGCCAAGGAGAGGCCTCAGGAGAAGCCACCCCTGCTGCCACCTTGATCTTGAACTTCCAGCCTCCCTATTCATGAGAAAATAAATTCTGCTTTTAGTCACCCAATCTGTTTTATTTTCTTATGGCACCTCAAATGAATTAATACTATGCAACATCTTTTTTTTTTCTTTTCTTTTCTTTTTTTTTTTTTTTTTTTTTTTTTTTTTTTTGAGAAAAATTTTTGCTATAGGGCTCATGTACTAGCCAGAGAAACAAAAAGCAAGAAATTGCCCCCCAGGGGGGATGGCCATGCCGCAATCTTTTCTCCTCTCAGGACTTTGGGCACACACACACATGCACCTGGAATAAGTTTGAAGCTGCTGGGTCTGGGACTCAAACTGCAGTGGACTACGTGGGACTCCAACAACGTAACCGTTATGCCATCTGCTGGTCCCTACATCATCTCTTAAGGAATTAATTTGCAGCCCAGTAAACAACTTACAATATTAAACATTATTCTTAAAATCCCTTGGCTAGGGCTTGCAGGTAGCATGGAGATTAAGGCAACTGGATCCCACATAGGCAACTGAGTGGTTCAAGTCCCGGACAGCCTGAAAGTCATACCAGGCACGTGTGCACATATGCCCAAAATCCTGAGAAGAAAATGGAGGAGAAAGAACTGTGGCATGGCCAACCCTTGGGAGTGATTTCTCACTCTCTCTGTCTCTTTCTCTCTCTCTCTCTCTCTCCCTCTGATAAGCACATGCACCCTAAAACAAATTAAAAATAAAGCAAAACAAAACAAAACAAAAAAACACCGTGGCCATTGCCACCACTGAAAAAATTTCATTTCACACTTCTTCCACTATCAAGTAGGACCCTCTGTCTCTGTCTACCTGATCTCATTTTTCATGTCTCTTCTATTTTAAAATAATTATTTAATTTTATTTATGATTATTAGTTTTTGATTTGATTAAAAATGAAAACCACTCACCAGTGAGAGAGAGAGAGAAAAAGTTAGAAAGCAAGCCACCAGATCCAGGAGTCTAACCATGGCTGGCCATGTGGGAGTCCAGCACCCCAACCACCATGCCATCTGCTGGCCCTGTCTCTTCAATTTTTATGGAATCTTATTCCTACTCTGTCAGGCTTTCTCTAAAAATTCAATGTCTCCCTCAATTCATTACCTAAAGTGACTGAAACTCATTTAAGTTGCTCTAGTAAACAAAAAAGAAAGGATTTCAAATATACACTCTATCAAAAAAAAATCCTGAGTTCATCAAACTTCAAATAATTATGTAATTATACCTCATGATAAGTGCTATGAAAAAACATTAAGGAGTATGAATAGAGAGTTAGTTGATTCATTAAAGAGCTTATAAACAGGATGGCCTGATTTAGAATGTTGTATCCTAGAAGGTTTCTTTGAGGATTGGCTTTTAAGTTGAAACCTGAAGGATATCTAGAATTTAGCCAAGTAGAAAATTGGCAATAGAGTTACCCAAGAAGAGGAAATTAAATGTGAAAACTTCAAGGCAGGGAGGAATTTAGCTGATTTAAGGGATTAAATGCAGGGTGCTGAAATTCAGTGAGTTAGAAATAGAGTCAGTGGGGCTGGTTCTGTAGTCTGGTAGTTAAAGCAGCTGGTCACATATGGCCAACTCTGTGGTTTGAGTCCTGGACCCAGAGGCTTGAGAAACATTCTGGATGTGTGTATGTGCTTGTCCCAAATCCCAAAAGAAGGGAGAGTCTGAAGAGAAAGGATCACAGTATGTCTTATGGGGGAAGGGGACAGTGCTTTCTCCTTTCCCTCCCTTTCTGTCTCTGTCTCTGGGAAACACATGTACCCTTTAGCACAGACACACACAAAAGAGTCAATTATAAGGGGATGCTAAGGAGTAGATGGGCTGTTTATCAGGCAGAGCAAGTAAGGGTGAATATTACTTAATGGCTCATTTAAATACATTTCAAAGTTTTTGTCATTAGTGATATGCTTATGACCGATGATCGTTACTGGCTCCTCACTGATTGAGTTGATAAATGCATACATTTCCATATTTGGCCCTGATAGGTATAGGACACATCAGCTAGGACTTCGTAGACAACAGTATTATTTGTTTTTTGAATTTTATTCTAAGTGCAATGAAAAGCCTTTGATGGATGATAGTAAATACCCCTTGGTATTTCAGCATAGTTTGTTTTCTTTATCATTTAATCCATTCCCTCTGAACAAACTGTAGCCTGTCATGCTCTTAACGTAAATGTGCGCAAGTGTGGTGTGACCAGCACAGACTAGATTACCTATACTTCATATTCCTATTTATTGTCTTAAGATTGTATTGGCTACTGTTGTAGTCACATTTGACAATTACGCAAAAAATCACAGCAAGTTAGAATTGCAGGGAAGTATTGAAACAATTTAATACAGTCAGCTCTACAGATGAGGAAACTGAAGCGCAAAGAATGAAACATCATGCTATATTTTGCTCTTGTTCAATTAGAGGTGTATACTAAACCTCTTCTAGATAATTTTGGCCATTTTCCCCAGCCTGTTGGAAGAATTTCGCATGTTAAATATGTCAGACAATATGTTTGCTCAGTCTCAGTTTCAATGCATACGCACATTGCCATCTTCCTTCTGATCAAAGTTTTCATGAAAACTATAAAACAGAATAGGGCATAAGAGAGCCTTTGGTCAAACCATATGATAGGTTCTTGGTATAACAGTAATACATTAATTTTTTGCTTTATAGTTATTCCACTGTGCCCATGCATAATATAAGGTCAAATAGACAAGTCTCTTCACTTTCCACTAGATATTACCGTCAGTGTAGTGTAAAGTTATTGGCTTGGCTTGGAATAACTTCTTCACCAATCTATTTAGTATTTAGACTTCCTTTATCCTTTAATGCTCAGTTCTACCCCTGCCTTCTGCTGTCCTCCTAGATTTCTCAGAACACTTCAATCCCTGTTTCTTTTCTTTTCTTTTCTTTTTTTTTTTTTTTTTTCGCTATAGGGTGAGTATGCATGCTGGAGAGAGACAGAGAGAGCCATGCCACAGTCTTTTCTCCTCCATTCTCTTCTTGGGATTTTGGGCATGCACATACATGTGTACGGAATGATTGATGAGCTGCCAGGTCCAAGACACGAACCTTGGTTAACCATGTGGGAGTCCAGCAACTCAACCACCACACCACCTGTTGGCCCTGAGTGCTGTTCTCTTTTCAAGGGACATTACTCTCCCTTTCTACCTCTAGTCTGCAGTACACTACTCAGTACTTATTTGTGTTGTCTTTTGTCTTTCTCTGTTGTTTGTATGTGTGTGTGTGTATGCATTTTGTCTCAACAATTGTTATGATATCAAATTGACTAGTCGGGTTCCAAAATATTATCTTACCAATAATTTCACTTTAGAGATTAATATTACTTTGGGAATTAATTTATGGTGATCCAAAACTAGTTAGATGTTAAGTGAGAAGATTTTGAGATTAAGAATGAAGATATGGGGAACCAGCAGTTAGCGTAATGGCTATGTCGCTGGACTCCCATGTAGTCGACCGCGGTTTGCGTCCCAGACCCGGTGGCTTAAAACCCACACCGGGCGCGTGTGCGCGCGTGCCCAAGATCCCGAGAGGAGAATGGAGGAGAAGGGATTGCGGTGTGGCCATCCCCCCGGGGGGTGATTTCTCGCTTTCTGTCTCTATGTCTCTTTCTGTCTGTCTGGCGAGCGCACACGCCCTATAGCAAAAATCTCTCTCAAAAAAAAAAAAAAAAAAAAAAGAATGAAGATATGAATAGTAGATAGGATAAGTGTAAGGGAGGGGAGTTAGTGAAAGGGGTGAAGGGAAGAAATATTTAAGAGTCAAAAGAATATAAAGTTCTCTGTCTTAAAAAAATCTTCACATTTTGCTTTATTATGAAAAAGAAGAACATGGGCTATGGCTGGATTTAAATTCTGGCTCTTCTACTTACTACTTGAATGACTTTAGGAATGATTATCTTCTCTGTGCCTTAGGTTTTTTCATCAATAAAAGGGGAATAAAAGTAACCTCAGAGTTACTTTTAACTGAAGGATTTAGTACGTTCACTCTAAAGTAGTTCTTGATATGGTTGAATTTAGACCTATGACTTTATCTTTTTTTTTTTTCTGTCTTATTTTTCCTTGTGTTATTCGCTCCCCTCTTCTTTGGGGTTAAGAGACAATATTTTTGGAAATTTATCTACATAGCTTTTTAATTAATTGTGACTTTTTGGATCATTTTGTTAATGTTTTCTTTTTAAATATTGCAATATCCAGCCTTACTTTTAAAACCACCTATTAATGTTAATATTGCCGCTTCAAATGAAATGTAAGAACCCTATTTGTCAATTTACTAATCCTGTAATTTATGTTGCAGTTGTCATGTTTATTGTAACTACATACATCATAAATCCTACAATAGAATGTTATATATAATTTTTTGCTTTAAGCAGTTATCTGAGAGAGATTTAAATTATTCATGGAAAATGCACATTACAAAAAAATTATGTGTGTATTTCAGTTATTTTTTGCACCAAGATAAGCTCATGCCTTTCTTCCATTTTCCCATGAACTTTCTAACTCTTTTTATATATATTTCAAAGATATTAAATCTATACTTAAATTTATATTGGCCTATACATTTACCATTTCTGGCACACTACATTTCTTCATGGAGATTTTCATTCCTATCTGGTATCATTTCCCTTTAGCCTGAATATATCCTTTAGCTTTCTCTCTCTCTCTCTCTCTCTCTCTCTCTCTCTCTCTCTCTCTCTCTTTGGTAATACTGTTCTACTGGTGATAAATTTTCTGTGTGTTTTTTTTTTTTTCTGAAAGTATATGTACTTGCTCTTTATTCTGATAGGATATTTTCTCTGGATATAGACTTTTGTGTTGATTATTTTACCGCTATTATGTATTTTAAAGATATTTTTCCATTGTTTTTGGTCATCTATTTATTTTTTTTCCTAATGAGAACTCAATGATCAAGATAGTCTCTCTGTTTTCTCTCTCCCTCTCTGTAAGAAGTACAATATATAATTAGTCCAAAATAATTATACGATCTTAAGATTTCTTTCATTGGGTCCAGCAGTTAGTGTAATGGCTATGTCACTGGACTCCCACGTAGTCGACTGCGGTTCGAGTCCCGGACCCGGTGGCTTAAACTCACGCCAGGCACGTGTGCGTGCGTGCCCAAGATCCCGAGAGGAGAATGGAGGAGAAGGGACTGTGGCGTGACCATCCCCCCGGGGGGTGATTTCTCGCTTTCTATCTCTCTGTCTCTCTGTCTGGCAAACGCACGTGCCCTATAGCAAAAACCTCTTCAAAAAAAAAAAATGATTTCTTTCATCATGTTTAAGCCAAACTAGTAAACAGTATAATTAAGTTTAGTAGACACTTTGTAAAATAAATGATTATTTCGACAGTTAAGTTGTATTTTCTATCTGCTATGCAAACATAATTTTATAGCTCTTCTATGTGGTGCTAATAGCTCTTCTATGTGGTGCTAATGTCTCCCCAGACTTTTATAAATTAAACTTATTTTGTAGATTTACATGCAGTTGTAACAAATAATACATGGAGATCCTTTTGATTCATTAATTAATTTTTCAATGGTAACTTCTTACAAAACTGCAATACAGTATCAAAATCAAAAAGTTGTCATGGATACAGACAAAATATGGAACCACTGTTTTCTAATTACATGGATCCTTTATGATACTGTTTTATAGCCATATCTACCCCCATTCTTGTTCCTAGCCCCTAGAAACCACTAATCTCTTCATTTCTATAATTTTGTGTTTTCAATCATGTTATGCATAGAATCATACAATTTAGGGGGAATAGCTTTTTTTTTTTTCCTTTCACTTAATGCAGTTACTTTAATATTCACCCAAATTGCTGTATTAATAGTTCATTATTTCTATTGTTGAGTAGTTTTTTATGGTACAGATATACCACAGTCTATTTAGCAACTCCTGTGTTGAAATATATCTCTGGGTTGTTTCCACCTTTTGATTACAACAGATAAGCTTCTATGAATATTGTACATAGGGTTTTGCATGAAAATAAGTCTTAATTTCTCTGTAAAAATAAAAGGCCCAAGAGTGCGATTGCTGGGTAATACAACAGTCAATTTATGCAAAGTGTCTAACTGATTTCCAGAATGACTGTACCATTTTATATTTGTAACAACAATGTGTGAGCGATCTGCCTTCTTCACATCTTTACCAACACTTGGTGATGTCACTATTTCTTCTTTTTGCCATTTTGGTATCTCATTGTGATTTAAGTTGTAATGATATTTCATTGTGATTTTAATTTGTATTTGCCCAGTGGCAAATGCTGAACATCCTTTCGTATGTTTATTTGATATCTCCATATTCATTTGGTGCAATGTCTGTCTGTGGTTTTGGTTCATTTTTTAATTGGTCTGTTTGATTTTTTTATTGTTAATATTGTTTATATACTCTAGGTCCTATTTGTTTTTGGTTGGACATATTTTCTCTTTTTTTTTGGAGAGGTTTTCGCTATAGGGCGCATGCGCTCGCCAGACAGACAGAGAGAGACATAGAGACAGAAAGTGAGAAATCACCCCCCAGGGGGGATGGTCACTGCGCAATCCCTTCTCCTCCATTCTCCTCTCGGGATCTTGGGCACGTACGCACACGCGCCCAGCGTGAGTTTTAAGCCACCGGGTCCGGGACGCGAACCGCGGTCGACCACGTGGGAGTCCAGCGACATAGCCATTACGCTAACTGCTGGTTCCCCACATATTTTCTCTTTAGCTTGTTGAGTCATCCTCTTAACAGGTTGTTCCACATAACAAATATTTGTAATTTTGTGCAAATCCAATTCATCAAATTTTCCTTTTATAGACCATGCTTTTGGTGCCAAGTCTATAAACTCTTTAGCACTAGATTCTAAAATTTTTCTATTTTTTTAAAGCTTTTAGTATTTCTACAATTTATATATAATTCTGTTATACATTTTGAGTTACTTGGTATATAAAGTGTGAGGCTCAAGACAAGGTTCACTTGATTATGGATGTTGCTATGATTTGAGTATGAAAATTCATGTTGAAATTTGATTCTCTATGTGGCTGCGTTGGAGGTGAAAACTTTAAGAGGTGATTAGACTGATGAGAGAGAGATGAATGGCTTTCTGATGGCAATGAGTTAGTCTCTAAGAAGTGAGATATTTACCTTTACCTAGTCTTACACTTACTCTCTCTCTCTCTCTCTCTCTCTCTGGCACATATGGTTCTCCTTTTGCATACACCTACTTCCGCTTCTGTTTTCTGCCATGTTTTAATGCAGCACAAGACTTTGATCAAAAGCCAACCAGTTGTGGGAACCAGCAGTTAGCGTAATGGCTATGTCGCTGGACTCCCATGTAGTCGACCGCGGTTCACGTCCCGGACCCGGTGGCTTAAAACTCACGCCGGGCGCATGTGCGTGCGTGCCCAAGATCCCGAGAGGAGAATGGAGGAGAAGGGATTGCGGCGAGACCATCCCCCTGGGGGGTGATTTCTCGCTTTCTGTCTCTCTGTCTCTCTCTGTCTGTCTGGTGAGCGCACGCGCCCTATAGCGAAAACCTCTCCAAAAAAAAAAAAAAAAAAAAAAAAAAAGCCAACCAGTTGCAGCCATACAATCTTGGACTTCCTGGCGTAAAGAACAGTGAGACCAAATAAACTTTTTAAGAAATTATCCAGTCTCAGGCATTCTGTTATGGCAATACAAAATGGATTTAGGATAAAAGTCCAATTTTTCTGACAATATTTGTTGAAAGGAGGAACCTTTCTCTACTAAACTACTTTTTTTGATTTTGTCAAATATTAGTTGGGTATGTTTGTATAGGTTTATTTCTGGGTTCTCTGTTTTGTATCATTGATCTATTTGAAGCTATCTCTGATAATAACCATGTAGTCTTGATTACTGTATTTTTTCAAACTATTACTATATAATTATAAAAATCTTTACTATCAGGTATCAGGCAGCAGGGTTTTTCCTACTGTACTCTTTAAATAATTATTTAGTTAATGGTAGTGAGAGGTAGAGAGAGAGAGAGAGAAAGAGAAAGATAAGCACTCTCAACAGGGTCTCAAGCTGCGACTCTCTCCAAGCCTTCACAGCCAGCCAGAATCATGGGGCATACACATGTGGTGTACAGGTTGACCAGAGAACTGAACCTCCTATATGGATACAGCATTGCTTAATGCATTATGTTATTGCATTATGGGTACACCACTAATCTGACCCTCTCCCACTGTATTCTTATTTTTAAAAGATTGCTTTGGCCATTTTAGAATCTGTGCCCTTTTTGTTTTTTCATTTTGTTTTACTTTTTAGAAAGAGTTTTGCTATATGGTGCATGCACTCACTGGAGAGACAGAAAGAAAGTGAGAAATCACTCCCCCTGGAGGAGATGGTCACACCACAATCCCTTCTCCTGCATTCTCCTCTTGGGATTTTGGACATGCACGCACATGTGCCTGGCATGAGTTTTAAGCCACTAGGTCTGGGACTTGAACTGTGGATGACTAAGTAGAGTCCAGCACCATCAGCTAGTCCCAATTCTGTGCCTTTCTTTATAAATTGTAAAAGAAGCTTGTTTACGTCTACAAAAAAACTTTGCTGAAGTTGATAAAGATTTCATTGAAACCATATGCAATATATTTGTATATATATTCCAAATATAGATCATAAATATATTATGTATACCAAGTATTGATATAGATATATTCTAAATGTATATATCCCAAATATGTGTATATATATATCAATTATATAAATCATATATATACAAAAGTGTATAGTGAGTATATATATATATACACACACACACACACACACTTATCACCTATCTATGTATCAGTTCTTCTTGCTTAATAGCTATGCAATAAGTCTTAACTTTTTACCCTCATATCTCACTATGTAATCTTGCTCTGTCTTTCATACTCTTACCTCTTTCTGTATCACAGGCACAGGTTATCACAACGAACAATTCTTCTCATAGTATTCTTTTTTTTTCTTAGGTTTTTGCTACAGGGCAAATGTGCTCGGTGGAGAGAGAGAGAGAGAGAGAGAAAGACAGAGAAAATGATAGGGAAAGTGAGAAATCACCCCACGGGGAGGATGGCCATGCTGCAGTCCCGTCTCCTCCATTCTCCTCTTGGGATTTTGGAAACACACACATATGCCCCCAGTGTGAGTTTCAAACCACCAGGTCCAGGATTCAAACCACAGTCATGTGAGAGTCCAGCACCTTAACCACCATGCCACCTACTGGCCCCATTGTATTCTTTTTTATTTTATTTTATATTTTATTTATTATTATTCATACCTTAAATAGCTATACATCATTTAGATTGTGAAGAGACTTTACCCAGCATGATATACACCTCAGTCCAGCCTAGTTGAGACTATTATACATGTCCTCGTCAACAGATAATAAATCTTATCTGTGTCTTACAAGTGTCTTACCTCTCTATTTTCCCCCCTATAGATTTCCTTCCCTATACTCTTTCCCTCCCACACTCTCTTTCCACTTTGTCTCTAGTGTCTATTACAGTTTTTAATACTTTTATGTTTTCCAGTCTTTCAGTCTCTACCATAGAGTGTGGACAGTCGGTATATGTTAAGTGGAGACATACAATGTCTCTCTTTCATAGCCTGACTTGCTTCACTCAGCAACAAATCTTCCATATTCGTCCACTTTCTATCAAATTCCAGGGCCTTGTTGTTTTTTATGGCTGAATAGTATTCCATGGAGTATATGTACCATACCTTTTCAATACATTCATCCTCATCTGTTTGTGGACATTTGGGTTGGTTCCATGTCTTAGCAATTGTGAATAAGGCTGCAATGAAAATAGTTGTGCAAGTGCTTTTTGGACTGAGTGCTCTCATGTCCTTTGGGTAGATACCCAGTAGTGGAATTGCTGGATCATATGGTAGTTCTATTTAAAGTTCTTTGAGGAACATCCATATCATTCTCCATAGTGCCTGGACCAATTTATATTCCCACCAACAACGTAAGAGTGTTCCCCTTTCACCCCATCCCCTCCAGCACTTATCATTATTTGTTTTTTAATCGTCACCATTCTGACTGGTGTTAGGTGGTATCTCATTGTGGTTTTGATCTGCATCTCTCTTACAATGAGGGATGTTAAGCACTTTTTCATAGCTTTTTGGGTATTTGTATGCCTTCCTTAGAGAGTTGTTTATTCAGCTAATTATTAATCATTATTAATCATTTTCTTCTGGTAAGCCATCTGAGTTCCCTGTGTATTCTGGTTATCAGTCCCTTATCTGAGGCACAATTAACAAAAATTCTCTCCCATTCTGAGGGTTGTCTATTCACACTAATTACAGTATCTTTTGTTGTGCAGAAGCTCCTTAATCTGATGTAAGCCCACCTGTCTATGTATTCTTTTTATATGCTTTCTCTTGTGACTAAACAAGTTATTTTACTTAATATTTTAATTTTTAGGTTTAGCTACATGTTGACTGATTTATCTCTAGTTTGGGGGTTTTTTTTTGGTTCTGAGTAACACTTTATTTTTGATTATATCCAAATGCATTTTTTTATTCTCATATTAACAAGAATTTGGTTTTTGTTCTGGTTTAATTATATTACAAACAGTTTTACAATGAACATGTTTGTATAAGTCTCATCATGCATACTTGTGAGAATTTCTCAAAGTCATACGTTTAGGAATGGAATACTTGGTCTTTGGGCATGTGCTTCTTTAACTCTACTAAATGGTATCAAATTATACCAATGTATATCACCACTAGCAGTGAGAATAATTTTCTGTTACTCACATAATTTCACATCCTAGCCAATATTCGATATTTTAAGGCATTTTAATTTGTGCTAATTTTATGGATATGAAATTACTTTTCATTGTTTTCATTTGCATTTTTTGATTACTGATGATTCTGAGTTTTTCTTCACATGCTTATTGGACTTTCAGTTTTTCTGTTCTGTGGATTGCCTATTCACATATATTACCCCTGCCTCACATGATTCTTTGGCTAAATTTAAAATACTTTTTGCAAAGTATTGCAAATAGTGCATATTTTCTAATCAGGATACTCTGTGTGTGTGTGTGTGTGTGTGTGTGTGTGTGTGTATGAAGATAAAGAGATAACTTTCATGAGAATAAATTACAACTAAAACAAATGTTTTGGAAAACAGATTTTTTAATATAAAAATGATTGTAATTTAAAAATCAGAAACAGAAAGATATTTTTCTTTTTTTCTTCTTTTTTTGTTGTTTTTTTTTCTTTTTTCTTTTTCCTTGGACAGTATAGGTAGTACACTGCTCTGCATTTCTTTGTTACTCTGCTTTGATCATTCTAAACTGACAGTTATGTTTATGAGCTTACTGAACAGAGCTGAACAGTAACATCAGGGTGAACTGTTAACTCTACACGGAATATTTTATTCACCTTTTAAAATAAGAGAACCATAACCTGTTTTAACTGTTATTATAACTCTTAACCTCTCGTCAGTCATCCCAGTGTGTGTGCTCATCCTGTTAGCTAGCAATTTACTTAGCACTGAGGACTATGGATTTTAATTATTCGTAACGATCTATGATACATAAGTATGCATTCAAAGAAAATTTTAAAGCCACGCAATTCTTCTTAAACAATGTTTTTGTAATGGGAAATTATATTTTTACATTGCCTATTTCTAGACAACTGTAAACACCTTATAGATTAAATTGCTTCATTTACAGGATCTCGCAAGCTAGAGAGAGGGCATATTGTTCTTTATTTTATAAAAAGAAAAAACCTGAGGCACGAGACAGTTTTATGATTTTTCTCACATAAGAAGTAAGTAAAGGAACTGAGAATAGGATCAGTTCAAAGATTTCCCTCTAGATGACTACGCTGCTTCCAATTTATGTTGTTATTTATTTCAGAAATGTCCCTGAAGCCAGATGCCCTGGTAAACCTAGGATGTTCTTTTCAAATGCAATTTTACTCAGAACATCTCAACTGTAAGAGCTAAACCTTTCATAGAAATCATCATTTCTGCATGACCAAGTGGGCACTAATCAGATTTGAGAGAAATAAAACTGTAAATTGCACTCTTAAATTATTATTAGCTTCAATGTATACATGTTCGCTCAGCCTTGTTATTAATTGAGATTTCCAATTACCTGTTAAAAGCTTCAGGTAAGCATTTACATTTGTGTACACAGTTTCATCTGTTGTCACAACTCATATCTCCAAGACAGCTAGAAATGCTGTTAGCATCATGTGTGTCTTAAGAATTTCTTCAGCCTGCACCTCAGTATTTTAATAGGTAATCAGTAAAAAAGTGACTTGAAATGTACTCCTTCTGTTGTTGTATAAGTAAAACAACGTAATACCTAAGCAGATACTAAACACAGTTAGCCTTATGTCTCTGACCTCGTAACCATGCATTTAGAGTTCTGTTCTATATTACAGTGTAATTTTAACTTGCGTTGAAATCACTTTGAGTTCTATTATACCTAATCCATTTACATTTTGATGTAGCAGTTTTAATCTGCTTTTGTCCTAATTCTATATTCCTTTAACTTTACAGCCTAAGTTGAGAGTCCTGGCTTCTAATTAGAAGCATTTCCTGAAGCCAGCAGGGGGCATGGTGGTTAAGGCATTGGATTCCCCCATGATTGATCATGGTTCGAGCCCTAGACCCAGTGGCTTGAAACACACTGGCCGCGTATGCATGAGTACCCAAATTCCCAGGAGGAGAATGGAGGAGAAGGGATTATAGGATAGTCAATCCCCTGAGCAGGGGTGATTTCTCAATTTCCCTCTTACTGTCTCTCTGGAAAGTATATGTGCTCTATGACAACAATCTTTTTTAAAAAAACATTTCCTAAACTCTTCTTTCTCTGACCATCCTCTTTTTTTTTTTTCTAAGAGATATTTTTGCTATTAGATGCGCTTGCCAGAGTGAAAGAGAGAGACAAAAAGTGAGAAATCACAAATCACCCCCCAGAGAGGATGGCCATGCCGCAATCCTTTCACCTCCATCCTCCTCTTGGGATCTTGGGCACGCACGCACACGTGCCCAGCATGAGTTTTAAGCCACTGGGTCTGGGACTCGAACTGTAGTTGACTACATGGGAGTCTAGCGATGTAAACATTACACCATCTGCTGGTCCCATCTGTCCCTCCCTATTTCTGTCCCACTCCCTCTTCCTCTGACAGCTATCACTGTGAGCTGATAGTCATAATCTTTTAATTATCAACTATGTTGAAAATTCTCAAAACTTAATCTCCACCCTTGATCTCTGTATTGAGCTGGAGATCTAAATTTCCCCAAACTAACTCAACATATTCATGCCAATATTTCACTGAGATACTAAACTCAAGATATTCCTAACTGAACTCATTGTACGATGAACTCTGCCCTCCCATACTGATAAGCTGTTCCTGCTTTTGTATTTCCTACTTTCTCGCCAACCTCTCAGTTACCAATGGCAGAAATCAAATAATTATTTTAGATTCATGTCTTCATATCAGCATCCATATCTCATCAGTTATCAGAACATGTCAATGGTACCACATGATTTCTTCCATGTTTTCCCCAACTTCACATTTCTGACAGTCTGGTTAAATATCATGTCATCTCTTCTCTACTCCTGGTTTTCAATATTTCGCTCTTTTCTCTGTAATCTATTTTTCGCATTATTGATATATTTAGCTTACTAAAATTCTGATCTTGGGAGGAGTTGACTCCTAAAATCTTGTTCATGGTTCTATTATAGTACTTATTTCATCTTGATTTTTATTATAGCTGTTTATAAATGTGTTCACCTATTTGATCATAAGCCTTTAGAAAAAAATTGAATATAAATGTATCCCATTACCTGGCAATGCTTTGATAAATACTTCCTGAATTAATTTATGTCTGCAACTCTAAATATATTAACTACTTTTCAAAATGTATGCACTGTATGGGGACTGGATGTAGCGTAGCAGTAAAAGGTGATGTTCTAGGCTAGTGGGTGGCATTTTGGTTTAGATATTGGACTTTCACATGACCAATCATGGTTCGAGTCCTGGGCCTGGCAGCTTGAAAATCACACTGGCACATGTGTGTGCATGCTCAAAATACTGAGAGGAGAATGTATTGCAGTTTGGCCGTCTCCCGGGATGGATTTCTCACTTTCCCTCTCACTGTCTCTCTTTCTCGCTCTCATGGGCTGGCACACATGACCTATAGCAAAAACCTTTAAAAAAAAAAGGTGATGTTTTGCAAGGCTGATCTACTTGGGAAGGTGCTTGTTCAGGTAATACACCTCCATGAGTACATTGGGCATGTGCATGCACATGATCTGGGCTGCCTGAGGCTGGGGAAGGATTCCTGTGTTGAGACCCTGGTGGTCATGCTGCATCTCTGTTTCTCTTTCTATCTTTCATTTATGGAATAATGAAATAAACTTTTAAAGAAGGTCTGAAACAAGGTATACAACATGATACAATATGAAATTCACATTTAAAATACTACATCATAAATTTAAATAGTGGTAAATTTCTACTATACTTACCAATTTTAGTATTTCAAAATAAATTTTTAAATCACGATTTCAAATATAGTCAATAGAATCTACATACTGTGGTAATTTGATATTTCTGTCACTTAAATACATGAAAAACTTTTTCTTTAGCAGCAGAAATCTTAAGTAGTTCATTTTCTACTTGAGCTTATGTTTTCATTCATTTTTCCTAAGAGAATTATTTCTTAATGTAATGTAATTCTACTTGAAAGTGTTTCATTGATTACCTTATTATAATTTCTGCAACAAAAATATATGTATACTATGGGTCTGGCCCAATAGCACAGTGGTTAAGCCCTGTGCATCCAAAGCTGGATCGTACACAGCCAAACACAGTTTGAATTCTGGCTGAGATGGCTGAAAAAACATATTGGGCATATATAAGTGCCCAAATCCTGAAAGGAAAAAGAAATGGATGGAAAAAGAATCATGTTGTGGCCATGCTCCACCAGGGTTACTCTCTCTCTTTCTCTGCCCTCTGTCAGAAAAAGAGAATTGAAAAAATACATACACTTGTTGAATTTTACTTTATAAAATTTCCTCAGAACCTAAATACATTTTTTTTTCTTTTTTTGGAGAGGTTTTTGCTATAGGGCGCGTGCGCTCGCCAGACAGACAGAGAGAGACAGAGAGACAGAAAGCAGGAAATCACCCCCCAGGGGGGATGGCCACGCCGCAATCCCTTCTCCTCCATTCTCCTCTCGGGATCCTGGGCACGCACGCACACGCGCCCGGCGTGAGTTTAAGCCGCCGGGTCCGGGACTCGAACCGCGGTCGACTACGTGAGAGTCCAGCGACATAGCCATTACACTAACTGCTGGTCCGGAACCTAAATACATTTTTATAGAGAAAGTATTATAATTATTAATATACAATTAACAAAATAACAGAAGTGCATTTTATATTTTGTAAAAACACAATAAACAATGGGTCAGCAAGTGGCATGGTAGTTAAGGCACTAGACCTGCATGGGTTTGACCACAGTTCAAGTCCCAGATCTGGTCACTTGAAAATCATTCCAGGAATGTGTGCATGTATTCCCAAAGTTCTGAGAGGAGAATGGAGGAGAAAGGATTGCATTGTGGGCATCCCTGCTGGGAGGTGATTTCTCGCTTTCCCTTTTTGTGTCTTTCTCTGGTGAGCACACACACCCTATTGCAAAACGATATGTGTATAGGAACCAGCAGTTAGCGTAATGGCTATGTCGCTGGACTCCCACGTAGTCGACCGTGGTTTGCGTCCCAGACCCGGTGGCTTAAAACTCACGCCGGGCGCGTGTGCGTGTGTGCCCAAGATCCCAAGAGGAGAATGGAGGAGAAGGGATTGCGGTGTGACTATCCCCCCTTGGGGGTGATTTCTCGCTTTCTGTCTCTCTGTCTCTCTCTGTCTGTCTGGCGAGCACACGCGCCCTATAGCGAAAACCTCTCAAAAAAAAAAAAATGTGTATGTGTGTGTGTGTGTGTGTGTGTGTGGTGTATGTGTATATATATATATATATACACACACACACACACATATATATATTTATAAAACTTTATTGGGAATGTATTACTTATTTCAACACATGGGGATGCTTTTGTACACAGTTCATGTAAGAATAATAAATATTACTTATTGCTAGGATGGAACAGGAGTCAGCATCAATTGTGTTATTTCTGTTCATTTTCATAGACATGAGCACTGAAAAATTTGGTCACCTAAATAAGTATATGTGAATGGAAGGGATTTTATTATAAAGATTCTTTGATCTCTTTTTGCAGGGGTCAGTAGACTATGGCCATCAGTCAACATTAGTGTTTTTTTTTTGTTTACCTCTTTCAGCACTTTACATATAGTGAGTATGAGTGCAATGATATATAGTTCAGGGCTGTTTTAAAGTTGTGTGCTTAGCATATGTACATGCTTTCAAAACCAGACATTGCTTTTGTTTTGACCATTTTAGAGCTGCCCAGTATAGCTCATGTCAAATAGTTTCAATCTCAGGACCATGATAAGCTGTTGATGTGCAGCTTTCAGTACATGGAAGTTGATGGCTAATTAAGAGGAATAAGAAACAATTGTACAAACAGATAATTGTGAGTTTATTCTAAGTATTCTCAAATAATTTGAATAATGTTAATAGTAGTGATATAGCATCCTAGCAGCTAATTGAATTTCCTGGCCACATTTTTGCTCAGAACACAACATCAAGAGAGCACATGGCTATCAAGTTGTCCTGAATATTCAACTGAATTTCAGGACTGTTCCCCCTGGTGGCTTGTTTTCCCTCTATCTCTGTCTCTCTCTGGTGAGCATGAATGCTGTGTAGCAAAATAAAAAAAAAAAAAAAACATAATGCTAGATAAAATTAAATAAATAATTTTTAAGAAGATGAATAACTGGTACCAGCAGGTGGTGTAATGGTTGTGTTGCTGGACTCTCATGTAGTCAAACGCAGTTTGAGTCCCGCATCCAGCGGCTTAGAACTCACATCAGGTGCGTATGCTTGTGTGCCCAAGTTCTCTAGCGGAGAATAGATGAGAAGGGATTCCGGCGTGGCCATTCCCCCAGGGTGTGATTTCTCACTTTCTGTCTCTGTGTCCCTCTGTCTCTCCAGAGAGTGCACGTGTCCTATAGAAAAAAATCTGTCTCTTTAAAAAAAAAGTAATTATTTATATGAGTATGTCAGACTCATCGCTATTTTGCATTTTTCTTTCATATTAAAATATTAGTCTTCACTGAGAAAGTATATTCATGTTGGTAAATTCAGTTAGAATTTGTCATTCATTGGAGGCCAGAAGATGGTGTAATAGTTATGTCACTGGAATCCTATGTAGTCAACCGTGGTTTGAGTCCCAGACCTTTGGCTTGAAACTCACTCCTGGCTCATGCGCATGCGTGCTCAAAATCTCAAGAGGAGAATGGAGGAAAAGAGATTGTGGCATGTCCATCCTCCCCTGGGGGGGTGATTTCTTACTTTCTATAGCTCTGTCTCTGTCTCTCTGGCGAGCGCACACTCCCTGTAGCAAAAATCCCTCTTAAGAAATTGTCATTCATTAATTCTACATAGATTAAATATGATTAGGTACAGAATAGATAATAAGGCAATGGAAAAGAAATGATGAATAGATGTGATTCCTATCCTCAAAGACATTTTCTTTATTTTTGTTTGAATATGCTTATTTTTTTTGTAATCAGAAATTTAAAAGTTATCCACATACTTCATAAAATATTATTCTCCTTTTTTTTCTAGAAGTTCTGCATATATCCTGTTTTTTGGAGAAAGTTTTGCTATAGGATGTGTGCACTTTCCAGAAAGACAGAAAGAGACAGAGAGACAGAAAGTGAGAAATCACCCCTTGGGGGGATTGGCCACGCCGCAATCCCTTCTCCTCCATTCTCCTCTCAGGATTTTGGGCACACGTGCACATGCATCCAGCATGAGTTTAAGCCACCGGGTCTGGGACTCGAGACGCAGTCGACTACATGGGAGGCCAGTGACATAGCCATTATGCCAACTGCTGGTCCCTACATTCTTAGTCATTCTGAAATTCTGTGTCCAAAATCCAGTAAAATGGTTGTAGTTGACATACTATTAAAAAGCACATTTTTGATAAGTTAATATAGAGTATTGTACAAACAAATATTTTGACAAATGTTTATCTTTGTCTTATTGTAAAGGGGACACAAGCAAATACACAGTTATATCTAAATTATAGTATACTAGAAGAACATATTAGAAAAAATAAGGTTAGAGATGCCTGGCATCCAAGAAAGTATTATTTGAATTTATTTAGATGGTCAGTTTAGTACTTCTTGGTCCTACCACATAATATTTACATGTCTATTATAACATTTCATTCATTCTGCCTCGTATTTAGTGTATCATTGTGTTTTAGAGGCAGTTTGTCTAAAACACAGATCCTGACCCCAAGGAGTTTACTAGGAGGTTACCAATCTAGATAACAAGAAAGCAGTTGATGTTTAATTGCCAGTGCTCACGTACATTCCTGGAATTCATCAGAAGAATCACCTGTATTTAAGATCTTCTCTAATTATTTACATGTAGAGTAGCAGCAATGAGCTCATGATTATATATGCTAACACTGAGGTTAAGGAGCCTTATCTAATGGAAAATAGGTTGGAACGTTGAAGATTGTAATAACCTGTTTATAATTCATATAAAAGTCAACTATAGGGACCAGCAGTTGGCGTAATGGCTATGTCGCTGGATTCCCATGTAGTCGACTGCGGTTCGCGTCCTGGACCCGGTGGCTTAAACTCACGCTGGGCGCGTGTGCGTGCGTGCCCAAGATCCCGGGAGGAGAATGGAGGAGAAGGGATTGCGGCGTGGCCATCCCCCCTGGGGGGTGATTTCCTGCTTTCTGTCTCTCTGTCTCTCTCTGTCTATCTGGCGAGTGCACGCGCCCTATACCAAAAACCTCTCAAAAAAAAAAAATGTCAATTGTATGCCTGTGAGTGTGTATTTACTAACTTCTGAGTATGAGAAAAAATCTACTGTATTAGAGTTCTCTAGCAATTGGTTATGTGTGTGTACATTAATATGTATGTGCATAAATATAATGTATGTGTGTGTATATACATATATATATACACACACCGGCTTTCCGTTGTAGAAGCGTTTATCTCTGTACAAAGTAGTGAGTCTCATCAGATCTCTAAGAACCTTGGGCACAGTTATTACTGAGCAGTGTGGTGATTTGGATTTAATTCAAAACATGCCTTGTTGCATCCTTTCATAAGGACTTTCAAACAAAGAAAATAAACCTTTAACAGTGCCTGTGAAAGTAAAGGGCACGATAAGGAAGTGTTTGTACGGGCATGGAGCCAGAATGGACTATCCATTTTCAAGCTTTGGTCACTGGAGAGAAGAATCTCTTTTAACCCAACCGGCTTAGAACAGCACTGCCCTTTTCTTTCATATGGAGCCTTAAAATATAATTTGTCCATCCCCTACTGGTGTTGTGTGTGTGTTTGCGTGTGTGTGTGTGTATGTACTTGCATCTGTGTGTGTTGTCCAAGTGTGTGGGTAAGCAACATACGTTCTTACGTCTCTGAAATTGCTCAGGTTTTCACATTTTCAGATGAGCTTTGTAAATAATAACTATAAACCTGCACAAGAAGACTGGTGACAAGATGCTTTTCCCTTAATGAATCACTTTCAAAATTTCCATAAGAATCCCAAAATAGATTATAATGAATTCCTCTGTCAAAAATTCTCCTAGGACAAAGTGGCACATTTTTAGAAGTGGGCTACCAAGAAATGAATCTACCAGGGGGAGGGGCGATGGAGAGAGTCTAGGAGGAAGTGACTTTAAACACTTTGCCTTTCCCTTCCTTGCCTGGATTTTGAGCTGCAGCTCCTGTACTTCGGTTAGCGGAGAAGCTGGGTTAGATATTTGCAAGTCCAGGCGGGAGGGCTAAGAGCCTGCGAATCTAGCAGCTGGAGTGTGTTGTGGTTGCTGCTTTCCTGTGCTAAGCTGATTTACTTGTTTAAGGTCTGACCTCATCATCCTGTCAGTATGGGTTCCCACCTACACTGTTAGCTGCAGCTCTCAGCTTCAGCTAGAAGGCTAGAAGTATTCAGTGTACCATAGGCAGCGGGGGAGGGGAGAGAACACAAAAAAGACTGCTCTCTCTCTCTCAGCACTTGTGCTTTTGTTAGTTCTACAGAACAGGCAGTGAAACAAGAGATAACAAAGGCTCCGTTTCCTTTCTGTGAGAGAAGGCTTTTTGTCTTTCCTCGCGTAACGATGTCAGTGTCCGGCAAGAAAGAGTTTGATGTGAAACAGATCTTAAGGCTACGCTGGAGGTGGTTTAGTCATCCTTCTCAAGGTTCGCCCAACACTGGAAGCTGCCTTCAGCAGGAAGGATATGAGCATAGAGGGACCCCGGTTCAGGGCAGGTTGAAGAACCACTCTCGGGACAGAAACGGACTGAAGAAAAGCAACAGTCCTGTCCACCACAATATACTGGCGCCAGTGCCAGGACCGGCCCCTGCCCGTCAAAGAGCCCTTCAGAATTGGCACCAACAAAACCTGATAGAACATCTCCAAGCAAATGAAGATATTCCTAAAGCAGTTCCACAGGAGAATTTATTCAAAGAAGCTTGTGAGAAACACTCACAAGATTTGGAGATGATGGCCGATGACAATATAGAAGAGTCTACAGCAAGGTAGGAGTTTTGGGTTGCATAAGTGAATACCGTAGCCTCAGTTAACTTATCTTCTAAGACCTCACTCAGTGTTTAAATAGAAAGTGTTGGATTATAATAATCTGAATTTATAGCCAATCAGGGTCTGCAAGAAACTCCCTCCTCTAAGTCTATAAAGGAAAAAAAGTAATAATGCATGTTCTGCTAATTAATGGAAACTTATTTTTAGGGACTGTGAGTTTACTTCTCCTATTCCATTACTGTTCTATTAAGAATTCTGTTTCAGTTCTAAGAGCTGTTCATTATCATTACTAATTTTCTGTTAATTTCCTCTCTAGGTTAGATGTTCAGATAGTTGTGATTCTTTATGCCAGTGCCATGAATCATGTAATCACTCTCTGACTTAGTTAAGCCAAGTTTGGCATAATAAAAGCTCTGGGTGTTCAGCACATCCTTATCTGTTTCCTACTACGTTCTTGCTATATTGATTCTTGAAACTATGCTATCTTATGGGAGAATATGGAACAGTTCCCTTTGGCATTTGAGATGCATTTCAAGTTGGAGTACTTTCATAGCTAGCTTGCAATAATGAATCTATTCTGCATAAAGCAAGGACTAAAATGATGCTTACAAGAAAGAGATCTTAAAGTAGGAAATGGAACATGTCAGCTATTTCAGGGCAATAAAATGGAATAAGTGGTGATAATGTAGTGTAGTTTGGGTATAGCTCACAAAAACATCTTTATTTTTGTGTCCATCAGCATTATTTGAGTGAAAAAAAAATTATGTCGTGCCCTCTAATGTTGCCAACTGTAACTTAATATGATGGATTTTTACCTCTGTGGTTTTTATTTTTCACTTTCAGAAATTTTTATATTCCCGACATGTTTTAGACACAATTGATGATCTTGGCAATGTAATTAAATGCAGAGTGCTATTGAAAAAGAAGTATTTTTGATGTGTTCTAAGTCATAGAACAGTTGAACATTGGAACTAGGCTAATTTATTGAAAATTTGGATATTTGGCCTGTTGTGTCTTTACATAAGTATAGAAGAGAAAGCCTGGCAAATTTGCTTCTTGATAAGAGTTTTCCTAATATATCTGCGTGACAGGGTCTTGCTTTCATAAATTATAAAACATAGTACTAGAATAAAAAGCAGCATAATAACATTATGGCAAAAGACAAGTCAACTGTGTAAAATGACGCCTTTATTTGAACTCAGTTTTGTTTACGTGTAAGGATGCAAAAGACTCTGTGAAATTACTTTCAGTATTATATTAGATTGTCTGATATAGAATTATTTAAAAAATAAAGTGTGTGTGTGATATTTTTACGTATTTTGTGATTACCCAAGGAGATGCTATGTAACTGTTGGGAATGCAAATTATACTTGGTACAACTAACAGGACTTTCAAAGTAATGTAGACTCCATAGTTTTAGTTTCGGCAGATTTTCAAATTCTCACTCCTCACCATGAACAACAAATTTTAAACCTGCTGAATTTGAAAGCTAATAAATGCATCTAGCTTCGCTGTAAATAAACTTAAATTATTACTGTGACGTCCTAATAAAATTCTTTGAGGATCTATGAACTGATTGTCAATGTGGGAATTTTTACAACACATTATATATATTTCTCTTTTTATTTTATTCCTGATATTTTTCATGTTTGAAACAAATATTTTATTAATAATCCTATAGTTTCAGTGGAAAGTCAATATTATCATAAAATAAATACAGGAAGTATCTTAAAATAAATATGGGAAAACACGTTTTATAGATGTGCCAAGGAATAGGTGGAAGGAAAGAGAGTAAATTCAGGACACTAGTAATTGAAATATGATGGTTTATCACCCTCTCATTACCCATTCTAAATCTCCATATCTTGGTCCAGGAGAGTCTGACAAGGATTTTTTTGATGTGTTGCTTCTCTAATGCCTATCTTCAACAAGATTATGGAGCAGAAGAAAGCTATCCTGACAAGTTGGCAGCAACTTGTGATCACCTCAGTATAACTCTTGTGGCTCAGAATAAGAAAACAGTAGTCAGTTAGGAGAATTATCACACTTATATAAGATGGGCTCTGACACCTGAGGCAAAGCAACGGTCTTTAAGACATCCTACTTTCTTCTAATAATATCGGGAATGAACAGAGAATGGACTAAATTACAAACATGCGTTATAGTAGAATAATTCACGATTAATCCTAAAAAGGATAACAAAGTTCATATATTAGTTATATTAATATTTTGATTGGGGAATTAAAAATACAGATATATTCCTATGTGGTTGAATTATAAGTATGTAATGCATTTAGGAATAGCCCTGTATTTTATTCCCATGCTGAGACTATGCACATTCCAGTATGCCTGTCATCAGAGACCTGGGCTCAATTATCATTTTCTTTTTGTCCTAGTTATCTATTAACTCTGCATGTTTGCCTCTCCATAACTGCCTTGCTCAAATGTCCTTTTTTTTCTTCATGTCAACCATAGCGTTCCAATCAAAATAACTTTTTTTTAATCCCTCTGTTGTGATTTTCCTGGCTTAGCCTCTCAAGCACAGGCACAGATCACCATATCTGGCTTTTAGAGTGGGCTGCAAATTGAACTGAGGCCTCCTATGTGGCCTCAACCTGCAAAGCAGCAGCATCTTACCAATGCGTGCCTCTGTGGTTGGGTCAAATATTTTAAAAATGTATTATGATCATTCTTCATATATGATAGAATATTTATAGAATCATATATGCATGTGTGTATGTGAATGTATTTGCAGGTGCTCATGAAGAGATGATTTCGTAGTTGAGTGTCAGTGTTATGATATTAACATTATGCTAAACTTCATTTAAAATAAACAAAAGCAGTTATCTCCTCATTGTGTTTGAAGACATCGAATCTAATGCAGATGACTTGTTTATCGGCCCTACGCTTGTCCTAGTACAAAACTGGAAGTCCATAAAGCTGCTTAGCTATAAAGAATTGATGGGCATGGGGATCATGCCGTTACATTAACTGTGAGAGTTTTAGGTTTCTGCATAATCTATTAACCATATTGACATGTGACTTTGTATGTTTTTGTCAGTGTTGCACTGTTCGAGACTCCAAATTCTCTTTCTACTTGAGCCCTTTCCAATTTTCAAGTGAGGTTTGCCTAGAAAAAAAGAGCTGCTCATGTTCTATAAATTGATATCCCTAAGAAAGGAGGACTAGAGTAATAAAACTTAAAATTCAGCAATATTTATTCCATAACTATTTTTTGAGAAAGAGTTTTGCTATAAGGTGTGTGTACTTGCCAGAGAGACAGAGAGAGATAGAGATACAGAAAGCTTCCTTGGGGGGATGGTCATGCCACAATCCCTTCTCCTTCATTCTCCTCTTAAGATTTTGGGCATGTCCACATACTTGCCCAGTGTGAGTTTTAACCAGGTCCAGGACTCAAACTGTGGTTGACTATGTGGGAATCCAACAATACGCCATCTGCTGGTCCCTTATTCCACAGATATAGAATACCAGTTTTCCATAGTGCCAGGCACTATCCTAGGTGTTAGGCATAAAATAGGATCAAAATAGAAAACTATTTTCATGGAATATATGTTCTAAAGGAGACATAGAGGTAATAAAAAATAAGCTAAACATTATTTATTTATTTATTTATTTATTTATTTATTTATTGGAGAGGTTTTTGCTCTAGGGTGTATGTGCTCGCCAGAAAGACAGAGAGATAGAAAGCGAGAAATCAACACCCAGGGGGATGGCCATGCTGCAATCCCTTCTCCTCCATTCTCCTCTCGGGATCTTGGGCACACACGCACATGCGCCCGGCGTGAGTTTTAAGCCACTGGGTCCAGGACTCGAACCGCGGTCGACTACATGGGAGTTCAGTGACATAGCCATTGCGCTAACTACTGGTCCCAACATATATTATTTAAATGATTATAATTAATTAGATGGACTAGAGTGAAGGAGGGGTGCTCTTTCAGATGGAGGGATCTCATTCTGATAAGGTAACATTTAAGCAGAGATTTAACAAAAGTAAAGGAAGAGAAAGGATGTCTGGCTTAAGAATTTGAAGAAGTGAAAGATTACTTGCTTCTATGCCACAGGGGTTTCCTCAACTACCATACATTTTTTTCTATACAAATCAATGCCACATGTTCCCACACAGATCATTGATTAATGTCCAGAACATCTCTTAACTTATTGGTGAACCAAAAAGTATACCCTGCCCTCTTGTTCATTATATTGATTTTTAAGATCAAATGCAGGAGTCAGCAGGTTCCATGATGGTTAAGCAACTGGACTCCCACATGGCTGACCATGATTCAAGTTCTGGACCTGCTGTCCTATAAATCATGCTGTGTGCACATGTGTGCATACCCAAAATCCCTGGAGGAGAATGGAGGAGAATAGATTGCAGCATGGCCATACCCCCTAGGAAGCAATTTCTCACTTTCCTTCTCACTGTCTCTCACTGGCCAATGCATAAACCATATGGCAAAAACCTTAAAAAAAAATTGGGGTCAGTAGATGGCATAATGGTTACATTGCTGGACTCCCACATGGCTAACTGTGGTTTGAGTTCCAAATGTAGTGGCTTGAAAATCACATTGGGTATGTGTGTGTGCATGCTCAAGATCCCAGGCAGAGAATGGAGAAGGGATTGCAGCGTGGCCGTCCCCCTGGAGGGTGATTTCTTACTTTTCCTCTCACTGTCTCTCTCTCTCTTCCTGTTGAGCCCACACACCCATGGCAAAAACCATAAAAAAAAAAAGTCAAATGTATTGCCCGTGGACACAGAGGTGACTTTCCAGCCATCCTGTAACCATGGTGCCATTTTGTCCTCTGTGGATCTGGCTATTCAGTCTGTATGCCTCATGTACAGAGGTCTATGCCCTTTGTGGTAAACAGACACATGATAGTGTATTTGCTTTCTTAACAGAACTATTCAGTTAGGGCCAAAAATATTGTGTGTCTTCATCCCATCTGTGATATGGAAACTGCTTAAGAAATATTCATGCATAAGGGAAATCCTGAATTTAAAACAATGCAACTTATTGTAAGATTCTTTCTCATAAAATAGAGAGCAAGCTGTATGGGTATTTTCAGGGAGGAGCTTTCTAGGAAGAAAGAAGTTTCAAGGGCCCTGAGATGGGAGTGTGCTTAGTATGTTCAAACACAAGGAGGCCAGTGCATCCAGCATACGGTGCTCATCAAAGAGAGAGGATAACTTTGGAATGGTAGCAATAATAAAACAATAGTAATATAACATTAAAAATAAGAAGTGGGACCAGCAGTTGGCATAATGGCTATGTCTCTGGACTCCCATGTAGTCGACTGTGGCTTGAATCCAGGGCCCAGTGACTTAAACTCATGCCAGGCGCGCGTGTGTGTGCACCCACGATCCTGAGAAAAGAATGGAGGAAAAGGGATTGTTGCATGGCCATCCCCAGTGGGGGGTGATTTCTCGCTTTCTGTCTTTGTCTTTCTGGCGAGCGCACATGCCCTATAGCAAAAACTTCTCTAAAAAAAAAAAAAAAAGAGAGAGAAAAAAAAGAAAATAAGTACCTTTAGTAAATACTACATGCCAAGGATACAACACTTTACATACATTTTTCTCATGCTCCCGAGAAAAATCTTTGAATATGAAGATTGTGTCTACCAGTATTTCTCTAGATATTATTTTGTTGAATATCTGTTGTTGATGCTTGTCTTCTTAAAAAACAAAAATAATGATTTTTCTAAAGTTCAGAGCTAGGTCTGATTTACTGAACTTTATGCTGTGTAATTCAGTAGAGAGTACTATGTCAAAGGAAAGAATAAAGAACAAACTAATGTAGTATCATTGTTTATAGGAAATCTAACAATAAGTCTGTTTGCTTATGGCTTAAAATATGCCATACAAAATTACATAAGCTACTCAGTTGCTTTACTGAATTTAGAAAATTTCAACAAATAATTTAAAGGTAATAAAATAATTCCTAACTCTTATAGAGATGGAACCTCTGTTGGTTGATTTCAAATCCTTACTTGTCACATCCTCACTCCTCAGAATGCAGTGCCATGGTCCTCATGTTTCATTCCTGTGTGTGTGTGTGTGTGTGTGTGTGCGTATAAATATATGGTATTATATATATTAGAAATATGTGTGTGTGTATATATATATATATATATATATATATATATATGTATATATAAAAAACTTAACATTCATTAAAATAAATTTAATATTTGAAGAAATCTCAACTCTAATCTAGGGATCTGGAGATACTTTAGGGCCATGTTCCTTTAATATTATGATTGAACCCTTGTAATTATTCTGATATTCATGAGGTGATTACAGCTTCATATCTGCATTTGGAAATAAAAATAAGAAATCAAATATATTTTAATATTTGGTATGTAACTTTGAGAGAACATATTAGTTACATTGACCATCTGGTACAAATTGCCCAACCCAGTCACTTACTACTTTAATTTGAAGTTTATTTGTTTATTTATTTATTTATTTTAGTTTTGTCTATAGGGCACATGTGTTCCCCAGAGACGGCGGGGGGGGGGGTGATGAAGAATCACCCCCTGGGTGGAGAGATGGCCGTGCTGCATTCCCTTTTCCTCCCATCTCCTCTAAGGATTTGGGGCATGCATGTACATGTACCCAGTGTGACTTCAAGTTGCTGGGTCTGGGACTTTAACTGCCCAGTTGGCTATGTGGGATCCAGCACTTTACGCTCCATGCCACCTGCTGACCCTGAAAGTTATTTCTTAAACTTGCATGGCCTCCTTCTGTCTCTTGTAAGGCATCTTTGTCTTAATGGTAATCTTTTAAAATAATTTTCAATGACTTCATCAGTCAAAATGAGGTTGCAATGTTTTATATACGTGTTTGTGTGTGTGCGTATATATACACATCAGCGTGGCATTCTTGTATTTCAAGGAGAAGGAAAACTGAAATCAAAGAATAGGACTGGAGAGCACCAGGCTCACAATATAGAAACTTAAGTCAAAATATAATATTTTTCAAGGTGAATCTGGGGCATCTTGTAATGGCTGAAAATAAGTGCTAAAATAATAATATTAGTGGTGGTGTGTAAAAGGGATACAGAAGCCAATTGAAAGTGTTCCCAGTAGTGCAAACTGGAACAATTTGAACAACAAAATAAAGTAGTATTGGATTAGACCAAAGCATAAAATAAGCACCCATGAGTCCATATTGATATGAATAAATGATTGAATAAATAGTTGAGAAAGAAATGACAAATCTCTCATGTAGAATTCTAAATCATATTATGTGGGTACTCTGCTCCCAAGGAGGTAGTACAGAATACCAGGCCTTTAATGTAGGCTACACACAGCGACTTCTTTTCAATGAGTGAGTATAGTGCAGAAGGTGGGCAAGGAGGTGTATATTTCCATTCTAAGTGGAGAAACCTGACAAACATTACCTTATCCAGGCAAAGAAGATTAAAATCAAAAGTATTCAGTCATGTCAACAGTATGTACACTTGATATGATGTGATGAGAATGACATGTGCCCTCTACTTCTGTCCTCTTCCTCCTCAAAACCCATCACCCCAATTTAATCATAAAAAAGAGTCAAATTATAATAGGGAAACATTCTACAAAATATCCAGTTAGTAGTTCTGAAACTGTCAATATCATCAAAAGCAAAGAAATTCTAAGAATTTGTTATAACCAAGAGGGGCCTAAGGAGGTATGACAAATAAATGTAATATGGAAAAGAAAAGGGATTTTTGGTAAAAATAATAATAATAATAATAATAATAATAATAATACAAATAAAAAATACTGAGCAAATCTGAATAAAGGTGGACTTTAGTTATTAGTTTATCAACATTGGTTACTTAGTTATAACATATTTACTATTCTAATATAAGGTGCTAATGATAGGGGAAATTGTGTGTGAGGTATTTGTGGCCTCCACTATCACGAAAAATTACAGATTTTCTGTTAAACAAAAGATGAAAACAAGGAAAAAAGCCATGATACCTAGCAGGGGCTATCTTAGTAAATAGATTTCCTTAAAAAAATACTAGAATACCATTGTGAAAACAATATTTACTGCTGTCTGTTTGACCTATTGTGTCTGGTAACTAGTTAAAAGGATACCAAGTCAAAATCACTTGGCCATTATTGCCTCTACTACGTAAATCCTATACAGTGGCAGCAAGATAATATCCTAAAGCAAGGATCTTCCAAACATTTTGGCACCAGGGACTGGTTTCCTAGAAGACAATTGTTTTCATGGTTTGGGGGTGGTGGTTTTAGGATGATTCAAGCACATTACATTTATTGCACACTTTAGTTCTATTATTATTACATAGTAATATATAATGAAATAATTGTAATTGTACAACTCACCATAATACAGTATTTGCAGCCGCTCTCCAGTGCTAGCATTGTCACACCAGCTCCACGTCAAATTATCAGGCATTAGATTTTTATCAGGAGCATGCAACCTACATCCCTCATATGTGCACTTCACAATAGGGTTCATGCTCCTCTGAGAATCTAATGCTGATCTAACAGAAGGCAGAGCTCAGGCAGTAATGCTAGTGATGGGGAGTGGCTGTAAATACAAATGAAACTTTGCTCACTTGCATGCTGCTCTTCTCTTGCTGTGTGATCCCATTCCTGATAGGGCATGGACCAGTTGGGAATCCCTGTCCTAAAGGCAATCTTAGGATGATACTTAGCTAAAGTTCTGAAAACACCTAGAAAATACATGTCAAGTCCTATCTAGATTGTACTAATTGTGGCTATAATTCAGTGCACCAATTTTAAGGATATAACAAGTAATAAGGTCACAGTTGATTATAACAGGAACTAATTTTTTTAAAAAATTATCACTTAGGGTACCATGGATACCAATGAAGTGACCTGTATTTACTGGTACTTTCAAATCAAATCATGGCCTGCCCACCCCCACTTTTTTTTTCAGTTTCCTTACATTACTGTCTATCGTTTATCTTTCTATAGGAAAATAAATAGTGGCATGTATAAGACAAGCTTTCTTGTATAAAAATCATCATCCCATGTCAAATGAAAAATATTGTCATTAAGTATATTTCATTTATTGTGATTCTGTTACATTCAGATAATGATTAAATAAAGAGAATCGGAAATATGCCGCCCTAATGATTGAAAATAAGATTTTATTAGTACACATAAAAAGAACTACTTAAAGGATCAGGTGGGGGCAAAATGGTAAAGCAACTGGATCAACATGGGAAAATTCCCGGGTTTGCATCCTGGGCACATTTGTGCCCATGGTCCAGACCACCTGAGACTGGGGGGTGATTGTAGTATGAAGACCATGTTGTTGGTGCCCCCTTTGTCTGACGGAAGAAATAAATAAATAAACTTTTAAAAAGATAACTAACAAAAGGTGACTAGGAGTGAGAAAACCTAAATCAAAGAGTTTTCAGTTATCCAATGGTCTGTGATGAATAGGCATTACTGAAATTTTAAACAAAAAACATTGCATAAGGGTTTACACTAGAAACACAATAAAAATATATTTCATATATATAATTATCATTTACACTGGAAGGGAGGAGTACATTTAAAAGTAACTTTATTTATTTATATATTTATTTATGAGAAGTGAACTCATAGTTTTTATAACTCCTGGTTGACTTTTTTAGTGTCTCATTATTGGTCATAGCAACTTATCCTTTGCGTGCTAACAAATGTAATGGTGTAAGAATGAACCTCTTCCTTGCTCTCTGTCTGTTACTATGGCTTCCTTGGTAGCCATACTAAGTACCTTGAAAACCTTTTCAGCAAATCTTTAATGTAAGTGATTCATTCTTGGTCATGCTCCTACTAGCTTACTAAATGGAAGCTATCTCTTAACTCTTCTGACTTCCTTTTCCCTGTCCTGTACAACTTGACTGTTGTTAGCATAATATGAAGATGTCCTTTTCTGATTAATATTGATTATAAAAACTGTAACAATACTAGTAAACAACTACATAAGTTGTCACATGAAATTTTAAGCAACACAACTGTTTAATACAGGTCAAAGTCTTGTTAAAAGAAAAAAAATAGACAAATCTGCTTTAGCAGACTTTAATTGAGCACAAAATTATTCACATATCAGGCAGCCCCCATAATGATTTGTGAGGAACTCTGAAGGGCTGCATGGCCCAGTAACTTTTATGGTCAGGAAAAAGAAAGTGCTGTAAGAAAACAGAAGTGAGAGAAATAAGGTACTAAAGCAGCTAGTTTAGTTACAGCTTGGTGCTTGTGTGAACACATTTTAAAGGGTGCGCTGTTTGCAATTGACTGAAACATGGCTATTGTGATTGGCTATGACTCACTCATTTGTTAAGGAAGCAGATTCCCAAGTGGCATTGCGGTTTGTTTACAAAAATTCAAGTAGGTGAGTAAGGAGGCCTCCTAAGGCCAACATAGTCTGTTGCCATATTCAATAAGCCAATCACTTAAGGGTAGAATTCTTTCTTCTTTTTTCCCTCCATTCAAGAAGTAATCATTGAACCCCTATTTATATTCATTATGCTTTTCTAGGAGCTTGAAGGAATAATAAGAAAAATAATGCATGCCTTTCCCGCTAATGTCTTCCAGTATGTTTGGACAGATAAAGTGTATTTATTTGCAAGGTTTCATGGCAATAAAAAAGAAGAATATTGTAAGTAATCTAAGTTGCTTAGTCATTGAGACTTACAGGCATTCAAAGGCAAGAAAGTCCTTCTGATCAGAGCAACCTGGGAATGTTGTTACATAAGTAGGAGAAATTATTCAAGATGAATCTTGAGGAACAGATACCATTTTAACACAGATATGGAAAGAATAAATTGTAAGTAGAAGGAAAAACAGAGAGTGTTTTTCTATGCAAAGACAATGAAGCAGGGACATTTAATGTGTACTTAAATGGCAGACTACAGATTAGTAGAAGTAAATGACACATATTGGAAAATAGTACAAAACTAGGCTGGAAAGATAGGTCAGGGTTAGATTACAGAGGGTCTTAAAAGACAGAATAGGGATGTTGTCTGGACTTTACCTTAAAAGTCACAGTTTGTAAGTCCCCAAGAAAGCTCTGAAATAGTTTGTGTTTGTGAATAGTTTTAGGGAGAGATTTCAGTCAGATTCACAAAATTTCAATTTCTCAAGAAGATGTAAGTTTTGTTGGTATTGTTAGACAGTGAAGAATCAGTGAAAGCTGTCAAAGTACAAAATGAAATTAAAACAATGCAAAATTTTTCACTGTACTTCCTGAGGAATAGATGGAAATAATCTGTAACTTTTAGTTGATGAGATTTTTTGCAAACAGGGTTTCCTAGGCAGTTGGAAACATCTCACTTTTGTGTTTTTAGAATAATTATCATCTTGACTCATGTTACCTAATCCACCAAAAAAGATTTCAACTTTTGAAGCCACGGAAGGGGAAACTAAGTATCCAGCCTTTTTAAGAGGCTCCCTGCCCTGTTCAGTTACAATATCCATTAGCAAACCATTTGCCTGTATTGACATTCTACCAAACGATATCACATTAACGACAGACAAAATACTATATTCACATTGAGTAGAATTTCACTGTACCTCAAGTAGAAGAGAAAAATATTTCTTCAATTGAAAAATTAATCATCGGATCAGGAGAACTTTGCTGTAATTCTTAAGATGGTGCCATTAATGCTGAGCTTTTATTAGTAAATTCTATATATGTGAATAGTACAATATGGACTACATACTCTTGAAATAGAAAATGTTTGTTTACAGAAGAGTCATGATACTGTAGTGTTTATTATACATATAAGTAAAAAGGGACAGATGTGGCAGATAATCTAAAAAAGTACTGACATGACCATACCTTCTTAATCTTTCTTTGACTGAAGACAAAGACTATGAAGTATACTTCAATATTGTATGAAGTATACTTTAGTAAAACAATAAAGGGACTCATTCCCTCTAGGGAAGTAATGCTCAACTTAAATGTCCAGGTCAGTACAATTTAAATGCCTTAATCCTAAAGTAATTTGTATTCTAAGGTAAATAGGCAGCTAAGATACTACATTAAAAATTTTTGCAAATATGAGTAAAGAATTATCATAATAGCCAGTCCAGTGTGATAAAAATCTATTTCTGTAATACAAAGATGTATCAATAACTTAAATCTTGAAACCCATTCCATTTTCCTATTGTGAGTAATAAACCTTTTTTATTTTCACCTCCAAAATGTATTACTAAAATCTTTCTATGAGGGTGAGATACTCAAGAGATTCTTGCTGAGCCACAAGGAATGAATTAGCCCAAATCGAGGGATAGTGCAAGGGTGGTTAAGAACATGAAAATCAAGTCATTAAGTAAAGGAGCTTCAGTTAAGAGTTACAGCCAGTTTATCTATTTAAGGCCACAAAACTGAAGGTCTAAATCTGGGATAAATGTCAAACAAAAAACAAGACTGTAAAGCCAGGGTTAGACGCTCAACAGAAATGTAAGAAGAAAGAATCCCTGTAAAATCTCTAAGATTATAAATATTGGAGCAGAGTAGAGGGAGGGAAGAAGATCATTTTCAGAGATACTAGTAAAACAAAGCTACTCTTGGGGCAATTATCTTTCTATAAGTACCAAATAAGATCCTGGACTTCGCTGTGTCCAAGAATTGTTAATGAGTGAGGGAGCTGAGCTGCATTGAGTGAAATACTTGGTTCTTTGGGTCTAGGTCTTTAAGGTTAGAGACCCATCCTGATATGCATAATTAAGCCTCAAACACAAATAAAGAAGGAAAAGATAAGTTTTTAATAGGAAAGTGAATGATTTTTAACAGAAAAAGAATATGCTGTGTGCCAGAAAGGTATGTGAGTGGGCAGCTCTCTGTGCTGAGAATGGGGTTAAGTGTGACTTTTATTTTGATATGTTGTCATGAATACTTAGGAGGGGAAGTCTGTCACTGTAGCTGGTTCCTTTGTTCAAGTTCATAGACTTTTAACTGTGCTGTGTACTTTTCCTCAGGTAAAGAAGGGGTTAAGTGTGACTTTTATTTTGATATGTTGTCATGAATACTTAGGAGGGGAAGTCTGTCACTGTAGCTGGTTCCTTTGTTCAAGTTCATAGACTTTTAACTGTGCTGTGTACTTTTCCTCAGGTAAAGAATCTGATTACCAAATTACACATACCCAATATGGACATTGAAGGTATGAGCACCACGTAGGGACGATTCTGCTCATATCAGTTTATTGCTGCAAGTGGGAAGTAAGATGATGACCAAGTATCTCAGTGAATTCCTGGGTATATAGGTAGACAGGCAGAAGGGATGAATAAAAGTATATAACCTCTCTTGTTTTGGTGCCAGGAGGTCTAGCTGGGATCCCTGGTAATAATGATTGATATAGCAAATGTCCCCTTTGTTGACATATTGAGACTCTGTGCTCATAATCTTTACTTACAACAGAATCATCAGTGGAGCTGATGACACAGGTGGGAGGGCACCACCGTGTGGTGGCTGAAGCCACATTAGAGGCCTGTTCGGTTCCTGGTCCAATTGAAAGGCTAGAAAACATGGTGTAACTTGTGGTCTAGCTAACTGGGAGGCAGGGGCAGGAAGGTTTCAACATGAAATGCCCATCTTTTCTTCTCTCTCTCTCTCTCTCTTCTCTCCTCCTCCCTATGCCTTTTTTAGCTTATAAAAAAAAATGTACTCAGTAACTATCACCATAGAACTTGTTTTTTTGGTTTTAGGTGTGTCAAAGGAATGTGAGGTCTGTCTTTCTTTCTTTCTTTCTTTCTTTCTTTCTTTCTTTCTTTCTTTCTTTCTTTTTCTTTTTTTTCTGTAGGGTGTGTGCACTTGCTGGAGAGAGAGAAGCAGACAGACAGACATAGGGGAAGTGAGAAATCACCCCCTCCTAGGAGAGATGGCCACACCACAATTTCTTCTCCTTCATTGTCCTCTTGGGATTTTGGCAGTACATGCACATGTGCTCCACATGGGTTTCAAGTTGCTGGGTCCTGGACTCAAACCACGGTTGACCATGGGGAAGTCTAGCACCTTAACTACCATCACTTGCTGACCCAATTCTGAAATTAAAAAAAATGTATATTTTTATAAGATGCATACATTTACTAGAGACAAAGAGAGAAAGAGAAAGAAAAATAATTCCCCAAAGGGAGATGGCCATGCTGCAATCCATTCTCCCTTCTCCTCTTCATAGTCTGGGCACTATGCATGCACATGCACCTGGCATATTCTTCAACCCACTGGGCCCAGGACTTGAATAGCATAGTTGGCCATATGGGATCCAGTGCCCTAACTTCCACACCACCTCTGGCCTGGAATCTGAATTTTTAACAAACTTTTTAGGTGATAATGATTTGAGAACTGAACTTTCAAAATAAAACAACCAACCAACAAAAGCCAAAACACAATAAACGCTTGGTCAACTCCTGAAAGCCTGGTTAGCAGGATTCCTATAGGATCCTAACACTGGATATATTGGTAAAGGTAAACACAAAAGATTGGGTTGTTGGAACAGTCATGACTCATTTTTTAAAAACACATCATGACTTTTCCAACAACCCAATAAATACTAAGGATTCGGTCTGCAGTTTACATTGACAAGTTCTCAAATGTTGACCAGTCTAAAGCTTTTAAAAAATGTCAGTAGCATTAATTTAGCCTTGCATTCCTACCATGTGTAATGGACATTCTTAGGTTGTGTGAAAGGATAGTGAAGGAATAAAAATACAGAGCCTATCCTTAAGGAGCTTATTATCAGATTGGAATGGAAAAATACAAGCCCATCCTCAATAAAAGCTTTTATAGCAAATTACAAAGCAATAGCTTGGTTTAGGTCCTCTAATGTTCAGTAGGGAGGCTCATCAGGATAATTGAGATGGAAATAGTGTTAATGACTCAAGAGGGTTGACAGAGAGAGGTTAATCCAAGAATAGAAACAAATTCTAAGTACATGGAAAATTTTTATTTAGTTTTCATTTTCCAAACTCAGAAACAAAATAACCAGTGACATTCTACCTTCACTAAGGCTGCTCTCAACTCGCAGGTGAGCAATTTTGAAGATTGGACAATGATTCCTAATATAATAATATATCCACAGAAATTTATAGAAAATACTGATTATATTCTGGCACATTGCCCACAGACCAGCTTTTCCCAACCAGTTCTCATTAAGTGGCTGCTCTTTTCTTACTTTCTCTTAACTTTTGTTGTTACTTCACAGTTGTTGCTCGCTTACCTAGGTTTACTTTGCTTTATGTATGAATTAGCACATTAAAAGTGCAACCATAAACTAGAAAAAAATAAAAAGCAGAAATGATTTACTGCCATTTTTAAAGCAAGCTAGAAAATGAGATGAAGAAGTAAGCCTTTCTCAACGAATTTGAGTCTGATTTTGAGACTGAATTATGTTAAATAATCACTGTTCAAAAGCACTTGGCTGATCTTAGTAACAGTGAAGGAAGTTGGATAGCAATTAGCATTCATCTTCCGACTGAACAAGATGGGTTTTATTTCTGTATCAAGTATTGTATATACACTTGAACTTACTGCAGATTATCAGAACAAGTACATATATTGTAATATTTTCTACAGTTAGTTCCTATCTGAAGATAAAGAAAAATTTTACTCAGATTTTTTTTCATCCTTTTTATTCTCACTGAATAGTACCCATGATAATTGCATATTTACAGTTATCTTAACATTTTAGAGTTAAATAGGACTTTTATATTTTTGTGGTTTTTTTATTTTTTACATTTTTTCCCAGTTTTTGATATGGGGCGTGTGTTTCACTGGAGACAGAGTTAGGGGTGAAGGAGGTTGAGAAAGAATAGGTCACCTCTCCCCACCTAGAGAGATGGCTACACCACAATCCCTTCCCCTCAATTATCCTGTCAGTATTTTCGGCATGCATGCCTACGTACCTGCTGCATTTCTCAAGCTGCCAGGTCTGGGATGAGAACCACACAGTAGGCCATGTAGGATCCAGCTGCCTCCAAAAACCATACCACTATCTGGCCCTAAAAATAACTGTTGAAGAATTATAGAGACATGGAAAGTGAAGCCTAAAAATTGTTACTGTTCAGTCATCATGATGGCTGAAGTTAGAAAATTACTCAGGTAGGTCTGTTCACAGAATTTCTGGGAAACAAATACTTAAAACAATTGTACCATTTTACATTAGATGAGTTCCACATCAAATATATAAATTAGAACATTTCCCAAATCTTACTATCATAGAAGTAATTAAAAGTTAAAATCTTTTTAAAAAATTTTGCTATAGGGCATGTGCACTTGCTGGACAGAGACAGAGAGAGGGAGAGAGAGACACAGAGAAAAATAACCCCTCAGGGGGGATGGCCACATTGAAATCTTTCTCCTCCAATTCTTCTCTCAGGATTCTGGGCATGTACATGTGCTTGGCGTGTTTTTCAGGCTGCTGGTCTGGGACTCAAATTGCAGTCAGCCACGTGGGATCCAGCCTCCTTAGCCATCACACCATTGGCTGGCCCTGTGTCATATTTATTTCACTACTTTCAGAAAATAGTTAAGATATCCAGCAATGGGGAAGTAGATATTACCCTCCATAAATTATCTGTCACCATTTGGGGGATTCTCTGTGTTCTCAAGAGTTCAAGAGCAAAGCAAGACGGCTGGGGATTCATCTGCTCTTTTTGGCTTCTGCTCATTAGTGGTATGGATAACCGAGAACTGAAAGAGTTATTTATGCTGTTAATTTTTGTAAATAGATCCTTTTTGCACCTATGTTCAGTAAATAAGGAGGTGATTCAAATACTACTGACTAGTTCTCTGAAAACTAACCAAAACTCATTTTAAAACAATTTAGATTCTATTCTCTTATTTTCCCTTCACCAATATAAAGCTATTGATAAATATATTAATATACAACTCTGCAATAACTTTTAAAGTTAGCCTGCAATTTTCTGTTCTTTAATTTGACTTGTCAGAATTGACATAAGATTCTTAAAATCCCCTTTTATATCTCCTAGATAATTTACTCTTCAGTTGACTACTATACACTGATAAGGGCCTGGCTATCACAAATTTTCACTTTTGTGTTGAAAGTGGCTTACAAAAATAAATGAATAAAAATTGCTAGTTTCCACAGAATCTCAAAGAATCAATATTTCCTCTTGCCTAAAATCATTTCCTTCCACTATTCAAGCAGAGCGTAGATTTTTACAGATGTAAGAGATTTCTAATCATTATTTGGTGAAAATGTCAATTTAAAAAAGTGTTCAGAAAACCAATGTTGTAGATATACTGCGCAAAACTATTATGTAGTGTGTCATTGTCTTTTCATTTTGGATGACTGAAATATAGTGATAGTCCTCCTGAGGTTAATTTCAGGGAGAACCATATAGGTAGTTGATTAAGTCATACTTTTTTTTTTTTTTATTTCCTGAGGGTACATGTACTCACCAGAGAGAAAGAGAAAGAAAGCACCTCCCCCCCCAAATTTTTTTCCTCCATTTTTCATTCTTTAAGTATTTGGGGCGCATATACATGTGCCCCATGTGTTTTTAAGTCACCAGGGCTGGGATTTGAACCATGGTCCACCATGGCTCCATATGCATAGAGCTTAATTTGCTGCAATGTATGGCTGACCCTAAGTCATTCTTAAATTACTTGTTCATCATATCTTTTGAAAATTTACAAGTTTTTGTAAAATATCTATTTACTTTTCATGTATATGCACAAATATTAATTTATGATTCATAAATAAATAGAAACAATTGCTCCTCTTTTATGAATGACAGTTGTTTAATTTTGAAATTGTAGCTAAGAAACACTTGTAAGCTAACGGACCACTAAGTACTTTTAGTGATGACACTATTTGTATCTCTGGTATTTTTAAGGCGCTCCTTATTTGTTCTGATGAATGCAAGACTATTAGTATATAATACTGAGCACTATAGTTCTGAATACACAAAATGGCTTATTAATGATTTTGATTGCACCATGCACTGTGACATCAGAGTATACTCTATTAAATTCAAGCTTATTCAATTTATTGGATTTGTAAACAACTTTATGATTAGCTATCTTATTTATTCATTCTTTTATGAATTTTATTATTGCTATTATTTTATTTTATTTTTAAAAATATTTTTATTAGTATTATTTATTATTTTATATATTCAGTAATTATACGTCATTTAGTTTGTAAAGAGATTTTACCCAACATGATATACGCCACATAACAGACGAGTTGATACTGCTATACATGTCATCACCAACAGGCAACACACCATACCTATGTAACACAAATATCTTACTTCTCCATATTTTCCCAAATTTCCTTCCTGCACTTTTCCCCTCTCCTACTCTCCTTCCACTGTGTCCCCAGTGTCCATAATAATTTTTAATACTTTTATGTCCTCCAGTCTTTCAGTCTCTACCGTAGAGTATAGACAGTCGGGATATGTTAGGTGGAGACATACAATGTCTGTTTCATAGCCTGACTTGCTTCACTCAGTAATAGATCTTCCATGTTCATCCATTTTCTTTTTTCTTTTTTTTTTTTTGGAGAGGTTTTATTCGCTATAGGGCGCGTGCGCTCGCCAGACAGACAGAGAGAGACATAGAGACAGAAAGCGAGAAATCACCCCCCAGGGGGCATGGCCACGCCGCAATCCCTTCTCCTCCATTCTCCTCTCGGGATCTTGGGCACACACGCACATGCGCCTGGCGTGAGTTTTTAGGCCACCGGGTCTGGGACGTGAACTGCGGTCGACTACGTGGGAGTCCAGCGACATAGCCATTATGCTAACTGCTGGTTCCCCACTTTCTATCAAATGCCAACATCTTGTTTTTTGTTATGGCTAAATAGTATTCCATGGAGTATATGGGCCACACTTTTTCAGTTCATTACTCTGTTTATGGACAATTGGGTTGGTTCCATGTCTTAGCAATTGTGAATAATGCTGCAATAAATATAGATGTGCAAGTGTTTTTCCGACTGAACGTTCTCCTGTCCTTTGGGTAGATAGTGGAATTGCTGGATCATATGGCAGTTCTATTTGAAGGTTTTTGAGGAACCTCAATATTGTTCTCCACAGTAGCTGGACCAATTTACATTCCCACTAAATGTTGGAGAGTTCCCCTTTCACCATATCCTCTCCAGCATTATCATTTATTTAAATTTTTTAATCTTTGCTGTTCTTACTGGGGTTAGGTCGTACTCATTGTGGTTTTGATCTGCATCTCCCTTATGATGAGGGATGTTGAGCATTTTTTTCATATGCTTTTTGGCTGTTCATATGTGTTCCTCAGAGAGTCGTTCATTTTTCCATGTTTTAATGGGATAATCATTTTCTTCTGGGTAAGCTGCTGGAGTTCCCTGTGTATTCTGGTTATCAGCCCCTTATCTGAGGCATAGTTAACAAACATTCTCTCCCATTCCAAGGGTCGTCAATTCACACTAGTTATGGTGTCTTTTGTTGTGCAGAAAGTTCTTAATCTGATGTAATTCCATCTGTCTATTTTGGGGATTATTGCCAGTGTTTTGAGGGTCTTGCTTAAGAAGTCTTTGCCTACCCCAATGCCTCCCTGAATTTTCCCAATGTTTTCCACCAGTAGTTTATAGTCTGTGGCCTTACATTTAGATCTTTGATCCATTTTTGAATTAATTTTTGTTAATGGTGACAGATAGGGGTTTAGATTCATCTTTCTGCCAGTGGATACCCAGTTTTTCCAGCACCATTTGCTAAAGAGTTTTTCCTTTTACCACAGGATTGACTGGTACCCTTTGTCAAAGATCAGTTGACTGTATGTTTGAGGGTTTGTTTCTGGGGTCTCTACTCTATTCCACTGGTTTTCATGTCTGTTTTTGTGCCAATACCACGCTGTTTTGACTATCACAGCTTTGTAATACATTTGGGGGTAAGGAAGTGAGATGCACCCACTCTACTCTTGCATAGGATGACTTTGGCAATACGTGGTCTTTTATGATTCCAGACAAATCCTATGATTGTCTTTTTTACATCTTAGAAGGATGTCTTTTGAAATTTTATAAGGATTGCATTAAATATATAGATTAAGTTCGGTAGGATTGCCATTTTGATTACATTAATTCTCCCAATCTAGGAACGTGGGATGTCCTCCACTTTTTTCTATACTTTCTTGCTCCCACTATGTTATAGTACTATTTCTCAGAAGCCATGCTTTCATACTTGTATATGTTCAAAAGAAATAAGAAACTCACATGAAACTCATTATTTCTGGTATAATAATATCTCTCCTCCTTCCTACCTCTATCATCTTATAAAGGAGATGACACTGGTATTTGCAAAATCAGTGCTCCCATTACTAAGAAACTAGCTATGATCAATGTCACATCTACAGTGATGGAAAATAATAGTGTATTAATGACTAAAAGAGCAAGCTAATGATAACTTGGTATTTTCCCAGAATATTGCTTTAGTTGGTGAATAGAAACCAAGAGATCATTGACTTAGACCAGGTTGTCCTTTAAAAACACGATTCTTTATTATATCAATAAGATATACAAAAATAATACATGATTATATTTTTAACTTTAATTCTGAAGAATGCTTTCTTCAAGTTGTTTTAATTTTTTTTAAACTTTTTTTTTTGAGAGGTTTTTGCTATAGGGTGTGTGCGCTCACCAGACAGACAGAGAGAGACAGAGAGATAGAAAGCGAGAAATCACCCCCCAGAGGGGATGGCCATGCCACAATCCCTTCTCCTCCATTCTCCTCTCGGGATCTTGGGCACGCACACACACGCACCTGGCGTGAGTTTAAGCCACCGGGTCCGGGACTTGAACCACGGTTAACTACGTGGGAGTCCAGCGAAATAGCCATTATGCTAACTGCTGGTCCCCGAGTTGTTTTCGTTTTTATATTGATGTTTTTATTTTTATGATTTTTCTAGCTTTCATCTTCAAGTGAAAATTACAAAAATGATTCTATCACTTTCATCTCAAAGGTTCTATTTTATAATAGCATTCAACTGATTTATATTGGGTCGTTGAAAAAGGCACGACACATTTTTGCATAGAAAAACACACTATGACTTTTCTGATGACCCAATATATAGATTTAGATATGATCTCTATATAGATACACACACACACACATACATATACATTTCCTAGAAAAGGTCAAAATTTCAAACCACCTCTGTTTTTGGAGCCAGCCAGTGGCATGGTGGTTAAGGTGGCTGGATCCCACATGGCTGACTGTGCTGTTTGAGTCCTGTACCTGACAGCTTAAAAACAGGCTGGTTGGAGCCGGCAGTCATCATGGTGGTTAAGGGCGCTGAACTCCCACATGACCAACTGGAGTTTGAATCCCAGACCTGGCAGTTTGCTTTGTCACTTTCTGTCTCTCACGCGCTCACGCTCCATTCCCCTCTGGTCAAATTAAAAAAATAAACAAAGTTAAATAAAATAATTCTTAAAAAATAAATAAATAAAAACATGCTGGTGGGAACACAGATGGCGTAATGGTTATGTCACTGGATTTCCACATATTCGACCGCTGTTCAAGTCCTATACCTGGCGGCTTAAGACTCATGCCAGGCGCATGTGTGTGCATGTCCAAGACCCCGAGAGGAGAATGGAGGAGAAGGGGTGTGATTTCTTGCTTTCTGTCTCTCTGTCTCTTTTCCTCTGGTGAGCACACACACACCATAGTAAAACTCTCTCCCCCCCCAAAAAAAAAAAAGTAAAACATGCTGAGTACATATGGACACATGCCCAAAATCCCAAGAGGAGAATAAGGAAAAGGGATTGCTGCTTGGCCATCCTTTGGGAGGTGGTTTCTAACTTCTCTCTCTCTCTCTCTCTCTCTCTCTCTCCATCCCTCTGTCTCTCTCCCTCCCTCTCTCTTTGTGTCTCTGGTGAGTGCACGTGCCCTATAACAAACTAAAAACAAAAAAAAATCATGCTGTTCTCAATGTATAATTAACTAAGTATAATATGTTTCATTTTACTGACAAAATGCTTAAGCTTAACTAGCTTAAATGTCATTAAGTTTTATTTTAATTTTCCCCAAATTTACTTATTTATGCCAATAACTATTATCTCATTCTATTCTTTGGATGAAGCCTAAGAACACATGACCAGATAAGGGGGTACGTGGGGAAGTTTCATATTGATTTGGTCCTTGTAATTAATGTCAAGTATTCTAATAAGTACTTTGGAAACAACCTGAAATCTCTTAGTTGGTATTTCATTAAGAACTACTTATGGAGCCAGCAGGTGGCATGGTAGTTAAGGTGCTGGACTTCCACCTGGCCAACCATGTTTCGTGTCCTGGACCTGGTGGCTTGCTTTCTTACTCTCCTTTTCTCTCTGTCTCTGTCTCTCTCTGGCCAAATGGAATAATAATAATAATAATAATAATAAAATTAATTAATTAACGAATTCTTTAAACAAAAAAAACTGTGGGAACCAGCAGTTAGCATAATGGCTATGTCGCTGGACTCCCACGTAGTCGACTGCGGTTGGCATCCCGGACCTGGTGGCTTAAAACTCACGCCGGGCGCTTGTGCGTGCGTGCCCAAGATACTGAGAGGAGAACGGAGGAGAAAGGATTGCGGCGTGGCCATCCCCCCTGGGGGGTGATTTCTCACTTTCTGTCTCTCTGTCTCTCTCTGTCTGTCTGGCGAGCTCATGCACCCTACAGCGAAAACCTCTCCAAAAAAAAAAAAAAAAAAAGAGAGAGCTGTTTATTAGGACACACATTTTATTGAAGGTGAATCTGCTTAGCTAGAAAGTCACAATAATGTACTTAACAAAAAATAATAATGGAGGAATCAAAAGATCTAGAGTCTAATTGCGGATCCCCATTCTATGCTACATATGGACAATGTTTAAGTTTCTGTTGTTTCCTAAAGGCTTAGCTTTTCTCTTTCTCCCTTTCTTAACTTTATTTCTTTCTTTACTATTCTAATTCCTTTCCTAAGAGAGGATGAACAAAGTAGAAATAGATGTATCTTGGCTGTAATTTTGCTCAAAAAATAAGTGACTCTAGCATGCAGCAAAACCCAGTATAAATTAAAGGGAGATGTTAATCTGAGTCCCATATACATTAGGGTTGACTATGCTGTAAAAGAAAGATTACATCAGAACTGATGCTTTCATAAAAATCATTTATATGTACCTGGATGTTAACTATAAAGATTATTGATATTTGATTTTGGAGCTCTGATGTTCATGCCTCTAATTTTGGCTAGTGTGTTAATCTTATCAGATGAAAAGTACAGTTCTAAGTGACAGAATTAGCCTTGACAACAATGGCAATATTTCTTTTAGAATAATATTACCATAAATAGCACATCTAGTAAGAGTGTTCTTCAGAACTTTCTGCTTAGTGAATTCTACTCATACTAATCACCTTGGGAAATGACGATTTCAACTAACTCTATTTGGAAAGTCACAATTGGAAACTCACTTTATTGTTTATTGTATTCAAGAAAGAGCTTTATTTTGTGGTAGCTTTCTGGAATCTGTGGTGAAATATAATAGAGGGCCCAGCAGATGGCATAGGGGCTATGTCGCTGGACTCCCACATGACTGACCGTGGTTTAAGTCCTGGACTCTGGGTGCATAGGTATACCCAAGATGAGAATGGAAGACAAGGGATTGCAGTGTGGTCTTCCCCCCCCGGGGGTGATTTCTCACTTTCCCTCTCACTGTCTCTGTTTCTCTCTGGCAAAAACCTCTAAAAAAAGAAAAGAAATTAAGAAGAAGGAAAGAAGGAAGGAAAGAATGGAAAAGAAAGGCAGGAAGGAGGGAGAAAGAAAGAAAGAAAGAAAGAAAGAGAGAGAGAGAGAGAGAGAGAAAGAAAGAAAGAAAGAAAGAAAGAAAGAAAGAAAGAAAGAAAGAAAGAAAGAAAGAAAGAAAGAAAGAAAGAAAGAAAGAGAAAGAAAGAAAAAGGAAGGAAAGAAAATAAATGGAAAGCCTCCAATTCTACCACCATCTATTGCTCATGTAATTTTGAGTATGTTCCACCTAGTCCTGGATCCTTCAACTTTGTTCCTTTGCCTTCTTCCTCTTAAACTTCAAGGATTCAGGGGCCAGCAGTTGGCATAATGGCTATGTTGCTGGACTCCCATGTAGTCGACCACAGTTCAAGTCCTGGACCCAGTGGCTTAAACTCACACTGGGTGCGTGTGCATGTGTGACCAAGATCCCAGGAGGAGAATGGAGGAGAAGAGATTGTGGTGTGGCCACCCACCCTAGGGGGTTGATTTCTCACTTCCTGTTTCTCTTTCTGGAGAGTGCACCTGCCCGATAGCAAAAAAAAAAAAAAAAAAAAAAAAAAAAAAAAAAAAAAAAAAAAAAAAAAAAATCTCAAAAAAACCCCACAAAAAACAAAAAACAAAAAACAACCCACACACAACAACAACAACAAAACTTCAAGAATTCACCTAGGAAAAAGTTAGAATTATACCCCAGAGCTGTATTTTATCTTTTGTTAGAGTGGCATCTTTGCTGGATATTGTTGCCAAAACCCTTTTATATTCTCAGAATTTATTCTAGAACATAGATTTCTAAAATACTAAATAAACCATATAAGGCTCTTTACATTTTAATTTTCTATTTTATGAACATTTATAATAAAAATATGCATCATCATTCGGAAAGAGAGAGTACTGCGCAGTAGATAAAATAATGTGTAATTTTCATGAGATTTTATATGTATATATGGTAACAGTAAGATTTTTTAAATTGTCTTTGGTTTAGTCTGTTTTCATGACAGTATCTCTGGAATTTACTACTCCTGCAACTTCTCATCATTATGCAGTATCTGCTACCTTTCATGGAATGTAGTGAGGAGGGAAAAAACTTTTTATCTCAATTTATTCTTTTTGTCATCATTTAGTTTTAAATATAAAATATGTTACAATAAATTTTTCCAGAGTCTCCAGTTCCTTTAATTTATTGTCTCTATCTGGAGAGTAATTTTATCTCTTCTGCCAACATATATCAACATATTCTTGGTAATTTAAATTTATTTTACCTTTATTTTTTTTGGGGGGGGGAGAGAGTTGATGTATGTGATTTTCGTTGTTTTTTTTTTTTTTTTTTTTCTTTTTGCTGTAGGGCATGTGCACTCACCAGAGAGACATAGAGAGAGAGGGAAAATGAGATATCATCTCCAAGGGGGTATGGCTATGCCAGAGTCCCTTCTCTACTCTCCTCTTGTGATTTTGGACATGCAGGCACATGCACCTAGCATGATTTTCAAGCAGCACAGTCCAGAACTTGAACTGTAGAGTTGGCCATGTGGGACCCAGTGCCTTAATATTTACACCAACTGCTGACACTGATGTATTTGATTATTATTATTTTATTTATTTATTTATTTTGGAGAGGTTTTCGCTATAGGGCGCGTGCGCTCGCCAGACAGACAGAGAGAGACAGAGAGACAGAAAGCGAGAAATCACCCCCCAGGGGGGATGGCCACACCACAATCCCTTCTCCATTCTCCTCTCAGGATCTTGGGCACGCACGCACATGCGCCTGGCCTGAGTTTAAGCCACCGGGTCCGGAATTCGAACTACGGTCGACTACATGGGAGTCCAGCGACATAGCCATTACGCTAACTGCTAGTCCCTGATGTATTTGATTTTTAGATTCAATTTTTTTTCCCCTGGGAATCAGAAATACTAAGTAACCTGATTTTTATTATTCTCTTCATAATTTGTCACTTTCTGGGATAATTATTATATACAAGCATTTTTTTTTCCAAAACTAAAATTCCCATTTTTAAGTTAGTTATTTAGATATTGGTAATTTCTGTAACTTCTTCCCATCCAGCATTGCATCTATCATTTAGTGAAATTCTTCCCTAATAAACTGATTATTCAACCATCTCCATCCATATTTCCATCAGTAAAGAGGCATTTCCTCGTCATTTAATTTTCAGTTTGCTTTCCATGGTGTGGGTAGCTCTGAGGTAGCTAGTAGTACAGACTATTCAGTCAGGTGTTTGAGGAGAAACTTGATACAAAATATATCATTTTCCAGTAATCCAAGTAGTGGATGGAATGTGAGAAATTAAGAATACATTTAGTATAATATTTTATATGACTCATTATTGACTCATTTTTAAATAATTGTAACTGCACTGGAACAATAGGAAGGTGTCAAACTTGTGTTTTTAAAACCTGAATAGCTTCGTATTGAACTTCTTTTGGAACCATCCTGAGATCCTGAAAAAGCATTATTTACTATCTCACATGACAGAGGAAGTTATGCATTTTCCTAACCATTCTTCTTTATAAATGTGATTATACTTGATAATGCAGGAAATTTTTAACAGAGAGACCCTGTAATAGAAACCAGGTAACCAAGAAGGGAGAGGTTAAGCCAGATGGACCTTCAGTGCGACTGACACTTGGTTTTACGGAATACTTCCCAGTCAATCTCCTCACTTGGAACCAGCAGAGGGTCCATAAGGGCAGCTTAGAAAACAGTGACAAAGTGGAAATAACCACTTTGAAATGAACATTGTCTATAAAACATCTTAAAACAATATGGGAGGCCTTCAGAGAGTTCATGGGAAATGTATATGATAAAAGAATTGTGCAAAAAAATTGTACTGAAATCCACTCATACTTTAATTCCATTTTTTCTATGAACATTTTGAAGTTCCTTTATATGCCACTATAAAAATATACGTGGTTGATTTTCAGAATGAGCAGTGGCTGAAAAGCAGCAATGAGAATTTGCTAACATTAGTTTTACAAATCAACATCTATGGAAAAGTCAAACTTGAGTTTGTACATAACAATATTCTCTTGTTGCTGTGACAAATACAAGGCAATTTTTCTCTTGTCTTTTGATCTTCTTATGCTACTGGTTCCAAATATAGAGAATAATTGGTAATTGTTATGGATAGCAGACAATTGTGACTTTGTACTCTCTGGTTTGTTCTCCCTAGAAGAATCATTAGTTTCTTAGTTTATATCTGTTGTATTCAAGTTTGCTCAAAATACTAGGCATCATTTCTTTTATAAAACTAATAGAAAAGATAAGGCACTCTGACAAGATAGCTAACATATTGAAGGAACAATTTAATTAAGTTATATGAACAACAGAATTTATCTTCAAGCCATGCTAACCAACATGTCTACTGTTTTCTCTAAAGGAAAAAAAAAAAAGCTATTTGTGGTCCCACATTCATCCCAAGATGTATTTTTGTGTCCTGGGGCATTTTCCTTCCACAAGCATAAGCAGGTGCACTTTGGAATCAGAGTATCTGAGTTAAAATGCCAGTTCTGTTACTTTTTTTTTTTTTTTTTTTTTGAAGAGGTTTTCGCTATAGGGCACATGCACTCGCCAGGAAGACAGAGAGAGACAGAGAGACAGAAAGAGAGAAATCACCCCCCAGGGGGGATGGCCACGCCGCAATCCCTTCTCCTCCATTCTCCTCTCGGGATCTTGGGCAGGCATGCATACGCGCCAGTCGTGAGTTTAAGCCACCGGGTTTGGGACTCGAATCGCGGTCGACTACATGGGAGTCCAGCGACATAGCCATTATGCTAACTGCTGGTCCCTTTGCTGTTTTGACCTTGAATGAGTTATTTAATCTTTTTTAGCTTCAATTGCTCTCATTTGTAAAATGAGGAAAGTACATGCACCTATCTCATTTGACTTTGTGAAAGATTAATTGAGGCAATAGATGCAAAGGTTTTGGAACAGTGCCTTACAAATAAGTATTCAATAATTGTTAATGTTACCATTTCACATTTTTGAACAAATTTTATCATACCTCATTCATCTTACATGATAATGTAGATTATTGAACACACTGTAACTGCTTAGAGATGATAAAAACTATTCCCTACTTATTTAGTCATTGCTTATTTATTCAGTTAATTATTTTACCATAGGTGTAAATAATTGTTATCTTATTTATTATTTGTAGATTTCCACATTGTCTCCATAATTCTGACAATTACAAACATCCTTCCCTAACTTGCTAAAGTGGATTTCTAGAATATTAATTAATATTTAGAAGTAAGTATTTTCCTGTAACCAAAGCAGAAGATGGAATATCAGAAATTAAAAATCCATTTAATATATCCTCGCTTTATTTAGATTGTGGTAAAATCAAACTAACAAAATATGGGCCAACCTCATAGCTTAGTGGTTAAAGGTGCCAAATAAAATGTGGCCAACTACACAGTTAAAATCCTAGCTCCAGAAGCTTGAAAAACATGCAGGGTGTGTGTGCAGCCTTGCCCCAAATCCTGACAGAATCAAGATTTGAAAGAGACCGAATTGCCGTTAGACCATGCCCTGTCGAGGAGTGCTTTCTCCCTCTTCTCTCTCTGTCTCTCTATCTCTGGTGAGTGCACATGCCCTCTGGCAAATTAAAAACATATGTATAGAAAATAGGATTTTTTTTGTCTTTGTTGAATGTTCTAGAAACACATTTTTTAAAAGAATTGTTTTATTTAACTTTATTTATTTATTTTAACTTGACAAGAGAGGGACAGAGTCTGAGAGAGAGAAAGTGAGAAAGCAAGCCCAGGTCTGAGACTTGAACCATGATCGGCCATGTGGAAGTCCAGCACCCTTAAGCACCATGCCATCTGCTGGCCCCTAGAAGCACATTTTGAAATATGAATGCAATTAATATTTTACAATGGGATAGATAAACTTTTTCTGTAAAAGAACAGAACATGTGAATAAATGAGTGTGATGGCATTTCAATAAAACCACATTTATGGATATTGAAACTTGAATTTTATCATTTTAAATTTGCCTCTTTCTTTTTTATTTCGATCATTTAAAAAATGTAACATTCATTTTTAGCTGATGAGCCATGCAAAATGGCTGACTGGCTGGACTTAGCCCATGGGCCATAGTGTCAACCCCTGTTCTAGAAGCACTTTGTGAAATATGAAGGGAATGTTTTCTACAACAACAACAAAAAAATCATAAAATTTTGTCATTTTGGTAGTCTTAGTTGAGACAGAAATTTGAGCTTTGAAACTTCCCACTGGCTTAGCCTTGTTCACTTTTCCTATGTGTTTTGATTTGACATTCTATTTAGATGCAGTTTTATGTCAAGATAATCTCACTACTCTTTTTATTTTTTATTTATTTATTTTTTTAAGAGAGATTTTTGCTATAAGGTGTATGCACTTGCCAGAAAGACAGAGAAACAGAGAGCGAGAAATCACCCCACAAGGGGGTTGGCTACGCCACAATCCCTTCTCCTCCATTCTTCTATCAGAATCTTGGGCATGGACACGCACATGCCTGGAGTGAGTTTAAGCCCCTGGGTCCGGGACCACAGTCGACTATGTGGAAGTCCAGTGACAGAGCTGTTATACCATTTGCTGGTCCCAATCTCACTACTCTTAAAGAATATAAAATAATCCTGATTACAGGCTTTTTAAATTTAATTTTATTCTTTATTATTATTTTAAATTTTGCTATAGAGGGCATGTGTGCTCACCCAAGAGAGACAGTGAGAGAAAGAGGGAAAGTGAGAAAGCAAGCTGACTGGTCTGGGGTTCAATCAACAGTCAGCCATGTGGGAGTACACCGCCCCAACCACCATACCACCTGCTGGCCCCTGTTTGCATATTTTGAACACTGAAACAAAGCAGTAAATAAAAGTTAATTTAAAAAAATGCATTACTGTAAATGTCTCTTATATTTAGAAAACAAAAATCACACAAAAGCAAAAATTTTCCCAAACTACTTCATTTGTAAATTCAATAAACTTAAAATGTGTAATAGGTGCAAGGCTCTTTCACAAAGAGAAAGAAAGAAAACTGCTTATGTATTACTTACACTCATAGAAAACATAAAATATGTATAACAGTGACTATTAATATAATGTAAGATGGAATCTAATAAGTGCTATAGTAATCAATGGTAGTATATCCAATAAGCCATACATAGATCATGTATTTTGTAAAGTAACAATTTTTTTTTGGGGGGGAGAGGTTTTTGCTATAGGGCATGTGCACTCACCAGACAGACAGAGAGAGACAGAGAGACAGAAAGCGAGAAATCACCCCCCAGGGGGGATGGCCATGCTGCAATCCCTTCTCCTCCATTCTCCACTCGGGATCTTGGGCACGCACGCACACGCTCCAGGCATGAGTTTAAGCCGCCGGATCCGGGATGCGAACTGCGGTCGACTACGTGGGAGTCCAGCGACTAGCCATTACGCTAACTGCTGGTCCCTTGTAAAGTAACATTTAAAAATCGCTTACAAAAGCTGTACCCATAATACCAGTAATGTTAAACTACTGACACATGGTGTATGCATGTGTATGGCACATACTTATTCTTTTGGGCAATAATTAAGTACTAGAAGTTTCATAAATAGTAAGTTGCTCGTCTATATATACAGGCGAGAAGTCTCTGCTAGGGTAAGGTCAGTATATCTAAAGAGAATATTGCCAATCAGCGTTTTAAAGAGCCCTGTGACAATAATGCTTGAGTCTTGCTTTAGGACTCCTTGTGGTGTGTTCCTTAAGGAAGCAGAGTGTAATTTAAGTAGTACTAGAAAAACACCTCATGGCCCAAATATTCTGCTCCTATTCATCTCGCTAATTTCCACATTTATTTTGGGAGATTGCTTCCTCTTTTTCAAGGCAGTCATTGTTCTTTGTTAAGCCATAAATAGACTTGGCCTGTCTGTTACTGCTTTCAATAAGTAATATGTTCATAAGCAGTCCTCAGATACTATTTTTCATATGTTGTCAGTTTAATTTTTTTCATCATGGCAAAACACTTAAAATGAGATCTACCCTCTTCACAAAGTTTTAAGTGCAAAATACAGAATAACTGTAGGCACAATGTTGTGCCTCAGGTCTCTAGAACTTCCTCATCTTGTATAAATGAAACTTTATACCTATTGAACAATCAATTCCCAGTGCCTGGAGCCCCTAGCCCCTGGAAACCATCATTGTATTCTCTGTTGCTAGGTGTTCAACTATTTTAGATACTTTACAGTTGTAGAAGGATACAGGATTGTAACTACTGTGACTGATTAATTTACCATAACATAATATACTCCATGTTCATTCATGTTGTTGCATATGGCAGACTTTTTTTCTTTTTGAAGTCTGAATACTGTCCTATTGTAGGTATATAAATATAGTATATATTCTTTATTCATTCAACTATCCTTAGTCATTTAGGTTGTTTCTATATATGTGAATAATGCCTCAATGAATATGAAAGTGCTGATATAGCTTCAAGATCCCGATTGCATATATACACATAAGTGGAGCTTGTGGATCATATGTTCATTCTATTTTTTTATATTTATTTTTTGAGGACTTGCCACACTGATTTCCGTTATAACTGCACCATTTTACATTCTCACAACAGTGTAAAAGGGTTCCTATTTCTTCACATCCCCACCCACACTTGTTATCTTTTGATATTTTGATCAAAGCCATCTTTATATGTGTGAGGTAATTTCTCATGGTGGTTTCAGTTTATATTACTATGATGATTAGTGATATTGAGCATCTTTTTCTGTATCTGTTGACCATTTCTGTGTCTTCTTTGAAGAAATGTCCATTCAAAATCTTTGCCCATTTTTAATTGAGTTATTGGTTTTACTACAGTTGAGTTTTAGAAGTTACTGATGTATTTTAGATTAATTCATTGTGAGATATGTGTTTTGCAAATATTTTCTGTCTATTGGTTTCTATTGCATTCTTTTGACTGTTTCCTTTGTTGTGAAAAAGTATTTTCAGTTTGACGTTGGCTTACATGTCTACATTGCTTTTGCTGTTGTGTTTTTGAGACCAGATCCAAGAAATCATTGCCTAGATAAATGTCATGAAACTTTTCCCATGTTTTCTTCTAGAAGTTTTGTAGATCCAGGTCTTACATTTAAATCATTTATCAGTTTGAGTTGATTTTTGCTTATATGGTGTAAAATATGGATTCATTTTTTTTCGTTTTTGCATGTGACTACCCAATTTTCTAAAACCTGTTAGTTGAAGGGACTATCCTTTTTCCATTATATATTCTTGGCACTCTTAACATTTGACCCTAGATATGTATGTGTACTTCTGAGCACTATATTCTGTTCTATTGGTCTATATATCTTATTTTATACCGTACATACTGTTTTAATCATGTAGCTTTGTAATACAATTATTTTTTAGTTTTGTAATACATTTTGAAATCAAGAAATATGTTACTTGCAGTTTTATTTTTGTTTCTCAAGTCTGCTTTGGAGGGACCAGCATATGGCTTAATGGTTATGTCACTGGACTCTTATGTAGTCAACTGCAGTTCAAGTCCTTTGATCCAGCAGCTTGAAACTCGCGCTGGGTGGGTGTGCATGAGTGCCCTGAATCCTGAAAGGATGATGAAGAAGACAGGATTGTGGCGTGGTGATCCTCCCTGGAGGCAATTTCTCACTTTCTGTCTCTTTTTCTCTCTCTGCCTCTCCATCAAGTGCACACATCCTATAGGAAAAATCTCTCTTAAAAAGAAAAAAAAAAGAGGTTGCTTCAGATACTCAGGGTCTTTTGTAGTTCACTAAAAATTTTAGGATTTTTTCCCCAATGATTGTAGCAAATGTCATTGAGACTTTGGTAAGGATTACATTGAATTTACAGACTGTTTGGGGTAGTATTGCCCTTTGAAAAATATTAAGTCTTTCAATTCATGAAAACAAGATATCTTTCAATTTTTTTGTGTCTTCTTTAATTTCTCTCAATATTTTATTTTAGAGAGATTTTTGCTACAGGGCATATAAGCTCACCAGAGAGACAGACAGCAAGCAATAAATCACCCCCCAGGGGAGATGGACACACCACAGTCCCTTCTCCTCCATTCTCTTCTCAGAACTTTGGGCATGCACACACATGCACACACTGCATGAGTTTAAGCCACTGTGTCTGGGACTCAAACTGTGGTCAACTAAATGGGAATCCAGTGATGTAATCATTACACTATCTGCTGGCCCGTCTCATTAGTGTTTTCTAGTTGAGTTTGTATAAATCATAAACCCAAAAGACCCAATCCAAAACAGCATAATTCTGAATGTTGAAATCTCAACATATCAAAATCTCTGAAGTCTAAAATACCTTATATAACAATCTCAAAAGATTAAAATCTTCAATGTTGAAATCCTGAAAGGAGAAATACTAAAATCTGCAATTCCCAGTGGTTGGAAGGGGTGATAAGGAAAAAAAAAAAAAAAAGCTATGTATAAGAGGGATAGAAAGTCAAAATATGGATTTCCACCAAATTTGTGGTCTGCTTATGAGTGCGTGCAGAATGAATTTCTGTGTACCCCGAAGAACATAGAAAGAACATAGAAGAAGTATGGTATAAAAGATGGGAAAATTTAATAATGAATGTAGGTAATGTTGTCTACAATATCATAAAATAATTTCAAAAAGAGCAGTGTCATATAGAAAATTAATGTGAGCATATTCTCTGAGAAGAGCCAGACCCAAAAAGCAAAAAACAAAACAAAACAAAAACAGTCATTCATTATCATGCAAGACTTCAAAATATGGTTAATGGTTATTTAAACTGGCCAATTGTTATGGACTACATTCATGTCAGCATCCATAATCAATACCCATAATGTAGTTGTCTATGATGAACTTTTTTTTACTTAAATTTGTTTTGTTTTCTTTTTCTTTCCAGGATTTGGAATTGTCAGCATTATTTTTTACAATTTGCTGTAGTACAATGCAATGTATTTTCTCTTTACATCATTTCCAATAGCGGGGATATAAATTGTATAAAGACTGTAAACTTCTAGTTCATTTTCTGCATATTTTTTGCAAACTTGACGTAGCAAAAATGTATTATCTCATGGTGTGTAAGCTTTGTGCATGTACATAAAAACTTTGAAACTTTCTCAGTAAATGAAGAGATGTTCTTTTTGTACTTCCCCATTTATGAAATATAACATTTCTCAAGATCTTGGCTCTTTACGTGACTGTGGTAGTGACCTACTTGTGTTCTTTTTATATTACCAGAACACTTGAGTTGTCTATCACAGCATTTTAGATAACTGCAGTTAGAAAGCTGGGTGAGGCCAGTGGGTGACATGGTAGTCAAGGAGCTGGACTTCCACATGGCTGACTACAGATGGAGTCCCAGAATTGGCAGCTTGCTTTCTCACTTTCCCTCTCTCTTTCTTTCTGTCTCTGGTGAGCATGTGTGCCCTACAGTAAATTAAAAAATAATAATAATACTAAATAAAATAAAATAAAATAAATATTTTTTAAAAGAAAGCTGGGTGTACAAATTTATTAGCCATAGTAAAATGCATTTTACCTTTTGACCTATTTCTTTATGAATAGTTGATCATAACTGTTGTACTTGTGTGACTGCATTAGTTTAGCTGAGTGTTTACACTTGCAAAAATATGTATGTTATTCTTGTCTATTTTATATGTAGTCTGAATTGTGATGTTGTATTTTTATATTTTTTGTAAATATAAACCCCTTAGAAATGTGAATAGGTATCTTTTAAATAATTTCTTAAGGTATTTTTTTTCAGAATTATATTTTCAGGATTTTAGACTTTATGATTTTGATCTTTAGAGATTTCAGCATTTGGGATTATGGTCCAAATCTGTTGTGAGTGTACAGGTGTTTCATCTCATTTGTTAAATATATTGCTAAGTATTTTATTCTTAACATTTTTTTAAAAGTCTCTTTTGTGTGTGTGTGTGAGAGAGGAGTGGGTCTTCACCAGGATTCTGTCATGCTGCAATCCCCCCAGGCTTCCAGCCAACCAAAGCATGGTGCACCTGCAGGCAAATCCAGCATGTTCAGGTCAACCTGGGAACCAAATCCAGGGCTTTCCCATATGGCTCCAGCATCATGCAGTAGTATCCGATCACTGTGGTGCTGCAGCTGGGCACAGTATTTTATTCTTTTTAATGTTATTTATAAATGAGGTTGTTTTCTTGGTTTCTTTTCTGGATAGATCATTATTATTGTATAGAAATGCAACTGATTTTTATGTTAATTTGGTATCCTAAAACTTTACTGAATTTATTAGTTCTAACAATTTCTTTGTGGATATAGTAGAGTTTTTCGCCTATAAGATTGTGACATCTGCAAACAGAAAATTTTACTTTTTTTCTTTCTGAATTAGATACCACTTATTTATTTTTCTTGACTTATTAATTGATAAATGGCTACAGTTTTGAGTTGAATAGAGGTGGTAAGAGTAAGCATCTTTGCATTCTTCTTGATCTTAGAGGAGAAAAGGAAGAATTTCCAGTTTTCACCATTGAGTTTATGTTACTTGTGGGTTTTTCATATTTGACCTTTATTATGATGAGATAGTTTACTTCTGTCCTAGTTTGTTGAGTGTTTTTTATCACAAAAATGTGTAGAATTTTGATAAATGCTTTCTGCATCAATAGAGATTGTCATGTGTTTTTTACTTTTCCCCTTCATTCTATTAACTGATCATTTTTTGTGTATTTAGCTATCCTTCCATTCCAAGTATAAATCCCATTTGATCAAATTATATAAATCTTGAGCTGGCTCTGTGGCTTGGTGTTTAAGGTGGTCAGATCCTACATAGCTGATCATGCTCCTAGCTCTGATAACTTGAAAAGCTTGCCACCCAAGTGTGTATGCATGCCCCAAATCCCAATACAATGAAAAAATGGAGGAGAAGGTATTGCTGCATAATCATGCCCCTTTAGAGGTTGCTTTCTCTCTCTCCTTCTCTATCCCTTTGCCTCTCTTTAGTGAGCACATGCACCCTCTGGCTACATACGTACACACACACACACACACACACACACACACATATAATCTTTGAACATGCTACTGAATACATTTACTAGTATTTTGTTGAATATATTTGCATCAATACTCATCAGAGGTATTAATTTATAGTTTTTTTTCTTTTATCTTTTCCTGGCTTTAGCATTAATGTAATACTAGCCTCATAAAGTGATTTTGAAACTGTTCTCTATTCTTCAGTTGTTGTGGAGAATTTTAGAAGGATTGATGTTTCTTAAATGTTTTGTAGAATTGAAGCCATCTGTTCTTGAGCTTTTCTTTGTTAGGAGGTTTTTGATTACTGATTCAATATCCTTATTCATTACTAGTCTATTCAGATCTCCTGATTCCTTATGATTCAGTCTTGCCAGGTTATATGTTTCGAGGAATTTATCTCTCCCTTTGAAGAGATACAATTCCTTGTTTTACAATTGTTCATAATTTCTTATGATCCTTTACATGTCTGAGGCATCAGTTGTAATGATGCCTCTTTCGTTTCTGATTTTAATTTTTTTGTTTATCTGTTTCTTCATTGAGGGGGGAGAGAAAAATAGACACAGTTACCCTAACAGGTTGCCTATGCTGTGATCTACCCTTTGTCATAGCTTCATAGAACATGGGCAGGTGAATGTCAGAGAGGTCACAGGGCATAAACCCAGGACCTTTCCTACATGGGTCCTTCTGAGCCACCACCTCACCAACACCTGGCCCCTGATTTTACTTATTTAAATATTCTCTCTTTTTCTGTTAGCCTATCCAACTGTTGTAAATTTTATTTTATATTTTCTAAAAATCAACTCATATTTTTGCTGTTTTTTCTAGTTTCTATTTCATTTATTTCTGCTCCAATCTTAATTATCTCCTTCCTTTTGTTAACTATTATATCATTTTCTTATTTTACTAATACTTTTCTTCCTTTTTTTTGGAGAGGTTTTGTTATAGGGCACGTGCGCTCACCAGATAGACAGAGACAGACAGAGAGACAGAAAGCGAGAAATCACCCCCCAGGGGGTTGGCCACGCCACAATCCCTTCTCCTCCATTCTCCTCTCAGGATCTTGGGCACGCATGCACACGTGCCTGGCATGAGTTTAAGCCATCGGGTCCAGAACTCGAACCACGGTCTACTACATGGGAGTCCAGAGACACAGCCACTATACTAACTGCCGGTCCCTTATTTTACTAATACTTTGAGGTATAAAGTTAGGCTGTTAATTTGAGATATTTCTTTTCTTTTTTTTTTTTTATTAGAGAGATTTTTTTCTGTAGGGCATGTGTGTTTGCTGGAGAGACAGAGACAGGAGACAGAATGCGAGAAATCATCCCCCTGGGGGATGGCTGCACTGCAGTACCTTCTCCATTCTCCTTTCGGGATTTTAGGTATGCACGGCACATGCACCCAGCATGAGCCTTAAACCACCAGGTTCAAGACTTAAACGACATGGGAGTTCAGTGATGTTATCATTACGCTATCTGTTGGTCCCACAGCATCCAGTCTTGAAAAATATTAAATGATCTCATCTAATTGCTTGAATTATTCAGTCCCATGTGATTGCTAACATACTGTTATATACATGAAGATGAAGATATATTAAGATTCTTTCAGGACTTTCTTATACAATTTTTAGGCCAAAACATTATATTATTGATTTTAATAGACACATAATTATACATATTTATAGGGTACATTGTGATTTTTCAGTATGTGAATACAATATGTAATGAACAAAGTGGGGTAATTTGCATATTCAACTCAAATACTTATCATTACTTTGTGTTAGAAAAATTTGAAATTCTCTCTTTTAACTATTTTGTAAGATACAATGAATTGTTAACTACAGTTACCCTACTTTGTTATAAAACACAAGAACTACTCCTTATCTAACTAGTTTTGTGTCTATTAACCAACATCTCCTTTTCCTGCCCTCTTCCCTACCCTTTTCAGCCTCTTGTAACCACTGTCCTATTCTCAATTTCTAGGTGGACAACTCTTAGTTTACACATATGAATGAGAACATGTGCTTCCTCTCTGTGTCTGGCTTATTTCACTAACATAATGTTCTACAGGCTCATCCACTGTCCCGACCCAGGGGGACAGTCGAACAGGTTTCCTGAGGGAAGGAGTGAGAGCCGGGACAAGCGACACAGTGTCTTCAGGTTCGTCCGTTTATTGTGGGCAGCACGGTACAGCACAGAGACGATGCAGTGTTACAACTCTTCAGGGTCGCGTCATCTATTGTGAGCAGCACGGAGACGACGTGATGTCACAGCTCTTCAGGGTCGTCCAGAGACGACGTGGTGTTACAACTCTTCAGGGTCTTCCGGAGACGATGCAGTGTTACAACTCTTTAGGGTCTTCCGGGTCGTCTGTAGATGACGCGGTGTCAGCTCTTCAGGGTCTTCAGGGTAGTCTGGAGACGATGCGGTGTCAGCTCTTCAGGGTCTTCCAGAGACGATGCAGTGTTACAACTCTTCAGGGTCCTCCGGGTCGTTTGGCGATTGTGGGCCAGGCATCGTGGTTATATACATGCTGGTGGGCCGTGATTGGTTGTAAAAGGTGGGTTATGATTGGTTGCTTTTGGACCAATCATGAGGTGCCGGATATGCAAATCTGAGGGATTCTAGTGGCCAATCAGAGCAAGGTTTCGAAGGTCAGGTTTTTTTGAAGGGAACCAATTGTGGCCTTTGGCATTGTGTAATTGTTTGCTTTCTGAGAAACCTCGGCAGACTTGCTGGTGCACAGCCTCCCACAATCCACATTGTCACAAATGACAGGATTCCATTCTTTTTAATGGTTGAATGATATTCCATTGTGTGTGTGTGTGTGTGTGTGTGTGTGTTTGTGTGTATACTCAGTTTATTAATCCATTCATCTGTTGGTGGACACTTAGGTTGATTTCATATCTTGTCTCTTGTGAATAGTGCTTCAATAAACATTTGGGTCCAGATATCTCTACCACATAGTGGTTTCAATTCCTTTGGGAATATGCCTAATGGAGAGATTATTGAGTCATCTGGTAGTTCTATTTTTTTTTAAGGAACCTCTATACTGTTTTCCATATGGATGTACTAATTTATATTTCCACCACTAATGTAAAAGACTGCCACTTTATCTGTATTCTTGCTAGCTGTTTTTTTTTTTTTTTTTTTTTTTTTTGTCTTTTTCTTGATAGTCATTCTAACTAGGGTGAGATGACACCTTATTGTGATTTTGATTTACATTGATTATTAGTGAAGTGGAGAATATTTTCATGTACTTGACCATTTATATGTCTTCTTTTAAGATATGGCTAGTGCTACTATTTGCTTATTTTTAAAATTGGAGTATTTGTTTCTTTTCTTTGAGTTTGAGTTCTCATGCATACTAGTTATCAATCCCTTGTTAGAGGCATAATTTGCAAATATTTTCTTCCATCCCGTAGGTTGTCATGTTACTCTGTTGATTGTTTCCTTTGCTGTGCAAAAGCTTTTTTGTTTGATATAACCCAATTTGTCTATTTCTGCTTTTGTTTCTTGTGCTTTTGAAATCTTATTGAAAAACTCTTTATCTGGACCAATGTCCTGAATTATTTTCCTTATGATATTTTCTAGTAGTTCTTAGTTTTGAGTCATACAGGTAAGTCTTTAATCTATTTTGAATTGATTTTTCTATTTGGTAAGAGATAGACTTTTAGTTTTATCCTTTGGTGTATGAATATCTAAGTTTTTCAGAACCAATTATTGAAGAGACTACTTTTTCACCTAATGTATCTTCCTGATAACTTTGTTGAAAATCCGTTGCCTCTGTATCCTTGGGTTTCTTTCTGGTTCTCTATTCTGTTCCATTGGTCTATATATCTTTTTTTATGCCAATATCATGCTATTTTTATTACAATAGCTTTGCAGTATATTTTGAAGTCAGGTGGTTTGATGTCTCCTGTTTTGTTCATTTTGCTTTGGATTGCTTTGGCTATTCAGGATCTTTTGTGATTCCATATGCACTAGATCTTTTTCCTATTTCTGTGAGGAATGCCACTGATATTTTTATAGGGATTGCATCGAATCTGTAGACTGCTTTATGTTGCATGCATTTTTTTTTTTTTTAGATTTTTGCCATAGCAAAAAGAAACAAAACAAAAAAACAAAAAACAAAAAAACAAACAAACAAAATAAAAAACACCTCTCCAAGAATGTCATAGTCAATTCAGTGCATACTTTCAGAATAACTACTGATACAAGTTTTGAATGTTCACAACGTGTTTACTGTTGAAGGTGGTGAATATGTTTATATCCCCAATCTGTTTATTACACATTACATATATACTTTTAAAGACCATTCTGGGGCTGGCAGGTGGTATGGTGCTTAAGAGTGCAGGACTCGGGAACCAGCAGTTAGTGTAATGGCTATGTCGCTGGACTCCCACGTAGTCGACCGCGGTTCACGTCCCGGACCCGGTGGCTTAAAACTCACGCCGGGTGCGTGTGCGTGCGTGCCCAAGATCCCAAGAGGAGAATGGAGGAGAAGGGATTGCGGCGTGACCATCCCCCCTGGGGGGTGATTTCTCGCTTTCTGTCTCTATGTCTCTCTCTGTCTGTCTGGCGAGCGCACGCGCCCTATAGCGAAAAACCTCTCAAAAAAAAAAAAAAAGAGTGCAGGACTCCCACATGGCCGACTGTGGTTCGAGTCCTGGACCTGGCGGCTTGCTTTCTCACTTCCCTCCTCTCTTTCACTCTGCCCCTCTCTGGTCAAAAATTAAAATAAATAAATAAAATTTTTAAAAAAGACTATTCTGTACCCTACAAAGATGTATAATATTTAAATATAAATCATAAATTACAATATTTAAAGAGGAAATAAAAACCTGATTTACCCCAGATCAAAAATAAATAAATAAAAATAAAAATGCCAGTAGCTGAAAGATTATTTCTAAATTGCATTCTTGTCTGAATTCTCAAGTAGCCACCTTCATTATTTTACCTGAGGTGCATTCTCTATTTCCCTTTCCTGTAGGAAATAAATACTGAATTTTCTACCACACACCCTATAGCAAAAAATCTCTCTCAACAAAAAAATAGTATGGAATAACATATAGAAAGGGGATAAGATACTGGTTACTTCAAGGGAACAAAATTTCCTTTTGCTTCGTATTTGCTTTAGTATATACATAAACTGAAGATAATACTAGGCTGTAAACATATGAGAATGTGACTGTAAGACTTTATATAGAAAGTAGTATGTTGTTCACATGTGATATGGTGCATGATACATCAACACACTGCCTTGCATATAGCAGACTCTCAGTAAATATTTGCTAAATTGAATAAATCAGTGGTTTACATATTTGCATTAGTATTAATACAAAAAAGTGCCATCTTCTTGTATTTTGATATTTGATGAAGAGAGATCATGCTATTGACAGGAATATTAACTTTATAATGCTCTTTCAGTGTAAAAAACTCAGTTTTTTCATTCATATTTGATTTCTTTGCATTAATTGGTCTTAGGTGGCATAACAATTTGGTTATGGAATTCTGATTTCTATTCTGTTTTTAAAAGAAATAAAATTGTGTTAAATGTATATGGCCTAGTAAGAATATTAATTTGGTATCTATTCAAGGTTCATCTGTTTAGCAAAACTCAAAGTGCTCTTTGCATATAGTAGGGCTGTATTTTTAGTATGCAAATTAGTGTTTCTAATATATTAGATTGTCGGGAAAGTCATGCCATGTTTTTCTGTGTTTTTTATGCAAAAATGCATCATGACTTTCCCAGCAAGCCAATACTTTAAAATTATATATTCTCTTTATTTCAGTATTTTCTTTTTTTCTAAGAATTATTTTATTTAACTTTATTTATTATTATTATCATTGTTATTTTCCAGTTTGATCAGAGAGAGACAAAGAGAGAGAGAGAGGAAGTGAGAAAGCAAGCCATCAGGTCTGAGACTTGAACTGTGGTTGGCCATGTGGGAGTCCAGCGCCCTTAACCACCATACCACTTGCCGGCCCCAATTTCAATATTTTCTTTTACTCTTCATTAATTTGGTAAACACTTTTAAAAATATCAATATACCACTAGCTTGGAGTATTACATAATCCATGTTAGTGAATTCCAAATTAATGAGATATGATGGGACGATTATAATAGTTAATGTGAATATAGAACGTGAGTATAGTATATACTTATATTTTGGCATTTAGTAAAAACAAATGGTGACAGATCCCTTTTAAAAACATCATGATGAGATTAACTAAGTAAAGCAATCTAACAGCCGAATGGAAAAAAAAGATAATATAGTTTTATTATCTAATTGTTTAAATGTTAGATTATTTAAGTTTTGCAACATACTTAGAAAGCTATAAAGTATAAATCTAGGAAAAAGATAGAAGTGAATAAAATAATTTAGCTTACTGATAAAAAACATAGATTTTTTTTTAAAAAATTGTTTGTAGTCTCAGCTTAGCTTTTGCTCGAATTCAGTGAGAACAGATAGCATTAAAATTTCCACTGTTGAGCCAGCAAGTAGCATGGTGGTTAAGACGTTAAACTCCCACATGGCTAACCACAGTTCGAGTCCTGGACCTGGTGGCTTGATTTTTGCATTTCCTCTCTGTCTCTCTCTCTCTCTATGTCTCTGGTGAGCACACATGCCTTGTAAGAATTTTTTAAAAATAATAAACAAAATTAAATAAATAATTCTAAAAAAAATTCCTGCTCTTACAAGAATGTTAAAAAAGTAAGACTTTAATATAACAGATTCTGCTAGTGTGTGCATATGTGTATGCGTAATATATATATATATGGAGAGACAGAGAGAAAGCAAGCACCCTCAGTGGGATCTGGTCATGCCATAATCATCTTTCCTCCAATTCTCTATTTTGTCAGGATTCTTGGTGTACATAACCATGCCTAGCATGTATTTCAAGCCATTGGGGGACAGGATTCAAACCCTGGTCAGTCATCCAAGATCCAGCTTCCTCTATGCAGTGTTTAAGTGTTGTGCCATGAGGCTAATTCTCTGACAGTTTAATTTTAATATTTTTTTCCATCAGAAGACTAACAAAATGAGAAGTCCTTCTGTACTTGCCTGTTCACTAGTAATATCCTGAAATATTTTATGCAACGGAAAACTAAAACTTTACGAAAAGTACATATACCATGGAATATTTTATACCCTTATGTGAGATTAAGAAATAATAACCATCTTATAGCTAAACCATGAGAAATAAGACTCATACGTACTTGGTCATAGTATCTTCAGGTGACATAATTTTCTCTAGGGATTATAAAAATTTCCATATTATTTTATAATATGGTATAATATAAAATGCTATATATTGTAACCATCTTCTTTTCCATTGGTTCCTCCTGGGTACAAGCACAGACTTTTGACTCCAGGCCTGTCCTTCCAAAAATGTGTGTCACTTCATTCTCATCTGTCTGCCTGGACAGCTACCTTTTTGCTTTCTTTTGTTCTCCTGAAGTCCTTACTGCTTGAGAGTATCCTGATGAGTGCCCTACCTAGATATATAAGCGTCCAATTCATAAATACTACTATTAAAGAAATAAATTGCTCCCTAGAAAACTTCAAATCAGCCTGGAAATATATTTTGGTTTTCTAGATTTAAATTTAATTCAGCTTTGAAAAAATAATCAATTTTATTTTTTGGAGAAATTTTCGCTGTAGGGTACGTGTGCTTGCCAGAAAGTCAGAGAAAGACAGAGAGACAGAAAGTGAGAAATCACATGCTACAATCCCTTCTCCTCCATTCTCCTCCTGGGATCTTGGGCATGCACACACATGCACCCGGCGTGAGTTTAAGTCACCGGGTCCGGGACTTGAACCGCGGTCGACTACATGGAGTCCAGCAACATAGCCATTACACCAGCTGCTGGTCCCAAAATAATAATTTTTTTTCATAAACATGTGCTATGTATGAATTACATTTCTCTTTTAATTCTATTCAAACAACAGCATTTCTGAAGAATAACACTTGCTCCTTTTCTACAGTCATAGGCACTAGAGATTTTAAACATCTGAGTAAACATATAGTCAAATTTACTTGATCCTATAAATGGTTTAGAAATCTGAAAAACATAAGTAACAAACAAAACAGTAATATGATTCTTAGAGAGTGCCAAACACAGGCTTGGAGGATTATACCATGTGTGTTTCTTTGAATAGAGTATTCTCAGATCACTGAGAAGACATGATTACTTCAGTTCAGCATTTCTACTTCTATCACTTTCCCATCAGCGATTTTACTTTGAGTTTGGCAACAGGAACACCTCTTGAAAAAAACAGGCACTGTACATGGTCTGAGTGTTCAAAAAGACTAGATCTGGAAATTGCAATACAGTATTCAACTCTATTAGATTAAGAAGAAACCCGTTATTTTGCTTTTGTTTCTTTTCATACTTTCTGTTTCCCGAGTACACTACAAATCAAAGATTCAGTACAAAAGCCTAAAAAACATAAATTAAAATCAAAAGACTTCATCATCAATATGAAAATATTTCAGAAACAAAACAATTTATTCCTTTCATGTATCTCCTCCAAAATCTATTAGTGAAGATATTTTTTTCCTTTAAAAGAAAATTCATAGAAAAAGGTACACATATCAGTTAGTCCTCAAAGAATAACTTCTGGTGATATATTGCTCAACATAACTATTGTTAGTAATAATGTACACTTTACAAGTCATGAATTAGAGAAAGAGAAAGGTATTTTGGACAAGTTCTTGCTCTGCTGTTATCCTCCTGCCTACTTAACTAGGATTACAGGTGTGCATTGCCACACACGGCGATGCAAAATGTGAACTCCTGCCTTTCCTGTGCCTCCAGCATCACTCAGTAGCACCCTACCACCTGCACCACCATGGCTGGGCTAACCAGGCAGAAAAGATTTTAAATGTTCTTACCAAAAAGAAATGACAAATATTTGAAGTGGTGGATTTGCAAAATAGCCTGATTTGATCATTCTGCAATGTATTCATGTATCAAAATACTACTTTGTACCCCACGAGTATATGCAAATAGTATGTGTCAATTAAAAATAAAGTAAAACATGTTAAAAAATAAAAATATCTATGTATAAGAATTTCTTAGAGAACAGTAAATGGCATAACTTCGAGTCCTCTTTTCCTGAAACAAATTCTAAAAGTAAAGCTCTAAAATGCTAAAATTAGTAGGTCATCCCAGGAAGCAAGTGCACATCTCAAATGACTTCTAAGCCAAGCAATCCTCAAGTCCCCTGTCTTCCTACCTTAAAATATCTTGAGCTAAAAATGTGATTTTCAGGTCACTAACTTGTAATGCTTACATTTTATCTGTATAATAAGTGATTCAAGTTTTTAGAAGTGAATATAATTTATTGGAATTCTGCTGTCTCAATCACATTTCTCTCTTCTAAGATTTTCTTTAATAAGATTTGATAAATATATAGTAAATATTTTATCTGTAGTGGTCTAAGTTAGAACTGTTTAGAAACACTGAGCTTTTAACATCCTATGAGTTAAATGCATAATGTAATATAAATACTTCAATGGTATTGTAGAATACTGGAAAGAACACATATCCTTAGGATCAGACAGAACTTGGTTTGAAATGCACCTCTCCATTCACTAGCTATATAATATTGGGCAGTTTTAAAAATCTTTCTGAATCTGGAACCAACAGTTAGCATAATGGCTATGTCACTGGACTCTCACGTAGTCGACCGCGGTTCACGTCCCAGACCCGGTGGCTTAAAACTCACGCTGGGCGCGTGTGTGTGCATGCCCAAGATTCCGAGAGGAGAATGGAGGAGAAGGGATTGCGGTTTGTCCATGCCCCCCGGGGGGTGATTTCTCGCTTTCTGTCTCTCTGTCTCTCTCTGTCTGGCAAACACACGCGCCCTATAGCAAAAAAAACTCTCCAAAAAAACAAATCTTTTTGAATTTGAGTTTTCATATCTGAAAAGCAGACATAAAGTTTAACTCATAGCCTGAAAATTAAATGGATTAATTTATAAAAGAAAATCCAGTATATTGCTTGGCTTATAACTGGCACTCAATAGCCTATTATTATTATTGCTGTTATTATTATATTGGTAATGTAGTAGGATGTGTCTTTATTTTCTGATACGTGTAGGAAAAAATAATTTTGTATTTGCATGGAAATTTGTACCATGGTTGAAGTAAATTATAAATTATGCAGTTCTTTATAAAATGAATTTAGAGACACCACTGTTCAAAGTATGTCTCTTAATACTTACAGACTCTGGAGAGAAATAGGTCATAACTTAGGTACCCAGGAAGGCAAGCATGGGTTATATCATCCCTCACTTCAACCTTACAATGAAATTTTTGTTTTATTAGTTTGACAAAAGCTGTTTTTTAATAAATACAACTTCACTTGGTTAGTGTGAAATATTTACTTCACTTGAAGAATACATATTTGCAAGACATTTGCACATTACTTCTAATAAATATATTAGCATGGAACCTTACCTCATTCTATTACTAATTTAACTGTAGTTCCCCTAGGCATATAAAATGGATAAGAAACCTTTAGTTGTGTCTCAGAAGAGAGAACAAGAGAGATCACAAGTATGATGTGAAAACGCAAAATTTTAAGAATCATTGTTTTTCTGTATCATTTAATCACTAAAATCCACTTTCAGACTAACAGGTAGTGTGGAGGTTAAGGCAGCTGGATCCCACATGGCTGACTTGCTGTTTGAGTCCAGTGGCTTGAAAATCTTGCCAGGTGCATATGTGTGCCCAAGATCTCAAGAGAAGAATGAAGGAGAAGGAATTGAAGCAGCATGGCCATCCTGTTCCCCCCGACACACATACACACACACACACGAGATAATTTCTCACTTTCCTGCTCTCCCTCTCTTTCTCACGTTGTCTTTCTCTGGTGAGCACATGTGTCCTATAGGAAAAACTAAAAACAAACAAATAGACAAAAGACAAAAGCAAAAGCAAATGCTATTTAGAATGATTTACTTTTTGGTTTTTGTTATAGGGCATGTGTGCTCCCCTGAGACAGAGAGAAAGAGACAGAAAGTAAAAAGTCACCCCCCCACCTGCCCCAGAAGGAATGATTGCACCACAGTCCTTTCTCTTTCATTCTCTCCTCAGGATTTTGGTCATGCATACACATATGCCCAGCATAATTTTCAAGCTGCCGGGTCTGGGACTCAACATGTAGCTGACCATATGGGATGCAGCACCTTAACCTCCATGCCACCTGCTGGTCCTGAGATTTACTTTGTTTAGGTAGTGACACTTATGTTTCTAGCATTCTTCTGAGAATTTTTTTTTTTTGGTAAAAGTTTTTGCCTTAGGGCACATGCGCTCACCATAGAGAGAGAGACAGAGACAGAGATAGTGAGAGGAAAAGTGAGAAATCACCCCCGAGGGGGGATGACCACATCACAATCCCTTTCCTTTTGGGGAAGATTGTCCTTCCCGAATCTTGGGCACATATGCACATGCCCCAACATAAGTTTCAAGCTACCATGTCCAGGTCTCTCACCATGGTCGGCCATGTGACAGTCCAGCAAAGTAACCACAATGCCATCTGCTGGCCCTGGAGAAAACTTATAAAAATATGTTCTTTTGTCTTTATCTCATGATTTGTGAAGCCTGTTATATTTCACACATACATGTTGATTATATTCTCCATCTTCATATGAGGCATAAATAAGAATTTATATTTCTCATTGTCTTTTCAAATCTAGTTCTAGAACTTGGTCTAAATATTTACTGCAAGTACTTGATATGTTTTTACTTAACATAGGCAGATCTATGACATATATATTTTTACACATATCAACACTAACTTTATATATTTTATAATACAACATTAAGGTTAGGCTAAAAAAAGAATAGAAAAGGAGGATGTTAATGAGTGTGTGTGTGTGTATACATATATATGTTTGCATTTTTTATATTTATATAAATGTATGTGTGTTTGTGATGATGATACCAAGGAAAAATGCATGCACCCCTGGCGATTCACAAACATATTATTAATGAGTACAGCTCTTCACATTTGACACACTTTAATATGTTCTATTTTCAGTTCTAACAGCTTTTGTCATTATGTTAAATGAAACACTGGATAGACATCATATAATCAGTTTATTATGGAAAATGTTTTAATTATAATAGCCTATTAATCTTGTACTAGAACATAGCAATGCTTACTGATTTATCTCTGATACTAGCATATGATTTTACCAGATGTCATAAATTAATAGTCAGGAATCCATAATTGTTCATTTTATTAGTAGTAGATTAAATAGTTATTTAGAATGGAGATATGTTTATACATAATATGGTAATCTTGGTTAGATGCATGTAATTACTATATACAAAATTGAGATTTTCTTAGTGTATGGTCAATCATGATAAAATATGCTTTTATTTTTTTAAGAAATAAGTCTAATTAAAGTAGAAAGTTGAGCTGTGTATTTAATAAAAATTACCCATGACTTTTTTTCATTTGTCAGATTGTGTGTGTGCATGTCAGAGAAAGAGAGAAAGAGAACACACACTTCCCTCAATGGGGCATGGTAATGCCCAAATCCTTTTATTTCGAGTTCATCATGATTTGGGGCATGTACACACATGCATCTGGCATGCTTTTCAAACTGCTGGGGCCAGGATTTGACCGATGGTCAGCCATGTGGGATCTTTTACCTTATGCAAAGCACTTAACCATTGCAGTGGGACTGATCAAATAAATTTCTTGAATCTCATAAACAAGTGAAAAACAGTAACATTATAAACAGATCCTACTGCTGCTTAAATCACCATCACATATTATTCTTTGTAGTCCTTGCCGTGTTTCAGTAAATCTAATACTTCTTATTTGTTGCTTTCACTTTTGTTTCACAGTCATCTGCATGTTAAGCCCAGCGAAGCTAATCAAATACTGGTGCTACACATGCTGTACACTTTTCTGCTGTCAGGGTATCTGGCTCATAATTACTTTTTTTTTTTTTTTTTTTTTTTTTTTTCCCTCAGAGAAGACCTTTAAAAGTAGTCTCAGTGTGACCAAATGTTAACTACTTTCACTCACCTTGCTTCTTTGTCAAATTAACGTGAAATGTAATCTCAGATTGCCCCTCAAACTAACTCATTCTGAGCAATCCCTTCCTATTTATTGTCTCATTTCCTAAGCCTAGTTTTCCTTTTCCTCAGTTTTCACTTGCTTACACCAGGTTTGGCACACAGCCTATGGTTTTTCTTGGGTTTAAATTCCATTCCTAGACTCCTATTGACTTTGCTACTTACAAGTTCTTTCCTATGTCCAAAGGTAACCTACTGGGAACAAATAACACAAGTTACAACACTTACAAGCTTTTGTTCATCCTCTTCTCCATTCCTCCAATGCGTTCCTCATTCTTTTCTACCCATACAGCCACACTTATTTTTAAAGACTGAACTTGCTTATATTCATTGTGTATCCTTCTAAGGCTATCCTGTATTTTTCTGATGTTTCTGATGCCTTCACTGATCATGCCAACCATATATGGTGATTATGATGATGATGATGGTGCTTGTGCTGCTGGTGATATTGATATCTGATTTTTTTTTTTTGAGAAAGAGATTTCTTGCTATAGGACATGTGCACTTGCCTGTAGAGACAGAGACAGAAAGAAAGAAATCACCACCCAGTGGGATAGGCATACTGCAATCCCCTCTCTTTCATCCTACCACTGGGATTTGGGGAACACATGCACATGCACCAGGCATGACTTTCAAGACTTTGATCTGGACTCAAACCACAGTTGACCAAATGGGAGTCCAGTGCCTTAACCACTACACCATGTGCTGTCCTTAATACCTGATATTTAGTGAATGCTTCCTGTTGCATTAAAAAATCCTATATGAGGTTGCTACTATTTTACAGATAATAAGGTATAAGGTAAGTATTAGGGAGATTAACTGAATTTCTTAAAGCCATTTAATTAAATGTTGGGACTGAAATTAAGTATCTGAGTTGAGTGCCTTAACTCTTAGCAACTATACCACACTGCATCTTATCAAATTTTATGATATTACAATTAATGTAATATTTAATAACAGTTATTTGCTATCTTCTAATTTGGTCATTTATTCTTATTAAATACATATAGTTGCTTTCAACAAGCTAATGGGAAAAATTATCTGGATTTATTACATTTAATTTTATATATAGCTTATACTAGTTTTCTAGGGCCACCATAACAAAGTACCACAGACTGCGCATTTTAAATAGCATACATTTATTTTCTCACAATTATGGAGGCCAGAAATCCAAGATCAAAACAATTTTAGAGTTATAGATAAAGGCGATTTAAACTTTGATGCCCTGATCATTTGTTATAATAAAAGTAAAGTTTTAAAGATATTATCCTAAATATTAATAACAGATATAGTTTTATATCTGCCCCTGTGATTTATAACTGATGGTCCCAATAATGTAACATCTTGGGACCAACATTTGGTGTAATGGCTATGTTGCTGGACTCCCATGTAGTCAACTGCTGTTCAAGTCCCAGATCCGGTGTCATAAACTCATGACGGGTGCATGTGCGTGTGTGCCCAAGAGGAGATCCCAAGAGGAGAATGGAGGAGAAGGGACTGTGGCGTGGCCATCCCCCAGGTGATGATTTCTCACTTTCTGTTTATCTCTGTCTTTCTGGCGAGCGCACGTGCCTATAGCAAAAACTTCTCCAAAACAAAAACAAAAACAAAAGCAACGTAACATCTTAAAATATAATCACATGCAATATATTAAAATTCTAATTTCATACATAGGGATGCATCATTTCTTCAGAGAAAATTTTCTGCATAATATAGGTTTAGAATATTGCCTCGGGGTTGGCAGGTGATGTAGTGGATAAGGCGCTGGACTCCCACATGACCTGGCAGCTTGCTTTCTCACTTTCTCTTTCTCTCACTTGCTCTGTCCCTCTCTGATCAAGTTAAAATAAATAAACAAATTTAAATAAAATAATTATTAAAAAGAGAATATTACCTTATTTTGTGACTAGGAATCATAATATTATCCATATGACTGCAAGTTTTTTAATATTTACCATACCTGTCATAGCAGAATCAAAGTTTAATTTTTTTGAGATTAATTTAATCCATTTCCAAGAAACCAAATGTTGTAAAGTTCAAATTGCACTAGCATCATTTAAAAATGTGTGCTCAAATTAATTAATACATCAGACACTTACTGATTGCCTTTCATGGGCCAGGAAAAACTAATGAAGTTTTAAGAGCTCTCCAAAAGAGTGTCAGTACAAAAATTTTATTTAAGCAACAAGGTTGTCCCTATTTTCAGAAAACTATTTTCATATAATCAAACTTCACTGCTATGATTTGAACGCATCCTCCAAAATTAATGTGTTGGAAACTTAATAGCCAGCATAACAGTATTAAGAGATATGGACTTGGGACCAGCAGTTAGCATAATGGCTATGTCGCTGGACTCCCACGTAGTCGACCACGGTTCGAGTCCCGGACCCGGTGGCTTAAACTCACACCGGGCGCGTGTGCGTGCGTGCCTAAGATCCTGAGAGGAGAATGGAGGAGAAGGGATTGCGGTGTGGCCATCCCCCCTGGGGGGTGATTTCTCTCTTTCTGTCTCTCTGTCTCTCTCTGTCTGTCTGGCGAGTGCACGCGCCCTATTACAAAAACCTCTAAAAAAAAACAGAGAGAGAGAGAGAGATATGGACTTTAAAAGGTGATAATGAATGGATTAATTTTACTACAGGAATGAATTAGTTCTCATAAGAGTAGGTTGCTGTAAGAGTGAGCTTGGCTCATCTTGTACCCTCTTTTGCAGGGCTTCACACGTGGCTTCACCACCACTTTTTCATGCTATGATACAGGTCTAAAGCCCCACCAAAAGCTACCATAATTCCATGAATCAAATAAACTTCATTTCTTTATAAATTACCTGGTCTTCAGTATGCCATAGCAATAGAAAGAGGAATAAGATAATCATCATGTACAAAAAATTAAAAAATGAATTCTTCTCTACAATTTACATACTCTATGTAAGAAAATAATCTTCCTTTTAATGAGTTTTGGGAATTTAGGCAGCACCATTAGAAGACTAATTTTCCATTTAACCCTCATGGCTCCTTTGAAAAATGGGGCAAATGCCTCACAAAAGGGAAATATATAGATATATAGATATAGATAGATATAGATAAAGATATAGAAATGAGAGAGAGAAAAAAGAGAGTGCACAAAAATATATAGAGAGATCTCAACAGCATCTATATCTATCTATATCTGTATCTATATCCACACACACACACATTATCTGAGAAGAAAAGTGTCAAAATATTAAGTTACATACTTTATATTATCACCTTCTGGTTCTGTACCTTTACAACATTTGGACTATTTGGACATATTTTTTCCTGTTTCAAAATGTGAAGGCTTTTCTGAGGCTTCCAAAGGTTATTTTTAAAGAATATGTATATTTTATTTTTTATATTTATATTGCCAAATATCCTTCCAAATAAGCTGACAAAATGTGGACTCTCAACAGCTTTGTAAGACAGTATCTTCCATTGTTTCTCAAAGTAAAATTGTTAGAAAACAGTTTTCTAAAAAAAACAGTCTCAAAAGTTTGTTTACTAATGTTTGTTTTACTGCTATCCAGAAAATCACAGTAAATTACAATTTTCTTTTTAAAATAAAATCAGACAATAGTACCTCCTGTCATGTCAGAAGGATGGCAGATTAAAAACTACAGGCACCTCATTTCCTCATACATATATCAAGCATACAACTATGAACTGATTAAAATAGCTCTGTCAGTGCTCTGGGAATGAGTCAAAGATAGGCAACAGTTAAGAAAATAGCCAATCATGAAAAAGCCACAATCAAAATAGTAGAAAAAATGTTGTGACATATATACTCTCTATTACCAATACTACCTCCTCAGGGTGGTACAACATGATCAAGAGGCTTTAAAATATTAGTTGGACTGAGGACCAGCAGTTGGTGTAATGATTACATCTCTGCTGGTGTAATGAATACATCGACCATAGTTCAAGTCCCAGACCCAGCAGTGAAACACCCTGGGCGCATGTGCATGCGTACCCAAAATCCTGAGAGGAGAATGGAGGAGAAGGGATTGTGGTGTGGCCATTCCCTGGGGGGTGATTTCTCGCTTTCTGTCTGTCTCTCTGTCTGTCTGGTGAGCACCTGTACCCTAAAATAAAAATCTCTCTCTAAAGAAAAAGTTAGCTGGATTGACTAATATAAAGAGAAATACATTAAAATAACTAAAGTCAAGCATCAAAGAGAGAACAGAACTATAAATTTGGAGAAATAAAAGAATTATAATTGTAGTATGAATAATTATATATTAAAAATGCAGCTTTCAGAATGCCTACATTATGGCTCATTAAGATCCACTCTGAACTTTGGTCTTTTAGAACAGTAAGATAATAAATTTGTTTTATTTTAAATTGGACATAAAACTACCATATGACCCTGCATTTTCACTCTTAGATAAGAAGGCACTTGAAAAGGTCATGGAGGGACCAGCAGTTAGCGTAATGGCTATGTTGCTGGACTCTCATGTAGTCAACTGCAGTTCGAGTCCCAGACCTGGTGGCTTAAACTCATGCCGGGCACATGTGCGTGTGTGCCCAGGGTCCTGAGAGGAGAATGGAGGAGAAGGGATTGCGACGTGGCCATTCCCCCAGGAGGTGATTTCTCGCTTTCTGTCTCTCTGTCTCTCTCTCTCTGTCTGGCGAGCGCATGCTCCCTATAGCAAAAACCTCTCCCCTCCCTCCCAAAAGAAAGTTATGGAAAAGTGGGATTAAGATATGAGTTTATTTTGTGCAAAATAAATTTGAAATCCATGTATGGTTTTATCATAATATACATTTCCACAGACTCTTTAAAGGCTCCCTTGTATATCCAAAATAATCAAAAGCCGAGATTGAAATAGATATTTTTGAAAGTTTATTCATTTATTTCTTCCATGAGCGAAAGAGACAGAGAGAGAGAGATAGATGGACAACATGCCCAATAGGATTCTGACAGCAGTATTATTCACAATAGCCATCTGTAGAAAGAGCTTAAATGCCCATTGATATATTAATGGAATATATTATAGTGGAATATTTCTCAGCTAAGAAAAGAAATGGAATTTTAACATAGGATACAAAATGGGTAGGCCTTGAAAACATTATGCTAAGTAAAATAAGCCATTCATAAAATGGCAAATATTATATGAGTCTACTTCTCTGAGGTACCTATAGTAGTTAAATCCGTAAGAGACAGAAAGTAGAAGAGTGGTTGCCAAAGGTTGTAGGGAGGAGAGAATGAGTTATTGTTAAATGAGTTCAGAGTTTTGGTATTGTAAGATGAAAAACGTTCTGGAGATGAATGCTGCTGTTGATTGTAAAATTATGTACATGTGCTTATTGCCACTGAGGTGTACATTTAAAAATGGCTAAAATGATCAATTTTAAGTTATGTATATTTTCTCCGCAACTCTTAAAACTGATGCAATGCTAGATAATACAAATCCATTCTCAATTAATAAACAATATGTGCCAGAAAACTAAGGTGACAATGCATTTTAAATGGTTATTTTGGAGTTTGAAGATTCTTACTGACATTGCACGTTTGTTAAAGAAGTCTCTTATTCCATATGGGAACAAACTGGAGAACAAACTATTTACAGTACAATTCAAGGCCCTGACAAGGTGTGAAGCACAAGTTTTGCATAATAATATCATAGTACCCAAGAAATAATTGGCACTTATGTTACTTAATTAAATACATCGATAAATCCAGTCTAGCAAATATTGTATATTTCCTTAAGTCCCATTATTGGAATATAAGTTTGCTAAGGGTAGATACTGTGTTTCACTATATTGGTGATTTCTACAGAATGTAAATATCAAAAGACCAATATGAACAAATAATTGGACATTTTCAGGTGAAAGAATATCATACACTGAAGCAGGAGTGAGAGACAAATATGAGTTCAGTAGGTAGGGATGGAGTGAGAATTAAAAAACAACAAAATTGAATAGGCAAAGGTTAGGAGATAAGAAAGCACAAAGGATATTCAAAGAGTCAGCAGTCAGCAGTACACAGTGTGTAAGGGAAGATGTCCTGGAAAGTGTAAATTGAGGTCATGTTGCAATGGAAAGAAGAGAAATTTGCACTTACATTGGTTGACAATGGGGAGCTATTGAATTTCTTTGAAAAAACCTGAAAGGTATGAATGGAGCTGCATTTTACCATTAGTAATCTGGCAGTTTCTGGTAGGATGGTTTAAAGAATAGTAAGTCATAAGTATGAATATTAACTTGAAAGCTATGAAAAGGAATGAGAACCAGAACCAATCTGAAAGCAACTCATGATAAAAGGAAATTAAAGCTAGTATTTTTTATTATTGCTATGTAGCTTTATATAGTTTCATTTAACATTTAGGACAATTCTGCAAGGTGAATGATTTTGTTATCAGTTTTACAGATAAAGAATCAAAATTTCAGCAAGATTAATTAACTTGCTAATGGTCTGATACCTAACAGTAGCAGAGCTAGAACTTGAACTTAATTTCTTTTTCTTCCCATTGATAGAGAATGTGAAGGATAGAGAGAAAGGGAGAAGCACCTTCAACAGTGTTTCATCATGGTGCTATTGTTTTTCCCCTGCCCTCCACTTCTTCAGAATCTTGGACACCTGCACACATGTTCGGTGTGTTTTCTGGCAGACCTGGGTATCTAAATGTTGGGTCAGTGTGTGGCTTCCTGCATTGTAATCCAGTATGTTATAGACTGTGCCACCGAGGTTGAGATCAAATGTTTTATTTTAAAACGCATGTTCACCATCAATCTTTATGAACTACTATATAGGAGAAAGCTACATGACTTGAAAACGATTAATTATGGAGCACAAAGCAGAAGTACCACATAACTCCAAGTTTTAAGAGGAAAAGGATGAATGAGCTAGTGTTTAGATATATTAGTGTGTTTAAATACTGAATGATTAGTATTAATATGAGTTGAAAGTAACAGATAAATCTCCCTATAGAATATCAAGTTGCCCACTGGAAATGTGAATCTATAGCTAAGCAGAGAGAACAGTTATAAAGATTTGAACTCATCTGTATTTCTATAATATTTGAAGGCATGATAGTGAGCAAAATCCCAAGAGCAAAGGGAGAGCTAAAGATAGAAGTGCAGAAAGGGAGGGGTAGAAGAAATATATAAAATATGTCATGGAAATGAGGGAGGAGACAAATGGAAGGACATAAAAAAAAAAAGAGCATGGTAGATAAGGCGATTGGATCTCACATGACTGACTGTGTGGTTTGAGTCCTGGACTCTGCAGTTTGAAGAACATGCTAGGTGATGTGCGTGCTTGCCCAAAATCCTTACAGAAGAATGGAGGAGAAGGGATCATGGCATGGCCACCCATCTGGGAGGTGCTTATACACTTCTCTCTCTCTCTCTCTCTCTCTCTCTCTCTCTCTCTCCCCCCTTTCTCTCTCTGCCTGTCTCTTTCTGGCAAGGACATGTGCCTTGTAGCAAAAATTAAAAACAAACACAAAAACTAGCATCAAGGTAATGAGATCTGATTCCAGGAATAGGGACATGGGCATATAGTGTGCACACACATGATCCATATTATACACAGAATTTTTTCTTATGTATTTTAATGTATATTTCACTGTATGTACTCAGAGATATAGATTTCAATTAGCAATTTTTTCATTAGACTTACTTTTAATGTGTAGAACTAGTCAATAAACTTGTTTCCAGTAAGCATTTGTACTGTACTTCCAAGTACTTAAAGAAATTGTTTTAAAGTTTGATATAGTGTGGGTATAGTCGCTGGAGAGAGACAGAGAGAGAAAGATAAGGTGAGAAATCATCCCCCAGTAGAGATGGCCCCATCACAGTCCCTTTTCTTTTAGTCTCCTCTCAGGATTTTGGGCACGCACACACATGTGTCTGGCATAATTTTCAAGCTGTTGGGTCCAGGATTTAAACAACAAACTCGGCCATGTGGGATCTAGCTGCCATAACCTCCACACCACCTGCTGGCCTAGCAAACTCTTTTGTGACTAAAGCAAACAACTGAGAGAGATTTCTAACAATAATCTTTGGGTTTCAAGTTCTTACAAGAGAAATTTGATAAATTGAGCAGTTCTTTGGAAGACAGTGTGGCTTGAATATTATACAACAGTATGGATATTTAAGGACATGTTATTTAGTTTCTTTTCTGTTTTCATTAGTGCATATTTGAAGCACACTGATAGGAGAAAAGTATTTGTATTGGGAGCAATCAAAAGTATTTTGATTGGGAGAAAAGTATTTGTTTTGTTTGGGTTTTTACATGGTCTTCAATTCTTATTCACATGTTCAATTTCTAATGTCATCATAAATTTAGACCCGATCACAGAGAAAACCAGTTGTTATTTAAACTGGTGAGAGTCATGTGAAGTGTCACCTAAGCACAAAGGCTATAAATACCTGGTGTACTAAATTGACCCTGGAATTTTAATTACTATAACACAATTTATTAGGTTCGTATATATACACATATTCCCTTGCTCTGTTGGCTGAGCCTAGAAGCAAGAGCACCCAGAAACAAAAGCATCTTGATTTCTAATAGTTTTCCAATATGAGATACTAAAGCTTTCCAGAGGAATGACTGATTCTAAAAGAAAATGAAGTAAGAGCATCTCCCATTGTCAGGAAGTATGAAAATGCTAAAAATAATCCCAAAATAACTGGATCTGTCAAAGGAACACAAGCTGAACTGCAAGAACTCCCAATGACCAAAGCTGGAACAATGTAACCAGCAAAATAGAGTAGGATTGGATTACAATCCAAAGTATGAAAGAACTATCTATAAGTTGATGCTGGTATAAATAAATAATAGAAATTTTCTGTAATGTTATAACTACTATAAAAAATAAAATCTATTAAAATAGTAATTCAAAACAAAAGAAATTAATATATTTATGGAAATAATATCTATAGGGAGGACTGACTTAGTGTGAGATTTAACATTCTTACAGAGAATTTTCCTGTGTTACTTCATTTTTTCCTTTGAAGAACCCTGTGGCATAATTTTTATTGTTGGTAGTATTAATATCATTTTCATTCCTATTTTGTGGGAGAAAAGTAATGCTTAGGAAGATAAAGTGACCTGCCTGGAATAATTCATCCAGTACGTAGCAAGGGCTAGAACTAAGTCTAGGTATTCTGACTCTATGTCATAGGCCCTTTTTCATTCTACCATGCTGCCTGCCATGGTCAATCATACAGTGAAGAAATGGTATTGTATTCTCTAATGCAGCACTTTCCATTATACCATCTGATTTAGCATTATAATATCTAAAATGGAGGCAGGAGAACTATAATTTATGAACTCTGGGAATTTATGAGGTTACATATCAGCAGACTAGTTTGTTATTGGTGATGGTGGTGATTTGCTGGTTTATTTCATTACATTCTACTTAGATAATGACCAAGAATAGATCATTATCTCTTTCTATTTTTATATCTTTAGATTAAATTAGTGCTGTACTTTGGATGCTATATTTTGATCTAATCATATCTTCTTATCATTTAAATTTTTTTGAAGTGACAGAAGTCCTTTAGAAATCCAATTCATTAATGCTTCATATTTGTAGAAATTTTAGACTCTAAAAATCTGCATTTTAAAAATAATTGCTATAGGTTACATGTGCTCGCCAGAGAGAGGGAGAGAGAGAAAAAGAGAGAGAGACAAGGTGAGAAAGTACCCTCAAGGGAGAGTGACCACACCTCAATTCCTTCTCCTCCATGAATTTTGGGCTTGCATGCACACATGTCTGCCGTGTTTTTCAAGCTGCCAAGTCTGGGACTTGAATCATTTAATCAGCCATGTGGGATCCAGCCACCTTAACCACCATGCCACCTGGTTGGCCCTAAAAATCTGCATTTTACTGATAAATATATCTCAGATATCTGATAATTTACTCTGCCTATATTTAAATTTACCTAACTGATAACTGAAGACATTGTTTATTGTTCTTAATCAAATTAGGCTGAAAAAAACTCAGAGAATTAAATTATTTCCCGGCCAGAACTTCCCAAACATCTTCTTCTAGAATAGGCTATGTTCTAATATGTGATGTAGTATATATGAGGATAGCTGAGATAATTAGCTACTGAATGTTTTATTGACTCTATTAATGTGAATTGAACCATTATTAGAACAGAGGAAAGCTTAGGAAAAGGTGAGTTAAACACAACTGGTGGCGTCAAGAGATTTTCCCTTTTCAGAACAAGTGAAAAAGGTACAATAGAAGGAAAATAGCAGGTAATTTCTAGGCTGTTCAGATCATACTACCCTGATACAGTGCTCTGACTGAATGTCCCAAAGATTCTTTAAAGGTTAAGAATATTCAGAGAGGAATAATTTATTTGAATTAGAGTAAAGTTGGCTTGAAGAAATGGTCTTCAAAGAAACACAGACTGAGTTGGAGTGAGGGAAACTAAAACTAATCCTAATTGGTGGTTAGAAAATGATGCCTACCAAGCTAACAGGTGGCATGGTAGTTAAGGCACTGGACTCCCACATGGCCGAATTCAGTTCAAGTCCCAGACTCGGCAACTTGCCTTCTCCTCTTCTCTCTCTCTCTCTCATAAGCACATGATCCCTAAAGCAAATTTAAATAATAATAATAATAATAAATAAGATAAATAAGTCTTAAAAAGAAAATCAAAGTGATGCCTAGAAGCAAGAAAGGTAACAAAGAAAATATTTAAGTATGTGTATTCATCAAGCCACCACATTTGTAAGATTCCACTAATTGTGTTACTATTTAAATTACACCATCGTGTGATGTTGAACATAACATGTAGACTGTTTTTATTATTTTAAATTCAGTAGCCATCACACTAGCCTAAATATTTAAAAACTAAAAGGTGGAAATGTGTATAGTTTTTGTTTATTTGATTTTTGTTTTTGTTTGTTTGAGAGAGAGGAAAGTTTATTGAGAGAAAGAGCACCTGGGAATCTGAAGCTGGAGGTACTTCAGCCCATCTCACCAAGGAGATGTGATGTATTTATATGAGAGTAGTGGAGGGGTAGGGTCACAAGAATGGTAGGTACTTTGATTAACTTACTCATCACTCTGACCTTATCATCCCATCTATGGATGTGGGTGGCAAGTAAGAGAGGGCCCTGGCCAGGTGGGACATGGGATTATAGTTGATGGTCAGTCTTCTTGAGCTGCTTCAAACTGAGAAGGGTTTTTTTTCCTTTAGAGTAATGGAGAGGAGTGTGGGTCCTCTAAAGGCAGGTGTGAATATTGTCCCCTCTGGAGCAGCAAGATGTGGTCAGCCTATTTGGGGGCCAATTGTTAGATGGTGTCTCAGGTGAAGTGATTTACTGATTTTTAGGAGTGGAGGTCATGTACAAATGAAGAGAAGAATTATAGTCGGGGTAACCAGGGGAAGGATGAAAACTGCATTGTTCTTCCAGAAAGAGGCAGAGGCCTCCCTTTTCTGCTGCGAGAAGGTCTAGGCCTCTTTGACTTTGGAGAGTTTACCACAGCCAAGGAGTCTATTTGGTCTGGAATCTGTAAGAGACTTTGGGATAGTTCATCTAGGTTTTGTCAGAGGAAAGAGTTTTAAAGTAATGAAGACATGTATAGGTTTTTTTTTTTTTATGGAATTGTTATATTGTGAAGAATGTTATTAGGCTCTCAGGCTTGAGATTTTTTTCAAGAAATATTCCTGGTGTATCATGAGTAATCCATGGAGAAGACATAACCAAAGGTTTTAGATTATTTTGAATTAGATCTAAGGGTTTCATGCTTAATGATATAATTGTGATACCTATGATAATTAAAGAAATAGAGTGCTATTTTGACATTTACATTTGTAAATGTACATTACTATACTGAAAAAAGTATCAGTAGCCCTATAAGTGAACCGGGTATGGTTATGGTTACATTACAGATATAAATACTAGTCATGATATCTCATTTGAAGGTCAAGCATTAATCATAGTGAAATATTTAAGATTAGAGAGGATTTTTTTAATTCCCTGGAGGTACATGAGCTAACCAGAGAGTGAGAGAGAGAAAGCACACCGCAATAGGGCATAGTGGTGTTGTAATCCTTTCTCTTTCATTCCTTCTTCCCATCAGAATTCTGGGCACAGACACACACCTGGCATGATTTTCAGTGCACTGGATCTTGGATTCAAATTGCCATGTAGAATGCAGCTTTCTATGCATAACACTTAACATTTGTACTACATGGCTGATCAGAAAAAAATTAATTTTACTTTAATCCAGCATATTTCATTTTAGGTACATCACATACCTAAATTCCCACTGAACAATTGCATACTCAACACAAGAAAAATTAAAATCTTTACAAAACGATGTGCTAAACCATTCTCATTCTTATTCTCCTTTCAGATTAGATGCACAGCATCTTGAAGAAATTAATGTCACCATATCTGAGGAGCAATTCCATGCTGTAAACCATGCAGAGCACACGCTCTGTAAAATGGAGAACTACTTGAGAGAGAAACAGCTATGTGATGTGTTACTCATTGCTGGACACCTCCGAATCCCAGCCCATCGGTAAGTATCCTTATTCAAGCAGAATGTTTGGCGGGAGGACAGATATGAATGAGAAAGAATCAATAGTTTAATTATGAATTGGAACACGGGAAAACAGATTTTTATTTTCCTATATCAAAAAAAAATCTGTAGTATAGGTGATCCATTTTTCTGTGTGGTTTTTTTAGAAGAGCCAAAGTTTGGAGAGCTTGTGGAAGAAAAAAATAGTATAAACAAATCCTCAAATAGAAGATAAAGTTACTTATTTGATAAAAGATAAAATTACTTTTGGGACCAGCAGTTAGCGTAATGGCTACGTCGCTGGACTCCCATGTAGTCGACCACAGTTCGAGTCCCGGACCCAGTGGCTTAAACTCATGCCGGGCGAGTGAGCGTACGTGCCCAAGATCCTGAGAGGAGAATGGAGGAGAAGGGATTGCGACGTGGCCATCCCCTCTGGGGGGTGATTTCTCTCTTTCTGTCTCTCTGTCTCTCTCTGTCTTTCTGGCGAATGCACGCGCCCTATAGCAAAAACCTCTCAAAAAAAAAAAGATAAAATTACTTTTTAACTTCATTATACTTTACTGAATTGTGAAAGTTTTATGCAGAAAACAGATTCACCAGTGTTATAAACTTACTGAATGCATTTCATGCTTTTCAATGGAAATGTGGACTGATTTCAGTTCTTATAAAACACTCCTATTTCCAGGTTGGTCCTCAGTGCAGTGTCTGACTATTTTGCTGCAATGTTTACTAATGATTTGATTGAAGCCAAACAAGAAGAGATTAGGATGGAAGGAGTAGATCCAAATGCACTTAATTCCTTGGTGCAGTTTGCTTATACAGGCAAGTACTCTTAAACCTACGTTATATAACATACATTATTATTATTATGTCCACTCTACAGATGAGACTGAAGGATAGACCAATTAAATAATTTTCCTAAGGTAGTTAGGAGGCTAAGTAAGTAAACAAACTCAATGATATAAAAAAGGAAGAGGTAAATAATCAGCTGTAAAATATTTTGACCCTGAGTGCAGAGTTAATTTAATACAAACATACAAGAACATGTCTCTCTGCTATGGTGTGTTCACATCCTAGTTTGTAAAAGAGAAAAAAGAGAGGGATTTTCTACAGTGAAGCTATAGTAAGCCTCTTTTTTGGGGAATAATGTCATATTCACTCAAACTATAAAACAAAGGTAACAGAATGAGTTTAAAGATCAGAGAGCATTTTGGTCTTTTTCCCACAATTATTATTTCATCTTTCATGTTTGCTAGTATTTGGACATATTTATTTGATGATACATTCTTAGGCTCTTCTGAAGATTAAAAGCTGATTTCCTGGCTTTCTCCAACAGCAGTATGTTCAAACACTTTTGTTTGCATTGTCCCAAAGGAATTTTTAAAAACTATGTGCTCCATTTATATTTTTTCATTAATGAATAAAATTTCGTATCTACTTGTAACTCCCAATGTTTGTGTATGGTAAATAATATCTCTGAAAAACCAATATTGCATTTGCATTTAAAATGTATCCAGTGGAATCTCAATACTATATCAATCTGATACCAACAATTTATCAATTAAAAAATACATGCATACAGCAGTTACTCCAAAGTTAAACATATAGTTCTATCTTATAATCTAGCAGTTCCACTCCTAGGAATATAATCAAGAGAATTAAAACATGTCCATACAGGGACCAGCAGTTAGTATAATGACTGTGTGGCTGGACTCCCATGTAGCTGAACGTGGTTCAAATCCTGGACCCGGCGGCTTGAACTCACACTGGGCACGTGTGCAGGCGTGCCCAAGATCTGGAGAGGAGGATGGAGGAGAAGGGATTGCGACGTGCCCTTCCCCCCTGCGGGGTGATTTCTCGCTTTCTGTCTCTCTGTCTCTCTGTCTTTCTGGCGAGCACACGCACCCTATAGCAAAAACCTCTCAAAAAAAAAGTCCGTACAAAGCTATGTACATAAATATTAGCAGTACTCATAATAACTAAAAAGTAGAATCAACTCAAATGTTTGTAAACTGAGGAATGGATAAATTAAATGTGGTACATGCATATAATGGGATATTTATAGGCAATACAAAAGAGAATGAATTACTGATAAAGTTTGCAACATGGATGACCTTTGAAGACATGATGCCAGGTGAAAGAAGCCTGTCAAAAAACACCACTTAGAGCGTGATTACATTTATACTAAATGTCCAAAATAGGAAAATTCATAGAGACAGAAAGTAGATTAGTGGTTGCAAGAGCAAGGGAGGAATTGGGAGTGACTGTTAACAGGTATGTTTTTTGGGGGGATTTATTTTGTATTTTTTTTTTTTTTGGAGAGGTTTTTGCTATAGGGCACGTGTGCCAGAAAGACAGAGAGAGACAGAGAGACAGAAAAGACGAGAGAGACAGAGAGACAGAAAACAAGAAATCACCCCCCAGGGGGGATGGCCACGCCGCAATCCCTTCTCTTCCATTCTCGTCTCGGGATCTTGGGCACGCACGCACACGCGCCCGGCATGAGTTTAAGCCACCGGGTCCAGGACTCAAACCGCGGTCGACTACATGGGAGTTCAGCATCATAGCCATTACACTAACTGCTGGTCCCTCCTGCCCAATACATTTTAATCATTAGAAAGGATCTTTCTTGTTTCCAGTGAACTTCTTTTTCTAATTAAGTATAGAACAAAATAATCCTGCCAGCTGGCTTTTATGTCCTTTTACTCCTTAATGGTATCAAAACATCACCCAGATATTAGCAGATTTTTTTAAGCATTTATGTAACTGAATACACTATAATATTCAGATGCTTTCCTGGTGTATCCTAGACGTTTATAACTGAAATATTCTTCTTAATGAATATAACTCTTAATAACCAGGCTAAATTTCAATGTCAATAGTAGGTGAATCTTTATATATGGATATAAGAATAATTCATACTTCTCGGGACCAGCAGTTAGCGTAATGGCTATGTCGCTGGACTCCCACGTAGTTGACCACTGTTCGAGTCCCGTACCCGGTGGCTTAAACTCACGCCAGGCGCGTGTGCGTGCATGCCCAAGATCCCGAGAGGAGAAGGGATTGCAGCGTGGCCATCCCTCCTGGGGGGTGATTTCTCGCTTTCTATCTCTCTGTCTCTCTCTGTCTGTCTGGCGAGCACACGCGCCCTATAGCGAAAACCTCTGCAAAAAAAAAGAAGAATTCATACTTCTCTTGGTCTCATCTCATGAGATATGGGCAGGCTTTCCTTCCCAAATTATGAAAAGAAAGTTTTCTGATCAGACCTCTTTATGACATAGTTTTTTTTGTTTTTGTTTTTGTTTTTTGCTATAGGGCGCATGCGCTTGCCAGACAGACAGAGAGAGATAGAGAGACAGAAAGCAAGGAATCACCCCCAGAGGGGATGGCCACGCCACAATACCTTCTCCTCCATTCTCCTCTCAGGATCTTGGGCACGCACGTACACATGCCTGGCGTGAATTTAAGCCACTGGGTCCGGGACTTGAACCGCAGTCGACTACGTGGGAGTCCAGCGACATAGCCATTATGTTAACTGCTGGTCCCATGACATAGTTTTCAGGTTGAAGTAAGTGTAGAGCACTTCACAGTATATATTACTATTTTTCTTATGCTTACGCAATGCTATAGAATCCATATTAAGGAAGTTTAGAAGGAAAATTTGAGATTATGATTTACATGTCATTTGAAACACTATAGCATATATAACTTTCCTAAACAATAAAAAGCAGGAATATGTCTTACAAAAATAACATAACATTTTGGGACCAGTAGTTAGCATAATGGCTATGTCGCTGAACTCCCATGTAGTTGACTGCGACTCGAGTCCCAGATCCGGTGGCTTAAACTCATACCGGGCGCATGTGCGTGCATGCCCAAGATCCTGAGAGGAGAATGGAGGAGAAGGGATTGCGGCATGGCCATCCCCGCTGGGGGTTGATTTCTCACTTTCTGTCTCTCTGTCTCTTTCTGTCTTTCTGGCGAGCGTATGCGCCCTATAGCAAAAACCTCTCCAAGAAATAAATAAATAAAATAACATAACATTTGCTCTAAATATTTGCTGTAAAATAATATGTATATATCAATATAAAGGAAATGACTTGCTTCTCATATATTTTTTAAAAATTTATTACATATATGTCCTTGATTTGATTATCACACATTGCATATATGCTTTGAAAAATCATATTGTGGGACCAGCAGTTAGCATAATGGGTATGTCACTGAACTCCCATGTAGCCAACTGCAGGTCTAGTCCCAGACCCGGTGGCTTAAACTCACACCAGGCACATGTGCGTGCATGCCCAAGATCCCGAGAAGAGAATGGAGGGGAAGGGATTGTGGCGTGGCCATCCCCCCTGGGGGGTGATTTCTCGTTTTCTATCTCTCTGTCTCTATTTGTCTTTCTGGTGAGCGTATGCGCCCTATAGCAAAAACCTCTCAAAAAAAAAAAGAATAAGAAAAAGAAAAATCATATTGTATGCCATAAAGATGTTCAACAATTAAATGTAAATAAGAAACTAGAAAATGAGATAAAAATGATTATAGATGTTTCTAAACTGTTATTTACATCAAAGCAAATAATCATACAAGCAATTTTTTGTTTATGAGTTTTTGGCAAAAATTTCTTTCCTTTTGTGACAGTGCCAAGGTTCAATTCCAGGCACAATGTTTGAACAAAGACATCCTTACCAGCTAATCAATGCTGATCTAAAACCGGATATGAAAGTTTGATGTTTTTCTTACCCAAAAAAATAGACATATAAGCTCCATGCTCTTATTTACCAAGATGTTTAGCCTCCCACAATAACAGTTACCAGCATGGCCAATTGTATGAACATCATAAAATATGACGTATCGTTTCTTGCATCATAATGTAGACAGTTCTCCAGCTTTATTTTACAAATAATTTTTAACAAAAATAGTGTGTATTTAAAGCGTACAACATAATGTTCTCAGGTATGTATACATTATGAAATGATTTATATGAGATTTAAGAGCAGGCCTAAAATGAGAGAGAAATAAGTTGCTATTCTTTAAAATGATATATTCACTGTTAATTTGCTACAGTCGTTTTTGACAGTCTGACTCCCTTCAACTCTCTTATTAGCACTTACACATGGACTTCCTTGTATATGTATAAGCCTCAGAGTATATTCCCTCAGAGTATATTCCCAGAGTAGCTAGTCTACACTAAAAAGCACAGCCTTACTAGAACGGTAAATGGAAAAATTCAACTACTTATTTTTTTTATTTGTGTCTTACTTTATGGACCTATAATTATTTACTTTTTTAAAACATCTAGGTGTCCTGCAATTGAAAGAAGAGACCATTGAAAATTTGCTGGCTGCAGCTTGTCTCCTGCAGCTGACTCAGGTCATTGAAGTCTGCTCCAATTTCCTCATAAAGCAGCTCCATCCTACAAACTGCTTAGGGATTCGATCATTTGGAGATGCACAAGGCTGTATGGAGCTTCTGAATGTGGCACATAAGTACACCATGGTAAAATCATTGCTTCAAGTAACTTCAGTAATAATAAGTTAATGTTGGGATAAAATTAATAGGCAATACAAACATATATAATTTGTAGATGACTTACACATAATGTATATTAGATAAAAATATTTGTCCAGTTGAGCTGTACTCAAGCAGAATTTTCATTTTTGGAACCTTAAAGGCTTAATTAAATCTCAAAATATGAGGAAATGAAAAAACTGCAAAATTTTAAGTTGTACAAATAGAGAAAAAATTAAATTGTACAAATAAAAAAATTTAATTGTACATATTCTATATATGTTACATAGAATTTACAGTACTTACACTAAGAAAATACCAATTCTCTAATGTTTTTGCACATTTACAACTTTAGTTTGTAAAAGTCAATAGACTATGGTTTCTAATGAAAGTTAAATAACATTCAATATGGAAAAAGCTAACACTGGATTAGTATTGATTAGAAGAGTTTAAAAACTACCAAAATTAGTAACTCAGACAGTTTTACTGAATGGATATATTTCTTTTATTCTTTAATTTTATCTCGATTATTTTTATTATGGTTATTTTAATTTATTATAGACCACGTGTGTTCACCATAGAGAGACAGAGAGAGAGAGAGAGAGAGAGAAAGAAAGTGAGAAAGCAAGTCGCCAGATCTGAGACTAAAAATGCAGTCAGTCATGTGGGAATCCAGCACCTTAACCAACACAACCACCCACTGGACCCCTGAATGGATTGTTATTTTGCCTTAGTGAAAACATGTACTTTGGTTAAAAACCACTAGCAGTTCAATTCTTTAATTGAATTAACTTCAAACTCCTTTCAATTCTATTAGTAACTATAATAAATTAAATAAACATGCTTATATATGTAATTGCATAACATTTATATAGGATAAGGTGATTTTTATTCAGTCAGATAACAATTATATGAAGTGTAGACTGTAGAAATGCAAGAAAAACTGGACAGAGAATATTAAATAAAGTCATATTATAAATACTAATAATTCCCTGGGGAAAAAATGAACTTATTTAACCTCTGAAGCAAGAAATCACACAGATCTACCTGAAACCCAATCAAAAGATAAATATTTCAATCAAAAAATATTTCCCCAGTTATTTAAGGCTAAAAAACGTGCATACAAATGAACAATAGAGAATTGCACAGGAAAATAATAAGTAAAAGTAGCATTGAGGTCAGCAGGTGGCATAGTGGCTCAGGCACTGGACTCCCACATGGCCGATCACGTTTTGAGTCCTGGACTCAGTGGCTTGAAAATTACACTGGGTATGTGTGCACGTGTTCCCAAAATCCTGAGAGGAGAATGGAGAAGAAGAGGTTGCAGCTGGCCATCACCGTGGGGGGTGGTTTCCCACTTTCTCTCTCTCCACCTCTCTCTCATGAGTGCATGTGCCCTATGACCAAAACCTTAAAAGAAAAAAAAAGTAGCATTATTTGGGGGATAGAGATACATATAAATAGCATACTTTTCCATAATTTTATACAGAACTTTGAATTTCTAAAATTTGAATTCTCTAAAAATTACTTGTCTTTCTCTCCTTCTTTCCACACCAGTTCACTGATCAAATTTGAAGTTTCAAACATATTCCTGATGCAATATCATTATCTAGAGAGTCACATTATAATAAATTGGCATTATGAAATACGTCATTTAATTATGCCGTTTAAATTCTTGTGTTTTCAATACAAATGCCATACAACCTAAAGGAACTCTATTTCAAAGGTTATACCTACCACAAAAGGCAAACAGTAAAACTTCCTGTTAAATTACTTAAATTCTTGAACTGAGTATTAACAGTTTCCTGACTGGTATCTTACTCCTGCAGACAAAATACATTCTGATAAACAGCTTGAATTATTTTTGTTTTTCAAAATGAACTTGTCTTCCTTTTCCTATTATGTGCCTGAAATTGAGTGTTAAAGCAGGATGTGCATAAAAATGCAGTACTGTTGTCTCCTTTAATCTCCCCTCTTTAGTTATTTTAGTATCTACTGTGAATGCAGTAAACTAGGTAAAGGCTTGCTTTAATAATGCTTTTGTAATACTATATTAATAATATAAGAATGCAAATAATTTTAATGTCAAAGAATCATGTTAAACAATTTAGGGATTCAGTTATAAACATGAATTTGTACCCTGAGTAAGGCAAATTAGCCTCCTAATGTAGATAGGCTTCATCCAAAAACACTCACAGACACAACCAGAATAATATTTGGTGAAATGTCTAGGCATTTCACAACCCAGTCAATTTGGCACATAAAATTAATCATTGCAACCATATAAATAATAGGTTGCATTGATGAAGCATTCAACAAGTGTGCTATATTCATTGAATTATTTTTACAACAATATAATAGTGGACTGAAAAAAAAATGAATAGTGAACACAGACACAAAAGAAGACTTTTGTGAAGATAAATAGAAAAGGGTATTCATGTTGAAATTAGAAACAGAATAATTTTAAAATCAAATATTTTAAAATTAGTCTTTGGAGCCAGAAGGTGGTAAAGTGAAAACTGAATGGCTCCACAAGGGATACATCATAGGTTTGCATCCTGGGACATCTCTAATCACATTAAGCATATTGACAGTGATCTGGGCCTATTGCAACGGGAAATAAATCACAGCATGAAGACTCTGTTGGAGGTGCCTGCCTCTTTGCTTCTAATTTTCTCTGTATCTCTCTTATGGAAAAAATAAATAATAAGCTTTTAGAAATCTGATTAAAAATGAGGCTTTAACGGCCAGCAGGTAATGTGAAGATTAAGGCGGCTGGGTCCCACATGTCCAATTATGTGATTTGAGTCTCCGACCCGGTGGCTTGAAAATTATTCCAGGCACATATACATGCATGTCCAAAATCCTGGGAGGAGAATGGAGGAGAAAGGATTGTGGCATGGCCATCCCTCCTGAAGGGGTGAGTTCTCACTTCTCTCTCTCACTCTCTCTATGTCTTTCACCAGTAAGGACATGCACCCCATAGCAAAACTATGAGAAAGGAGAAGAGTATTTAAGCTTAACTAATTATTTGTCTATAGTACTAGATATTATAGTGTCATATATAGATACTTTAAGCCAATACATTTATTATTTATTTAGACTAATTTATTGTCCATCAGTTTTCAATAGTCTCATTAAGGAACAACTCTGAATGAGTTGTAACAAATTATATCAGAAAGTCAAATCTAGCTATATCAAAATATGTCCACCATACAAATTTAACCATTCATTAACTCTGAAATGCACAATCAAATATAATAGACTGCACAAATGATCCACGTTGATTTTGGGTGACGTTTTACACGCTGAGATAATCTCCCTCCCTGCCTCTCTTTTTTTTTCTTTCATTAAAAAATAGAAAGGAGATTGAAATATGGGGTTTTCCATAATATTAACAGTTTTAGAGTTTATATAATACTATCAATAAATGACCATAAGTTTTATATTTTTCTTAACCCTTTCACAAAGAGCATATCACTTTTGAAAACAGTGGCGGTATTGAACAAAATGCAATAGACGTTATGCCAGACTCTTGTGTTCAAGTCAAGACTTTGCCACTACTGCACAAGAGACCAAACATCATCTTATCAGAGTAACTCCACCTCTTCACAAGATTACATTGGTGATAACTTAATGCTTGTAAAAAATTTTAATAAAGTGTGAAATGCTAACAAGTGTAATATACTGGGTCGTTGGAAAAGTCATGACATATTTTTCGATTTTTCTATACAAAAATGTGTCATGACTTCTGAAGACCCAATATTAATACTGGTAGTAGTACTATCATTCTTATTTGCTATAAGTGGGAAGATTTTCAACCAGACATCTGCTACAGTAAGAATAGCAGTTCTGTCTCAATTGCTTGATCACGAGAGGGTTCTTTGTCAGGCCAGCAGGCGGTGTGGAGGTTAAGGAGCTAGATCTCACATGGCTGACGGCACGGTTTGAGTCTCAGACTTGGTGATTCTGGGAGCATGAAAAGCATGCTGGGTGCATGTGTGTACGTGTCCAAAATCCCAAGAGGAGACTGGAGAATGGACTGTGGGGTGACTATCCCCCTGGTGGGTGATTTCTCACTTTTCCTCTGTCTCTCCTGAAAGAGCACTCACCCTATGGCAAACATCTTAAAAATTAAAAAAAAGTGTTTTTTTTTTTTTTTGTTTTTTTTTTTTTTGTTTTTTGTCTAGATAGGTGTGTATGTTAATTTGAGACTTATGACATCATTTCTTTCTGATGGGTCTATCAATCTTGATGCTTGTTTTATTGATATTTACTATTAGGATAACTAAGATCCACAATGACTAAACTAAGAGTAGAACTGAGGGAGTGATTTGATTTATACACAGCTCCTAATTATTCAGAAGTTGTCCTAAGTTGCTCCCAGAATATCTTTTAGTATGTAACAGAAATTGTCTACTAAACATGATTATATCTATTCCAAAAATATGTGAGGGTACTTTTAAAAAGTTTGTCGAAGCAGGGGTCTAGCAGATGACTTATCGGTTACATCGCTCGACTCCCACATTGTCCCGGCCCGCGGGACAATCGAGCAGGGTGCCTGAGTGAGAGAGCGGATGTCTGGAACCGGCGTCACAGCACGGGAGTGACACAGTGTCACAGCTCAAGATGGTATGCAGTCGCTCGTTTATTGAGGGCCAAAACACATTCTTATATATACAAGGTAGGAAGCTGATTGGTCGTACAATGAGGGATGCAATTCTACAACCACTGATTGGTTGCTGCGTTAAGGGGTAAAGCCAGGAGGCCAGGTAAAAAGGAGGCGGGAATTGTCGTGGACCTGACTGAGGACCTGCCTGAATGAGGAACTCCCAGAACAAGGATACTCTAAGGTCCTGTCAGACATTTTGGTGCATGTGGCTTCCCACACCACATGACCAACCACGATTCTAGTCCCAGACTCGGTGGCTTCAAAATCACTCTGGATGCGTGTGTGTGCATACTCAAGATCCCAGGAGAAGAGATTCCAGCATGGCCATAGCACTGGAGAGTGATTTCTCACTTTTCCTCTCAGTGTGTCTCTCTCTAAATGACAAGTGCACACACCCTAAGGAAAAAATCTCTAAGAAAAAAAAAAAGTTTATATAAGTAGTAAATAAAGTATGGGTTTATTATGCCACAAAACATTTTTGAAAACCATGCATAATTTTTTCATAATATGCATTTTCCATGAACTTTTTTAAGACCTTTTGTTTTCTATTGCATTTAAAACTTGAGATCTTCATTCTATGTTAGATGTTAGAAACGATAATTGTGTTAAAGAAAAAATATATAATATTTATAAACTAAGAAAATCTGATGGTATTGTGATGAAAAAATTGAAACGCATAGCTTCTTGAAATTTGATATTTGACAAAATACAGCATAATGACAGAAGGGACAACTGAAGTACACATTGAGTATCCCTTATCCAAAGTGCTTAGGACCAGAAGAGTTTTTTTATTTTTTTAATTTTGGAATATTTGCATCTACATGATGAGATATATTGGGGTTGAAACCCAAGTCTAAGCATGAAATTCATTTGTGCTTCATATACACCTGATACACATAGCCTAAAGGAAATCTTATACAATATTTTTATATTGCAATGTTTTGACTGTGACCCATGACTTGAGGTTCGGTGTGGAATTTTCTACTGGTGGGTGTCATGTCCATGCACAAAGAGATTTTGATTTTGGAGCATTTTAGATTTCTGATTGGCCAATTAGGAATGCTTAGACTGAATATAGAAATTGAAAGACAGCCTCCTTCTCTCCTAACAAAAATTCCATAGGGATCCCTTTTAGAGTGTCCTGAATCTGTAGGCTATTATCCATTGTTTAATTGATCTTTTTTTTTTTTTTTTTCCCTCATCTTAGATCTCAGATTGCTGCCACCTCAAATGCACAATCCATCTTAACTCTTCCAGGTCTTCAGGACAACCTGCACCTTGAAAAGCACTCAGCCTTTTTCTTGTGGTTTCTGGCCAAGTGGACAGTCAATTCTGTAGTCATGATTTGTTGTTGTCAGATACAATAGCTGGGAGCAAAAAGCACTGCTGTAGATTCCAGTACTCTGCCCATGTGGCCTGGGAAGCAGCAAAGGGCTTTCCTGTGTTCGGTAAATAATTCCCAGTAGAAGCATTTGGTTCCTCAGCTTCAGAAGACTCCTCATACCTCCATCATGGGCAGCAGTAGCACCTATTGGTTTTAAATGGATATATCAGTCTCTGTGGTCTTTTCTGAAGTTTAATAAAGGGAAATGCTTTGATATGCTTAATAGGATGTTTCTCAGATGCAAAGTTTCCTTTCTTTTCTAGGAACACTTCATAGAGGTAATAAAGAACCAAGAATTCCTCCTGCTTCCAACTAATGAAATTTCAAAACTACTGTGCAGTGATGATATCAACGTGCCTGATGAAGAAACTATTTTCCATGCTCTAATGCACTGGGTAGGGCATGATGTGCAAAACAGGCAACGAGACCTGGCCACGCTGCTGTCTTACATCAGACTGCCCTTACTTTCACCACAGGTATGAATGGAAATTTACCAAGGTAATTAATATAAATGAGCTACTGCTGGCCTCTAATCCATTCTTATTTGCCCGATTTTATTTTGTTCTGAGGATTACTGGTAATTGGAGTGTGCAGGATTTGTTTCACAGAAGGACATATCCAGCCTTCAATTAGAGATATTACTAATGAAGAAAGAGGAAACATGGATTAAAAAAAAAAAAAAAAAAAACCTGCAGATAATCCCTTAACATTAGAATGCTCATTATTTTCAGTTTCCTTTCTCAACAAATAGCACTTGTAAGAAGCAAGGAAAATAACTAGACTCTTTCTCTTTTCTTGCTCACCTTCTAGATAAGGTGTTCATAATCAGTACAGTAGCCTCCCAGAGGAGAGGAAAGAGTCAGATCCTGGATAATATCTACACATGAGTAATTATCTGCCATGATTAAAAACATGCTGTCATACTTTTGGATGCACTAGAGCATCATATAATGGCATCATCATCATCATGCATGCTGAACCAAAGGATTACATCAAAGATGGTTTTACAATAAGCACCCTTATATAAAATCCAGGCAGGGCTCACCTCACACTGAATTTTAGTGAGACTGCGGTGCAGTCCCACTACATAATTCCAGCATTGGTGATAGCCACAGTGTTTCCTCTGTAGCAAGTTAATCAATAGTAAATATAATTTATACTATATACTTGTATATATATGAATATATTACAAATATGCATTTCATTTTATTGAGGCTATAGCTAAAGTCCTCCATATTAAACATCATCCAAATTAGAAATAGGGTGGCATGGTGGTTAAGGCAGTGGACTCCCACATGGCCAACCATGGTTTGAGTCCCAAACCCAGTAGCTTGCTCTTTTACTTTCCCTCTTGCTCTCTAGCTGTCTCTCTCTGGTGAGCACATGTGCCCTATAGCAAATTAAATAATAATAATAATAATAAATAAAATTAAATAAATCGTTCTTTAAAAAAATAAATAGGGACCTTATCTGAACTAAGTGAATCAACAGATTCACAGATATGAAAGTTAATATATTTTCAACAGTCTTACTGCTTACATGTTAATATTTTTAAATAGATTGTTAATCTAATGATTTCTCCATACACATACACACACAAAATTTTAATGCTGTTAATTAAGTTCCATGAAACTACATTATTTGTTCTTAAGAATATACATATATGTGGGGCCAGCAGGTGGTATGGTGGTTGAGGGTTGAGGACACTGGACTCCCACATGGCCAACCGTGGTTCGAATCCTGGACCTGGTGCCTTGCTTTCTCACTTTCCCTCTTCCTCTCTCTTACTCTTTCTCTCTCTGGTCAAATTAAATTAAACAGATAATAAGGTTAAATAAAATAATTCTTTTAAAAAATGAATATGCATATGTAATGAAAGAACTTGACTGTCCTGGGTATAGTGAATTTATACAAAGGACAAGGCAGCAACACACACACACACACACACACACACACACACACACATTTACACACGTGTCTATATGTAATCTTAGTATCAGGGTTGTAAACCTGAGATTGATAAATGAGCTTAAAATATATAGAAATTTTATGTTTGTGTAAATGTGTGTATACTGATGTGTGTTATTCTCAAGAGATGGTCTGTATGATTTATTAGATTCTCTAAAACAGTACTAGTCAGAATGTTCCTGGATCAGCAGAATAACATTGCCTGTAGGCTTGATAGAAATACAATTTCTCATGCCCCACACTAGACACACCAAAGCAATTTCTGGGGATGAGGCCAAGGAATCTGTTTTAATGACTTCTCCAGAAGATTCTTAGAAATGCAGGTATTTGAAATGCACTGACATAAAAGATCAGACACCCTTAACTTTATACTGCCTTAAATCTATCTGACTTCAGCAAAATACTTAGTTTGAACTTCTCTTTCTCTGTTGGAAGGAGAGGAAATTTCTAACACAAATGCACAGCCAGTGGTACCTTGGCCTTCACCTCTGAGTACTCGTGTGGCTAGAATGTGGACTGTGTGAACTTTTCTTAATTGTGTTAGTGACAAGCAATGACATGCATAATATAGGCTTTCAAAAGCAATTTTAAAATGACCTCGAACAAGTATTTTAAAAAATGAAGTGTATAACAAGGATGATAATGAATCTCTGGAAAATATTTTTATTATTTATATATATTTTTTTATTTATTGGTAGAGATATTTTTACTATAGGGTGCATGTGTTTGCCAGAGAGACAAGAGAGAAACAGAGAAAGTGAAAAATCACCCCCCAGAGGGGTGGCCACGCCTCAATCCCTTCTCCTCCATTCTCCTCCTGTGATCTTGGGCACGCATGCACACACGCCTGGTGTGAGTTTTAAGCTGCCAGATCTGGGACTCAAACTGCAGTCAACTATGTGGGAGTCCAGTGTTGTAACCATTATGCCATTTGCTGGTCCCTGAACAATATTTTTAGAAAACAAAAAAAAGATTACTTAGCCTGGTTTTCAAACCTGTTTCAAACAGTGTATGCATAAAGAAAATACCTAGGTCAAGGGGGGGGTCTCATAGGAAAGTGGAAATAGTAATGTATCTGAGATTACAGGTTGGGTGAGAACAGAGATGGAGTTAATTAGAGCAGAGCAGGAAGCTTCAGAGAAGTTTATGGAGTGAGATTCGCAGTTCCATTCCAATACCTACTTACTACTCCTCTCAGTGTTCTACGAGACCATGAATCCAAAACTGCAAAGGACCCAATCTAATATTACCCTTGTCGACATTCCGAAGCAAACTCTTCACTCCTCTCCTACTCATCTCAGGAAAAATACTTAACCCAGCTTTAATCAGTGTCAGTTAAGGTCTTCTTTTCTGCCTGGCAATACTAGTTAGAAAGGATTGATCATCTAATTTTGCTGTTATGTTGGCTAGTTACTTACACAAGTATCTTAACCCAGTTAAAAGGTACTTGCTTTCAAAATATTCTGCCAAAGTGATCTGCTGATAAAAATGTAGTCCCCTAAAGGTGATATTATTTTCACTGGTCATGTTTGCACAACCACCACCACTATTATCACCACATATATACATTAAAAAGGTGGCTCTAAGCCAGCAGATGGCCTAGTAGTTACATTACTGGACTCCCACATGGCCTACCATGGTTCAAGTCCCAGACCCCGTGGCCTGACAATCACGCCAGTCCCATGTGTGTGCATGCCCAAAATCCTAGGAGAAGAATGGAGGAGAAGGGATTGTCGCATAGCCATGCCCCCTGGGGGTGATTTCTTGCTTTCCGTCTCTCTGGTGAGTCCATGCACTCTATAGCAAAAATCTCTCTCTCAAAAAAAATACTACTTATAAGTGCTTTTTCACCCTCATTCCTTCAGTTTACATGTGTACATAGTGGAAAGATTAATAACGTGTGAGTTAAATAAATCTGCATATATCATTAACTACTACTATGAGGGCTTTAGTCATTTTACATGAAAAGTGAAAAAAGGGCACCAGAAGGTGGCATAATGATTACGTCACTGGACTCCCACATGGCCAACCGTGGTTTGAGTCCTGGACCTGGAGGCTTGAAATTCACGTCAAGTGTATTTGCATGCAAGCCCAAAATCTTGAGAGGAGAATGGAGAAGGGATTGCATCATGGCCATCCTCCATGGGGGGTGATTTCTCAATTTCTATCTCTGTCTCTTCAGCAAATGCACGTGTCCTATAGAAAATCTCTCTAAAGAAAAAAAAAGTGAAAATAAATTATCTAAGTAATTTAAAATATTAAGTAATAAAACCTCTGCATTGAATTTTCTCCAATGTTATATAAACAAAACATCTGTTCTTTCTAATGTGGTCTCTTCATTCATATGCTATGTATAATTATTTTTCAGTTATTGGCAGATCTTGAAAACCATTCCATGTTTACTGGTGATCTTGAGTGTCAGAAACTCCTGATGGAAGCTATGAAGTATCATCTCTTACCTGAGAGAAGATCCATGTTACAAAGCCCTCGGACAAAGCCTAGAAAATCAACCGTGGGGGGACTTTATGCTGTGGGAGGCATGGATGCTATGAAAGGTAAAGGAACGAATTAGTTAATTCAGAAAGTGTTTTTTATTAAAAACATGAATATATGTATCCTCAGTACGCTCCATATTATGAGGGTAGTATTGAAACCGTCTTAAATGAGTGCATCTAAAACTAATTTTCATAAACGGGATACCTTATGTGATTCAGTGACCTTATTTTTCTTCTTACTTTATGGAACATAACCCTTTAGTTAGTGTTGACTAAACTCTCTTTTTTTCTGTTGGAGAGGTTTTTGCTATAGGGCACGTGCACTCACCAGAAAGACACAGATAGACAGAGAGAAAGAAAGCGAGAAATCATCCCCCAGGGAGGATGGCCACACTACAGTCCCTTCTCCTCCATTCTCTCGGGATCTTGGGCACACATGCACATGCTCCTGGCATGAGTTTAAGCCACCAGGTCCACACCTCGAACCACAGTTAACTACATGGGAGCCCAGCAACATAGCCATTACACCAACTGCTGGTCCCAGTGTTGACTAAACTCTTAATTCACATTTTTATTTTATGGAAGCAATTTTGAATTTAAATATTTACTTTGTGATATTAAATCTTTTCAGGGAATGTTATTTAATGGTAATCATAAAGGAAAGAGATGAAGACTTAAAAATTTGCTTTTTGACAGAGACAGAAGAGTGGCTTATAACTCTTGCTGTCAGTTTCCTGTTAGGTACTTAGAGATGAGTTACAAAGTATCTTGAAATGTGGATAACAAGATCAGCAATTCAAACCTGCAATAAAATAATGATTTTTAGTATTTTTTCCTTTCTTTTTGTTTCGTTGTTATTTAGTTATTTCGCTATAGAGAGTGTGTGCTCACCAGAAAGAGAGAGAGGGAAAGTGAGAAATCACCTCCTACGGGGAATGGCCACACCACAGTCCCTTCTCCATTCTGATCTGAGGACCTTGGACATGCACACACATGTGCCTAACATGATTTCCAAGCCACTGGGTCCAAGACTTGAAACATGGAGTCAACCATGTGGGATCCAATGTCTCAACCTCCCTACTACCTACTGGCTCTCCTTTCTTTCTTTTTTTTTTTTTTTTTTCTCTTCGTTCTTTCTTTATTTATTTTAGATTTTTGACATAGGGCTCCTGTGCTCTCCAGAGAAAAACAGTAAGAGGGAAAGTGAGAAATCAACTCCCCCCCACCCCCCAGGCAACACTGTAATCCCTTCTCCATTCTCCTTCTGGGATTTTGGGCATGCATGCATACATGCCTGGCATAATTTTCAAGTCACCCAGTCCAGGATTCGAATTTTGGGAATCCATCTGCCTTAACCAACATGACACCTGTTAGCCCCCTCCTTTTTTTTTTTTTTTTTTTTTTTTTTTAATGGTACCAGAGGGCACATGTACTTGCCAGAGACAAACAGACAAAATAAAATGGAGAGGGAGAAAACATCTCACAATGGGGCGTGGTCACACCACAGTCACTTTTCTTCTAATTTCTCCATCCTGGCAGGATTTGGGGCACACACACATGCACCAAGCATGTTTTTCAAGCCTCCAGGGCCTAGATTTAAACTATCAGTCATGTGGGATGCAGTTACCTTTAATACTAGGTGCAGAGCCAACTAAAAATAATGATTTTCAATAAGAATTTAATCAAGTGGAATAGGGAACAGATTCTGAAGCCATTATCCCTACCCTGAGCCCTTCTTAGAATTCTGTTTTTCTATATCTCTGCCCCTTTACCCTTAATTTCCCAGTCTGTGAACTCACATTGCTAAAAAAAGGCCAGGATTTTATACTTAAGATTTAACTGTTTAGAAAATAAAATCAACCCACTCAAAGTTAAATGTATTGGTAAATCATATATAGAAATGTCATTTGACTCCTTATAGAAAATGATACAAAGTTTACTACTAATGTAAACCTGTTTTTTCCTTTAATATGTGTGACTGGAAAATGGGAAAATAGTTCAGAAAAATGCCAATTAATAATAAGCTTATAAAATGAGATTGTAAATTCAATTATTCCCAAAGTTATAAGGTTACATCATAGAACTAGTATTCTTCAGAAAATAACAAATACAGTGAGTATTTGAATTTGTCGAGTAGAATGAATATTAATAATATTTTAGAAGATTTCTTATTTGATATTTAAACAAAAACATACTAAATAGAAAATGTAAGCACAATTATCTTTAGTTTCTTTTTTTAAAAAAAAAACCTAACCTATAACGTGAAAAATGGAAAATTTAGTATTTATTTTGTGTTTGTTTTCTATTTTTGTCAATTTATTCAGATATATTTAAGTAATTGTTCTGTCAAAGGATGTGTTATTTTAAAAAAGTGGTTATGGGACCAGCAGTTGGTGTAATGGCTATGTCACTGGACTCCCATGTAGCCAACCGCAGTTCAAGTCCTGGACTTCAGTAGCTTAAACTCACGCCGGGTGCATGTATGTGCGTGCCCAAGATCCCAAGAGGAGAATGGAGAAGGGATTGTGGCATGGCCATCCCCTCGGGGGGTGATTTCTTGCTTTCTGTTTCTGTCTCTCTCTGTCTTTCAGGGGAGCACATGCGCCCTATAGCAAAAACCTCAAAAAAAAAAGTGATTATAAGTATCTATAATGCCTTACTGGTTTCTAAAAATGAGTTTAATGTGAACCTGTAAGCTCTAAATTCTATTGGCACAGTTTGATATGGAAGGAAATGAGACAATCATTTTGAGACTTTTTGAGTTCCTAGTTTGTGGAAAACACTATCAAAGACGGTATTGGAAATTACAAACTACTCCAAGACTAGTAAAAACTATGTTAAACTGATCCTTGATTAGTTTAAAACAAGATAAATTTTATAGCTCCCAGTTTGTATATCTTGAGGTCACATAGCCAACCTAAAGACAAACATCTAGAAAGGCTGCAAGTTGAATTCTTACTCAAATGATATGTTCCTTTTCCACCACTATTAACAGAAGAAAGAACAACGAAACATCTCCTCTCTTCGGGGAGTGTGGGGGTGTGTCTTAGAATCTATCGAAAAATCAGAGCGAAGAGTTAAAAACAAGGAAAAGGGAAAAGAAAGAAAATAAACTGAGTAATATAACAAAAACATTTGAAGGGCTAACACTTTTCTGTATAAATAAATAAATTAGTACTATACTGAAAAAAAGTCACCATTCACATTTTTTTTTTCACAAAACTGCTTAAAAAAGAATTTCTGTACACATGCCTCTTTTAACTGTGTTGTTCAGTTGTCTTTTTTAAGTTACTTTTTGACCTTTTACTTTTGGATGTCTAGGAAATACAGTACTTCCTCAGTCTTTAATTTCCTCTCTGACTCATAAAATAAGCTAGAAATTTATTGTTAAATATAGATATCACACAAATAGCTGGGATAACTTAACTCCTACATTGTCTTTAAAAGAATCAGAAAAAAACACAGTCAAATGGTAAACTTTGGATGTCATATACAGAAGGTAGTCAGTAAATATTTATTTATTAAAAGCAATAAATTATTTGAGACATTATATTAAGGGATGAAGTAAAGGCTAGTATAGTCTCTTTTTAAAATTTTAAAAATAGATGGAGGAGATTCACTAAATCATAAATATTCACAACTGCAGGAACCAGAATTTCCAGCAGTACCACAAGTTTCAGTGGGTTTTGTTCACTCAATAAATCAAAAATGAGAATTGAGTAGGAGCTTAGAAATGAATTGAGAAACAATATTTGGAGTGTTCTAGGGCAGAAGATTGATTTACACAGAAAACTTCTAAAGAAAAAGATCAATAAAATATCTAAGTTATGTTTTTCTATTAAATATAGACCTTTCATTGTAAGCCAACTAAAGAACTTATATTTGATTAGTTGGGGCCTTGGTTGAAGTGACAAAGGGGCTAGAGAATTCTTCAAAATTCAAGAAACAGACCTGCTAATCATAAATGTTCACAGTTTTAATAAAGAGATGTGAGATATTTTTGTCATCTGTATTTAGTCTAACACCTAGAAATAAAATTAACCTGGCAAAAAGCAGATGTCTACAACTTTTAGTGTAAATCTCCTATATAAAATTGATTACTGTAGTTTTGTGCATTTTCTTAACTAATTACTTCACCTTTAATAAGCTTAATAATTAGTGTAACCTAGCTTTTGTTTCCCAATGTAAATTGGCTCTTGGCTAAATCTCACTAATGAAAACAGAAGTAAAAATGTAAAATCAAAAGAGGCAGGAAGGAAGACAGCTTTGGGGGCCAGGTGATGGCATAGCAGTAGTGCAGCTGGACCCAAATGGGAAAGTTCTGAGACTTCCCTGAGCACACCAGGCATGTGCACAGGGGCCTATGATCTGGGCGGACTGAAACTAGGGATGCATTGTAGCATAAGGACTCTGTTGGAGGTCCACTAATTCAAGACAAGCTTTCACGAACAGCTACAGGTCTAACACATATTTTGCTTATTTTGACTTGCTCTGACCCGCTATCATAGCCAATAGACATGTTTCAAATATTAACTAGCTTCATCATAATTAATAGATTATATTTTCTTCACAAATCTCCCAGTAAATGAACAGTTGGAAATATTTTCCCTTATTGTTATGGTTGCCTTTGTGTGATTGAGACAAAAGTCTCTAAACCTGCCACAAGGCATATTATGTATACTATTAGGTCATTGAGAAAGTCGTGATGTATTTTTCTATTCAAAAATGCATCATGACTTTCCCAACAATATGCATGAATACTAATACTATAATTTTCCATGTTGGCTATTAGTCTGAAGTCTCCTTATTGTGCGAAATAAATTATTACTAAAATATAGCAGCATAGGCCTACTGCAGTGGCATAGCACTAACATTCTGTGATGCTAAACCCTCATGAGAAGGTACTGGGTGCATGTCTTGAGCACACATTTGCTGTACACACATACATGTGCCAGAGATCTGGGCTGGCTGAGGCTAAGAATGGACCATGGCATGAAAACTTTATTGAGGGTATCTTTCTCCCTCTTCTCTCTCAATAAATAAACTTTAAAAAATTAAAAATAAAAGATAGTAGCTATTATAAATAAATAATAAGAAGCACTGCCTATTTAAGTGACAATTTATTGATAAGAGTGATAATTTACTATGTTATAGTGACAGACTACGGCAGTAAATTCGGTATTCCAGTAATTGAGTAGAAAATGAAATTTTATTAACACATAAAAGAAGTAATATCTCAGAATTCTATACTCTTAATTCTAATCCTTCATATTGCTATCATGGAACATTATGTGAATCAATACCAAAGGCTATTTGAAAGGAATTTTCTGGCGTAGCCATGGTAGTATAGCACTTGTTGACAGTGCTACTTGACAGGTTGAGGCCCAGATTCAATTCCTACCCCATCCTAAGAAGCTGGGCCCAGTGGTACATGCCTGTAGTTCCAACTGTTCAGGAGGCTAAGACAAAACAATTGCAATATGGTGAGATCCCATCTTAAAAAAAATAAATAAAAGAAATAAGTAAAAGAAAATTTTATTCCTGGTTCTTTAGTCATTTGTCTTTTAAATCAGCACACACATATACACATACATCGCAAAGTACAAAAAATAAAAGCGCTTGAACTAACATACTGCATGGTCATAAGTAATTAGAACTGTCATGTATGTGGAACCATCCAATTAATATCTTCCAAGATATGTTTTGTTGTAAAATATAACACCTCTGTTAGTTCTACCAGTTAGCATAATACAACCAAATGAGGCTTGATAAGATTATAAACCATGTACATTAAATAATCTATTTTATTCTAATGACTGCATTTGGATTTAGAAGTGGTAAAATATTCTTTGCCTTATCTCCTAGGTTGTGAAATCATCTGGGCTACTTACTTTGAGTTGCAAACACTGATACTGTGCTATAAATTATGAGTACATCAGTATAATGTGAATCATGTCAATTCAAAATTTTAATACAAGTGTTTTTTTCATTATTCAATATTCCTGTAACAGGTACCACTACAATTGAAAAATATGACCTTAGAACCAACAGTTGGGTACATGTTGGCACCATGAGTGGCCGTAGGCTTCAGTTTGGAGTTGCAGTTATTGATAATAAGCTCTATGTTGTGGGAGGAAGAGACGGTTTAAAAACTTTGAATACTGTGGAATGTTTTAATCCAATTGGCAAAATCTGGACTGTGATGCCTCCCATGTCAACACATCGACATGGCTTAGGTAAGAGTTCAATGTTACATATTTTCTCGGGAATGTATAGTTAGGAGAGCTTTTTAAAAATTAAATCAAGCTGCACATTATTGAATCTTAGCCAAAATCTTATTCAGAATGTCTACAAAATGCTGTAAAACTTAAACCAATAGTAAAAACTCGTAAACATGTTTTTCTGGTTGCAGATGTCATACATTTTATTTAAATTAAATATTTTTTATTTGCCTTTAATCACTTGCATTTTTACAGCTCGCAACATGATTTTCCCAGCACGCATGCAGTGCATGTCAATCAAGTAAAAGATATTACCATATATATCATCATCGACAGATAATTTTCCATTTCTGTGTCTGTTAAATCCTATTTTTTCTAAGCCCCTTCCTCCCTACTCTGAGTATCCATCCTCTCTCATACGGTCTCTGGTATCTACACTCGCCCTCCCTGTTCTTATGCCTTCTACTCTTTCAGTTTCTGCTGTAGAGTACAGACATTCAATATATATTGAGCGGGGACATACAATGACTCTGTTTCATAGTCTGGCTTGCTTCATTTAACATTAAATCTTCTTTATTTACCTACTTTATATAAATGATGAGATCTCATTGTTTTTTTATACCTGAGTAGTATTCCATAGTGTATATGTGCAACATTTTTTCAATACAGTCATCTAGGACATTTGGACTGATTGCACATCTTAGCAACTGTGAATAATGCTGTAATAAACATGGATGTGCAAGTGTCTTTCCAAATGAGTGTTTTCCTGTCTTTTGGGTAAATATCTAGAAGTGACATTACTACATCTTATGGTAGTTGTATTTGTAGGTTTTTAAGGAACCTCCATATTGTTCTTCACAGTGCCTGTACTAATTTACATTCCCTCCACCAGCATAGGAGTGTTACCTTTTTACATCCTCACCAACATTTGTCATTCTTTGTTTTTTTAATCATAGTCATTCTGACTGGGTTTAAGCTGTATCTCTCTGTGGTTTTGATATGCATTTCCCTTTGATATGCATGAAAAGGGATGCTGAGTATTTTTTCATGTGCTTTTTGGCTATTCTTATGTCTTCCTTGGAGAGTTGTTTGTTCAGCTCATTTGCCACTTTTTTAATAGGATTTTTTTTTCTTCAGGTAAACTGCTTGAGTTCCCTGTATATTCTAGTATCAGTACCTTATCTGAAGCATAGTTGGCAAATATTTTTTTCTCATTCTGAGGATTGTCTCTTCACTGTAATTATTGTTTCCTTTGCTGTGCAGAAGCTTTTTTGCATGATACTGTCCTACTTGTCTATTTTGGGGAATATTGCCTGTGCTTTTAGAGGTTTTATTCTAAAATGTTTGCCTATTACAGTTGCTTCAAGAGTTTCTCCTGTGTTTTCCACTAGTAGTTTTATAGTTTGAGATTTTGCATTTAGATTTTTGATCCATTTTGAGTTGATTTTTGTTAATGGTAAGAGATAGTTTCCAGTTTTATTTTAGTGGATATCCATTTCTTCCAGCACCATTTGTTGTCATATTTTTTTAGTCCTTCCCCTTTTGCACCACTATTTTAAGAGTTCCACTTTCGGAAGGATAACAACTTTTAGAATGGGTATATATTGAACAACATAAAACTACAGGATGTTTTCCTCTAAGCACAATTAAGAGAGGAGAGCATTTACTGATGGAAAGGCATTGTGGTTCTAGTTGGATGAATCATATTCCTTCCCACAAAAAGCAAATCTGCATTTCAGCAAAAGATTTAGGATGTATGTCCAAAGCAGAGATATTTAGGAAAACCAAAGATGAAGTAAAGACTTCTGAAATAGTTGGTAACTTTGTCTCTATTGAATACAAGGTGATTTCAAAAAGTTCATGGAAGACTGGAATTAAATTATGAATTTACTTTGGTGCAAAACAACTTTGAAATTCATGCATACTTTTTATCATAACATAATAAAGTTCCACGAACTTTTAGAAGACCTCTCATATTTGTCAGGATACACTTTTGTTTATGTTAGACTCCATGTTTTCAACATCATAGAGTTTGTAAAAAAACTGATCTTTTTTTTCTTTTTGTTTTTTTTTAGAATTGACATTCACAGAACTAAAAAAGTGGCAGATCCAAGAATGATGTTGTTTGCTGCCAATTATTCTGATAAATTTTCAGTGCCAAATGATACACTATATAATTATTTAGCTCAGTTATGTCAAGTTAATTCCTAGACATAGCTCAGGAAGCATGTCTTACAGAGAAATCAGAATAAGCTTTTTTCAGTTTAATTGATACTAGTGAAGAAGTTGGAGAAATGATGAGGATATACCACTGAGAGGCTGATTGAGATGGTGAGAAGGTGGAGGAAAAGGCCAATTATGGAAGCTCCCAGAGCAGATAAAAATAGAAAGGGGCTATTCTTAGTAAATAATACAGCAAACTTTTAACTAAACTTTTAAAAGTTCTATCTAGTTAGTAATCACATGAGAATCTTTTTATCCCTATAATCAAAAGCAGGGGATAAAGACCTACCACAATCAGCCTAAAATTTTAAGGTTTATCTAAGATTCAATATCATATCTACCCATTACATTAAAAAATGTCATTAAAATTATGTCAGAAAGGGCCAGCCCTGAGCCTTGTGGCTAAGAGAAGCCAAATTCCACATAGCAGACCGTGGTTCAAGTGTCAGCCATGGTGGCTTAAAAACCATGCTGGGCACATGTGCATTCATGCCCCAAATCCATTAAAACAAGGGAGAAATGGAGGAGAAGGAATTGGAACATGACCATACTCCATTGGGGGATGCTTTCTCTCTCTCTCTCTCTCTCTCTCTCTGTTTTTGTTTTTCTCTGAGGAATGTGCACATCCTCTGGCAACTTAAAAAGAGAAAGAAATTATACCAGAAAAAAAAGCAGCCCCTCTTTTATGTTACATACTTAGATATGATGAATTCCACTACCTTACTTGACTTCAGTGTTAAAACAATGATACCCTTTCATTATAATAGTAACTATGACTGAAAGTTTCCTTAGGTTAGAAGACCATATTTAGCTTTATATCTTGATCAGCAAATTACTCATATGTATTCAAAACCATTTAAGAAAAAAAAATTAAGCAATCAATTGTTCGCAAAATGAAAGAGTGTTCATTGTATATGGCATAGCTAGCTGAACCCTTATATTATTTTTATTCTTTAGGTGTAGCCACACTTGAAGGACCAATGTATGCTGTAGGTGGACATGATGGATGGAGTTATTTAAACACTGTAGAAAGATGGGACCCAGAGGGACGCCAGTGGAATTATGTGGCCAGCATGTCAACTCCAAGAAGCACAGTTGGTGTTGTTTCATTAAACAACAAGTGAGTAAGTCCAAATACACATGGTTTTTGATCCCAGGTCATGTGGTACAGAAATTCAGTGATGTGTTGGGACCAGCAGTTAGCGTAATGGCTATGTCGCTGGACTCCCACGTAGTCAACCGCGGTTCGAGTCCCGGACCCGGCGGCTTAAACTCACGCCGGGCGCGTGTGCGTGTGTGCCCAAGATCCCGAGAGGAGAATGGAAGAGAAGGGATTGTGGCGTGGCCATCCCCCCTGGGGGGTGATTTCTCACTTTCTGTCTCTCTGTCTCTCTCTGTCTGTCTGGCGAGCGCACGCGCCCTATAGCAAAAACCTCTCCAAAAAAAAGAAAAAAAAAAAAAAAAAAAGAAATTCAGTGATGTGATCCATCTAACAACCATTTCAAATGACCAAGACATTTTTGTTATGATAATGAAGGGTCTTTATTGGAACTCTCCTTTCATTATGACAGAAAATATTTGTCAAAAATAAACATTCGATTAAATATTCTACAACCCCTTACTAACCAGTATGTGGTCCTAGGACCAGCTGAATCATCATTTCTTGGAATCTATTTAGAAATGCTGAATCCTATCCCTACTTCAGAATTCCTGAATCAGAATCTATATTTCAGCATTATCCTAAGGTGAATTATACGCACATTAAATTTGAGAAGCACTTTTGTAGGAAAACGAGTTTCATTTGTACCCTCAAGAAGCTACCACTGTTTAAATTATGATCATTTTTTTCACTTATCACAGCTATAGTCTGTGTTTGTAACAAGGTGAATCTTTTTTTTTTCCCCCAGCAAGTACCTCTCCTGAATGTTTAGGGTTCTCAACTATAGAGTCTCACCTAGTCTTACCCTCCCTAAATATTTACCTCTTCTTGATCACTTGCCTATCTATGAAAGCAAGCAAATATACTAAAACTTGATGTTAGAGGTTTCCATGAGCTTCTAATTGCATGCTTTCTGACATGGGACATTTAGAGACAATGACCAGCATATAGCAAGGGCTTAAATAATGAGAATTTCAAACAGTAAAATGAGTGAGTGGCAGAAGACAGCCTTGTTTTTCTATACTGACTACACATAAAGCCAATACCTCATTGTAGAAATGAGCTCAGTATAAATTTCACCACAGATCAATTTAGCACCTTACAATAAGAAATAGTAAATGTCTATAGTTAACAGAAGAACCAGATTTAGTGTTTTAGAACTTTAAGTACTCCTACATTTGAGTATCTCTGTCCTGATATAAATATCAAGTGAATCATAATGTAATCCCCTACCTGTAAACAGAACAGGCAGAAATCATCAAATATGAATCATTTAATTTTGTTATAGTGAATTGTTGTCACTCACAACTCATCATGAAAGACAGTATAGACACACGGTTTAATTAAATATTTATCTCCTTTATTAGTACAGGATTGAATTTAAATTAGATTAAAAAATACTGGGGCCAGCAGGTGACATGGTGGTTGGGGTGTTGGATTTGCACATGGCTAACTTTGGTTCAAGTCCTGGATCTAATGGCTGGCTTTCTCATTTTGTCTCTGTCTCCTCTCTCTCTCTCTCTCTCTCTGGTAAATGCACATGTTCTTAGCAAACTTAAAAGAAAAGTAATAAGAATAATACATAAAACAAAATAAATAAATAATTTTTAAAAATACTACTCAGTGAAAAAAATTGGCATTTTAAAGTTTGTGGGAGAAATGCTGAGGAAGATTCAGTTTCTAGATTATATTTTATTCCTTTAGTTGTTTTAGTGATAAATGCTTTTATACTAAATAATATAGTCAGTAATAACCACATGGATTCTGATGCTAGACAGTTGGACTTAGAAAAAGTGTAAGGTTGTTAGAGCTGGGCTTTGAAGTCATCCTGCCAACCCTTTTGATGTCCCCCTTGTTTTTCTGTACATCATGTCCCATGGGACCTTTTAATCTATTATACAAAAATGATGAAGGAATGAGGTTTGGGGTGGGGTACACTTTAATAGGTGCCCTCAGATAACCGTCAATTCATGAAATCAAGCTATCTGCTACAAAATATTGAGGATTAGGGTACAGGCTCAAAAATATCAGAACCTTGAAATGTTTTATTCAAGAGTCTCTCACTCTTGTTCTGTGCATATACTTTGTGTGTATATAACACACAATTGTATATTTTTCTTCTAGATTATATGCTATTGGTGGCCGTGATGGAAGTTCCTGCCTCAAATCAATGGAATACTTTGACCCACATACTAACAAGTGGAGTATGTGTGCTTCCATGTCCAAAAGACGTGGAGGTGTGGGAGTTGCAACATATAATGGATTCTTATATGTTGTAGGAGGCCACGACGCCCCTGCTTCTAACCTTTGCTCTAGGCTTTCTGACTGCGTGGAACGGTAAATTATTTTTATGTATGTATGTATATGATTATTTAGTGATTTATTTTCCCAGGAATGAGAATGATTTTTAACCTAATAGAAAATAGTCTCCCAAATAAGTATTAATCTTTTCAATAATAATAACAATAATGTATATGGTAATATCTTTGTCTTGAGTGACATGCACTGTATTCATGCTGGGAAAAGCCATGTTGTACTCTGGCAACATGTACAGTGATTAAATGTAAATAATAATTAATAAAATGACAAAAAAATAATTATAGGAAAAAGTCTATATAAATTTCCAAAAGTATTTATATCTTTTAGAAAAAGATATAAACTCAATTTATATTTTCTGATGTAGAAAATTTTATGGTAACAACTATAAAAGTAAGTATTTAAAAACATATCCTTTAATGAAATATTGAACCTTACTTGCTAACAATTAAATTCCCAATGTTACTGAGTTTTTAAATACACTTACTCTTAAAAATAAAAAAATGGTAAGCCAGCTGCTGGCATGGAGGTTAAAGTGGTTAGATCGCACATGTCTGACTGAACAGTTCGAGTCCTGGACCTGGCAACTTGAAAAACAAACTTAGCAAGTGTGCATGCATGCCCAAAATTCCAAAAGGAGAGAGAAATGGAGAAGAAATTGTGGCATATGACCATTTCCCATGAGGTGGTGCTTTCTTACTTTCTCTCTCTCTCTCTCTCTCTCTCTCTCTCTCTCTCTCTCTCTCTCTTGTTAGTGCATGCACCCTTTGGCAAAACTTTAAAAACTAAATTAAGTAAATAAAAACTGGTAAAAGAGAGAACTTCACAAAAAAAAGTGTAGCATAGTAATTAAAAGCATTGAATTAGGTATCAGATGAATCTGAGTTCAAATCTCAGGTCTACTATTTACTATTTAGATGACCTTGACTCAGCTGCCTTATATGTCTAAACACCACTTTCCTCATGTATAAAGTGAGAATAATAGTATCAAACCTTATAGGGTACAGGATAAAAATTTTCAAGGCATTTAACACATTGCTTGCTATATATTAAATACTCAGTAGAAGGCAGTTATCAGTATTGTTTCTATTAGTATTATTTTTGTAATCAATATATTATTACTTCCTTATTTTAATTTCCTTAAAAAGATCTTGTGAAAATGACTAGGGCCAAAGTATGATGTTCAGTAATTTAAAATCATGACTTTTATACAAATATAAAGTGAACATATATCAGATAATTTATTTGATTAATCTATTAACAAAATAGCCCTAAGACATTAAAACCAATTCAAAAGAGTATTTGAAAAAAAGAAATTTAGATAATTAGAAATGTGGTTAAAAATTTAATAGATGCAAAACTAATTAATGTCATATAGGGTAACATTTTTACATAGTGAAAATAAATTCTATCTTTATCATGCAAAACTTGTATTGTTGTGGCAAAAAATAAATCATAAGAAAACTAAGTTTCTACCTCTTAACTTTTACAATGCAGGGTTGTGAAATATCCTTGTCAGTAGAAAGTCAAAGGTTCACTCTCTATGGAATCAGATAATCCTCATTTCCATGTCTTGGGCAATTTTCTCTGCATTATTTTCTGCTAAAGCACTCTTGATTACCCAATACCTTAGGAATCTCTTACCCAATTATTTAAGGTGATCATTTAAATTAAAGGTTTCTAAGACCAACAAACTGGTAGGGTCAGGAATTATTATTTATGTAACATTAATGAGAAAATTGAGACAAAGAAGTCAAGTAAAGTACTCCTAATTACTCTTTTTTTAAGAATTATTTTTATTTAACTATTTATTTATGTATTTCTTTTAATTTGACCAAAGAAAGACAGTGTGTGTGTGTGTGTGTGTGTGTGAGAGAGAGAGAGAGAGAGAAAGAGAGAGAGAGAGAGACAAATTGAGAAAACAAGCTTACAGGTCCAGGACTCAAACCACTATCAGTTATCAGCCATATGGGAGTCCAGCACCCTTAACCACCATGCCACCTCCTGGCCCCACTCCTAATTATTCTTAAGTTGGAGAATAAGTCCATGACTAATTCTCTTGATTTCATGCTCAATTCTATATGTATTTATATGTGTGTGTGTGTGTGTGTGTGTGTGTGCGTGCGTGCGCGCGCGCGTGTGTGTGTGTGTGTGTATATATATATATATATATATATATATATATATATTTACATCCACATATTTACATCCAAAGTAAGAAGTAAGAGGAGAGGGAGTGACCAGCAGGTGGCATGGTGGTTAAGGCGCTGGACACTCTCACATGGCAGACCATGGTTCAAGTCCTAGACCTGGCGGCTTGCTTTCTCTCTCTTTCGCTCTCTCTCATCAAATTAAAATAAATGAATGAATAAATAAAATTAAATAAATAATTCTTTAAGAAAAAGGGTGGGGGGGGACCAGCATTTAGCGTAATGGCTATGTTGCTGGACCCATGTAGTCGACTGCGGTTTGAGTCCCGGACCCGGTGGCTTAAAACTCACGATGGGTGCGTGTGCACGCGTGCTCAAGATCCTGAGAGGAGAATGGAGGAGAAGGGATTGTGGCGTGACCATCCCCCCTGGGGGAGTTATTTCTCGCTTTCTGTCTCTCTGTCTGTCTGTCTGGTGAGTGCACACGCCCCATTGCAAAACCCTCTCCAAAAAAGGGGGGGGGAAGGGAAAAGCAAAAGAGAAACAAAGAGAGGAACAATGCTATTTTAACTTGAATGTGATATAAGAGCTAGCTTTTTCTTTAAACTGTGTCTTTGCAAATTATAATTATATTGCCAACTTTTTCCTGATTCAGCATTCCCTAAACTCTTCTTATGATCAAACAACATCCAGATGATATTAACATTAGCCAGCTTTTGAGCATTAACCAACATTCAGCATTCACATGCATAACATTCTTGGATCTTTGGATAGAAATCTGTAAGCAAATCCTTCTGAGTTCTGGTTCATCATTCATGTATGTGCGTACCCTGACTGACTATTAGCTGAGTACTGCATCAATTAACAATAGCTATTATTTTTGAAGATTCAATTTAGCTAGAGCATACAGCTTTTCTAGTTCTGGGTTTTACTCCATATTATAGAATTAGCATTTAGATTATCTTCATTATTTCTAATTTCAGAGAGTATTAAAATATTCCTGGAGGGACCAGTAGGAGGCATGGTGGTTAAGGCACTGGACTCCCACATGACTGACTGTGATTCAAGTCCCAGACTAGGTAGCATGAAAATCATGCTAGATATGTGTACATGCATGAACAAAATCCTAAGAGGAGAATGTAGGAGAAGGAATTGTGGCATGGCCATCTTCCCTGGGGGGTGATTTCTCATTTTTCCTCTCTCTGGTGAGCACACGAGCCCATGAGCCCTACAGCCAAAACAAAAAACAAAAAAACTCCTTGCATTTGAACTTGAGAACTGAGATCAGATAATTTAGAAGATGATTAAAAGGATAAAAACAGAAATTAGAGGGGGGTATAGAAATATAAATAAATAGAAGGTGATAAATGAAAATCTTTGTAAAATAATCTTTTTTTGATTGAGCTTTTATAAATCAGCCAATATAAAATCAGAGAGCATTTCCATGTATATGAGTGACCTTATTGTTCACCCCTTTTCTATTTTAGTGTTATAGTTTTTTTATTTTTTAAGATAAAAGACAGGCTTCAAAGTTTAAGAAAGAATTTCTGTAAAAGATTTAAGTAATATTACTTATCAAATTCTCTTTTACTCTGCTTAGTGAAAAGGTTTGGGAATATGAAGTTAATTTCAGACTAAAATAGAAAAAAAAATTCTATGCTTCCATGGGAATGAGAACTTTAAGAAGGAAAAAAGACAAGCTAAGACTATAGTCATTCTAACTGCAAGTAGTATTAAAACCAGGGTACTATCCCATAAAGAAAAACTAAAACAAAAAGCAATTATATTTAGGTTTACTTTAAAATGTGAGCTCTCAAATAAACAGGATCAGGCATCTCATGCATAGCTTCGATGAAAAAGTGTAAAAGAAGAACAAAAGTTCTCTAACCAGAATACTAAACAAGAGGCAGTTTTCATATAACCTGCAGATCCCAATATGCAATAGTTCTTCAAGGAGAATCTGAGTATTGATTAAAGAAATGGCTGGTATCTCAGACAGGAAATAATTTTTGATATGCTTTGAGAGACCTCTGGTGGCTGAAGAGAATTTTGTCATATAGATATCTTTGACATTTATTAGCCAATCTACATTTAATGTTTATAATGTGTTTTCAATACTGTATTTTAGATCAGTATACATTGTAGTCATGCCCATTGTTTTCAATTTTAACAATGTTGGACTTCTCCCCTTACCTGTCTTCCTAAACTTCTTGAGGTATGATCCAAAAAATGATTCCTGGTCAACTGTGGCACCTCTGAATGTTCCTCGAGATGCTGTTGCTGTGTGCCCCCTCGGAGACAAACTCTACGTGGTTGGAGGATATGATGGGCATAGTTATTTGAACACCGTTGAGTCATATGATTCACAGAAAAATGAATGGAAAGAGGTATGCTTATAAAAATATTCAAACTAGTATATTTCCAGCTTTAATAAAAGATTTTAAAAAGTATTTTGGGAATTAATTTCATTCATTCTCTTTCTCTCTAGTGCCTAAGCAAATTTTTTTTTTTCTTTTTGGAGAGGAGCCTAAGCAAATTTTTTTAAAGTGAAATCTATAGTATGTGTTTTATTAATACCTTAGAAAATTAGTGTCTGATTGTTAAAAGGACCCATTCTCTTTATTTCATGAAAGCTTCCCTTCACAGACAAGAAAGAAATCAGATTCATTAATTCAAGAGCTTTACCCTGACCAATCTTGTGTGTCTTATGACTTGAGAACCAAAGAGCAATATCTGCTTTCACAAATGTCTGTCCTTCTTCTTCTTCTTTTTTTTTTTTTTTTTGGAGAGGTTTTTGCTATAGGGCGCATGCACTCACCAGACAGACAGAGAGACAGAGAGACAGAAAGTGAGAAATCACCCCCCAGGGGGGATGGCCACACCACAATCCCTTCTCCTCCATTCTCCTCTCAGGACCTTGGGCACGCACGCACGCACATGCGCCTGGCGTGAGTTTAAGCCACCGGGTCCGGGACTCGAACCGCTGTCGACTATGTGGGAGTCCAGCAACATAGCCATTACGCTAACTGCTGGTCCCAACAAATGTCTGTCCTTCTTATTAGCTGGTGCATAGGAGAAAAGTCTTCAATTTTCTCCTTATAGAGACTGTGTAAACTCCAATACTCTTTTTTTAAAAGAACTATTTTAATTTTATTTATTTTAATTTGACCAGAGAGGGACAGAGCGAGAGAGCGTGAGAGAGATGGAAAGTGAGAAAACAAGCCACCAGATTCAGAACTCGAACCATATTTGAGCATGTGGGAGTCCAGCATACTTAACCACAACGGCCCCTGCCAGCCCTGCGGTACTCTTAATTTCTTTAGTCATTCAAGGAATTTTGTGCAGAATAAGAGACTAGGATTAAACCTCCCTTCAAAGTGTGGATTGTCTAATAGAATAAGTTCCAGAAATGGTACAAAAAGAAACATTGAAAGACACCTTGGATACACTACAGGCAAACTTCTTCCTTTTGACAGTTTTGTCAGATTTATTGCTAGATTCTCTTAGATTTATCCCCAAATATCTAATGGTATTTCATTAATTAAATGATGAGTTAATAAAAGTAAGATTAGATTAATTATTCATTATCATCACAAATAGTCAATCTTTGTATTTGGTGCCTAATTTTACCTTCCCTTACAGTGACTTTATGTTAGTCTGTATTATATAGGGTATAGCTGGCTAGTGTTCTCAATAAATAGGTGTTAATATAATGACAGTTGATAATAAGTTTCTATCTCTCTTCAACAGTCTGATTTATTTAGACTCCCAGAAGGACCCAAATCCTAATTTTCTAAGTAACTCCTTGTCAGTGCTAAGACCTAACACAAATATAGAGCAAAATGAATAAATAAATAAATAAATAAATAAATAAATAAATAAATAAATAAGACAAAGAGGTCAAATACAATCATCCATTTTTTTTTAACTAAACTTGTATAATTTACTTTTCTGAAGCCTTTAGAACAGTAGCTAAGAGCTCTAGATTCTATTCCTTGCTCTGTCAGTGTTTTATTGAATCATCTTGGAAAATGCAGAAGTAACAGATGGTAGAAGTAATAGGTAGTAGGATTTTAACTACAGTATTTCAAATTCTTCTCATTCATTAATTTATTTAACTCTCACAAAAATCTTGAAGGGTGAGTATTATTACCTGTAGTTTTTAATTGAGGAAATTATCAAAGAGTTATAACTTACTCAAGTGATCCTTAGACTCATAATTATAAGAGCTATATTCTTTCCACCATACTACACTGTTTCCTGGACTGCAATTTCCTTTACCTTTATGCATGATGAAAGTTGAACCTAGAGTATGTATGGGCATTTTCTTTTTTTTTAATTTTTATTTCATTTTCTTTTATACATTCAATCACATTATTTAGCTTACAAAATTAATATTTCAACAGGTGAACATTTCTCCCTAGTACAGTTGATAAAACTATAAAATATCTTCAACAGATAATACTACATTTCTTTGTCCCATTAATGTTTTGCCTCCCTATTTTTCTTCTAAATGTCCTTCCTCAGACCCTCCTCTTTCATGCACACTATATCTGGTATTTACATCTATATACTGTGTTTCTATATTCTTTAGTCAATCAGTTTCAGTCATAGAGTGCAGACACTCAGTATATATTAAGTGGGAACATACAATGCCTCTCCTTCATAGCCTGGCTTGCTTCACTCAGTAGTAAATCTTCCATGTTCATCCACTTCCTGTCAAAAACCAGGGTTTTGTTGTTTCTTAGGGATGAATAGTATTCCATAGAGTATATGTGCCACAGTTTTTCTATCCATCCATCTATTCGTGGGCATTTGGGTTGTTTCTATGACTAAGCAATTGTGAATAGTGCTGCAATAAACATTGATGTGCAAGCACTTTTCCAATTAAGTATTCTTCTGTCCTGTAGGTAGATACCAAGGAGTGGGATTGCTGGATCATATGGTAGTTCTATTTGTAGATTTTTGAGGAATCTCCAAATTGTTCTCCACAGTGACTGGAACAATTTACATTCCCACCAGCAGTGTAAAAGAGTTTTCCTTTCACCACACCCACCGCCAGCACTTATCAGTTTTTGTTTTTTTTTAATCTTAGTCATTCTGACTGGTGTTAGATGATATCTCATTGTTGTTTTGATCTCCATTTCCCTTACAATGAGGGATGTTGAGCATTTTTTCGTATGCCTTTTAGCTATTCATATGTGATCTTTAGAGAGTAGTTTTTTCAACTCATTCTCCAATCTTTTGATTGATCATCTTTTTTTCAAAACAGCTGGTTGAGTTCCTTGTGAATTCTGGTTATTAGTCCCTTATCTGGAGCATAGTTTACAAAAATATTTTCTCATTCTGAGGGCTGTCTATTCACACTAATTACTGTGTCTTTTGCCATGCAGAAACTTCTTAGTCTGATGTAATCCCACTTGTCTATTTTGGGAATTATCGACTGTGCTTTGCGGGTATTATTTAAGAAGTCTTTCCCTACTCCTATGTCTCCCAGAATTTTCCAAGTGTTTTCCAGGAGCAGTTTTATAGTTTGGGTCTTATATTTAGATCTTTGATCCTCCTTGACTTGATTTTTGTCACAGGTGAGAGGTAGGGGTTCAGATTCATCTTTCTGCAAATGGAAATCCAGTTTTTCCAGCACCATTTGTCGAAGATGTTTTCCTTTTCCCACTGGATTGACTGGTACCCCTTGTCAAAAATCAGTTGATTGCATGTTTGGGAATTTATTTCTGGGGACTCTATTCTGTTCCATTGGTCCACCTGTCCGTTCCTGTGCCAGTACCATGCTGTTTTGATTACCTCAGCTTTGTAGTATATTTTTGGGTCAGGGAGTGAGATGCCGCCCACTTCACTCTTCTTGTGCAAAATTGCTTTGGCAATATGGGATCTTTTATGATTCCAGACAAACTTTATGATTGTAAGGGCATTTTCAACCTCAACATCCTATATTACGCTAAAGGCAAGTGTGTGTTTTCTTGTTTTTTCTTTTTTTTCTTTTCTTTTTCTTTTTCTTTTTGTCTTAGGAAGTTCCTGTTAACATTGGAAGAGCTGGTGCATGTGTTGCAGTGCTGAAGCTACCTTATACCTACTCTTATCAAATAGAATGAAACCAGACAATTTCAAGAAACAGAAGGAAGAAGAGAAGAAGAGAGGAAGAAGAAACATGTTTCTTTTTTTGTGCAGTTAATAATTAAACTGGAAAATTGTAGTGTCTTTTACTAGGTAGTTATAATTTCTCTCATTTGTGAAGCCAAAACAAGTTTTGAAACATGATTTACATATGAGTGTTATGAATATATGTCATTGCAGGTGATAATATAAAGGAAAATTCAGTAATTTAGGTTTATCCTCATTACTATAAAATGTTAAAATATTTCATGAAAATTGTTAGTGGACAATGTGTGAAGGTTATAAAAGTATTAGAAATATTCAGCTTAAAAGTCTGAGAAGTTGAAAATATTTTCTATTAAAAAAATTAAGGTACTCTATTATTTGAAATGTATCTTAATATAAAAGAGAACATCTGAAGTTTAAAATATAAAGTCTGATTATCAGTAAGACATCATTCTCTTATTCCAACAACATCCCAAATATCTAAATAATACCTCACGTTTATCAGAAAAAACTTTTAGTGTGTTGAGGTGTGAAAAAAACTATGCTGATCACAAGCTTATTCTTTTTACATACCAATTTGATATTTCTTAACGTACTGTGTTGTTAGATTTGTTGCCAGTAAAATGTTGTAATTTCATACCCATAAATAAAATAGTGAATATTTATCATATTGATATAAACTGTGACCTCAGCTTTAGAGTGTCAGGGACTACTTGTGCAGAAAGTAATATTCTCCTCAAACATTTATGTAAACTCGGTAAACAACTACCATTATGTTAAACAAGTTTTCAGAAACTTATTTTTAAAGTGCATTAAAATTGAGGAGCTCTTACACAACGTACACAATGGAAACACCAAAATGTCAATCTGCGTGGTTAATTCTACGGTCATCCTTTACATATCAATATGTGCTTTTATGTCAATGTTATATTTATCCAGTAGAAAATGTTAAGGATATATGCACTATGAGAAAGACTTTTTAAATTACAAAAAAGTTAATTGGGTAGTATTTTAACTTTAAATTCTTACTTCCATTTATTCCATTTAATTATAAAACTGTAAGTTGAAACAGTGAAGAAACTTCTTTATGAAAGTAACTTTTCAAGTAAATGTACAATTTTCCAATTTCTACAAGTTCTTTCAAGCAGACTTTGTATTGTAGATTGTGAAAACAAAAAATAAAATCTGGAGAAATGCTAAATGTACTACTACCTTTTAAGTTTTAAAAAAGAACAATATAAATTGTACACAGTATTTGTACTTGGACAAATTGAATTTAAATAAAATCTATTTCCTCTGGTTATAAAGAGTGTGATTTTAGAGTATGTCAAGTATAGCCTGAATGGACTTTTTGATGGTACATTACTCCAATAGCTAAAATAATTTAATACAAAAATAATTTTTTTCCCTTTGTTTCTTACATATGCCATTATCTCTAGTTCTAAGTAGAGGGCTGGAGATTTCAGTTCAAAAGGTAAAGATGTAGGGACCAGCAGTTGGTATAATGGCTATGTCACTGGACTCCCATGTATTTGACCGCAGTTTGAGTCCTGGACCCGGTGGCTTAAACTCACGCTGGGCATGTGTGCATGTGTGCCCAAGAACCAGAGAGGAGAATGAAGGAGAAGGGATTGCAGCATGGTCATACCCCCGGGGGGTGATTTCTCGCTTTCTGTTTCTCTGTCTCTCTGTGTCTATAGGGCAAGCTCACATGCCCTATAGAGAAAAAAAAAATGTTGAGATGGAGACAGAGAGGCAATAAGATATATAAACAACCCTGTTGGATTTTTTGAACTCATACCTTATCCAAACAAATGTAAAAATGAGGTTACCTAAACCTTTATGCCCACTGCACAACTTGGCCTGTCAAATTAAACGGGGTTGTGAGTCAATGTATAAGGCAAAATCAAAGAACCTATCATAGCCCAGACTGCCAAAGCTCCAGAAATAGCTAGATGATACCAATAAGCTGACTGAGTCCATAGTCATGCCTGGTCAAGCAAGTAGAGATAAAATACCATCTTCCTGATGGTCCAGCTGGGTTGCTTTGGTTTGATTAAATATTGACTTGTAAGAGACTTACATGTGTTGCCCATGGCGGTCACAGTGCAGTTGTATTTGAAAAACATCTTGGGGAAACTATGTCCTGGCTGAGTTGCCATAATCCAAGTAGATCTGAGCAATCAGAATGGAAAGCTGCAGAAAGCCAGGGCACTAAACTATAACTGTGCTTGCCTCAGTCAAACCTAGTGGGGAAAAAGAAAGAGAAGGCTACAACTCTAGCTGCCATGCCTTAGTGGAGGAGGGCGTCTACGAATAGATTAAGCAAATACAATATGAAAAATATTTAACTTATGTGTTCTGTCATCAGGAGTAAAGGCTCACACATCTAGATGCTATACTTTGATTAGAAAGAAAATGTTGCTTCTTAATTTTTCTACAGTCAGTATGACCATACTCAATAGCCCTATCCTGCATCTTTAATCCTGCCATGTGATGATTCTCTAGACAGCACATTGTGTCACCTTCACTGTTTTGCTACAGAGCATTCAGGAACTTCTAACTTTTATATCATACAGGAGCTGAAGGAGACTCTGTGGCACTAAACATGGGTCCTCCTCTTACCTAACTATTCTGTACATCAGTTAGATTCAGATTCTGTCTCACTTTGATGTGAAGGGAACACTGAAAGGATGTTTTCTTCTGGAGTCACTAATGTGGTTGTAATAACATAACATATACATTAGGTCTTCCTCCCAATTTTTAGACACACAGCTCCTTAAATCTTAAGACTCTCCAAATTAAATGTCTTCTTTATGTGCTAGTGAGTTGAATGGTGATTGACAGAACCTAAGTTGTTTCAGGATAGGATCTTGTCACTGGAAAGACCAAGGCAGAATTAGAGGATTAGGACTTTCAATCCCACATTCAACATTTGAGGACTGGAGAGGGGCTGAAGGTTAAGTGGATCACCAATGGCCAATGATTTTTTTTGGGGGGGAGAGGTTTTTTTGTTGCTATAGGGCGCGTGCGCTCGCCAGACAGACAGAGAGAGACAGAGAGATAGAAAGCGAGAAATCACCCCCCAGGGGGGATGGCCACACCACAATCCCTTCTCCTCCATTCTCCTCTCAGGATCTTGGGCACGCATGCACACGCGCCCGGCGTGAGTTTAAGCCACCGGGTCTGGGACTCGAACCATGGTCGACTACGTGGGAGTCCAGCAACATAGCCATTGTGCTAACTGCCGGTCCCATCCAATGGCCAATGATTTGATCAGCCATGTCTATGTAAGGAAGCCTCCATAAGAACCCAGAAAGATGGGGCTCGGTAGCTTCTGGATTGCTGAACATGTGGAGGCTCTTAGAGGGTGGCATATCCAGAGAGGATATGGAAGCTACATACCTCTTCCCATATACCTTTTCCTATGCATGTCCCTCATCAATATCCTCTGTAATATATTATACATGCAATAATCCAGTAAAGGGAAGTGTTTCCCTCTGTTCTGTGAGCAGCGCTAGCAAATGAATCAAACCTGAAGAAGAGGTCATGGGAACCCTTATTTATAGCCAAATGATCCAAAGCGCAGGTAAAAAATCCTGAAGCTGGCAGTTGGCATCTGCAGTTGGGGAATAATCTCAGAGACTTGAGCCTTCAACCAGTGGGATCTGATTCTATTTCTAAGTAGATAGTGTCAGAATTAAGTTGGAGGACACCCAGCTGGTGTTCTCGGCAGAACTGACTACTAGCTTGGTGTGTAGAGAGAAAACCTCACATATATTTATCCACAGAAACATTCTCTGTTGTAAGAGCATAGTAGGAAGAAACTAAGGTTGATTTTTCCTGTATCCACAGAGAGGTATAGAACAAAAACTTCTGATTTTAGACTTTCTCTCTCTCTATTTTTTTTTAGAGGTTTTTGCTATAGGGCATGTGTGCTCGCCAGAAAGACAGAGAGAGACAGAGAGAAAGTGAGTAATCATCCCCCATTGGGGATGGTCATGCTGCAATCTCTTCGCCATTCTCCTCTTGGGATCTTGGGCATGCACACACACACGCCCGGCATGAGTTTAAGCCACGGGTCCAGACTCGAACTGCGGTCAACTACGTGGGAGTTCAGCGACATAGCCACTACTCCAACTGCTGGTCCCATTTTTTAGACTTTCTCTTAAGTTCTCCAGAAAAAGAAAAAAAGCCATGAAACCTGATTCCTCAACTGTCACCATTCTCTGTACATTTAGAACATTTATCTGAGAGAGAAGGGACAGATTTTTCCAGTTGTTATTTCTCTTCATAATGGACTTCCTTTACAACATATTCCCCTTACTGGAAACACTAGGCATCAACGTAAATTATGGAAGAGTAGCTCCTCCTGGTCTGTGTATAATACTACATGAACTAATGAATTCAGAAATGAAGCTCTCCATATATGAAAGGAAACCTTTTGCTTTAATTTAAAATCTCTCACTCCAAAAACTTATGAGATGGCCCAGCCATGGTGGCGGTGGTAGGATACCACTGTGCAATACTGAAGCCATATGGGAAGCCTGGGTTAGGATCCCAGGTTTTCCTAAACTTGTCAGGTACACCTGTGTGCCTGTGATTTTGACAGGCTTCAGGACAGGGACAGGACTGCAGTGTGGCAAGACCCTGTCATGGGCGCTCCACCCACCCGCTTCATTAATGAAAGAAAGAAATACATTTTGTAAAAAGTGATGGGTGCTTCTTGAAGCCACAGCCACATGGATTCTGCAACCTAGCCATTTTGGGGGAACAGAAATCAAGACTTCCCACTGATAATTTGGCTTCCAGCACACAAAACTCACGTGGAGAGGCAAAGGGAAGAGGCCTTCTTGAAGTCACAGCCACATGGATTCTACAACCTAGCCATTTTGGGGGAACAGAAATCAAGACTTCCCACTGATAATTTGGCTTCCAGCACACAAAACTCGCGTGGTAGGAAGAGCCCTTCCAGGCCTCCTGTCTCTGTACCTGTCTTTGTCTCTCTCTACCTCTGTCTCGGTCTCTGTCTCCTCTTTTTTATTTAATTTTTGCTTTTTAAGTTGTATTGAGAAGTTTTATCTCTGTTTTTTTCTTATCTTTTTCTGTTTCTTGTTTGTTTTTTTGCTGTTGTTGCTGTTGTTTCTCTCTTTCTGTTTCCTTTTCTGCACGTTCCTCAATGCTCAGATTGAACTTACAAGTTTGGGAAGAACCTGACCATCAACCAGATGACTAGAAATCGCTACAGGACCACAAGAAATATGGGAAAGCAGGAAAATACCTCTCCTCCAAGGGAAAAGGATAACTCCTCTTCATTCACATAGTTCACGGGAATTCATGGAGATGTCTGATAAAAAATTCAGAACATTCATAATGGCAAAACTAACAAAGATGGAAGAGAAGAGAGACAATGAACTGCTGAAGAGGAAGGAGAAAGAAGTTGTTGAGTTCCAGGAGGTGAGGAAATTCATGCAAGATCTAAAAGAGGAATTTCACACTTTACAAAAGAATCAGATGGAACTGTTAGAGATGAAAGCTATAATACAGGAAGTCAAAATCTCCCTTGAAAGTATTAAAAGCAGACTAGATCATACAGAAAATAGAATCTCAGACATAGAAGAGAAAATTGCTAGCCTAGAAAAATCCACCACAAAGACTGAGAAAATGGCCCAAGAATTTGAGACTAATATACGAAAAATACTAGATACCATCGAACGTCCAAACATCCGGATAATAGGCATCCCAGAAGGTGAAGAGACTCATAAGGGCATTGATAATCTATTCCATGAGATCCTGCAGGAAAACTTTCCAAACCTGGAGAGGCACTCAATTATTCAGTCCCAAGAAATACAGAGGACCCCAAATAGAATCAACCCAAGTAGATCTTCTCCAAGACACATTATAGCCAGATTGACCAAAACAACAGACAAAGACAAGATACTAAGATTGTCAAGAGAAAAACGGCAAGTTACCTACAAGGGATATCCCATCGGACTAACAGCAGATCTCTCATTGGAAACTATGCGAGCGAGAAAAGAATGGGAAAAAATATTCAACGTGTTAAGGGAAAAGCAATTTCAACCAAGAATACTGTACCCAGCAAGATTATCGTTCATCTGGGAAGAAAAGACACGAACATTCCCGGATAAACAAAACCTGAAAGAATTTACCAGCACCAGACCAGATCTCCAAGAAGTTCTTAAGGGAGTGCTATGTCAGTAAAATTAAATGCAGACACACAGAAATAAGAGTTCAAAAACTAAGAAAAGGGGCAACTTAATTGTAGGGACAATGTTTGGAGATGAATATTATATCCCAGAATTCAATCTGGAAGATCGAACCTTAACAGAAGAAAGATTAAGTACATGAGACTGAACTGATGAAACAACATTCTGTGACTTGACTAGAATATTGCTGCTTTTCTTCTAAGCTTTGTTTTCCGGTTTTAAAGGATTTTTGTCCTGTCTTGAGCTGTTGATAGGTGCATGTACCTACTATTTGAACAGAATACTAACCTGTTTCTAGGCTTTAAGTTTCAAGGAAATATCATTACCAGTTCAAAACTGCTCTTCTTGAAATTACCTGCTGAACTTGCTATTGAAAGTAGTTAGATTACTTATGATATTGTGTGATCAACAAAATGTTGGGGGAAAAGAAATAGAAAACAACTGTATATAGCAGAGATAGTGTAATAAGAGAGTGGGAAAGGGCAGAGGGTCAAACATGGGGTAAAAACATATATATATACATATACATATGTATGAAAGTAGAAATGGAATATTATTGATAACATGCATGATTATTCTAGATGGGAAACCACATTTAGTATGTTGTGATGATGCTCAGGGAATGAATGTTAAGTAATTTAAAAAAAACAGTAAAACTGTTCATATCAAAATTTTAAAAAATGCATATTTGATGACTGCAGTAAGCCATATAGCGCCAGCTGGGTACTACTTTATAATATGTTCATTCTACTCACTGAGGTTTATGCCTAAAATCAGACTTGGATTCATGTATAGGTATATATCAGCTGTGCTAGCCATTGGATATATTTAGACCAATTAAGTTCATTAGCAAATCAATTAAATGGGGGGGGAGACATAGAAAGCAAGTATGGATACCAAAGACAATGTGGGAGGAGGGTGGGACATGGCAGAGGGTGAGGGATAGGGAATCAAGGATGGCAAAATGAAAAACAAAGTATATAAGACATAAGAATTGGAAAATTATTTGCTGATAACATGTATGTTGATGTGCTTGATTGAGCCAATACACAGTGTATTTTGGATGGAAAATTCATCTGTATGCTGTAACGATGTATAGTCAATTAATGTAAAAAATAAATAAATTTAAAGAGAAAAAAAAGTGATGGGTAAGTGTGGTAATCAATATGGTAATTAGCTTGATTTAACCACTTCACATGGTATACATAAATCAACATATCACATTACACTCCACAAATACAATTATGATTTGTATAAAATAATATTAAGGGTTGGCCCCATGCATAGCTCCGCAGTTAAAGGAGCTGCATCCCACATGGCTGTAGTTTGAGTCCTGGCTTTGATTGCTTAAAAACTTGCTGTGCTGTGTGCTTATGTGCCCAAAATCCTGATGGGAGAGAGAAATGAAGGAAGAGGGAGTATAGTATGTCCACGCCCCATTGGAAAGTCTTCTCTCTCACACATGCATCTGCACCCCAGCTCTAAAAAATCAATATTACTTGAAAAAGTTTTTAAAGTTTTCTTTCTATCCTGATAAAGTTTGTTTTTAAAGATTATGTCCCTCACTCTTCTACACTTTTGGGAATGTAAATTAGTACAGCCACTGTGGAGAACACTATGGAAGTTCCTTAAAGATCTACAAATAGAACTACCATATGATCCAGCAGTTCCACTCCTGGGTATCTACCCAAAGGATAGGAATACACTCAGTCAGGAGGACCAGCAGTTGGAGTAATGGCTATGTCGCTGGACTCCCATGTAGTTATCCGCGGTTCAAGTCCCGTACCCGGTGGCTTAAACTTACACTGGGTGTGTGTGCGTGCGTGCCCAAGATCCCAAGAGGAGAATGGAGGGGAAGGGATTGTTGTGTGGCCAACCCCCCTGGGGGGTGATTTCTTGCTTTCTATCTCTCTGTCTCTCTGTCTTTCTGGTGAGTACATGCGTTCTATAGCAAAGACCTCTCCAAAAAAAGAAAGAAAAAAATTTAATAAAAAGGAACACACTCAATCAGAAAAACACTTGCACATCAATGTTTATCAAGGCATTATTCACAGTTGCTAAGACATGGAACTAACCCAAATGTCCATGAATGGATGAATGGATTGAAAAAAAAGTATGGCACATATACACTGGAATACTTTTCAGCCATAAAAAAAAAATAAAATAAAAATAAAAAAATAAAAGACCCTGGCATTTGATAGAAAGTGGATGGATGGATATGGAAATTTTACTACTAAGCTAAGAAACCAGACTATGAAAACCAGGCATTTTTTGTCTACACCTAATATATATTTAATATCTGCACTCTATGGGAGAAACTGAAAAATTGTAAGTTATAAAAGCATAGAGAGCAACAGTGGACACTGGAGATAATGTGGGGGGAGAGTGGGCGAAGGAGGAGGGTGGAAGAGAGGGAATCAAGTGGGAAAAAGCAAACACTAAAGGGACACAAAAATGAAAAATTTTCTGTTGATAATGTGTATGGTAATATCTTTGATTGGACTACTATACAGTGTATTCATCTTGGGAAAATTAATTTTGTAAGTTATAATAGCATAATAAATTTGTATGTAAAAAATAATAAAAGATATTTTTTTAAAAAAAAGAAAAAACAAAACAAAAAAAGGACTATGTCCCTCTACAGACTAGAAAATTCTTGTTACAGGTATTGACAGTTTAATAAATGTCCTCTTTTTATACATTTCTATTATAATTCTAATCATCTCCCTTACACACACACACAAATGAATAACTATCACACAATGGAGTAAATGGGCACCTTTAGCTAAACACATGAAAGGTCACACATGAATAAATATTAAAAGTTAGAATTTTTCAAAAATAGTATCCCCATGACACAAATATTTATTACTTTGCTTTTTGCCCTAGTGATACATTTATATATTAGGGCTAATTTTATGGAATCTGTACCAAGTCTATGCCTGTAAAATTTAGATTATATTCCAAGTAATGGAGCATTAGAACTTGTGCCCTTACATCTAAAAAGTCCAGCTGAATTTTCCAACTTCACATTTCATCTAAGGCCATGGAGACCCTAATTCAAAAAGGCTATTTTCCATATGCTAAATTTAATGTACATCTGAGTAATTAAGCAAGCCTACCTAAATCAAAACTAACTAGATATTACCAGAATGGGCATAAAGAAATGGGGGCCATAAAAGCACCGCTAATCTTATTTAAAAATAAATCTGTTTTCCTTTTCACTGCAGCCTTGCTAGCACTTGACATTCTTTATGTTTGTTGATCATGGGCATTCTAATTGGGGTTGAATGAGATCTCATAGATACAAGACACTGTATAGGAGGGAGTAGACAAGGGGCAGTGGGAGGGAGAGATTCAGAGGGAAAAAAAACACATTTAACAAACTCAAGAATGGATAGTTATCTGTTGAGGATGATGTGTAGAGTAATATTTTTGACTTGTTGAACGTGCAATGCATGTACTCTTTTAAGAAAGAATAATGGGAGCTGGAAATAATGCATTCAAGGACTAAAGTAATGAAGATTTTCTGTGGAGTCTTCACCCTCCAATCCATTCAGAAGTGGAGAGGCAAAGACTATGCCACTGGAGCTGGAAGTAATGCTTTCAGGGACTAAAGTAATGAAGATTTCCTGCCAAGACGTTACCCTCTAACCACATTCTCAAGTGCTAGGGCTTCCCGTATACTTCTATCAGTCTCTCTCTGTCTCTCTTTTAATTTTTTTAATTAAAAAAAAAAAATTTTTTTTTGGAGAGGTTTTTGCTATAGGGCGCATGCACTCACCAGACAGACAGAGAGAGACAGAAAGCGAGAAATCATCCCCCAGGGGGGGTGGCCACACCACAATCCCTTCTCATCCATTCTCCTCTTGGGATCTTGGGCACACACGCACACGCGCCCGGCGTGAGTTTTAAGCCACCAGGTCCAGGACGTGAACCGTGGTCGACTACATGGGAGTCCAGCGACATAGCCATTACACTAACTGCTGGTCCCAATTTTAAACATTTTTATGGTAAAATATTTAAAGTACTTTCTTGACTCTCAGATCCTCCTTACTCTTGTTTATTCTCAACTTTCTCCCTTTCCATATAAGAGAGGAAAAGCCTCCGTCATTGGAGTTGAAACTAGTGCTTTTAGGGAATAAAGTAATGAAGATTTTCTGCTGAGTCTTCAACCTCCAACCCTATTCATGAGTGGTCAGGCCCCTGGTATCCTTCTCTCTGTCTCTGTCTCTGTCTCTCTCTCTTCCTCTTTCTGTTTCTTTCTTTTCATTTTTTAAAATTATTTTTAAAAACTATTTAAGATAAAGTATTTTCTTGGCTCTCAGATCCTCCTTACTCTTGCTAATTCTAACCTTTCCCTTCTTCCACCTAAGAGTGGAAAGGATTCCATCATTAGAGCTGGAACTAGTGTTTTCAGGGAGTAAAGCAATGAAGATTTTCTGCCGAGACTTCACCTTCCAACCCCATTCACGAGTAGTAGGGTCCCCTCATATTCCTCTGTCTGTCTCTCTGTGTCTCTCTCTATCTTTCCATTTTTTTAATTATTAAAAAATATTTTAAGGTAATGTTTTATCTTAGCTCTCAGATCCTCCTTTCTCTCGCTAGTTTTCACCTTTACCCCCTACCAGCTAGGAGAGGCAAAGTCTCCACTATTGGAGCTGGAACTAGTGCTTTCAGGGACAAAAGTAATGATGATTTTTTTCTGAGACTTCATTATCCATCCCGATTCATCAGCGGTAGGGCCCCCTTATATCCTTCTCTCTGTCTTTCTGTCTCTGTCTTTTTTTTTTTTTTTTTAATTTAAGGGGATGTATTTTTTGGCTCCCAGACTATCCTTTCTCTTGCTAATTCTCACCTTTCCTCTTTCTATCTAGGAGAGGCTAAGACTCCACCATTGGAGGTGGAACTGGTGCAAAAAATCTCTCCAAAAAAAAAAAAAGATATTTTGTGAATCAATAAAATGTGTGTGTGTGAGGGGGTAAGAAATGGAAAGCAACTGTAGACACCAGAGACAGTGTGGGAGGATGGTGGAAAATGTCAGAGGGTGAGAAATAGGGGAAAGTTTATATATAGATATTTAAGAAACAAGAAATGGAAAATTATTTGTTGATGATCACATGTATGATTAAGCTACTATACAGTGTATTCTGTATAAGAAATAGCATTTTGTATGCTGTGATAATGTTCAGTGAATGAATGTAAAATAAATAAAATTTTAAAAGCAAAAGCTATTGTATAATGTAAAGATGTACAATGATTAAATTTCAATAAAAATAAATAAATAAAATAGATCTGGAAAAATAAACCAGATATTCTCTAAAAGTCATACCTTTGCAAATTCTCTTAGATTTGTCTCAATTTTATCAAGTCTACACTACTGGGATAAGAGTGAATAGAAAGTCAGTCAGGCTGTGAAAGTTCATTTGCATCCATAAGGCATTCCTGGTCAATCCAACACAGAGCAACTTGCCCAACTGAGAAAAGATCTGAGTCAGTAGACACAGATAATTCTTTCCCTCTAAATTATAATCTCTCTGATGGCTACTAATTTTTTTCAAATTTTTAAAAATTTATTTTATTAATTTTTTATATTTATTCACTGAACATCTCCATAGCATACAAAATGAATCTTCTCTTTATGAATACACTTCATATCTGTCCAAAGACATTACTGTACACATTATCATCAACAGATAATTTTCCATTTTTGTGTCCATTAAATGTTTTGCCTTTTTTTTCCCCTTGATCCTCTCCCTCCCACCCTCCATTGCCCATCCTCCTCTCACATTGTTTCTAGTATTCACAGTTTCCTCTCCATGCTCTTATACCTTACAATCTTTCCATTTCTGCTACAGAGTACAGACGTTTGGTATATATTAAAAGGAGACATACGATGCCTCTTTTTCATAGTCTGGCTTGCTTCACTTAGCTTTAAATCTTCCATATTCATCTACTTTATCAAAAACTGGCTTATAATTTTATTATTATAATATCCCCAGTGCCTTTCAGGTGCTCCTGAGTTATGGTGGGGCTATATCCTGAAAATTCATCATAAGTTGCAAATATCCTAAGTCATAAAAAAGCATTTTATAGAATGGTAAAATGCAAAACACAAAACTCAATATCCAGAAAAACATTGGTCACACAGAAATTTGTAGGATATATATTGTTTATCCTTGTGATCATGTGTCTCACTGGGAACCGGAGCTTGCTGACACTGCTCAGCATTAAGAATGAATATTGTGCTGCATACTGCTAGCCCAGGAAAAGATCAAGTTCAAAATTGAAAGTACATTTTCTATTGATTGCACATCGTTTTCACATGATTGTCAAGTAGAAAAATCTTTAAGTTATAAGTAGGGGGCAATCTGTATAAAATTGGTGCTCAATAAATAATTATAGAAAAATATGAATGAATAGACTGTTTGATATGGGCAAACACTACGTATGTTTTGAGGATGGAATTTAAATAATGGCCCTGAAAACATGGCAGAATAATCAAAACCAGATGCCTTTTTCTTTGAACCTTTTCCCAAATACACATAATCATTGAAAACACAGGTATGCAAAATAAAATAACACAAAAATTTTAGGTCTATAGGTAAGATTTAAAGAAATACAAGCAGGACTGGTTCCATAGCCATTGTGGTAAAGGCCTATTCATTGAGAGCTGGATCCCTCACGGCCAACCATGGTTTGAATCCCAGCCCCCCACAGCTTGTAAAACATGTCAGGTACCTGTGTGTGTATTTATCAAATCCTGTCAGAATAGAGAAAGGGCAAATGGGAAGATATGTCACCACACCTGATGAGGGGATGCTTTCTCTCCCTCTGGTGAGTGCACACACCCTCTGGCAAAAAGAAAGAAAATAAATATATGCAAATCTCTAAACCCAGGACTTTAGAAACTCAGAGGGAACTTGAAAGAAAATAGTTAACTCACATGATAATGGAGATCTTACAGTTAATGAACTCAATAATAAACAGTAAGGATTTTAACACTAATGTGTAGGCAAGAATCATAAGATATGGTCTTTTTCCCCCTATTTTATTTTATAATTTCTAGCTTACTTTTAATCGTTTTACAACTACATGGGGTACAACATGGATTTTCAAAGCATGCATGCAGTGTGCAACAATCACATCGAGTATAATACCATACTGAGACACAGTCCTAAGACTGCGACTAGATAGATAAAGCCTGGAATGTCCATAAGTGGACACTTTAATGACTAAAAACAAAAATGCATTTGAAAAATGAAATAGCAGATATGCATAGGTAAAGAAATAATAAACTGAAGAGAAGGTCTAAGTCCACTACACAGGATATAGCACAGAAAGGTTAAAAATGAACAATATAAGGACCAGCAGTTAGCATAATGGCTATGTCGCTGGATTCCCATGTAGTCAACTGCGGTTCGAATCCCGGACCCGGTGGCTTAAACTCACGCTGGGTGCGTGTGCGTGTGTGCCCAAGATCCCGAGAGGAGAATGGAGGAGAAGGGATTGCGGCGTGGCCATCTTACTTGGGGGGTGATTTCTTGCTTTCTGTCTCTCTGTCTCTCTCTGTTTGTCTGGCGAGCGTATGCACCCTATAGCAAAAACCTCTCCAAAAAAATAAAAGTAAATAAATAAATAAATGAATAAATAAACAAATAACACAACATTTGATGATGCTGGACTCACATGGAAAGGTTTTGATTTCACATCCAAAGACTTCCCTGAACACACCAGATGTGCACATGCCTAGGATCTCAGGCTGGCTGATGCTGGGGATGAATCACTGCATAAAAGCCTTGCTGGGGAGACTCTCTCTCCCTTGCGTTCCCTCACTCATAGTAGAAATAAGTAAATAAACTTAAGGAAAAAGATCACAGATCTAAATGTTAAATGTGAACCTGAAAAACTCCTAAAAGGTGACATAGAAGAAAATCTGTGTGATCTTGAGTTCAAGCAATGACTTTTTAGGTACAACAAAGAAACAATGTATCAAAGAATGAATTGATAAGCTAAATTTCATTAAACTTAAAATTTTTGCTCTGCAAAAGACACTGTGAAGAGATTGAAAAAGAAACCACAGGCCCAGCCATTGTAGCATGTGCTTGCTGCTGCTGCTTGGCACACTGAGGTCTTATGACAAGTATATCTTTGGTTCCCAGTCCACCTTTAAAAAGCTGGGTTCAATGGAACAAGCTGTTGTCACAGCCACGCAGGAAGCTGAGGCAGGAGGATTGTTAGCTCAGAGACAGTGTTGGTAATATACAAGACCCTGTCTGAAAGAACCAGATATGACTGTGCATGCCTCTGGTTCCATTTACTTGAGAAGCTGAAGAAGGAAGAATGTAACACAGCAAAAACTTATCTAAAAACACCTGACACAATACCACTGCTGCTAAAGAGAGAGAGACAGAGACTGAATGAAACCACAGACTGAGAAAAAAAAATTTGCAAGACCTATCTAGGTCAAATACAGTTATCTGGGGAACCAGCAGTTAGCGTAATGGCTATGTCGCTGGACTCCCACATAGTTGACCGCGGTTCACGTCCCAGACTCGGTGACTTAAAACTCACGCCGGGCGCGTGTGTGTGCGTGCCCAAGATCCCGAGAGGAGAATGGAGGAGAAGGGATTGCGGTGTGACCATTCCCCCAGGGGGTGATTTCTCGCTTTCTGTCTCTCTGTCTCTCTCTGTCTGTCTGGCGAGCGCACGCGCCCTATAGCGAAAACCTCTCAAAAAAAAAAAAAATACAGTTATCTGGGGGTCAGCAAGTGGTGTAGTGGTTGAGGCACAGAACTCCCACATGACTGACCAGATTTGACAGCTTGAAAATCATGCAGGGCACATGTAAATGCATGCCCAAAATCTCAGTTGGAAAATGAAGGAGAAGGGATTACACATGGCCGTCCCTTCTGGGGGTGGAGGGTGATTTCCCTCTCACTGTGTCTCTCTGTTGTCTCTCTGTTGAGCACAGGCACTCTATGACAATAACCTTAAAAAAATGTTTTCTAAAATATACAAAGGACTCTTGTAAAAATCAATAATAAGACAAATAATGATAACAGACATTCTCTTAGCTTGGGTCATTATACCAAAACTACCACAGACAAGGTGGCTTATAAATAACAGAAATTGATTTATCATGGTTCTGGAGACTGAAAGTCCAAGGTCAAGGTTTAATCTTCTTCAAGGTCTACATGAGGACCTTCTTCCAGGTTGTAGACTGCTGACTTCTTGTATTCTCATACAGTGGAGAATAGAGAGAGTGTGTCATCTCAGTATTATTTTAAGTATACTAAATCCATTCATGAAAGCTCTGCCCTCATCTAATTCTAATTACCTCCTGAAGATCTCACCTCCTAATATCATCACAAGGAGGTGAGGAGGTGGGTAGAGTTTAGAATATCAATTTTGTGAGACACAAACATTCAGTCCATAAATTTTATCCCTTAGCCTTTCAACAACTTTGTTTTTCTCGTATAAAAAATACATTCATTTCATCCCAACAACTGCGAACACTTCACTCTTTCAAGGATCAACTCAAAAGTCTTAAGTCCATCATTTCATCTAAATATCTAAATCAGATAGGGGTGAGACTCATGGTAAAGTTCATCCCAAGGCAAAGTCCCCTCCAACTGCAAAACCAAATATGCTAATGCATTTGCAAAATATAATGGTGGGAAAGGTATACAATAGACGGTAATATTTCAAAATGGAGAAATAGAAAAGAAAAAAGTGGAAGATCTCGTGTCCAAACTACAAGGGAAATTCCAAGAAATCTTAAGGCTCAAGAATAAACCTCTTTGACTTGCCGCTCTTCCCTCCAAGGCACACAGGGATGAAGATATACCCATCAAGACTCACTAAGGAATAGATCCAACATTCCATATTTATTGGGGCAAAGGTTCTAAATTCCAGACCCACTTGTTATAGTCTACTCAGCAAGAAGTAAGAGGACATCCAGACATAGACAAATTTATTGGAGTGTATTGATTAAGCTGGAGACATGTGGAGTGTGTGGGGGGAACTCATGTCTCTCAAAACCCTGCAGCCCCTAGTGAAAGGCGAAAGGAACTTATACAGGCCAAAAATGCACAATTATGTCCAGGATAACTTGATGATTTACAAGGACAAAGAGCAGTGGGCTTGAAAAAGTAGGGGGTAGGGCTTTTATAGAAGCAAGAAAAAGCAGGTAAGCAGGTTATTCATCCTTAAGGTGATTAGGAAGAAGTGGGGTTTTAAGGACAATAGGAATGTTAATCACTCTATTTACTCTTAAAAAAAAAGGGAGTGAGAGGAGGTTTCCAGTCACAGGAATTAAACAGTTCTTAATGGAGGTGCTCCTCGGAGATGGAATCATGCCTGCTTCACACTGAGGTGGCAGTCCTGTGCCCACAGCATCATCAGGCAGGGGTTGGGCCAATATTGTATGATTTCATTTATATAAAATGTTCAGATTAGGTAAGTCTATAGAGATTTAAAGTAGATTAGTAGTTGCCTATGGCTGGGGATGAGAGCTGGTGGGAAATGGAAAATGATTGACTATTAACATGAATGGAGTTTTTTGAATAAAAATATTTAAAATTTAGATTGTTGCTTGTAATTTCAATAGGCAAATATTATGGTGTGTAAATCTGTATGTAAATAAAGATGTGAAAAAATTTAAAAAGTACCATATCTCACATTAGAAACATTAGAAATATTATTTTTCTAATTGTTCTGGGAGTCTTAGGCCGAATTCTTAAATGCTAATATCTTTTCTTATTACTGTGACTTGTTAACTTAGACATCTGTTGCAAATACTCGTAAGTTTTGTTAGAGGGAAGAGAACCTTTTCTTTCTTTTTGCTTGTGTAACAGTGTATAAAGTATTGACATATTAGCTCAGATGGTCTCTTAATCCACTTTCATCCTGTAAGCATCTACAGTTTGGGCTACTATTGTTGCAGAAAACTAGACACCGAGGAATGGAAGGTTGCACTCAGAGAGATTAGGAGAACTGTTTATTGTGTTAGTGGGCCCAGAGGAGTTAACACCCAAAATCTCCAGCTGGACTGGGGGTTGGACAGGGTCTTTTATGGGGGAATTGGGGAATTGGGGAACGGAAGGTCTTGGGGTGGGGATTGGGCTCAGATCTCGCCCTACACAGCCTCAAAGGGAGGAGTCAGACAAGCAGGAAATCTAATCTATTCAAGTTACCAATCCATTCAAGATACTAATCCATTCAAGGTACTAACCCACCCAAGGTTTTCAGGTTACCTGTAGCTCCAGGGAGGGGCAGTAAGTTTGCTGGAGAGCAGAAACCTTAGACAGCTGTCAGTCCTGAGTTATTAGTCATAGAAATTTAACATTTTATAATGGAGACACTCCTCTAAGATGGAGTCGCTCTTCCAAGATGGAGTCTTGCCTGCATCATTATAGTCCCAGTAAGGAGAGTAAGAGTAAATTTTACAACAAAATTTCAAAGGACATTGATCTACATATAGGAAAATATATATATATAAAAAACAAAAAAAATTTTATGTCAGAAGCAACTTTTTTCTGGTTTCTCATTAAGACTATAGATAGAAAAGGCTTAGAGAAAAAGTCTCACCAATAAAGCAAGATAGACATGAGTGTATGCTGGGTATGAAGACACCCTACCGTGTCCCCACCTTCTGTAACTGAGTCCTTTGTGCAAATGAAACTCTAATATAGGGGCTGGTGGTGCCATGGTGGTAAAGGGCACTGGACTACCACATGGCTGACTGCTGTTCTAGTCCTGGACCTGGCAGCTTGCTTTCTCGCTTTCCAAACTCTCTCTCTCACTCTATCCCTCTCTGGTCAAATTTAAAAATAATAAATAAGTAAATAAATAAATAAAGTTAAATAAAAAATAATTCTAAAAAATATATATATCCAAGATAAGATTAAGATAAGATTAAGATCTCTGAGCAGAGAGGGTACATACCTTCTTAAATAGGATAAAGCCTAGGGAGATAGCAAACTGCCCATGCTGAAGCTAAAGTAATTGTAAATCTGAAATAAGCCTGTATGCCTAGTATGTCTAGGTGTGAAAAGACTGAAAATAACCTTTGAGTTTACTATGAAATAAATGGGGTGAGGTAATTTCCAGGAAAGTTCATAGTTTCTTAAATGAGTCATGAAAATTACCTTTGGAGTTTCAAGATAGTCCTGTGGCTGGAACAATTATACATGTTATACAGAAAATATGCAAGGAGCTGTAAAGGTGGCAATCAGATGAGGAGATCTTTACATTTCCTTTGATGTCATGAATGAAAAGGAGCATACCCAAAGACCAGATAGTGAGATAGGAGTTAGACCCCATTTACAGGTAGATAAAAGAGCCTCCCCACACAGAAGAGAGCTCTGCTGTGTGACTCTTGGCAATTCCTCTTCTCCCAGTCACCATATTCCTTTGACCTTAGGCATGTAAATCTTGTTTTTGACTAATTTATGGCCCAAAGCTTCTAGGCAAAGAATCTCCTGACCTAGGTATCCAACCCCAAATTAGTAAAATAATTGGACCCATCCAGCATGTGCCCCTCTCCACCATTAGGGGAATGAATGTGTAAGCCCACCTAGAACAAGCCTGAACAAGGCCTCTCAGACCCAGATAAAAGCCCTTCCCTCCAGTTCCTCTTCAGCAACCCATTTTCTGGGACTGCTCCCTTCTTGGGAGCTCTGTTTTTCCTTCAATCTCCTTCAATAAACTCCCCACTTTGCTATACCTACTCTCTGTGTCCTCATTTCTAATTCCTCCTGAGCACTGGACAAGTGCTCACTGCAAGTGCTGAGTCCAATCACCCCTGCACCCCTGAGTTTCTGTGTCAATAGGATAAGCTGTTTCTCAAAAACAATAATAAAATATAATTCCATTTCTGTAAAAGTAAAAAACAACAGAATGGAGAGGTATATATCAACCTCATGTAGTGGTTGACTTTTTCACAGAAAAAAAATAAAGTTGTATTAAGTATGGCAAAATATTAACAGTTACAAACTAGTGTCTGTTCTGAATATCTAGTATTCTTTATTTTAAGGAAGATGTGTGGAGCAAATCAATTACTTTAATCAGCATGAAATGATACAAATGTTTTGTTACGAATTTTAAATAAAATTGTAAATAATTATATATGTGTCATAGGTATGACTCTTAGTCCATAAACTTGGATGCCATGTTTATTTTTTAAAAACGAAATTAAATTGTATTCTGAGGAGACAATAGCTCCTAGTCTACCTATGTTCAACCCTCAGTCATCCCTTCCTTCTGAGGTGTTGGCACTACTGTCCTTCCTCGCCAGTGTAACAAGTTTGGGGTCTCCGTACCTCTGTACACTTTCTAGTTTGGGAAAATATGTTTTCAGCCTCTCTGCTACTTTCTTCCTATGCAATCTTCAGAACCTTGGGCCTTAGGGGAAGAAAGATCATGTGCTCTTTCTTTTCAGGTCACCCTCCCAGAGTCATATCTACTCTTTTCTATTCTGCTCTCTAATCTGGAAGACTGACATCTAATGACTGTACCAAATCAATTCCTTTGCTCTTTGACTTTCATTCAACTAGAGATATTAACAGGATATCAGAGAAAAATAATAAAAGGGAGATTTGAATACTTATTCTGCCTTCTCACTTCATGCCATGGTATAGTTTGGCAATGTCTAGTTTTTACAGAAACCCACAGGTTCTGTTGAGCATTGCTCCTCTATAGCTATGGCTTTCTTTGGGTTTCAATGACTACTTTCTCTTTTTGTCTTTCAGGTTAATGGTTCCTTGGAATTACCTATGTATGACACCTGTCTTTGGTTCAAATTGCCTTTCAGGGAAAGTAGACATGGAATAGTTATCTGCAGTAAGTGGTTTTTGGAATAATAATGTTTCTATCATGTCAGGGTAGTCCAGAGTTGAGACCAAAATGATAAGCATTTTAGTTCTCAAACAATTCCTGCCACAGACAGTGGTAAAAGACAAAATTCTCTTCTATACTGAACAGACAGTTATTGATTACAATAAATTTTAATAAGTGTACAGTTGGCCCTCAATACCAGCAGGCTTGACATTCATGGAGTCAATCAAACACAAATTGAATTCCCTCTACATTTGTGGATGACTGTAAGGAGCCTCAAAGTCCTTGGATTTTGATGTACAGTGGAGATCCTGAAATCAGATCACAGTAGATATCAAGGGTTGACTATATAATATTTGTTAGGTATTAAGTTAAATAATATCCATGTATTACCTCCTTTTATCCTTGAAGTAGTCTCAGAGATTGTTTTTCATCTTATTTTACATATGAGACAACTGAAACTCAAGGGCATTAAGTGACTTGACCTAGACCACATAACTACTAAATACCAAGGACAGATTTGATTCCAAAGAACATAAAAGTGGTATCTCTATCTTAGCTTGTTTTATGCTCCTATGAAAGAATACTTGAAACTAGGTAATTTATTTAAAAAGTAAAAAAAAATCCCAGATTCATTTCTTAACAATTCTGAAGTCTAGGAAGTTCAAAGTTGAGGGGCTCAAATTTGGCAAGCTTTTCTTGCAGTGTCATCCAATGCCAGAAGAAGGATAAAAATACCTATAAGCAGCAGAGAGCAAGAGAGGGTTTATATTAATTTGTTATTATATTGCTACAGAAATACCTGGAACTGGGTGATGCACAACAAATAAAAGTTTATTTAGCTTAGGATTATAGTGGCTGGAAACTCAAAGGAATGTGGCTAGCATTTGGCGAGCCTCTGGTACATAAAAACACGGCTGAGAGGAATAGACATGTCTACAGGCATGAGCAGAGGGTGAGAGAGAGAATAAACAGCTTTTTCCACTTCTGTCCTTCCCATGCTCTCAGCTAATTGAATGGCACCTGCTCAGACTAAAGGCAAGTCTTTCACTCTCAGTTTACTGGCTCACATGCCAATCTTGTTTTGCAAGATGCTTTCCCACATTGAAGACAGTTCTTCCCGTTAAAGGTCTCATGACCTCCAAATGCCATTATATTAGGGGCCAAATTGTAGCACATCCACCTCTGGAGGACATTATCTAAACTATAGCAGGACTGAACTTATTTTTATAACATACCCACTCTTGTAAAAACAAACCCATTATCATGATAATGACATTAATCCCTTCATGAAAGTAGTCTTCATGATCCCTTGACATCTTATTGGTCTCACCTCTTAACACTGATGCACTGGAGATTAAGTTCTCAGCACATGAATTTGGGAAGAAACATTCAAACCATAACTGTGTCCCTCGAATGGATTCATTATTTGAAAATGATTGTAGAAAAGAAGATAATGAGGCACATACATAACTTGCAAAGTCAAGGATTTGTCCCATATTGTTGCTGATCCCAGAAACTTTTAATTTATTATCTAGCAACATAGATATGCACTGGGGAATAAAAAGGAGGGGGAAGGGTGGTTAGTATCTCCAAGGAATTAAAAGAATCTGGCTCATCAGCCAATGGAAATATGAAGTTGTAACAATATATGCAGTCATCAGAATAGGAGAAGCATGCGTGTGCTAGTCAAGAAACCTCAAAACCTTACTGTCTTTAACCAGCTGTGGTGGTTAAGGTAGTTGGATCCCAAATGGCAGACTGAGTGATTCGAGTCCCAGATCTGGCAACTTGTAAAACATACTGAGCATATAACATGTGTGTCAAAATCCTGACAGGATGGACAAATGGAGAAAAAATGGTGGCATGACCATACCCGATGGGTGGATGCTTTCTCATTTCTCTCTCTCTTCATCTCTGGTAAGTGCATAAATAAATCTTACTAGCTTAGCATATCAGATGTTTAATTCTCACTCACGGACAGTCTGATGTGATTTGTATGTATGGTGAAGAGGAAGGTGGTAGCATGTGTTCAGGATGGAAGTGAGATTTCCTTTCTTATTACTCAGATATTCAAGCTCTATAACTCTTGTAATACCAACATCTCAACTTGGAACCTCAGAGACTACTAAGACTGGGTTTTGAACTTTATAGCCACAAAGGACTCGAAATCATATTTTGCTGAATAGATACAGTTATATGACACTATCTGATAACAAGAAAGAAGTAAGGGAGAATAGTTTTATTTGACCAGGAATGAGATGAGAACTGGATATGAGTGAGAACTGATACTTTTCACAGTTCTCAGTGGTCTGTAGAGATTATCATTTAAATAAGTAGATTGAGTAAATAACACCCACACCAACACAGGTGGAAATCATCCAACCTGATGAAGGCTTGAACAGAAGAAAAAGGATGAAGGACACACTTGCTTCTGTTTGTGCGGGAACATTCACCATATATTGCCTTTGGATGTTGGTGCTTATGGTTCTTGGTCCTTTATTTGGACTAGAGCACATATTATTGACTACCCTGGGCCTTAGGGCTTTGGACTCAAACTAAATTATACCACCATCTTTCCTGGTTTCCTAACTTGTAGATGGAAAATTATGAGAATTATCAGCCTCCCAAACTGCATGAGATATTACACACACACACACACACACACACACACACATTTACAAGGGAAATTTTAAAAAGTTTGTGGGAAAACTGGGATTAAATATGAGTTTATTTCAGTGCAAAACCATTTGCAATACATGCATAGTTTTTTCATAACATGCATTTTCCATGAACTTTTGGAAAAATTCTTGTGTGTCTATCCAGATAGATAGATAGAGATACACATTTCTATCTACATAGATGTATAGCGATATCTCATAAGATCCTATTTCTCTGGAAAACTCTGACTAACACAGGTAGATTTTGGCATTAAGAGTTGTTCTATAGGAACAATATTTTAAGAATTTTGAACATTATCTTTAAAATTCAGTATTTTGAAAGGTTTTTATTAACTGTCAAGAACTATGGAGTATGAGAAAAAATTGTTTTTGATATATAAAGTTATTGTGGAAAACTGTAAAAATTAATTAATTAATTAATTAAAAATAAATAACTATCTAATTGATAAAAAATCAATATACAACAAAGAAAGGATTCATGAATTAAGAGTGGTGTGTGTTTAGCCAAGTGTAAAACAGAACCAATGTACAGTAGATCTAAAACACCTTTAAAGGGAAACTGTTTTGTGGACACTTAATCTTCTTTGTAGGACAGCCCAAATAAATAATTTAGAAATTAAATAAAAATTAGAAAATGTTTTCTCATATTCTAGTTTTCTAGAAGAAACTGTGTATATTTGTGTTATTCTCTAAATGTTTGTTAGAATTCACCATAAAGCCATCTGGATTTGGAGATTTCTATTTTGGAATTTATATTTCATCTGTTATACATTTATATTTTGGTTTTATACTATGAATTAAATTTTAAAATAGTTTTAAAAAAAGAATGAGTTTTCTGATTTGATTCTGGGGTTTCCAGAGTTTACTCTTTAATGTAATTAGTTTTAAAGATGCTAATTACACTACTACTAGTAGTAAGAAGAGTACTGATAATCCATGGCATAAACTATTTATAAAAGTATGCAAAATATCTGCATTGGATATACCTAATCAACTGCTTATAAGAATCAAAGAGCTAATGACTCTGCATATGATACATTCGAACATTTTATAAAAATAAAAACTAATGAATACAATAGCAAAGATTGGTTGATCTGAATGTTACTGGACAAAGAGGTAAAAGGGAAGGATGAGTTCAGGGATTCACATTCTCAGGTCCAAGTATCACATAAACTACCTGAACGTCTGGGTGTGCTCCGAGCAGGAATTGTATCCATTGTAGGCACAGGGCAGAAACTGCTGAAAAGTCAAATGAAGAAATTTATGCTGTGATTTGATGAATTACAACACCATTCAAACTCCCAACTTTATAAGGCATTGAGTGTTAAGTTGAGTGAATTGATTGGGAAAAAATGGGATCTTGTAGATTGGAATGGGGATGTGTGGGAAAACCCTGATGAAGCTGGAGACATTTGTCCCCTGAACTCTTATGATTCTTCTTTGCCAGTGGGAGAGATATTTTCACTCCCAGTGGAGATAGCTTCCCAACATCTACTGGAATTAACCTTCTAAATCCCAGTAACAGGAGTCTCATACCTTCTTTAATAGCAGTCTTTCACTTCAGTGGTCTCTGTGTATTTATCTTTATCTGAGAGGACTGACTATGTATTGCTTGAGAAAATGTTAATTGCTTCCTTTGAGGCAATTACCATGCAAGACAATACTGATTTTCATCAGGAATCTCCTCAAACACCTCCCTTTGCTTCTAGACTTACAACAACACTTGAGTCCCATCAGGAACCAAAGGTGAGTTATAAAGTGTGACTTCTGAGGTATGCTCAACTCTAAAAGAACGACTTGTGTGTTCTTATTTACACAGCAGAAATATAATAGAAAATGTGTGGGAATGGAGAGTAAGGGTATAGGATAGTGGTGGAAGGAATATAAAGTTAGATCTGGCCAAGTTTACTGATATAGGCTTACTAAGCATAGATTCTTCACTTGAAGAGCAGATTAGGGAATTAGAAAGGGCACTAACAATTTGTTCAGTGGGTTGTTTTAAACATGGACCTAATTATTGCTTACCATGAGCAAGTGGAAATGTCCAATTTTTGGTTTAAGGTAGAGAAAGGGAATTTAGACTCAGGAAAATGGGTATACTAGAGTGAATTTGCCATTTAAGACCTAGCCTCATGAAGGAGGCTCTAGAATACATATCCTTTATGAATTTTTTGAGAAATAAATTTGTGATACAAGCCTCACCATTCTTAAAATGCTCCATGATCACCCGTCTCTGCAGACCAGACCTTCCAGTGGGAGCTACAGTCACTCAACTGGAACGTTTGAAAGCAACAAAAGAATTGGACTCCAGAAACACAAGTGTCAAGTGCCAAGTGATGGCACTTAACTGCCAAATGCATGATGGGCATGATTATTGTAATGAACAGCAGAGTCAAAGCATCAATTAGAACAGTTTGACTCATGCATACCTGTGGCATGCTAAATCATGGTATTTGTCTTAGTCTTTGGGCTGCTATAACAAAATGTCATAACTTGAGTAGTTTATTAACAACAGAAATTTGTTTCTCACAGTTCTAAAGGTTGAGAAGTCCAAGATCAAGATGCGTGGTATCTAGTAAGTGCCTACTTCCTCATAGATGGTTCCTTTTTTACTGTATCCTCACATGGGGAAAAGGAGCAAACAAACTCGGTCTGGTCTCTTTTATAAGGACACCAATCCCGTTCAAAAGGACTCTGCCTTTACTACTAAGGAACTTCCCAAAGATCCCACCTCCTAATACCAGCATATTAGGGATTAGGTTTTAACATATGAATTAGGGGAGGCACATTTATGCCATTAACAATGTTTCTAGAAGTGAAACTATTACTTGACCTTTATAAGCAGAGAAGTTCCAGGTCAAGTGAACAAAAGCTTAACTCCAATTATAAAAACTACAAATCATAGTTCCTCGATCAATTCCCAGGATGAAGTCAACTTGTAGATTCAGAAACTTTTCAATAAGAAAGGGAGGCCAAGGTCCCTGAAAGAAAGACCCCAGTAAACTACTGAAAATTTATACTATTAGGTCATTGAGAAGGTCATGGCATATTTTTCTTTATTTTTGTCTTTTAATTTTTGTCTTTTTTTTATTCATGACATATTTTTCTATGTTTTTCTATGCAAAAATGCATCATGAGTTCCCCAACCCAAAATTTATACTGTAAATCTTTCTCTAATCCTTCTCCAAAGGGTCTTTGGCTGAATCATGTTCATGTCTTAGTGTTTTGTGAAAGAACTTACAAACTATAAAATTGAATGAAATCATCCCTTTGTATCCAAGGGTTTTGTATTTGCAGGTTCAACCAGTGAGGATCAAATTTCTACAGATGCGGAACCCATGGATATGGAGGGTTGACCATGAGGGACTTGAGTATTTGTGGATTTTGGTATTCATGGAAGATCCTGGAACCAATACCCTATGGGATGACTTTATTTGGATGTGAAATAACTGAGCAAAGTGTTGGCCTACTTTTCCTTAACTGCTTATAGTGAAATGTAAGAGAGAAATGGCTTAAAGATGGAATTGTTTATCAAAAGGAAAACAAAACTTAAAAATTTGAAAACTTCTTAGAATGGGAGAAAATTTTTGTTAACTGTGCCTCAGATAATGGACAGATAACCAGAATACACAGAGAACTCAAGCAGCTTATCTGGAAGAAAATAATTAACCCAATTAAAAGGTGGGAAAATGAGCTGAATAGACAACTCTCTAAGGAAGACGTACAAACAGCCAAAAAGCATATGAAAAAATACACAACATCCCTCATTGTAAGGCAGATGCAGATCAACATCACAATGAGATGCCACTTAAACCAAGTCAGAATCATGAAGATTAAAAAAAACAAATGATGATAAGTGCTGGAGGGGATGTGGTGAAAGGGGAACACTCCTACACTGTTGCTGGGAATGTAAATTGGTCCAGCCACTGTGGAAAACGATTAGGAGGTTCCTCAAAGACCTTGAAATAGAACTACCATATGATCCAGCAACTCCACTCCTGGGTATCTACCCAAAGGACATGAGAGCACTCAGTCAGAAAAGCGCTTGCACAACTATTTTCATTGCATCCTTATTCACGATTTCTAAGACATGGAACCAACCCAAATGTCCACAAACAGATGAATGGATTGAAAAGGTGTGGCACATATACTCCATGGAATACTATCGATAAAAGACAACAAGGCCCTGGAATTTGATAGAAAGTGGACGAATATGGAAGATTTGTTGCTGAGTGAAGCAAGTCAGGCTATAAAAGAGAGACATTGTATGTCTCCACTTAATATATACCGACTGTCCGCACTCTGTGGCAGAGACTGAAAGACTGTAGAACATAAACTTATTAAAAATTGTAATGGATACTAGAAACAAAGTGGACAGAGAGTGTGGGAGGGGAGGAGCATAAGAAAGGAAATTTGGGGGGAAATGGAGATGTAAGACACTTGTGGGACACAGATAAGTTTTATTATCTGTTGACAAGGATGTGCATAATAGTCTCTACACTAGATGGAGGTGTATATTATGCTGGGTAAAGTCTCTTAACAATCTAAATGATGTATAGTGATTTAATGTATGAATACTGAAAAAAAATAAAAGAAAAAATTGAAAACTTTTCTTCTTAGTTATAGAAAGAAAAATGATGCACTCTGCTTAGAAAAAGGAAAAACGGTGTGACCAAGTAATTATTTGATAAAAAAATTCCTGTGAATTTGCCATTTCAAATGAAGCCAGATTCTATTCATTGAGATAATCGTTGACCATCTGAACAGAAGCCCAGATGTGTGCCCAAGACAATGAAATAATGACCCTGAATAAATTTTGGATATCATAGGGATCATCCTCCTATTATAGGCCCATAATTCATGGGCCAAGGGAGCAGAATGATTTCAAAGAAAGAGCTGCACCTACCCAACATTGCTGCTCAGTGCCACCTAATAGCATGTCTCTTGTTCTGACCTCATTGCTTCTTCTTACATATCCACCAGAACTCAGTCATAGGGTCCCCACCCTAATGACTTTATCACACCCAAAGGTCCCTGCCTGGGATACCATGAAGGACTTAAGCTTCAACTTAGCATCTTTCCAATACAATCAATTCCCAACACATGTATTTCTGGGGAACATCCAAACCCAAAAACGAACCTTAGGGGACAAACCATCATCCAAACAATAACATCTGCCCTAACAGAAAATGAAAGGGAGCTAGATGTTTAGAGTGTCGTTTCATGGGATACTTCTTTTACCTGGTAGACAGTCTAATGCCTAGATGTTCATCACAACTAAGAGGTTCTTTACACAGAAAACTTGTTAGTACTGGCAGATGACCTTGCTGCTCTTGTCTGACCTGTGTCCAGTTTATGCCTGCCTGGCCATTGCTCTGCATTGAGAGACAAATCAGGTGCTCCTCATTGCATTTTAGAAAATATCTGACTTGAAGCAGTTTCTGGTTCTTCAGTTGGAGGCAAAATTTCAATACACCAACATGATAGGAAATAAGTTCAAAGATATTTACTTACAGATCTTGGGAAAAGAGGATATAATAAGTTGAGAGACAGTTCTCTGTTCTTCCATAATGAGAGGCAGGAATGACCAGTTGGGCAGAGAGGGAAAAGAGTACATGGTAACTAGCACTATTGGATTGTTGGAAAAATCCTGACATTTTTTTTATGTATTTCAATACAAAAATGTGTCATTTTTCCAACAACCCAAAATATATAAGGAGGTAGGGTGTAAGTACTTTTTAGATGCCACTAGAGTATTTATACTATAGCTAAGATTGCCATATGGTATTAGTCAGTGTTCTCCAGAGAAACAGATAAGTGATGATAGATAGATAGAGATAGATAGCTAGAGATAGCTAGATATATTTATTTTTAGGAGTTAGCTCATGTGAATACAGATGCAGAGGCCTCACAATCTGCCAACTGCATGCTATAGACTCAAGAGAACCAATGATATAGTTCCAGTCTAAGTCTGAAGATCTGAGCAACAGAAAAGCTTACAGTTTAAATCTCAGTCCAAAGGCAGAAAACCAATGTTGCAGATCAAACAGAGAGGCAGAGGGGTGAGTTGTAGTGAATTCTTCCTTTCTCCACTGCTTGTTCTATTCGGTAGGTTGAATGTCACCCACACTGGAGAGAGAAATCTATTTTATTAAGTCCATTGATGCAATTACTAATGTCACCAGAAACATCCTCACAGACACCCCAAAATAATGTTTAGCCAAATATCTGGACACCCAGTGATCCTGTCAAATAGACACATAAAATTAACCATTTTGGGCCAGGAGGTGTGGAGGTTAAAGTGGCTGGATCTCACATGCCTGACTGCATGGTACCAGCTCCAGACCTGACAGCTTGAACAATCACACCTAGTGCGGTGTATGAGTGCCCAAAATCCTGAAAGGATAATGGAAGAGAAGGGATTCAGTGTGTTCATCCTTCTTGGTAGTGCTTTCTCACTTTCCTTCTTTCTCTGTCTCTCTGACATTCATCCTAAAGCAAAAAGCAAAAAAAAATTAACCATTACACAAATTCAGCAAATAATGGGCTGATTATTTACATTTTAGTTTCAGACAAACGACAAATAATGTTTTACTATGAGTATGTTTCACACAATACTTGTGATATTATTATACTAAAATAGTATTTGTTGTTTATCTGCAGTTCAAATTTTAATTTGGTCTCCTATATTTTTCTGGCAGCTGTAACACTAGTCCCAAAAAGCGAGGATATATTAGTTATACTGCCTGAGTCTCTTACTTATAAGTTCTCACCCTGCCTCCTTGAAGAGGGCATTGTTACTCTACTCATACCCTAAGGTACTTACCCTCTTATACTCTCTGATCCTTAGCATTAAGAGAGAGCTAAACACAACAATTGCAGCTCATATTAAGCTGTTCTCTAAGCACATTGTTCTCTTCATAACCATTGTCTATTGGGGAATTAAAACAACAGTTACATAGCTATGTATCTTGAGGAATTTTCTCTTCCAAGTTCTGTAGTACCAAAAAGTAAAAGTCTAGAGGTAAGATTACCTGATGAGCCATATCCCAAATTTCAGGAGAGAAGGAATAAGGCAAAACTAAAATCATAATAGCTTTTCTAGGAACAGATGAGGGTAGAGGGTGAGAAGGGTGAATGTGAAAGGAAAATCACGTAGTGCTAATGACCCCAGGGTCTATAACCTCTTAAAACCCAGATACCTGGACTTCTGATTCAACAATTTCTCCCTTCCAGAAGCATGCAGAATTCATAGGTGAGGACATACATTAGAAGGCACCACTTCTACATATATATTCAAAGAAGTAAAAGTTTTCAAGTTTGAAAAATTTCTACTCTTTCATTGGCATTTCTGGGTCAGATGAGTCACTCTTGTGTGAGTCTCATTAAATTTTATTAGTCATCATCCTCAGTGATGAATGGAGCATGGCATTTCATGTTACACAGTTATATAGTAATAGGGGTCAAAAAGTACTCCCAGGACAGAAAGCTATTTTTAATCAGGAGATTTTTGAGAGATACTTAAGTGATGAAACAAATTAAAAAAGAGAACACTGACTTGGGCACATAATTAGGAGTTAGAAATCAAAATATCAGATTTAATGGTGTAAGTTCGTCATCTATTTATATTTGAACCTCTAGAATTGTTGGATAAAAAGTTCACCACAATGAGCTGCTCTCAAAGTCACATATATTAAATGAGACAGTGTGAGGTTATTTGGTGTTATAAAGACAGCACTTTTGGTCATAATCAGCTTTCCATCACAGACTTCTCTTTTGTTTGGTTTTCAAGATTTTTTTTAAAATGCCAGAGGGCACGTATACTTGCCAGAAAAAGAGAGAGAAAGAAAGAGAGAAAGCGACTTCCCATGGGGCATGATCACATTGCAATTTCATCTGTGTTTTTTCCATCCGTTGGAATTTGGGGCATGTATGCACACATACTAGGCATCCCTCAAGCCACAGGGGCCAAGACTCTAACTCTGGCTGGCCATGTGGGATCAGCCTCCCTTAATCACTAGTTTTCTTTTCTTTTCTTCTTTTCTTTTCTTTTCTTTTCTTTTCTTTTCTTTTCTTTTCTTTTCTTTTCTTTTCTTTTCTTTTCTTTTCTTTTCTTTTCTTTTCTTTTCTTTTCTTTTCTTTTCTTTTCTTTTCCTTTCCTTTCCTTTCTTTTCCTTTCCTTTCCTTTCCTTTCCTTTCCTTTCCTTTCCTTTTCTTTTCTTTTCTTTTCTTTTCTTTTCTTTTCTTTTCTTTTCTTTTCTTTTCTTTCTTTTCTTCTCCTTTTTTCTTTTCTTTTCTTTTCTTTTCTTTTCTTTTCTTTTCTTTCTCTTCTTTTCTTCTCCTTTTTTCCTTTCCTTTTCCTTTCTTTTCTTTTCTTCTTTTTTTCCCCTCTTTTCTCTTCTCTTTCTTCTTTTCTTTCTTTCCTTTTCTTTTCCTTTCCTTTTTACTCCTTTTCTTTTATTAGAGAGGAAGAGTGAAAAGGAGAAAGGGGGAGAGGGAAAGAGAGAAATGGATATTTTTCTTTCTCTCTCTCTCTTTTTTCTTTTTATTGCTAGAAGCCATACGTGCTCACTGGACAGAGAGGAAAACACAAAAAGTGAGAAAGCACTCCCCAAAGGGTATGTATGCCATAATCCAATCTTCATTTCTCCTTTCAGAATTTTGGATGTGTGTACACATGTATCCAAGTATGTTTTTCAAGTTGCCAGGTTCAGAACTTGAACCTTGCTGTTGGCCATGTAAAATCAAGCCACCTTTAGCACCATGCCACTGGTAGATGGCTGGCCCCAAATAAGTATTTTTCACTGGTCTCTCCACATTGTGATTCTCTTGTCCTAGCTTCGTAGTTAGCTAGGACTGCTGGTGCACTTCACTGAGCCCAGTCTGTATAAGTTGCACTAGTAACCGAATCCAGGCTTTCTCTGCAGCCTCAGACACCACACAGCAGTACCCTCCTGCTTATGCCACCATAGCTGTACCAAAAACTGACTTTTTTTTTGGACTATAATCATACTTACTCATTTGCATGTTACAATGGCACAGTTGAGTAGCTGCAACATATACTACTGTCTGTAAGTGTAAAATAGCTACTATTTGGCCCTTACAGAAAAGGGTTTGCGATATGTGGGATACATTTTGGCAGAATTTTTTCTAAAACTTTTGTGGAGGACACCAAAGTAACCCACTTTAAGAAATTAGGAAGCAAGATATTATTTAGGATAGGGGTCAGCATACTCAATTACCATGAGCCGTGTAGGTAACATAAATGAATGAATGGCATCGTATATAAACAAAGTGGAATCACGGGGACTTTGTTATTGAAAATATAAGCTCCTCTGAAGTTATTCAAAATTTAAAATTTGCTCCCTGAAAATATTTCCCACCAAACCACTCCATTTCAGCCTTGGTAGTCAGTGGGTCTTCACAGGACATTGTAGTATCACCTTTGTGCTTTTCTGCCTCCTTGTCCAGATAGATGTGGCTCATGGGCTGCCCAGTTCTCTTGTTCATCTTAACCATCCCACATTGTTTAAAGAAGTATGCCAGATAATATAGAATCACATTGTTATTTAATCCTTGCACATAAATTGCATTGTGGTCAGAGCCCTCATCTGGATCTATGGATGAGCCTCGATCAAGGTCTGGTCTTTCATTCATGGGTCCACCAGGCTTATTGAAGCCACTTCACTCTCCAGTGCCTATTCCACTGCATTCTCCTCCCTGCCCACCTCTGCTCATGCCTCCATAATCAAATTCCCCTCTTCCTCTGCCCCAGTTATCAGGGCCACTCATGCTCCTGGTCTGGAAAAATCTCTAGACTCCTGCCCATAAATACTCATGCTACTGGGGTGGTCTTGTTGAAATGAACTCTACTGCCCATACTGCTGTTATGTTGGCTATATTGACTTGGAGTCTGTCTGTAAGATCCAGTTTGTGGCAGGGGTGATAACTAGTGGGAGACTGCTGCCCATAGCTGTTTTGTTGACCATAGTTATTCTGCTGTCCATAGCTGTTCAGTTGCCCATAGGTGTTCTGCAGACAGTAACACTGCTCTGATCATAACTAGTGGGTTGTGTAGATGAATAACTGGTAAGAGGATAGGATGGAGGTGCAGTGACTGGCTGTTTGTGGTAGCTTCCAGGTACCTGGTGATAAATGTAATTACTCTGCCCATATCCTAGGCTGGGCTGGTTGTTACGCCTTGTGCTAGATTGAGGTTGACTAGTCTCAGTGGGTTTGTTACCATCTTGTGATATTGCAGGTGCAGTGGCCGCAGACCGCTGCCCTAAGCTGGCTAAGCTGCTGAGTGCCATGTACAGACTGAGCTGCATAGGAGACCTGGGTGGTGGTATCATAAGCACCAGTGCCTTACCCCTGGACAGAAAGATACAGAGAGAAGGAAAGTGAGAAATCACTTTCATCCCCAGGGACAATGACCATGCCACAATCTCTTCTCTTCCATTCTCCTCTCAGGATTTAGGGAATGCACACACACATGCCTGGCATGAGTCTCAAGCCACTAGGTCCATGACTCAAGCTGTGTGGCTGGCCACGTGGAAGTCCAGTGACATATCATTATGCCATCTGCTGGTCCCACATTCTTATCATTTTGATTGAACTTTATACCATCCCGACTAGCCTCAGCAATACATTTGGATTATGATAATAATTAGTGATAACAAAACATACAGCTATGTATGAGACTGACTGGAAAGAAAATGTCTAGAGAGGACAATGGAAGATATTCTTTTACCTTAGAATATAAGGAAGAGACTGAGAGACTCTATGATAGTGTATCATGACCAGCAGAGAGAGCAGTTTTACTATGTGGGGTGAATAAATGGTTTTCTGTGTGCCTGTACATTTGGTTGCATGGTCAGGGTGTGAGTACCAGACATAAGAAGGAGTAACAGGTCCTTACTTAAGATGTGCCCTTCATTAGAGGAGGCTGAAGTCAATCCATTCACTGGATTGGCAAGAAAGCTAAGGAACTACAGAGAGACTATAGGGAGAGCAGCGGACTTAAAAGATGATGTTTCAGAAGTATTTTATAGAATATTGAAATTGAATGTACTGACTGTCCTATTTCTTGGTTTTAGATAGCCCATAAGAAAATGAATGCTTCATATTAACAGTATCTTTAGAGGGGGCCAGCATATTGCATAGCAGTTACATCTCCGGACTCCCATATGATCAACTGCTGTTCAAGTACTGGACCTGGTGGCTTCAAACTCATGCCAGGTACATGTGCGTACATGCCCAAGATCCCATACAAGAATGGAAAAGATGGGATTGCAGCATAGCCATCACCCCTGGGGGGAAGAGTGATTTCTCGTTTTCTGTTTCTTTATCCCTCTTTGTCTCGCCAGCGAGCATACCTGCCTTATAGCAAAAAATCTCTCAAATAAACAAACAAAACATTACCTTTTAAAACAGGATAATGTGAATGTATTAAAAAAATGTTCTTAATTCTGCTACTATTGTTATATAACAAATTATACCAAATGTATCAGCTTTTAATTTTATGTCACTTAGTTTCTGAGGTTCAGGAATACAGTAGTGGCTAGTTCTATGGTTCTAGTTCAAGATCTTTCATGAGCTTTACAGCCAAACTGTAGGCTGAGGTTGAAATCTCAAGGTTTAAATCGCAAACTCATCTTGATGTTTCATAGGATACCTAGGATATGGACATTTTTATCAATGATTGCTGTAAATAGGTCTATAAAATTGAAATTCCTTTGATATACTAGAAAGAGTTAGAGTTTAAATCTAGACTATACATACTAACTGAATGATTTTATTTTAGAGGTTTTTGCTATAGGGCACATGCGCTCGCCAGACAGACAGAGAGAGACAGAGAGATAGAAAGCGAGAAATCACTCCCCCAGAGGGTTGACCACGCCGCAATCCCTTCTCCTCCATTCTCCTCTCGGGATCTTGGGCACGCACGCACATGTGCCCAGCGTGAGTTTAAGCCACTGGGTCCGGGACGCGAACCGCGGTCGACTACGTGGGAGTCCAGCGACATAGTCATTACGCTAACTGCTGGTCCCGTAGCTGAATGATCTTGAGAAAGCCATTTAACTTCTTTATTTGGAAACGTTTTTGCTATAAGGCACATATGCTCGCCAGAAAGATGGAGAGAGACAGAGAGACAGAAAGCAAGAAATCACTCCCCAGGGGGGAGGGCCACGCCACAATCCCTTCTCCTCCATTCTTCTCTTGGGATCTTGGGCACACACACACACGCATTCGACATGAGTTTAAGCCACTGGGTCCAGGACTCGAATTGCGGTTGACTACATGGGAATACAGCGACACAGCCATTATGCTATCTGCTGGTCCCCATTTAACTTCTTATTTTTTTATTTTGTTTTGTTTTGATTTTTGCCATGGGGCATGAGTGAGAGAGAGAGAGAGATGGTGAGAGAGAAAGTGAGAACAAACCACAGTTCATTCTCCCCCATTTTACCCTCAAGATTTTGGACACAAACATAGATGCACCTTGTGTTATTTTGAAGGGACCAAGTCCAGGACTTGAACTGCAGAAAGCCAAGTGGGATCCAGCGTCTTAACCATCACGCCACCTTCTGGCTCCATGATTTAACTTCTTAGAACCTATTTTCTCCTTAGTAAGATGGAGGTAATAATAGAAGTTAGCTCATTTTCAGAGCTATAGTGGCAGTTGAATTAAGCAAAGAAAGAATATAGCCATGCTCTGCTTAGTGACAAGGATCCATCCTGAAATGCATCATTAGGCAATTTCATCATTCTGTGAATATCATGGAGTGTGCCTACATAAATCTGGATGGTATAGCCTACTATGTACCTAAACCTATTTAGTCCTTATGAGAACCCTGTTGTATATGCAGTTTGTAGTTGACTGACAAAACTTAACATGGCACGTGATTGTGTATATATACATCAGATGATATGTATTATTGGCCTTATAAAGTGCTCAATAAATAGGAAAAAATATTTTAATATTTAGAGCTTTTTAAAAGTGTATTAATTATTTTTTCTTGAGAGAGAGACACATAGGGACAGAGAGACAGGCATGCTGCATAGGATTCCCAAGACCCCATCTGTCTTAGTCAGCCCAGACCACAGGCATGCAAGTGCATATCTAGCAGTCTCTGGGAGTTCCCAAGATGCGAACCCAGGCCCTTTCTGATGTGGGCACAGTTGCACTACCACTCTGTCACCACCTGGCCCTATTGTGATAATTTTATGTTTATGCATGTGTGCATGTGCCTGCCTAGCAGCCGATTATTATGAAAGAAGCATAGGTTTTGAGGTCAGAACAAATAGATTTATGTCTTGGCCAGTTCTACCATTTACTAACTGGGCAACCCTAACAATTTTTCATGCTCTCTATGCTTGAGCTTCTTTATCAGTAATGTGTGACCTTAATAATGATGTCTACTGTCTGGTATTGCACATGATAGCTTCTGCCACATTAGAAAGAAAAGTCGGCCATGCTAACCATTATTACTGATCAACTAGTTTTGTTGCTACTACCTCCTCTCACCTTTCCTAACTAGCTTCTCCCCTCTACTGCTTGTCTCAGGACTACCATTGGAAGGGACTCAGATTTACACACACATGCATATACACATAACATGCTAACAAACATACTCTAGAAGTTGGACAACAAGTTGTTTGCAGTTTATAAATATTTTTAGAGAGATAATTTTGCTCTAGGATGTGTGCATTCCTCGGAGAGACAGAGAGAGAGAGAGAAAGTGAGAAATCACCCTGCCAGGGGGATGGCTGCTCTATAATCCCTTCCCTTCTGTTCTCCTTTTGGGATTTTAGGCATGCACGTACATGTGCCTTGCCTGGTGTGTTTCAAGCTGCCGAGTCTGGGATTCGAACCACAGTAGGCCATGTGGGAGTCTGGCATCTTAACCACTATACCATCTGCTGGCCCCTGCAGTTGATAATTTTTACTGGAAGATTCATGGTACATTTATGATGAGTTCAGACCACACCCCTATACTTCTGAGCCAATAAGATCTGGCAAAATCAGCAGTAGATGCCCTACTTGGGGATTTCATAATTTTTTTTCCTGCCACCCACATCACAGATCCTGTTGTTCTCACCTTTTAAAGTACTTTACTCTGTCTCTTGTTTCTGCAGAAAACTGTCGCCTAATGCCCTCTGTTACTGAGACCTAATATGATTGGGATGAAGCCCTGAAACCTCTCTGCTATCAATCCATACATCAGTGTACTATTGGATTGTCACAAAAGTCATGATGCACTTTTGTATAGAAAAACATAGAAAAATACACATCATGAATTTTCTGACAGCTCAGTAATCCTCTACCATGTCTATTTTGCTTAAGACATAATAATATTGACCATTGTGAACTAAATACATAAAACATGAGGAAATGTAAATGAACATGGGTGTTATTGTGCTCAGGAATGAACTTTGGTTTGTATTAAAATCTGTGAGGAATTTGGTACAGATAGATATCTGTATTTCCAAACCAAGAATCCCAGTGACGCTGAGATGTACTATCATTGAGAGAAAATAGCTTTGTCAAATCTTCTGTAATCTCAGATTTTCTCAGTAGATGGTGTTAGCTAACCATTTTTCTCAGTATTCTATCATATTAGCAGTTTGCTATCAGTATCAAACAAGGTGGTGAACTGTATCTCTTTGTAATTTTCTTATTGTTTGACAAGTTTATATTTTCTTAGCCTTACACATTGCTATTTTCCTCAAGACACATGCACAAAATGTACAAAATAGAGATAAAATTCCAAAGTTAGGAGTGTCGGCAACTAGATCAAGGATTGGCAAATCTTTTATATAAAGAGCAAGATACCAAATATTGTGGGTTTTACACCTACAGTCTCTATACCAACTACACCTCTCTGCTGTTGTAGCATGAAAACAATCATAGATAATACATAAATGAATGAATGTAGATCTGTTCCAGTAAAACTTTACTTATGGGCACTGACATTTAACTTTAAGTAATTTTTACAAGTTAAAAAAAAAATTCTTCTTTTGATTGTCTTTCAACTACTCTAAAAAAAAAGTAAAAAAAAAAAATCTTAACTTGCAGGCCATCCAAAAACAAGGGCAGGCAAGATTTGGCCTGCTGCCTTTGGGCCATAGTTTTTGGACACCTGATCTAGACGTTTATATGTGTTCAAGCCAAAGGCTTGGATTGTGATGTCTGGCAGTTTGAGATCAAACGCTCACTTGCAAAAGTTAGGTCACACATTACTGATAGAGAATAGAGAGCACAAAAAACTGTCAAGGTCACCCAGCTAGGGAACTAATTTTTCTAAGCCTTAGTTTTTTTTTTGTATCTGAAATGGGAATAATAACAGTAAAGACATGGTAAGATTATTGTGATAATTACATGAATTGATTTGTGAAAATAACTCAAGAGTATGAACAGTTGGAAAACAGCTAGTATATGATAACTGCTGTTATAGGATAAGTCTTTTTCTAGATATTTTCAACATGTCACATTTCAACTTCATAATAAGCCTTTGATGTAAGTATTATTATGCCTCTTTAAAATATAACTAAACCAAAACATTCAGACATAAGTGGTTTGCCCAGGGTTACATAATTAATAAGCAGAAGGGGCTGGAATTGGAGTCAGGCTCAGGCTTACCTCACTCCAGAGTTCATGCTTTTGCCACTATGCTCTCCTCATGAGCTCATTTGTATAGTGTTCTCGATAAACTCCCAAACCCTATAATTTTGTTAAATACTGCTAGGTACAAAATTTCTATTTTTAAGAAATACTGATATTCATAATTATCTCCTACGTTTATACAAAACAGCTTGTGAAATTCAAAAGTATTAACGGTATGATAGTTTCATGTATCAACATGACTAAGAAATGATATCCAGTTACTTAAACACTAATCTAGGTGTTGCTTGATGGAATTTCTTTTAGATGTGGTTAACATTTCTAATCAGCTTTGTGGAATAAAGGAGATTACCTTGTTCTTATGGGCAGGCCTCATGTAATCAATTGAAAGGTCTTAAGAGAAAATCTGAGGTTTCCCTGAGGAAGAAAATTTCTCCCTCAAAACTGCAACATCAGGCTCTGCCTGAGTATTTGCAACCTACTGATCTGCTGTATGAGTTTGGGATTTGTCAGTCCCCACAATCACTTAAGCCAATATCCTGAAATAAATCTCTACCAGTTCTGTGTTTTCAGAGTGACTGATACAGATGAACAGTGTGGACACATGAAAAAAAGCTACACCGATATCTTCATTTGTACATACATCTGTAGTGTCTCAGGCTCCTGTCTTGGGGAGGAAACTTAGATGCCAGCAATAATCATCAAACAAGATTTCTCTCACTCTGACCTCTGATTCCAAAGCAGCATTTTTCAACTAGGGATGATTTTGCCCACTTACGAGTCATTTGGCAATATCTGAAGACATTTTTACTTGTCACAGTTGACGGGAACAACTAGGCACCTAGTAGGTCGAGATCAAAGATGCTGCTACACATCTGACATTGCAATAAATAACTATCCATCCCAAAATGTCGGAAGTGGTTCAGATGGTAAGATTGGGAGGCAATTGTCTTTTGAACATTAGACCACCTAAAGATCGTTCCCATCTTCTAAGAAAGTCTCTTGCCACAGGGAAGTGGCTGAGCATCAATGGGGAGGACATCTATGCCTCCAAACTGTGGAAGGTAAAAAGAAAAACATGACATCTGGATGGTATACCTCAAAATGACCAGCAGTTTATGCCATTTATCTGCATTAGTCAGAAAATGGAGTCTTAACTTTTGGGTCCCCCATAACTACCTCCATTATAAAGATAATGATGCTGGGAGTTCAAGGACAGTTGAAGTGAGCCACAAATCCAGAAGACGGTCTCCTCATCTTTCTGCCCCACTTGCTACTCTCTGCTCTCCCAGTGGAGTTTGCTTGAAGTGTAAAGCTGGCAGGAGTGAAATAATCATTGAAGTTGAAGAGGAGAGTGACACTGCCTGCTGTTTGCTGTGTTCATTTTCCTCTTCCAGTACCATCATTATAGTAAACTAATGTTTTTTTCCCCACCCAGCGGTGATTTTTCAACACATTTGAATCAAAGAGACTGAGTGTGCTACACGAGGTCTTACTGGATCAAAGATTGATCTGAGATTTACTGCTAGCATATCTTTCTCTGGTCAATAAGAGTAGCATCTGAGTTTGTCTACTGCTATATTTGAGAAGTATTTACAACAGAAACTTCCCTCCCTCCTCTGTATTTGATAATCTACTTACTTAATCATGACTTTAAATAAAAAATAAGCCAAAAAACGTGTTGCTTAAGAGAAGAGGTGGGAAGGGTCTGGCAAGCTTATAATATTTTTGAATAGCTGTTAGAGTCTCTGGGTGGGATTGAAGAGCTGTTATTTCCTACGCTATGCCTACCATTTCTTGCTTCTCCCACTCTGACTTCCTTGGACTTGCAGATGTCCAAAGTAGCAACTATTCCATCATTGCCCAGGCATTGCTCAACACTGGTGGTGGGGTTTGCTAAATGTAGAGATGTTGTTGCAGATGGCTTTGGTATCTGGGATGAGGCTATAGATGCCTAATGCCTAAAATCTTAATGTCAGTGTTGAAGACATCATCTCACATAATTGCTAAAAATGCTGAGACATTGTTGCCAAGATCAGGTACTTTTTTTTTTTTCTCCTTTTTTTTTTTGCTTTTTTGAGAGGTTTTTTCTTATTGGGCGTGTGCATTCACCAGAAAGACAGAGAAATCACCCCCCAGAGGGGATGGCCACGCTGCAATCCCTTCTCCTCCATTTTCCTCTCAGGATCTTGGGCACGCAAGCACACGTGCCTGGCGTGAGTTTCAAACCACCGGGTCCGGGACTCGAACCGCGGTCGACTACATGGGAGTCCAGCGACATAGCCATTATACTAACTGCTGGTCCCCAAGATCAGGTTCTCCTGGCTTCTTATCATTCCTACTCTTCTCATTTTTATCTGTTGTTTTATTACAACCCTCTCTTTCTGAGACTCAGTCAACAATCTGGAGGACTTCAACCATGCTATAGTCAGAGGCACTCTTTACTTGGAATGGACCCATTTTCCTAGAACCGGGGTAAGTTCTTCGATAAATCTGTTCTCAGAATACATTCTCTCCCAAGAGTATTCCAAGGCACTGGTTCTAATCTATAATGGACATGTATCCATATTATCAATTTTAAATATGGTACAATATACTCAACTCTTAGTGTGAGCCACTTTTTGCTCAGATGAGAATTCCCTCATCTGAGAGAATGAATTACTTCATTCAACGCCTGCATACATATTTATTGAGTATTTCTCACTCATTCTAAACATTTATTGAGCAGCTAGCATGTACTGGGAAATTTTCTGAGAAACGAGGATATAGCAATGGCAGAGTAAGGAAAGGTGAGTCTGAGTCTGTGACCTGGCAGTTAAAGCTGCCATATATCACATGGTCAACCCTGCAGTATAAGTCCAAAACCTTGAGAAACACACCAGGTGTGTGTGCATACATGCCCAAAATTCTGAAAGGAAAGAGAAACGGAGAAAAAAGAATTGCCATGTGACCATGCCTCCCTGGAGGGTGCTTTCTCACTTTCCCTCTCTGTCTCTCTCTAGTGAGCACACACACTATCTAATAAATCAAACAAATAGAAAACAACAAAAACAAAGATAAGGCAAGGTCTTTTCCTCATGGACCTCACATTCTAGCTGGAAATGGAAAATAAAAAGATATAAATAACAAAACTATTTCAGAAAGTGATTATAACCCTGAAGAAAATAAAATAGTATAATGTGAGTTGAAATGAACAGTGAATTCTTTGGAATGGGTACAGTAAGGGAAAGCTTCTCTGAGGTGTGATATTTAATCTGAGATGTGAATGATGTGAAATATCTAAATAAAACAAATTTGAAGCAGAGCAAATAAGTAGAATCAAGAAACAGAAAAATGACTGGTGTGACTAGAACACCATGAGCAATGAGAGTGTAGAGCAAACTGAAGTCAGAGTCTGACAGGACCACATCACATAGCTCTACTAAGTTCTTTTTTTTTTTTTTTAATTTTGAGAGTTTTTTGCTATAGGGCACATGTGCTCGTCAGAGAGACAGAGAGAGACAGAGAGATAGAAAGCAAGAATAACTACTTAGGGGGGATGGCCATGCCACAATCCCTTCTCCATTCTCTTCTTGGGATCTTGGGCATGCACGCACATGTGCCCGGTATAAGTTTTAAGTTGCTGGGTCCAGGACTCGAACCACGGTCAACTACATGGGAGTCCAGCGACATAGTCATTATGCTAACTGCTGGTACCCCCATTTTATTTATTAATGACCTTTTTTAGAGAACGGTTCTCTACACAGGAGTCAAGTGATGTAACCATTATTATACTATCTGCTGGTACCAGTTCCTACTAAGTTCTAAGCATTATACTATGTCCTGGAACATTTAATGCGCCAAATATATTATGAGCCTCACAGCATAGCTAAAAAGATACACTATCAAAATTCACACAGATAAATATATAATTGTGAAATATACTAAACCCTATGAAAGAAATTGCCTAAAGCTATAAAATTATATAACCAAAGTGCACTATCTGATCTAATTAAAGGGAAATCTCTTTTAAAACTGATGATGAGGGGTCAGATGTTGTCACAACAGTGATACAGCTGGGTCCACATGGGAAATGTTCTGGGTTCATATCCTGGCACCTCCCTAAGCATGCTGGGTGCACGTGTGCTTGTGATCCAGGCCAACTGAGACTGAGGATGGACTGTGGTACGGAGACCTTGCTAAGAATGCATTTTGGCTATATAATTTTATAGCATTAGGTAATTTCTTTCATAGGGTTTAGTATATTTCACAATTATATATTTATCTGTGTGAATTTTGATTTTCTCTCTCTCTGTCTCTCTCTCTCTTCCACTCTCTCCTTGTCACAGAAATAAATGTATAAATAAAAAAAAAAAAACTATAAATTAAAAAGAAAAATGAGCTGAGACCTGAAGACTGAGCAGTTGATAAGAAAAAACAAGTGAAAGACTGGCATTGTTTAGACAGAATACGCTGTTAACTTTTTCCACTTTTTAACAAATAGTGAGGAAAGCAACAGATGCCCTTTTAAGAACTAAAGTTATTTTTTTCTACTTTTACTTGAATGCACAAAATAAGCAAGTCCACTTTGGTTAACAATAAAATCATTAAGCCTGAAAGGCCTAACTCCAGGTTTCTAGTGGCCATTGATTTCTCATTCCAAGCTGCTCTTACAGCATGACTTGGAAGAGAAGGCTACACTTAGATCAGGTGAACTAGGACCAATGCAAGCTGAGCAGTAAACTACTGCTGCAGTCTCCCAGGGAAGGTAGGTGAACAGTCATTTGGAGAAAGGTCCAGTGTAATGAGCTTTTATAATATCTTCCTGGTAGTCTGGCTGTGGCATTTTCTCTACTTTGTTCTCAAGATCTCTCCCTGGAGAGTAGCTATCAATCTAGCCATGTTCCAACAGGGTTTGGATGTTGATGTTTACAGTGTGCCTTTCATAAGATGCTTCACCCTAGTGGGCAAGCTAAAGTCTAAATGTCTGACCCAACCAGGTATCCCTTTTGCAGGAAAGTTTACACAATCAGATGCTCTTATGGCTCTTATCAATGACTGGCTATCCTACCAACATAGCCACTCCCTAGGAGATTCCCGACCAGGAAAGAAGTTAGGTTTGGGTGCGTTGAACAAGTGAGACACAGAGGAGACAACTTAACAAAGCACATATGGTAACAGAAGTAATATATCCTAGAGAGAAGAGGGCAACACACCTCACAGGGCTGATAGGAAGGAGAGAGAACGAGTAATCTGAAAGCCAAAGACTTTATTAGGATCCATTACATAATGTATCCATTAGGATGCATTACATCCATTACATTACTCAAGAGGGCCTCCTGGAGGGAGTTCTAAATGTTGGGTTTAGAGCAAGCAGGCATAAGTTCTGTGGATTCATGCTATGACTGTGAGGTGGTCATTGAGGCATATCTGTGAATTCCATGCAGTGTGGGGGTCCAGTCTAACAGGGGACAGTCAAGTAATATCTAGCTATTCCATAGGGAAGCGGTCACTAGGAGCAGGTATATAAGGCAGCTCTCTAGATCAACCACACTGACAAATTGGGAGCAGGTAGAAAACTAGAAACTGCATCAAGGATGAGACAACCCTGCTTCTGGTATGTGAAAGTTAATCCTATATCAAAAATAGATGCTGATACAACATAAAACTCTAAGAATTCACTACAGTGGCATGATGAAATTCCCACCTATCTAACTATTCTAGCAACTTAGAGTTATAGAAATGTTCATTAAGCAAGCAGAAAAGGAAATTAATGTGAAATGATAAAGATTTTTAAGTATGTATGAAACAAAGGATAATTTTATAACATAATTGCAGGTGTATGTCAGTAAAAAATCAGTGGAAAAGTAACAAAAAATTTGACTAAGTGGCCTGAATTGGAATTTTAAATATGTCACATTAAAACAAATCTAGACATAATTAATTCTTGACTTGATCCAATCCCAGAGGGATCTCTTATATTTTTAAATTTTATTTATTATCATAATCTTGTTTAAATTACACTGAATCACATATATCTTTTTTTTATTTTTTATTTTTTTGAGAGGTTTTTGCTATAGGGCGCGTGCACTTGCCAGACAGACAGAGAGAGACAGAGAGACAGAAAGCGAGAAATCACCCCCCAAGGGGGATGGCCATGCCGCAATCCCTTCTTCTCCATTCTCCTCTTGGGATCTTGGGCACACATGCACATGCGCCTGGCGTGAGTTTAAGCCACTGGGTCCAGGACTCGAACCGAGGTCAACTACATGGGAGTCCAGCGACATAGCCGTTACATTAACTGCTGGTCCCCAATCACATATATCTTTACAGTGTATTAAGTTTCATTTTCCAGAAGAAACGCCATGCATATTAGTCAAGACAATGACATTACTATCCATATCATCATCATCAAATAGCTTTTCATCAGATTTTCCAGATTATGATTATTGTTATTCTCATTATTTTTAAAACATTCAATCACTATATATCATGTTGCTTGTATAAAGAATTTACCCAACATGAAATACTTCTCAGATCAGTCCAGTTGAGAATATTATACATGTTATCATCAACAGATATTCTCCCACCCTGTTCCACACTGTCTTCAGCATTCCTAACTATTTTCACTGCTTTTATGCCCAGAGAGATCTTTTAGAAAAGAATGATGGCAATCATCTTTGAAATAGGTCTCCATTTTGAAAATTTTTCCTCAAAAGGGCATGTGCATTCACTAGAGAGAAGAAGGAAGATGGGGCTTAAGGGGGGAGCATCCCTCAATGAGACCTGGTCATGCAGCAATCCTTTTTTCCTCTAGTTCTTCATCTTATCAGGATTGGGGGACACATATACATGTGCTAACATGTTTTACAAGCTGCCAGGCTAGGATTAGATTGTGGTATCTGGCTCCCTATTCACAAAGCTTTATTACTACACTACAAGACTGGTGCATGTTATTCTGAATTTTAAATATTTTATAATTTTCTGATGTTAGTATTGATGTTTCCAAATATGCAAAATGCATGTAATTATTACCACCACAAATATCTTATCATTTCTAACATTTAAGAAATAATAGGGACCAAGTAGTTGTCATAATGACTATGCCGCTGGACTCCCACGTAGTCAACAATGGTTCGAGTCCTGGACCCAGTGGCTTAAACTCATGCCGGGCTCATGTGCATGCATGCCCAAGATCTTGAGAGGAGAATGGAGAAGAAGGTATTGTGGTATGGCCATCCCCCCTGGTTTATGATTTCTCTTTTTCTGTCTCTCTGTCTCTCTCTGTCTTTCTGGCGAGTGCACGCACCCTATAGCAAAAACTTCTCAAAAAAAAAAAAAAAAGGAAAAAAGAAAAGAAAGAAAGAACAAAATAACATAGGGCCAACAACATGGCATGGTGGTTAAGGTGACTAGATCCCACACGACCAAATACACAGTTCAAGTTTCAGACCTGGTGCCTTAAAAAACATGCCGGTTGTGTGTGCATGTACATCCCAAAAATCCCAAGAGGAGAGTGGAGGAGAAGGGATTGTGGTGTAGTCATGCCCACTGGTGTCTCTTTTGTCTCTCTGGTGATTACATGTGCCCTAAAGCAAACTAATAATAATAATAACACTGGGACCAGCAGTTAGCGTAATGACTATGTCACTGGACTCCCATGTAGTCAAACGCGATTCGAGTCCCGGACCTGGTGGCTTAAACTCACGCCAGGAGCGTGTGCATGTGTGCCCAAGATCCCGAGAGGAGAATGGAGGAGAAGGGATTGTGGCATGGCCATTCCCCCTGGGGGGTGATTTCTCGCTTTCTGTCTCTCTGTCTCTCTCTGTCTTTCTGGTGAGCACACGCGCCCTATAGCAAAAACCTCTCAAAAAATAATAGAAAATAATAATAATAATAATAATAATAATAATAACACAAACACTAGCCTGTTATCAGAAAAGCCTCATATCCTGAGAGAAGTTAGAAAGGATTTTGAAAAACTAAGTAATATTTTCCCCAAAGTAGATCTAAGCAGCACTTTTATTAACAGTCAAAATTTGAAAGCTCTCAGGTACAGATGAAAGTCAAAGCAGATAAAGCATTATATTCTGAAATCTATAAACATTACAGTTTTACAATTTTGCTGATGCCATTTGGATTCCAAAAGCTAACATTCTTGACACTGGAGAAATGAGAAAATCGAGATTCATCAAATGGATGTAAAATATTTTCTACCAGTAGTATAAAGAAAAACAAAATAGATTACCACAAAAACATATGCACTGAAAATTAAATTCCTTCTGAAAGACCCAACTGAAACATGAGAAACGTAATGTGTACAGATATATTGTATAAAGGTTATATGTTTAACAGCTCAGGCTCAGAAAAGGTTGAATAAGACTGTATACATGAATTTAGTGACTAGGGGCTTATTGTAGTCATTTCAGAAAATATACTTGGGAGGGGAGCTATATTGGTGTTATTTTTCTATTGTTGCAGTTAAAGTGATTTATGAGATACTTATTAGGCTCCTAGATCCTGGAACTTTTCTAAAGGTGGCAGTATGAGAAGGAGTAACGTGAACTGACATTTCACCTAAGGAAATATTTATTGAACACTGAGGACAAGGCTATGTGGGCAGCTCCAGAGTCATATTTCTCAATAAGTGGTTCATGCATAGGTTTATTCTGCCTTAGTGTTTTCCTTAGATTTTAACATAATATTATTAATAGGTTTTTTAAAATAAGCAGATATTTGATAAACCTCCATTTGGTACTTCTGGCTTCTGACAATTGTTTGGTAGTATACAAGACCCAAGTGCGCTGTCCAAAGTATCACTTTGACATGTCGGTAAGTCTGAAAGATCCTGTCCAGATACACACCACTAACATCTTCCCTTTGAGGACAGTGTGAAGAATTTTTAACTACTAAACAACGTGAATTGGAACATGAGCAGCCAGAGACTTCTCATCCCTTCTGGCTTCAAGTGGTGTTACTCAGGGCCTTCAGAAGAACAAATATACCAGGCTACAGGTGTGGGAGTCAGTGGGAAATGTGAGAAATAAAGGTTAGGTAGCCACAAAACATGTACTGGACAAGGCTGAGCAGCATAGCCATAGAGCTGCCCTTTAGGTTTTGCTGTAGCATGGAACTCTTGCTATAATGGTTCGTTTTTTATTATATGGTCCACAACTATCAGTTTTACTTTTGACAGTGTCTGTTGTTTTCCAATAAGCACATTTATTGATCAATAAATTTAAAATTGTGTTTAATGATAAATAAGTAATATAAATTTCTGAAGATGTCAATGAAAAATGTATAACTTATACAATATGTGCAGTTCAGTTATAGCAAAGGTTTCATTCTAAATTAACTCACTTGAGGCCAGCTTTGTATATGCATAAACAGAAAGTAAAATAATAAATTTATGAGTCGGTTTCATTGTCAGAGGAACTTCACAAGCAGTTATATTACGGCAATTTTATTATAGATAACTGACATCAAACACTTAAAATAGAAAATATTACTTTTGGGAAAGATTATATTTTTTTCATCCAATTCATGGAGTCAATATAAAGTCTTTTGCCGGAGACCTGCTCCAGCCAGGGTGGGCTGACTTGATGGAGGCTATGCAGGTGAGAAGAAATCAGAGACCTCTATGCTCTTCAGCATGTTCTCAGCCGACTACAGTCAGAGCAAGCTCAAGACTGCAATGTCTGTAGCTAAGAGGCATACATGTTTATTGAGGGATGTTTACAGGGGTAGGAGGGGTGAGGGGGAAGTAAAAGAGTTTACTCTAAAAAATAAGATATTCAAAACATGGGAACAATAATCATAACATATGATGTACTGATCTTGTTTAATCAGTGTAAGCAGTCACAGTCCTCAGGGCGGGGGAGTCCATTTGTCCGGTACATTTTCTTCTTAGATCTTGATTACCGGGTAGGGCCTTCTGAATGAGGGCGTTCTCAGCAAGCTTGATAACTTCAGCCCCAGGTCGGGGCGACAGTGGATTGCCGTTACAAAAGCCTAGATAGAAATCTTATTTGACTAAGTAAAGACATGGTTAATATATACTAAAGTGGAATATCTATATTGTTTCTGGGGCAATTTACAGCTAAGAGGGTGAGCCTATTGCCCACATGGGAAAGGAATGTGGTCTTGTGAGCAGCTTAATGACTGACCTAAAAGTTATTGTGTTCATGAAACCCTGAGAGGGACTTCAGCATTGTTTATTGATATTTTCCAGGCAGGTAGGGTGAGTCTCACGAAATAATTCCCGTTCAGTGCCACCTTAGGGATATGCATTCTCTTAGAACAATTAATTGGGTTTATTGTAAAAGTTACCGTAAGGCCAGGGGTGTTATTTACCCTTATGGGGCACTGGGGTACCGTAATGACAGTAAAGCCCATGGCAGGGAGATTGAAAGCACAAACCAGTACAACAAACACAGTCGAAACTTTGAGCTCATAGCTGTCGCCTTGCCTACAGCTCTTCTCAGCCAAGCCTTGCTTAAGCATGAGAGGTAGCTCTTTATGTTCTGCCTGTGTTGGCCGCATGGCCTCCGTTAGTCTTTGGAAGTTTATTCTGTCAAAGGTAAGGGTATGAGATTATTGTGAATGCTATTTTTAAATCAGTTTAAAAGTTTAACCTGAAAATAAAATTATTTTAATATTTTATTGGTGGAGCAAAACATCATGATAAAATATTTTCTTATTAAATTAAGAAACTAGGCCAAGTGGTGGCATGGAGGTTAAGGCACATGGCCAACTGTTTGGTTAAAGTCCTGGACTGGCACTTGAATACCACATAGGCATGTGTGTGTGTGTGTTTGTGTGTGTGTGTCTCCAAAATCTTGAGAAGAAAATGGTGAAAAAGAGGGCATGACCATCCCTCTTAGAGGATGATTTCTCATCTTCCCATTCTCTGTCTCTCTCTAGCACACACACACACACACACACACGAAATTTATAGAAAAATGTATTGGGGATTGTTTGTGGTATATGCATAAGTTATAATTATATCCTAAAGTACTGTGATATTCTTCCAATCAAGATATAAAAAACAATTATCAACTTTACAAACATGTGTATGTACAAAGAATAATTAATAGAACTATACATTTTTGTGTTGAGAAAGTGGTGTTAAATAATAATAATTTAAAAATCATCAAATAAGTACTGTTTTTTCTTTTGTTGCACATCATCAACTAAAATTTAGAAATGTTTGAAAAACTATTTTCCGAAAGGTAATTCTTTGAAAACTATTTTCTAAATTAACCTATCCTACAATTGCAAAGAATTACTTTGTTTTTTTTTGGAGAGGTTTTTCCTAGAGGGCATATGCGCTCGCCAGAAAGACAGAGACAGAGAGACAGAAAGCGAGAAATCACCCCCCAGGGGGATGGCCACACTGCAATCCCTTCTCCTCCATTCTCCTCTCAGGATCCTGGGCACGCACGCACGCACATGTGCCTGGCTTGAGTTTAAACCACCAGGTCCAGGAATAGAACCGCGGTCAAATACATGGGAGTCCAGCGACATAGCCATTACGCCAACTGCTGGTCCTAACAATGAATTGCTTTTGTAAATGAGCTGTACATTTGAGTTGAATTTTTATCAAAGTCAGCTGAAAATTTATTATATAAAACAAAGGAAATATCAAAGTTTTCTTTTTCGGTTTTCAAGCTTTTAGTGAATCATAAAAATTAAAAACAAAGTTTTCAACAGAAAGACATTAAAATTTATTATTTTTTAATTGCTAGAGGGTACACATGACAGAGAGAGAGAGAAAGAAAAAGTAAACACCCCTTCCCCAGTGGGATGTGCTCAAGCAGAAATCCCTTTTCCTCTATTTTTCTATCCTGTCAAAATTTTGGGCATGCACACACACCTGGCATGTTTCTCAAGCCACTAGACTCAGGATTCAGATCACAGTTGGTCATGTGGAATCCAGCTCCTAATGCATAGCACTTAATTGCTGTGCTATGGGGCTATTTGTAAAATTTATTACTAAAAATGGAGGGTATCAATTAAATTATTAGAGTTCAAACCGCATAAAAATTAATTTTGAACTTGTATAATTCTATAATTGCAATTTGGAATATATAGATGTGCAAATTTTTGAAGGAGCAACTATTTTAAATTGGTTAAAATTATATTTTTAACCAAAGTGAAGTTAAATTTTAAAATTTATCACTTTATAGCATCTAAATTTGGTAAAATATTTAAAATGTTCATAAAGAGATAATACTGCTTGAAGAATTTTGTTTTGTAATAAAACATTTGTGGACCGACCAACTGTAGCACGACAGGAGTATAATTCCCTGTAATGCTGAAGGTTAAATGGAAGATCTGAGTTTGATTCCCCAGTCACTTGTAAATACCAGGCATAAATGTATATGCCCATGATCTTGGCTGACTGAGAATGCTTGAGGAAGGATTATACCTTGAGACTCATTTGAGGGTGCTTGTCTCTCTCTCTCATGAATTAAAGAAAAAAATTACTAAAAAAAAATAATCAAAGGAACATATTCTGAATAGAGGTAAAAATAATATATTTTAAGATAAAACAAATGCCTTTTAATACAAAAAATTGGAAATATGTTTCACTTAGCATAATTTTCTGAGCTTCCTGGGTGCCTCAGAACCTATAGACAGAGTATTTTCTCAGCTAAAACTATCATGTTGTGGAAAAAAAAAACAATTAATGGTATAAAATAATTTCAAATTTATCAACCAAACAATGCAATTTTGTAGACTATTTCGAGAAAAAATGAAGAACAATACAGCCATATTTTAAAATCCATGTTTAAAATAATAATGGCATATATTATTATATTATATTATAGACACATACATATTATAGACACATATGGCTAACAAAGTGATAAAAGTGCATAAATATGTACCAAGATAAAGAGTTCTGCCAAAATAATTTTTTTTCATGTTTATGTAAATTATAAAATTTTTAAATATTGTTTTACTTTACACAGTTTTTGCTATATTTAAAAATTATTATTTATATATTCAATCACTATACATCATTTAGGTAGAAAAGAGATTTTACCCAACATGATACACACCATACACCAAACGAATTGAGAATACTATACATGATATCATCAACAGGCAACAAATCATATCTGTGTTCCACAATGTCTTCTCCATTTTTTCCCAAATGTCCCTTCCTGTAATCTTTCCCTCTCCCATTCTCTTTCCACTTTGTTCCCAGTGTCCATAACAATTTTCAATGTCAACAATTTTCAACTTTTATGTCTTCCAGTCTTTCAGTCTCTATCATAGAGTGTAGACAGTTGGTATGTGTTAAGTGGAGACATACAATGTCTCTGTTTCATAGCCTGACTTGCTTCAATAAGCAATAAATCTTCCATGTTCATTCACTTTCTATCAAATGCCAGGGTCTTTTTGTTTTTGATGGCTGAATAGTATTCTATGGAGTATATGTGGCACACTTTTTCAATCCATTCAACCGTGGACATTTGGGATGGTTCCATGTTTTAGCAATTGTGAATTATGCCACAATAAATATAGTTGTGCCAACAATTTTCTGACTGAGCGTACACCTGTCCTTTGGGAAGATACCCAGAAGTGGAATTGCTGGATCATATGGTAGTTCTATTTGAAGGTCTTTGAGGAACCTCCGTATTGTTCTCTACAGTGGCTGGACCAATTTACATTCCCACCAACAGTATAGGAGAGTTCCCCTTTCACCACAACCCCATCAGCACTTACCTTTTTTTTTTTTTTTTTAATCTTCACCATTCTGACTGGGGTTAGGTGGTATCTCATTGTAGTTTTGATCTGCATCTCCCTTATGATGAGTGATGTTGACCATTTTTTCATATGGTTTTTGGCTGTTAGTATGTCTACCTTAGAGAGTTGTTTATTCAGCTAATTGTCCCATCTTTTTTTTTTTTTTTCTTTTTCTGGAGAGGTTTTTGCTATAGGGCGCGTGCGCTTGCCAGACAGGCAGAGAGAGACAGAGAGATAGAAAGCGAGAAATCCCCCCCCCAGGGGTGATGGCCACGCTGCAATCCCTTCTCCTCCACTCTCCTCTCGGGATCTTGGGCACGCACGCACACGCAGCCAGCATGAGTTTAAGCCACCGGGTCCAGGACACGAACCGCGGTCGACTATGTGGGAGTCCAGCGACATAGCCATTACGCTAACTGCTGGTCCCAATTGTCCCATCTTTTAATTGAGTTAATCATCTTCTGGGTAAGCAGCTTGTGTTCCCTGTGTACTCTGGTTTTCAGTCCCTTATCTGAGGCATAGTTAACAAAATTTTTCTCCCATTCTAAGGGTTGGTGGGTCACACTAAGTACTGTGTCCTTTGCTGTGCAGAAATTCTTAATCTGATGTAATCCCATGTGTCTATTTTGGGGATTATTGCCTGTGCTTTAGGGGTCTTGCATAAGAAGTCTTGCCTACCCCAATGTCTCCCAGAGATTCCCCAGTGTTTTTCACTAGTAATTTTATAGTTTGAGGTCTTAAGTTTAGATCTTTGATCCACTTTGAGTTGACTTTTGTTAATGATGATAGATAGGGGTTCAGATTCATCTTTCTTTTTTGTTTTTTGTTTGTTTGTTTTTTGTTTTGTTTTTGAGAGGTTTTTGCTATGGGGCACGTGCTCTTGCCAGACAGAGAGAGACAGAGAGACAGAAAGCGAGAAATCACCCCCCAGGGGGGATGGCCATGCCACAATCCCTTCTCCTCCATTCTCCTCTCGGTATCTTGGGCACGCACGCACATGCGCCCAGCGTGAGTTCTAAGCCACCGGGTCGGGGACGTGAACCACAGTCGACTATATGGGAGTCCAGCAACATAGCCATTGCGCTAACTGCTGGTCCCAGATTCATCTTTCTTCATGTGGATACCCAGTTTTCCCAGAACCAATTGCTAAAGAGGTTTTCCTTTTCCCACTGGTTGACTGGTACCCTTTGTTAAAAATCAATTGGCTGTGTGTTTTGGGGTTTATTTTTGAGGTCTCTACTCTGTTCCATTGACCCTCATGCCTTTCTTGGTGCCAATATTATGTTATTTTTTTATTATCACAGCTTTGTAATATATTTTGGGATCAGGAAGTGAAATGCCACCCACTCCACTTTTTTGTGTAGGATTGCTGTGGCAATATGGGGTCTTTTATGATTCCAGACAAATTCTATAATTGTTTTTTGTAGATATATGAAGAATAACTCATAATTTTATAGAGATTGTATTAAATATATATATATTAATTTGGGTAGGATTGCCATTTTGATTATATTAATTCTTCCAATCCAGGAACAAGGGATGTCTTTCCACATTTTTGTGTAATTTTTTATTTCTTTTTCAAGATTTTTGTAGCTTTTATTATAGAGGTCTTTGACTTCCTTGGTTAGTTTTATTCCTAGGTTTCTTATACTTCTTGTGGCTATGGTAAACGGGATTACTTCCTTCAGTTCTGTCTCTGTCTGCTTGTTGTTTGCATATAGAAGTGCTGTAGATTTTTGTAAGTTAATTTTGTATCCTGCCACTTTACCATATTCATTTGTTACTTTGAGAAGTTTTTTCATGGATACTATTGGGTCTTCTATATATATAATGATGTCATCTGCAAACAGAAATAATTTCAACCCTTCTTTCCCTATTGGGATGCTTTTTATTTCATTTTCTGGTCTGGTTTTTGCTATTTTACTTTCGGCATTACTTCATTTTTTAGAGTAGTAATTGAGTAAAATAGTTTATGTGTCTACCAATGTAGTAAAATTAATTTGGCAGTTAATACATACATTTTTGTGTTTTATTGTTTTTTTTTGCTATAGGGCATGTGTGTTTGAGAGAGAAAGAGAGAGAGAGAGAGAGTTCACGAGAGAGAGAAAGAGAGAGAGAGAGAGAGAGAGATCACCCCCTAAGGAGGATGATCATGCAACAATCCCTTTTTAATTTTTTTTGTAAGGATTTTGAGCACAAGCACACCCAACTGGCAAGTTACATAAAATTTTACAATTATATAATTTTAGTTATTTTGGCAGAACCTCTCACTCTGTACAGTATTACAATTTATATTATATATTATAAATCTGATGATCACTGTATCCTTTGACCACCTATATTAAAATCACTGGAAGTGCCTGTTTGAAAAAAAGTAGATCTTGAAAACAGAATGAGACTCTTCTGGGTTGGCCAAGAATTTGAATTTTTTAACACCATCTGTGATTTTTAAACGTTTTTGAAACATTCACTGGTAATAAGATCCAACTTCTATGATCAAAGGATCTACAAACCAAAAAAGGAAATAGAAGCCCTGTGGGTAAACACCAGAGAAATAGCCTAGCCCTTTGGCGACTGGCATAGATAACAAAGCAATCTTTCTCATTATAGTGTTGGCAGCATGTTATTTAAAAAGGAAGAACTTCAACTTTTTTTTTCTTCTAATAAAAGGAATTTATTATTATTTTAGGAAAATTAGTAAATACAATCAAGAAGGAAACAAACACCTATACCACCACCATCTGAAGACAGCTATTGTTGAAGTGTCAACTGATTTTATTTTTAAGATTTTTTTAACCTAAGAAATTTTCCTAATTTACATTACTTATTGAACTTTAATGTCAAAGAAGATTGCCTGCTTTTATTTTGAATGTATATATCTAGCATAACCATACAAAGAAGAAACTGAGTGCATGAAATTATGATGGCTATTAACTTGCTGGATGTATATTATAATAGTTAAGAGCATGAACTGTGGAGTTAAGATTGCCTAGGTTCAAATTCTGGCTCAATAGCATTCTGTCTCTGTGATGTTAGAAAATTACGTCGCCCCTCTGTGTTTTGCTTTGCTTAACTGTGAAAAGGAGGATAATAGTATCTAATTCATATTTTTGTTCCTAGCATTGAATAAGTAATGAAATACAGTGTTTGCTATTAGGGTATTTGGATTGATTAGGGTCTTTGGTGATTCAATAAAATGTGGGGTGGGGGGGAACAGTATAGAAAGCAAACCAAGATACTGGAGACAGTGTGGGAGGAGAGTGGAAGATGGCAGAGGGTAAGAGATAGGGAATCAACGATGGGGGGAAAAAAGCTAAACATACAGAAAACAAGAAATGGAAGATCATTTGCTGACAATAACATGTTTGTTGATGTGCTTGATTGAGACAATATACAGTGTACCTTGGATGGAAAAATCTCATTTTGTATGCTGTAATGATGTACCGTGAATTAATGCAAATAAATAAATTGAAATAAAAAATAAAAAAGAAATACAAACCTGGCAGGACAAGATGCTTAACCTCAAGGATCGTGATCGATGTTTTTACTAGAAAATACGTGATAACACGGCTGATTAAAACTGGTTGGAATGACTTCAACTTGAAGCCCACATTTCATTATACCCTCATTGTTATGCATTACCATTTAAGTATCTTAATGGAGAAGGGAGTGTGGAGGGTGTGCCATTTCCTAGGTATATTTCATACAGTGTGTGTAAATACAGGTCTGAGCAATGAAGTTCTCTTTGACTCAACCCTTCAGATCTCCCCTTCCTCCAAATTCCTACACATAACCCACTCATATTTAATCAATAAAAGCTTGAAAAGACACTACTTGATGCAGTAAGAGCTTGTAGAGATACTGAGACAGGAGTTAGACCCTGTTTGTAGGTAGATTGGGCAGGGACCCTAAAAGAAGAGTCACTGTGTTTTTCTCTTTTATAAAGTCACTACATTCCCTTGTTCTAAAACTGGTTAATATACAATATACATTTCTTTCCTTTTCTTAAAGAATTTATGACTCCTGGGACCAGCAGTTGGCGTAATGGCTATGTCGCTGGACTCCCACGTAGTCGACGGCGGTTCAAGTCCTGGACCCGGTAGCTTAAACTCACGCCAGACACGTGTGCGTGCATGCCCAAGATCCCGAGAGGAGAACGGAGGAGAAGGGATTGTGGCGTGGCCATCCCCCCTGGGGGGTGATTTCTCTCGTTCTGTCTCTGTCTCTCTCTGTTTGTCTGGCGAACGCACGCACCCTAGAGAAAAAACTTCTCCAAAAAAAAAAAGAATTTATGACTCCTTTTTGTGGGGCTAATTGGACCAAAATCATTTTGATTATATTTTGTTGCAAAGACTAGAATAGGGCAAGAGTCCCTGGGGTCAAGGAGCAAACTCCAAAACTTGGGTTAACAGTTCCTCAACGCTAACTGAGATAATGGCTTTTCATAAATAAAAAGCCTCTGGTCAAAAAGATTACAAAATCTGGGGCCAGCAGGGGGCATGGTAGTTAAGGTGCTGGACTCCCAGATGGTTAACCACGTTTGAATTCTGGACCTGGTGGCTTGCTTACTCATTTTCTCTATGTGTGTGTCTCTCTATGGTGAGTGCATGTGCCCTAAAGCAAATTTTTAAATAATAATAATAATAATAATAAAATTAAATAATTATTTTTAAAAATTAGAAACTCAGTCACCAATACATAGGGTCTCATGACCTATAAACCTACTACAAAAATATATCACTACTTATGGAACATGTGATTCCTACCATGAGGAAAATGCATGCACAGGCTCCTCCTATCAGGGATATAAACCTGATACCCAAACCACCTAGTGGCAGCCCAGTCCTGGGACTCCTCCCTGTTTGGGAGCTCTGTTTCTCCATTCCTCTCTTAATAAATTCCACTTTACTATCACTTCTCTGTGTCCACATTTCTAGTTCTTTTTGAGTGTGAGACAAGAACCTGGTCAGCTTGCAGCTTCAGATTCGGCACTGTTGTTGGGCTTGATCACGCCAGTTTCCTGTGCCAGTATCACTTGAGGCTTCTCTAGTTCTCTTTCACTGCTTCTTCCGTTTCTCTCCATGGAGAAGTCCTCCCACTCGTTGTTCTCCCAAAATACTTTTTTTCTTAAACATGGCTCATTCTTGTTTTTTTTTTTTTTTTTGGAGAGGTTGTTTTTGCTATAGGGCACGTGCGCTCGCCAGACAGACTGAGAGAGACAGAGAGACAGAAAGTGAGAAATCACCCCCCAGGGGGGATGGCCACTCCACAATCCCTTCTCCTCCATTCTCCTCTCGGGATCTTGGGCACGCACGCACATGCACCCAGCGTGAGTTTCAAGCCACCAGGTCCGGGACTCGAACCACCGTCGACTACTTGGGAGTCCAGTGACACAGCCATTACGCTAACTACTGGTCCCAACGTGGCTCATTCTTGAGTTCTTTCCTGTGTGAAGCCCAGGCCCAAGAGAGGTCCCATCCTGCTTCAATAATACAAATAAAGCACCTCACCTTTTGTCAGCACTCAGGAAATGTTGGCTATTATTACTTGGAGCTCTGTGATTACATAAATATCTAGCTTATCTCAGTGAAGCACAAGACCCAATCTTCTTTGAGGATTAACCTATATATTTTTCTCAGAAGACTTATTAACTCCCTGTGACAGCAATAAATATTTGACAAATATTACATTTCTTCTCTGTATTTTTGTGTGCTTATTTTCATCTCTCCCTTTAACTGAAATTTCCTACCAGCTTTCCAGTACCAGATCTCATCTTGGCATTTAATGTCACAACCTCCATTTGCAGGCCATTTTCCTTACTTATCACCCCATATCAATTAGTTTTTTACTAATAGTCTACTCTATAGGTATGTACATATGCACATGCACTCACACACACAGCATATAGAGAAAAGATCTCTTATTTTTCTGATTTAGCATTCATTAAAGCACCTACCACAGGCTAAAAAGAAGCAAAATATTAACTTAGCCTTATTTTGGTAGAAGTCTTCAAATTGGATTGCTCTTTTATAGATAAAAAGCACTCAAGTAATAGTACATGGCCAAATCAGTCTGTCTTCATCAGGTTATAATGACCTAGGTATTTTATTTTTAAAATTACATTTAGCCGAACAAAAAGACAATTAGGCTAGAGACCAGAGTTTTCTTTAAATGGTGTGTGTGTGTGTGTGTGTGTGTGTGTGTGTGTACAGAGTCCAAGCATTAATGCCCTAATAAAAGTTAAAAGTTAAAATTATTTTAAAACATCATTTTGATAATCTTTGACTATTTAATAGGTACTTTTAAAAAATTACTTTCAAGCACATCATTTTCTGATGTTACTTTTATCAAATACAATAAAGTTCAGACTTTGATAAAGGGAGATTTTATATGAAAGGATTGTAGCCATAAGAACAGAGTGACTACTGCTTAGAAGGAACACTTCAGTCATGATATTTACAAGCCTCTCAGAGGAAAGTAGGAAGAAAATTTTATCAATTTGGGGAGGAATAAACAGAGCTGGAAAACCCCTGAACATGGGATGGTGGGTTGAGGAGGAGGCAGTGTGATTGGACCCTTGAGCAGGAAGATTCTTTCCATGCAGTCAGCCAATCTGGAGGTGCTGTCAAGGGCAGGAGAGTAGGGAGGGGGTCAGTACTCATGGATGCACATTCAGATACTGGCTCCTCAGAGGGTGGGTCAAATTTCAGGGGCCTGTGGAAAAAGAAAAGTGTTTTTTTTTTTTTTTTTTTCTTTTTTCTTTTTTTTTTTTTTTTTTTTTTCCAGTAAGCCATTTCTTGAAACACAAAAGAGTGGAAGTTTACTTCACTGTCACTGTTTTACAGGGACATAACGCTTGGGTAAAGTTTGACATCGTCGGTTGGAATGTTAAGGATGTTTTCCTTGACATTTACCTATCACCCAGAGGGTATAATCACTTTTACCACCAATATGACTTCTCTTACAAAGTACATCAAACTATAAATCCTTCCCTATATACATAAATGTATACATATATGGATAGTAGAGTTGGGGTAGAATGGAGAATTGCACCTGGCCATTAGGGTTTCTACAGAGCAATACTTTTCTGTGACTTGACACTTTTGATTCCTGTATAAGTTTCTGCTTTATTCTTTACCTAATTTTTTGTTTGGTTTGGTTAGGCTTGGTTTTAGTTTTTGAGTTTTTTAAGAGACATTTTTGCTAGAGGGCATGTACAGTCGCTGGAGAGACAGACTGAAAGTGAGAAATCACCACCCTCTAAGGGGGATGGCCATGCCACAATCCCTTTTTCTCCATTTTCCTCTTGGGATTTTGGGCACACACACACACACACACACACACACACGCACCTGTCATGAGTTTCAAGCCTCTAGGTCTGGGACTCAAACTGCAGTTGACCATGTGGGAGTCTAAGGACATAACTATTATGCCACCTGCTGGTCCCTAGATTTTTAATTACTTTTTATTATTATTATTATTAAACATCTGATCACTATACATCATTTGGCTTATAAAGATAATTTAACCAATCTGAAATACTTCTCAGACCAGCCCAGTTGAGAATGTATAATATATACTATGCATATTGTCATTAATAGATAATAACCCTCCAACACATTAAACACTGTCTTCAGTATCCATAAATATTTTCACTGCTTTTATGTCCTCCAATACTTCAATCTCTACCATAGAATGCAGATAATCACTATATATTAAGTGTATGCATACAATATCTTTCTTTCATAGCCTGACTTGCCTCACTCAGCAATATATCTTACATATTCGACCACTTTCTATCAAATGCCAGGGTCTTGATTTTTTATGGCTGAATAGTATTCCATAGAGTATCCATGCCACACTTTTTCAGTCCATTCATCTGTTCATGGTTATTTGGGTTGGTTCTATGTCTTAGCAATTATGAATAATGCCACAATAAACATTGATATGCAAATATTTTCCTGACTGAGCATTTTCTGTCCTTTGGATAAATACCTAGAAGTGGGATTGCTGGCTCAAATGGTAATTCTATTTGTAGGTCTTTGAGGAACCTCTATATTGTTTTCCACAGTTGCTGGTCCAATTTATTTTTCCACCAACAGTGTAGGAATATTCACCTCTCACCACAACCCCACCAGCACTTATTTTTTGTGTTTTTAATCTTTGCCATTCTGACAGGGGTTAGGTAGTATCCATTGTGATTTTAATCTGCATCTACCTTATGATAAGGATGTTCACCATTTCCTCATGTGCTTTTTGATGGTTCATATGTCTTCCTAGAGAGTTTTTTGTTCAGCTCGTTTTTCCATCTTTTAGTTGGGTTAATAATTTTTGGGGGAGTGTTAAGCTGCTTGAGTTCCCTGTGTATTCTGGTTATCAGTCCCTTATCTGAGGCATAGTTTACAAAAATATTATCCCATCCTGAGGGTTGTCACTTCATACTAATTACTGTGACCTTTGCTGTGCAGAAACTTCTGAATCTGATATATCCCACTTGTCTATTTTAGGGATTGTTGTCCATGCTTTCAGAGACTTATTTAAGAAATCTTTGCCTACCCCAATGTCTCCAAGAGTTTCTCCAATGTTTTCCACCAGTATTTTTATAGTTTGAGGTCTTAGGTTCAGGTCTTTACTCCATGTTGAGTTGATTTTTGTCAATGGTGAGAGGTAGGGATTCAGATTCATCTTTCTGCAGATGAATACCCAGTTTTTCGAACACCATTTGCTAATGAGGCTTTTCTTTTCTTATTGGATTGACTGGTACTCTTTGTCAAAAATCAGTTGGCTATATGTTTTGAGGTTTATTTCTGGGGTCTCTATACTATTCCATTTGTCCACCTGTCTGTTTTTGTGCCAATACCATGCTGTTTTGATTATCACAGATTTATAGTATGTTTTGGGGTCAGGGAGTTGGTTTTGTATCTTACCACTTTACTGTATTCATTTATTACTCAAAAAGTTTTTTTTTTTTTTTTTCTGTATGCCTTTGAGTCTTCTATGTATACAATCATGTCATCTGCAAACAGATCATTTTAACTCTTCTTTCCCTACAGGAGTGCCTTTTATTTCATTCTCTTGTCTGATCTCATTGACTAGGACTTCCAGCACCATATTGAAAAGAAATGAAGAGAGTGGACAGCCTTGTCTTGTACCGGTTTTTAGAGGAAAAGCTTTCATATTTTTCCTATTCGGAATAATGTTAGCTATAGAATTTTCACAAATGGATTTTATTATGCTGAGAAATGATTCTTCTATGCTGATTTTGCTGAGTGTTAAACATGAAGGGATGTTGTATTTTGCCAAATGGTTTTTGTGCCTCAATTGAAATGATCATATGATTTTTATTTTTCTTTCTGTTAACATGGTATATTACATATATGGTTTTGCGCATGTTGAACAATCCTTGCATCCCTGGAATAAGGCTTACCTGGTCGTGAGGAATAATATTTTTTACATGATGTTGGATATGATTTGCTAGTATCTTGTTGAGAATTTTTGCATCTATATTCATCAGAGATATTGGTCTGTAGTTTTTTTTCTTGTTGCATCCTTATCAGTTTTGGAAATGAAGATGATGGAGGCTTCATAAAATAAATTTAGGAGGGTTCCTTCTTTTTGGGTCTTTAGAAATAATTGGAAAAAAATGGGGATTACCTCTTCTTTAAAAGTTTTGTATAATTCAGAAATAAAGACTTCACAACCTGGGCTTATCTTCGTTGGGAGGTTATTACTGATTCAATCTCATTGCTTATTATGTGTCTATTCAGGCTTTCTATTCCCTCCTGAATCAATCTTGGTAGATTATATGTGTTCAGGAATTTCTCCATCTCATCCAGGTTTTCTTGTTTGTTGGTGTATAGATGCTCATAGTATCCTCTATTGATGTTTTGTATTTCTATCATGTCTGTTGTAATGTTGTCCATTTCATTGCACATTTGATGTATCCGGTTCCTTTCTCTTTTTTTAATCAGTCTAGGTAATGATGTGTCAATCTTGTTTATCTTTTCAAAGAACCCGCTTTTGCTTTCATTTGTTTTTTGTATAGTTTTTTTTTATTTTTTATTCCATTTATTTCTGCTTGAATATTTATTATTTATTTTCTCCTGGTATTTTTTGGATTTTTTTTTTTTGTTGTTGTTGTTTGTCCAATTCCCTGAGGCATGATGTTAGGTTGACCATTTGCCATCTTTCCATCTTTTTTTTATGCATTAATTGCTAAGAACTTTACTCTTATGACTGCTTTATCTGTGTCCCAAACATTATGGAAATTCATGCACAAATTATCATTTGTTTCCATGAATCTTTCTGTATTTCTTAATACAATCTTAGTCTTCAGTCCTTGAAGGATATATGCTTTTAGGAATTTGACTATGGGTAGTCGGAAAAATAACGACACAATTTTGCACAAAAAAACATGGAAAAATATGACATGACTTAGAATTCTGAGTATCTAATATAATGCTGAGTATGACAAACTGGTTAATCTGTTAGAATCAGGGCATGCATGTTTCACTTTAAGAACTACCCACCATAAATATTCTCACTATCCTAACTTCTCTACCCTGTGCATAGGGTTGCTGATCTTAATCCTTAAGCATCATTAAAACATTATCTTAAAATAAAGTACTTATTAAAGCCAGCAGGTGGTGTGTTGGTTAAAGGGTGGACTCCCACATGGTTGACCACAGTTCAAGTCCTGGACCTGGCGGCTTCCTTTCTCACTTTCTCTCTCTGTCTCTCTCGTGTGAGTGCAAGTACCTTGTATCAAATTAAAACAATAATAACGATGATGATAAATAATATTAAATAACCTACTTATCAAGAGCTCTGGTTTTGGTAAAACTAAAATAAATTAGTTTTTATATTGGAAAATCCTATCAGAAACAACATTGGTAAGCCCTATGAACATGCAGTTTATCCATCCTCTTTATCCATGAAGAATACATTCCAAGACCCATAGTGGATATCTGAAACTAAATAGTACTGAGCGCTATATATCCCATGTTTTTTCCTAAATATACATAATTCTGATAAAGTTTAACTTTTAAATTAGGCAAAGTAAGAGATTAATAACAATAATTAATAATAAAATAGAACAATTATAACAATATACTGTAAAAAAGGTTGTATGAATGTGGTCACATTCTCTATCATAAAACAAACTTTAAATGTGTATATATTTACATATAATATATATTCAAACATATATACAGACATATGTATACATATATATATTTACATAAAAACGTTTTTTAGGTTTTATATAGATGCAGTGTATATAGGGAAACAACAGAATAAAGATTGAGGAAACTAAATAGAATATTTTTTGAGGGGTGGTGGGCGGCATGATGGTTAAGGACGCTGGACTCCCATATGGCTGACCATGGTTCGAGTCCCAGACCTGGAGGCTTGCTTTCTCACTTTACCTCTCTCTCTCTCAGTCTCTGTCTCTGTCTCTGGAAATATTAAAATTATAATAAAAAATACAGTTAAATTAAATAGTTCTAAAAAAGGAAATTTTAAAAAAGAATTATTCTGTTGGAAAGCACTTATATTTTTATGTGAAGTTGTGATTTTCAACCTAAATAGTCTATGATAAATGAAGGTGCATATTATAAACTCTAGTTGTTCAGTAGAAAGAATAATACAGACATTTCGAAAAAAAATTAAATGGAATACAGAAATATTTTTTTGCTCACCCAAAAAAGCAAGCAAAGGACAGAGGAGGAACAAAAAACAGATAGGACAAACAGAAAATGAATAAGAAGATGGTAGAACAAAACCAAATTTTATGAACAATTACAGAAAATGTAAATGATCTAGTATAATTAAAAGGCCACGATTATTTGATTGGATAAAAATGTGAGTCTGAAATACATATTGCCTATAAGAGATATACTTTAAATGTAATAACAAAAATAGTTTAATAGTAAAAATTGAAAAGAGACCTACCATGAGAACACTAAGTCTAATAAAGCTGCTGTATAAGGGCCAGCAGATGGTGTAGTGGTTACATCACTGGACTCCCACATGGTTGGCCATGGTTCAACTCCCAGACCTGGTGGCTTGAAATTCATGCCAGGCACATGTGTGTGTGATGTGTGTGTGTGTCGGAGATCCCAGGAGGAGGGGCCTGCAGGTGGTGTGGTGGTTGGGGGCGCTGGACTCCCACACGGCCTACCGTGGTTTGGGTCCCGGACCCAGTGGCTTGCTTTCTCACGTTCTCTCTCTCTCTTGCTCTCTGTCTGTCTCTGGTTAAATTATAAATAAATAAACTTAATAAAATAATTCTTTAAAAGAAAAGATCCCAGGAGGAGAATGGAGAAGCGATTGTGGCATGGCTATTGCAACTGGGGGATGATTTTTCACTTTCCTTCTCATTGTCTCTGTTACTTTCTCTCTCTGGCAAGCACACACAACCTAAGGAAAAAACCTCTGAAAAATAAAAATAAAAAGCTGCTCTGTGAGGTCCGTGGGTTATGTGTTGGTTAAGGCACTGGACTCCCACATGGCCAACAACGATTTGAGTCCCAGACCCAGCAGCTTGAAACACACCAGGTACGTGTGCATACAAGGCCAAAAATCTCATGGTGAGAATGGAGGAGAAGGGGTTGTGACATGGCAGTTCCCTCTGGGAGATGATTTCTCACTTTCTCTCTGTCTCTTTCTGTCTTTCCAACAAGTGCTTGTGCCCTATAGCAAAAATCTCTTCAAAAACAAATAAATAAAAGCTGGTGTGGAGACCAGCAGTTGATGTAATGGCTATGTCGCTGAACTCCCATGTAGTCGACTGCAGTTCGAGATCCAGACCTGGTGGCTTACACTCACACCAGGAGCGTGTGTGTGCGTGCCCAAGATCCCGAGAGGAGAATGGAGGAGAAGGGACTGTCGTGTGGCCATTCCCCCTGGGGGGTGATTTCTCACTTTCTGTCTCTGTGTCTCTCTCTTTCTGGCAAGTGCATGTGCCCTATAGCAAAGACTTCTCAAAAAAAAGCTGGTGTGGTAATATGAATAGAAGGCAAATTAAACTTCCACATAAGAATACAAATACAAAGGAGAATATTACAAATTGTTAGAGAGCCAGTCCATCAGAAATATGAAACAATCAGAAAAGTCTATGCATCTATTAAAGGCACTTCACAGTACATGAAAAGAAATCTGGCAGTATTAAACAGAGAAATAGACAAATCACATTTAGTAACTTTACCACCTTTTGCTTGATAGAACAACTCGTATAGAAAAATAGGTATCGTTATAGGATATTTTTGTAATATTATTATCTATTATATTAGTTTCCTGGAGCTTTTGTAACAAATTACCACACAGTTTCTGCCTTAAAAAATATACATTTGTTTTCTCACAGTTCTGAAGACTAGGAGTCTGAAACAGAAGTGTCAACGAGGCCACACTCTGAAAACTCTAGGAGAGCATTGTGCTTTGCCTCTTCCAAAATCCATAACTACTACCATTGTTTGGCTTGTGACAACATAACTCCAACCTCTGCCTCTGTCTTCACAAGGCCTTCTCTGTGTCATTATGTCTCTTTGACCTTCTCTTACGTCTTATAGATTTATCATTGACTTTAAAACTTACCCTCATCCAAGTTGACCTCATTCTTAGTTACATCTTAAAGACCCTCTTTTAAAATAGGTCCTAGGAATTAGAATACAGATATACAATTTTAGGAGGTTACCATTCAATCCACTACAACTTCCTTGACTTAATTGCCATATATAGAGCACTCCACCTAATGAGAACAGAAAACATTATTTCCAAGAGCACATTGAACTTTCACTAAGAAAGATAATAAGCTAAACTATATCATAAGTCTTGATGAATTAAAAAAAATTTACAGAGTATATTTATTTACCAACCAGAATAGAATTTAAATTGTAAACCAATAACAATATAGTCAGAAAAGTCCTAAATATTCAGAAATTACGCAATTGCAATTCTAAATAACATTTAAGTTGAAGATAAACTAGAAAACATTTTGAACTAAAAGATGGTGAAAGTACAATATACTTATAATATGTTGGATGCTAATAAGATGGTGATTAAAATTAAATATATAGCTTTAAATGCTTGTATTTAAGGAAGAAAGTCAGGGATGGAAGGTGGTATGGTGGTTAAGGGGGCTGAAATCCCATGTGACCAACTGCGGCTTGAGTCCCAAACCTGGTGGCTTGCATTCTCACTTTCTCTCTCTGTCCCTCTCTGGTCAAATTAAAATAAATAAATAAAGTTAAATAAAAAAAATTCTTAAAGAAAAAGAAAAAACTCAAAATTCTTGGGCTCTCTCCTCCTACATATATATATATATATATATATACACACACACATATATACACACACACACACACACACACACACATATAAAATTATATATTTAGTACATATATACATTATGTATATGCATATATTATAATACATATATCATAATACTTTTTTTTTATTTTTACATTTTTCCACAAACATTTACTTTACATAGCAAAAAATTTTAGCTCATACTCCATAATTCTTGACAGTTTACAAACAACTTTCAAGATCTCAAAATACTGAATTTTAAAGATAATGTTCAAAATATGTCTTATAATTTTGTATAATTTTAAAACTCTATAACAACAGAAGCAGAATGGTTTCAAAAATATATATATACATATATATACAAATATATATGTGTATATATATATACACATTTAGAGTGCAGACACTCGGTATATATTAAGTGGGGACATACAATGTCTCTCCTTCATAGCATGGCTTGCTTCACTCAACAGTAAGTCTTCCATATTCATCCACTTCCTTTCAAAAGTCAGGGATTTGTTGTTTTTTATGGATGAATAGTATTCCATTGAGTATATGTGCCACAGTTTTTCTAACCATTCATCAGTTCGTGGGCATTTAGGTTGTTTCCATGACTTAGCAATCGTGAAAAGTGCCGCGATAAACATCGATGTGCAGGCACTTTTTCGATTAAGTATTCTTCTGTCCTTCGGGTAGATACCTAGGAGTGGGATTGCTGGATCATATGGTAGTTCTATTTGTAGATTTTGGAGGAATCTCCAAATTGTTCTCCACAATGGTTGTACCAATTTACAGTCCCACCAGCAGTGTAAGAGAGTTCCCTTTTCACCACACCCCCTCCAGCACTTATCATTTTTTGTTTTTTTAATCTTAGACATTCTGACTGGGGTTAGGTGATATCTCATTGTTGTTTTGATCTGCATTTCTCTTACAATGAGGGATGTTGAGCATTTTTTCATATGCCTTTTAGCTATTCGTATGTCATCTTTAGAAAGTGGTTTTTTCAACTCATTCTCCCATCTTTTAATAGGATTGATTGTCTTTTTCCGAAACAGCTGCTTGAGTTCCTTGTGGATTCTGGTTATCAGTCCCTTGTCTGATGCATAGTTTACAAAAATATTTTCCCATTCTGAGGGCTGTCTGTTCACACTAATCACTGTGTCTTTTGCCATGCAGAAACTTCTTAGTCTGATGTAATCCCACTTGTCTATTTTAGGGATCATAGACTGTGCATTGGGAGTCTTATTTAAGAAGTTTTTCCCTACCCCAATGTCTCCCAGAGTTTCCCCGGTGTTTTCCAGGAGCAGTTTTATAGTTTGAGGTCTTAGGTTTAGATCTTTGATCCACCTTGACTTTATTTTTGTCAGAGGTGAGAGGTAGGGGTTCAGATTCATCTATCTGCAAGTGGAGATCCAGTTTTGCCAGCACCATTTGCTGAAGAGGTTATCCTTTTCCCACAGGATTGACTGGTGCCCCTTGTCAAAAATCAGTTGGCTGTATGTTTGAGCATTCATTTCTGGGGACTCTATTCTGTTCCATTGGTCCACCTGTCTGTTCCTGTGCCAGTACCATGCTGTTTTGATTACCACAGCTTTGTAGTATATTTTTGGGTCAGGGAGTGAGATGCCTCCCACTCCATTCTTCTTGTGCAAAACTGCTTTGGCAATACGGGGTCTTTTATGATTCCAGACAAACGTTATGATTGTCTTTCCTAGATCTGTGAAGAATGTGTCTGGTACTTTGATTGGCATTGCATTAAATAGGTAGATTAATTTGGGTAAAATTGCCATTTTGATTATATTAATTCTTCCAATCCAGGAACATGGGATGTCCTTCCACTTTTTTGTGTCATTTTCAATTTCTTTTTTTATCTTCTCATAGTTTTCCTTGTGGAGGTCTTTAACTTCTTTAGTTAGATTTATCCCTAAGTATCTTATACTTTTTGTGGCTATGGTAAATGGAACAACTTTTTTCAGTTCCATCTCAGTCTGCCTGTTGTTCGTATACAGAAATGCTATAGATTTCTGGATATTAATTTTGTATCCTGCAACGTTACTGTATTCATGTATTACTTCCAGAAATTTTTTTATGGAAACCATTGGGTCTTCTATGTATACAATCATGTCATCTGCAAATAGAGAGAGCTTCACCTCTTCTTTTCCTATTTGAATGCCTTTTATTTTTTCCTCTTTTCTGATTGCAATGGCCAAGACTTCTAGTACTATATTGAAGAGGAGTGGAGAAAGTGGACATCCTTGTCTTGTACCCGTTTTTAGTGGAAAAGCTTTCAGCTTTTCTCCATTGAGGATGATGTTCGCTATGGGTTTTTCATAGATAGCTTTTATTGTGTTGATAAATGGCCCTTCTATGCCCATTTTGCTGAGAGTCTTGATCATGAAGGGATGTTGTATCTTATCAAATGCTTTTTCTGCATCAATTGATATGACCATATGGTTTTTATCTTTCTTCCTATTAATATGGTGTATTACATTTATGGTTTTGCGTATGTTGAACCAACCTTGCATTCCTGGGATAAAGCCTACCTGATCATGATGTATAATCTTTTTGATAAGTTGTTGTATACGATTTGCTAGTACCTTGTTGAGAATCTTCGCGTCTATATTCATCAGGGATATTGGTCTATAGTTTTCCTTCCTTGTCCTGTCCTTATCAGTTTTAAGGATAAGGGTGATAGAGGCTTCATAGAATGAATTAGGGAGAGATTCACCCTTTTGGATATTTAGAAATAACTTGAGCAGAATGGGGGTTAACTCTTCTTTGAAAGTTTTGTAGAATTCAGAGGTGAATCCATCAGGGCCAGGGCTTTTCTTTGTTGGGAGGTTATTTATAACTGATTTGATCTCCTGGCTTGTTATGGACCTATTCAGACTTTCTATATCCTCCTGGCTCAATCTAGGTAGATTATACCTGTCCAGAAATTTGTCCATCTCATCCAAATTATCTTGTTTCTTGGCATACAGACGTTCATAGTATCCCCTAATAATGTTTTTTATTTCTACTATGTCTGTTGTTATTTTGCCTGCTTCATTGCAGATCTGATTCACCTGGTTCTTTTCTCTCTTCTTCTTAATAAGTCTCGCTAGTGGTGTATCAATTTTGTTTACCTTTTCAAAGAACCAGCTTTTACTTTCATTTATTTTCTGTATAGTTCGTTTATTTTCTATTTCATTTATTTCTGCTCGGATCTTTATTATTTCCTTTCTCCTGGAGTTTTTTGGATCTTTTTGCTGTTGCTTTTCCACTTCTGTGAGGCATGATGTTAGGTGATCCATTTGCCTTCTTTCCATGCTCCTCTTATGTGCACTAATTGCTATGAACTTCCCTCTTATGACTGCTTTAGCAGTGTCCCAAAGATTATGGAAACTCGTGTCCTCATTGTCATTGGCTTCCATGAACCTTTTGATTTCAGTCTTTATTTCTTCAGTAGTTGTGGAGTCATTCAGGAGTAGGTTATTAAGTTTCCATGTATTTGAGTATTTTTGAGGATTTCTCTTGAAATTAAACTCAAGTTTAATTCCATCATGGTCGGTGAAGATGCTGGGTATAGTTTCTATGCTTTTGAATCTGTAGAGGCTTGCTTTGTGCCCAATGATGTGGTCAATCTTCGAGAATGTTCCATGTGGTGGCGAGAAAAAAGTGTATCTTGAGGTTTTAGGATGGAAAGTTCTATAGATGTCTGTTAAGTCCATTTGATTTATGATATCATTTAGATCTTTTATCTCTTTACCTATTTTTTGTCTAGATGATCTATCCAGGGGGGGATAGTGCAGTGTTGAGGTCTCCAACAATTAGTGTGTTGCAGTCTATCTCCCTTTTTAGATCTAGCAGTCTTTCCTTCACATATTTGGGTGCTCCTGTGTTGGGCGCATAGATATTAATAAGCGTTATATCTTCTTGATCGATTGATCCTTTTACTACAATATAGTGCCCTTCTTTGTCTCTTCGAACAGTTTTTGTTTGAAAGCCTATTTTGTCAGAGATCAGTATTGCAACTCCAGCTCTTTTTTGGTTCCCATTTGCATGGAAAATCTTTTTCCAACCCTTCACTTTCAGTCTATGTATATCTTTATCCATGAAGTGGGTTTCCTGTAGGCAACAGATAGAGGGTTTTTGTTTTTTAACCCATTCAGCCAGTCTGTGTCTCTTGATTGGAGAGTTTAATCCATTAACATTCAATGTTATTATTGATGTTAATGGATCTGTCCTGGCATTTAAGTTGGCCATTGTCTTAGTTGCCTTTTACTCTTTTGTTTCTGGCTGTTACTTCTTTAGTTATCCTGGAAGAGTACTTTCTTCAGGGTTTCATGGAGAGCTGGCCTGGTGCTGGCAAATTCTTTCAGGTTTTGTTTGTCTGAGAAGATTTTAATCTTTTTTTCCCATATGAAGGATAATCTTGCAGGATACAATAGTCTTGGTTGAAATTGTTTCTCTCTTAACACTTTCGATACATCTTCCCATTCTTTCCTTGCTTGCATTGTTTCCGTTGAGAAGTCCGGTGTTAGCCTGATGGGGTGACCTTTGTAAGTCACTTGTCATTTCTCTCTTGCTAGTTTTAGTATCTTATCTCTATCTGTGGTCTTAGCCAGTCTGGCTATGATATGCCTTGGGGAAGATCTTCTTGGGTTGATTCTATTTGGTGTCCTTTGAATTTCCTGGGTCTGGATGTTGGAGTGCCTCTCTATGCTTGGGAAATTTTCTTCCAAGATTTCATGGAATAGGTTTTCCATGCTCTTATTAGTTTCTTCACCTTCTGGGATACCAATTATGCGGACGTTAGGACGTCTAATGGAATCTAGTAATTCTCATATATTATCTTCATGTTTTTTTGTTATTTTCTCTATCTTTTTGGTGGTTTTCTCTAGGTCAGAAGTTTTATCTTCTACATCAGAGATTCGACCTTCAGCATGGTCTATTCGACTTTTAATACTTTCAAGAGAGTTTTTGATTTCCTGTATTTCAGATTTCACCTCTAATAGTTCAGTATTATTCTTCCTCAGAATTTCTTCCTTCATATCGTTGAAGGACTTTCTCATCTCCCGTAATTCATTGTCTCTTTTCTGTTCCAGCTCATAGTACTTGTTCAACATTAATGTTCTAAACTCTATCTCGGACATTTTGGTAACGTCCTCAATTTTTTCAGGAACAGGAAGGGAGTTACTGTGTTCCTTTGATGGAGACATATTTCCTGCTTTATTCAGGCCTGAGGTTCTTGTACTTCTACCCATTGGAAGATGTGTTCCCTTTGAAAAACCTTTTACGAGAAGGTTTCTTCTAATAGAAGCAAGTGTGTTTCCTTTCTGATATGGAATGGAGACAGTCGAAGTCTATCTTCAATTGTGTTTAGTAATATAAACCAAGAAAAAGTATTCACTTCAGGTGTCCAAAGAAATGTATCTCCTTCTTCACAGGTGTTTCAGGGAACTGGAGGATTCTCAAGAGTCTTAAAATGCTAGAATGTTTCAGAATTGTAATTCTAGACCTATCTGGACATCCAGGGATGGTGCAGATAAAGGATGTGAGGATTGGGAAACTGGGAAGAAAATAATATGAAGAATAAAGAAAAAGTCGCGCACCGCGCTGTGGTGTGGATGAACTGAGGGCGTTCCTGGCTGAAAGAGGGGGCTCTGGCTTGGGGGTCCCGGGGCTGGAACTACTGGGGGCAGTCCTCCCTCGGAGATCCTGGCCCAGGGGTCGAAAGATGGGGGTGTGGTCTATATCATAATACTTTTATATGCACATATATATGATTATAGTTATTTTCACTGCTTGACCTGGGGTTACTATTAAAATTTTACCTTAACACAATCTAATTCATATTAATAGCAAATTAATATCAATAATACACTAAATTTTGTTCCAATATTACTCTTTTCCCTGCTTCTGCCATTGTTGTCATAAATTACATTTTTATATATCATGCATTCACTAACAGTTGATTTACAATTACTGTGTCATGCTGTTGTCTTTTAAATGATGTAGAAAAAATAGAAATTACAAACAAAAAATTCATTTATACTGTTGCTTAAATTTACCTATGTAGTTGCTTTTACCAGTGAGCTTTACTTATTCACATGGGTCCAATTACTGTTCAGTATCTTATCACTCTTCTTTTAATATTTCTTTTAGGACAAGTCTGTTGCCTGCAAACTCTATTGTTACTTATTTATGTGGGGATCTTAATTGCTCTTTCAGTTTTGAAAACTTCCATGATGCATATGAGGATAGTTCAAAAGGTTCATGGAAAAATTTAAGTGTGAGTTTAGGGTCTGTCCCATAGTCTAGTAGTTAAAAGGAGCCGGATCCCACAGGGCCAACTGTGGTTTGAATCCTGGCCATGGTGACTTGAAAAACACTGGGTGCATGTATGGGTATGCCCGAAGTTCCAACAAGATGGTGAAGTATAAGAGATGGGATTGTGACATGCCCACACTCCATTAAGGGGTGCTTTTCTCCCTTTCCTTGTCTCTGACTCTGTATTTCTCTGGTGAGTTCATGTATGGGAGGGAACAACAGGAACGGCATACTCCTAGAATACCATGGATCTGTGAACTTTGAGTGAATGAGTAATGCATGCTCAGAAAATACGGCCTTCTGCTTGCAAACAGCAGGAAACCATTAGATGGGCATGAAATCTGATAAATGTGTTCTGCAAATTCCAAGGTGTTTTGACCAGCCTCTGGCATCATTTAGCCAGAATTCTCCAAATCAATACGAAACCAACATGCTCCAGAAAATCACCTTATTTTTCTGATTTTCTAAAACATAACTTTTCCTTCCACCTTTGCTCTAATAAGTATAGAGGGCAAAAGAGGCTTAGCAGTAGCATACCTCATATGGCCTCTTCCTCTTCCTTTTGACTCAGATCTCTGTGTCTCAAGTAGTTATTCCATGTGTTTCAGGTAACTCTCTCCTGGACAGAAGAATCACATATGAACCTTTTGGCAATTGAAAAAAAAGTATGAGTTTATTTTGGTGCAAAGAATTTTGAAAACTATGAATATTCTTTATAATATGCATTTTCTATGGATTTTTAAAGACTTATATTTTGGTATGCTTGCTATCAATTTTTTAGATTTATTTAATTCCATTTGTTATTATTCTTATTATTTTTTAACTTGACCAGAGAGAGACAGGAAGAGAGAGAAAGGGAAAGTAAGAAAGCAAGCCATCAGCCAGGTCCGGGACTTAAACAATGGTCAACCATGTGGAAGTCCAGCACCTTAGCAACCATGCCATCTGTCAGTTGCTTATTATGCATTTTTAATTTATCCCAAAGATGAGATCTTTTGTTATGTGGTGTCACCAAGGCAACTTATGAAGCCAAAACTGAATGTCGATGGCACAAGTTTTGTTCGATGGCCAAATCAACTTCTTGTTCATGTTAAGTTGAGGAATCTAAGATATAGTAAATGGGGTAATGAGGGAGAGGGATAATAGAGAAGAATATTCAAAACTTTTCCTGGAAAAAGTGAGGATTTCCTGGAATTCCAAAGCCTGCCTCGTTTTTCTCCTTATAAGGATTCTTTTGGTAGTTTCCCTAGTGATTGTAAAATATTGCATTGGCAGGTGTGTCATTTAGTACATAAATGATATTATGATGGGATTAGAGGTTTTTCCAAAGGTCATTATGATAGCATCTTGGATCCCACTGATTCAGTCTGAAATTTTTTTTTTAGTGGCAGAATTATCCACTGGCATGGATCCTGTTTAAAGAAAAAAGATACCATCAGGAAGTGGCTGGGATATGGTATGAAAAAGGGCTATTTGGTAGGTGGCACACTCGATGTTATCCCAAAGGTTTCACAGGCTCGATTTGTTTGTGTTCATGATTCAGTTTTTTTCTATTTTTCACACAACATAATCTCGTGATTTATGTTTGTGTTTAATGATGAATTTTTCTGCCGGATCAAATCAGCTCTTAAACTCCATTAATACATTTTTTTCTTCTTGAGTCTTTTTATTTTCTTTTTTTATATTTATTTTTTTCCTTTTATTTAATTTTTTTTTCTCTTTTTATTTTCTTCCATACATTCAATCACATTATTATTTGTCTTACAAAATGGATATTTCAACAGGTGAACATTTCTCCCTAGTACTGTTGATAAAACTACAAAATATCTTCAACAGATAATACCACACCTCTTTGTGCGATTAATGCTTTGCCTCCCTGTCCCTCCCCCAAATGTCTTTCCTCAGACCCTCCTCTTTCACACACACTATATCTGGTATTTACATCTATATACTGTGTTTCAATAATACATTTTTTTAATGTTAGCTGTTATACTTTTCAGCCCAGAATTTCTACTTGGTTATTTTTTACAATTTTTTTAAATTGCTATTGTCCTTTAGTATTTTGCTCATAGTTGTCTTTAGATTTTTTTTTTTTTTTTTTGAGAGTGTTTTTGCTATAGGGCGCGTGCGCTCGCCAGAAAGACAGAGAGTGGAAGAGAAATAGAAAGTGAGAAATCACCCCTGGGGGGATGGCCACACCGCAATCCCTTTTCCTCCATTCTCCTCTCAGGATCTTGGGCACGCACGCACACGCGCCCAGCGTGAGTTTTAAGCCTCTGGGTCTGGGACGCGAACTACGGTTGACTATGTGGGAGTCCAGCGACATAGCCATTACGCCAACTGCTGGTCCCGAGTTGTCTTTAGATTTTTAAACTTGTTTAATAGAGCTGATTTCTTGAGTAGTTTTTTTTTTTTTTTTTTTTTTTTTTTTTTTTTTTTTTTTTTTTTTTTAGAGATTTTTGTTATAGGGAGCGTGCGCTTGCCAGATAGAGACAGAGAGACAGAAAGCGAGAAATCACCCCCCAGGGGGGATGGCCATGCCACAATCCATTCTCCCATTCTCCTCTCAGGATCGTGGGCACGCACGCACACGCGCCCGGCGTGAATTTTAAGCCACCGGGTCTGGGTTGCGAACCTTGGTCTACTACATGAGAGTCCAGCGACGTAGCCATTATGCTAACTGCTAGTCCCGAGTTTTTCTACAATAGTAAATATGATGTCTTAGTTTCCTTAGGAAACATTCATTCTATTTATTTATTTTTCTGTTACTAACCACAACTTCTTTTTCTGAATGTCTTATAATTTTGTGTTTAACGTTGAACCTTTAAAAATGTAAAGTAGCAACTCTGGAAGTCAGATCCCCACACCTAATGTTTTGCTGTTTGTTCATTGACTTTACTGAATTATTTCTTTTTTTTCTTCTTTCTTTCTTTCATTCATTTTCCCTTTCTCTTTCTTTATTTCTTTCTTTTTCTTTTTCTTACTTTCTCTTTCTTTCTGCTTTCCTTTTTCTTTCTTTCTTTTTATTTTTTTAAATTGCCAGAGACACATACACTTGCTAGAGAGAGACAGAAAGACAGAAACAGAAGGAAAGGGAGAGAACAACCCTCTCCTCCAGTAAAGTGTGGTCATGCTGCAATCCCTTCTCCGTTTCTTCATCCCATCAAGGAACATAAACTCTTCTTTTCAAGGCTACTGCTGAACAGGAAATTTAAAGATGGTACTAGGGTAAGTTAAAATGCCACAAATGTTGCTATTCAAAAGCAAAATATAGTTGACTATCTTGAAAAGGTACTTTTTGCTATGTGACTGGGATTTCAGGGAAAGGTGATTCAGAGTGTTTTTGCCAATTTTTTTCCATGGCTTTTATGCAGAGGTCAAATCTTAGAACTTTCTACATGACTGTTTTGTCTGCTATCATTCCACACATTGATCTTTGACAAAGGTACCAAGTTTATTCAATATGGAGGAGGAGACATTTTCAACAAATGGTGTTGGAATAAACTGGATATTCACATGAAACAAAATAACTTTGACCACATACCTCTGAATACATAAATAAAAATAATTTGCTATATTACAGACCTAAAGGTAAAACTGAATCTATAAGACCTCAGCATTGAAATATATCTTAATGCATTCATTATTTTATTATGGAAAAATGACTTTTTAGACAGAATATAAAGCAATCAACATTGAAGAAGAAAAAATTAAATTTCATTTTATCAAAAGTCCAATTGAAAAAGTACCATAAAGAAAACAAGTAGTAAAGACACAGAAGGAAAAAAAAATGATATAAATATATTTGACAAGTCTAAATATACAAAGAACTCTTACAAATCAATAATGATAAAAAAATCAGTAAAAGATGACCTAAGACTGAGAAGTCATCTCAATGAAAAAAGATATAAAAATGACTGTTAAAGATATGAAAATGTACATAATATTACTACTCAACATCTAAATGCAAGTTAATACCAGTAACAGATATAATTTTGTATCTAGTAAAATATCTAATATCTTTTTTTTCCTGTTTTTTTTTTTTTTTTTTTTTTTTTTTTTTTAGAGAGGTTTTTGCTTGCTATAGGGCACATGCACTCGCCAGAGAGACAGAGAGCCGAGTGTGTGTGCGTGCGTCCCCAAGATCCCTAGAGGAGAATGGAGGAAAATATATAATATCTTTTTTTTTTTTTTTGAGAGGTTTTCGCTATAGGGCGTGTGCCAGAAAGACAGAGAGACAGAGAGATAGAAAGCGAGAAATCACCCCCCAGGGGGGATGGCCACACCACAATCCCTTCTCCTTCATTCTCCTCTTGGGATCTTGGGCACACATGCACACTTGCCCGGTGTGAGTTTAAGTCATTGGGTTTGGGACTTGAACCACGGTCAACTACGTGGGAGTCCAACGACATAACCATTACGCTAACTGCTGGTCCCAATATATAATATCTTAAAAGACCATTAAATGCCAAATATTTATGAAGATGTGAAGTAAATGAAACTACCATGTATTGCAGGTAGGAATAGAAAATTTTGCAGTTATTTTGAAAAACACTTGGTAGGTCCCTGAACAGTTAAACATATTCATACCCTATGATCCATCTAATTCCTTATAGTTGTTTACTCAGGACAATAGCTCATACAAGGGATTACTACTATGCAAAAAAAGAGAGTAGACTATTGGCATTTTCTAAGGAATAGATGAATGTAAAAAAAAAATGCTCAGTGAAAGGAGCCAGAGGCAAAATTGTACACACAGTATTATTCCGCTTTCATAAAGCTCAGTAGTAAGTAAAATTGATTTCTGTTATTAGAAATAAGAATAGTGGGGCCAGCAGGTGGCTTGGTGGTTAAGGGTGCTGGACTCTCACGTGGTTGACCAAGGTTCAAGTCTGGGACCTGGCGGCTTGCTTTCTCACTTTGTCTCTCTCTCTCTCTGTCCCTCTCTGGTCAAATTAAAATAAATAAATACATAAATAAATAAAGTTCAATAAAATAATTCTTTTTTTAAAAAAGAAATAAGAACAGTGCTGGACCAGCAGGTGACATGGAGGTTAAGGCAGCCGGCTCCCACATGGCCAGTTCCATAGTTTGAGTGCTTCAAGTCCGGGACCTGGTGGTTTGAGGAAAGTCATGTCAGGCACATGTACTTGTGCCCAAAGTCCTTAAGAGAAGGATGTAGGAGAAGGGATTGTGTCATGGCTATTCCCCCTGGGGTGTGATTCTCACTTTCTCCCCTCTCTATCTCTGGCTCTCTCTGGCTAGCACACATACCCTTTAGCAAAACAAACAGAAAGAAAAGAAAGAAAAAGAAGAAAGAAAGAAAGTGTATACCTATGTGTGTTGAGATTGACTAGAAACAGATTTGAGGAATCTTTCTGGAGTAATGGAAATGTTCTATATCTTAATTAGGATAATATTTACATGATGTATACATTTTTTAAAATGTACTAACTCTTACCCTTAAAATGTATACAGTTCATTGTGTTTCAATTTTACCTCAGAGGGAAAAAAATGATAATCAGGTATTAAAAACATATTTAATCTCTACCTCAATAATTTCTTTACTTCTTGTCTTAAATTTACTCTTGTACCTCTTATTTTACAAAATTTTTCCATGACTCTATACAATAAGCTTTGAATTGGTATCAGAGAATGTGTTTTTGTCTTACTATTTTGATGATCTTGGGAAAAATTTCAGTCTCAGATCTATAAACTATTAAAGCTGAAGAAAAGTGTAAAGTGAAAAAGAAGAGTTAGACTGAATTAGAAGATTTCTATTGAATGCTTTAGAGGCCTCATGTGTATAGGGGCTGATTTTGATGTACAACTGGAATCTTAAAAGATCCTTTAATGAAGCAAATTAAAATGTTTAACTTACTTTGTCACTTGGACTTGAGCACATTGCCCAGAGTTTTAAGAGTGTTTCTTTCTCTTGGATCATGCCCAAAGCTAATTGACTGGGATAATCAGATTGAGACAATCCTTTATAGATCCAATCTAACTTAACTATGACTTTATATGTACACCTTTTCCTCTTGATAACAATAATCTATAAGAAAAGATTGGAGAATGATATTAGAGGAAAAAAAATCACTGACATTTTGAGATTTTATTCTTTCATGAGGTAAAATGATATTGCTCTATTGAAACTGTGCTTTCCTTAAAGTGTTATAGTTTGCAATAGCCCTGAATAGGTACTGACAGTAGACAAAATCTTCTTAGGAAATTGCAGTCAGGTAACAAACAAGTTCATTGTGGCTATAGTCATTCATTTTTGAAGAAGAAGGAAACATTTTCCCTTTCAGTATTCCTTTCATATATTCTTTGGAGAATCTACTTTTTTTTCAATCATATTGAAGAAAACCTCTGGCTGTTGATAAATTTTTGAGCATCTCCTGGCTATAAGAAGGCCCTTGTGACCTGATGCAGTATAATAGTCAGACAGACTAGTAGTTTTTCCACATGGAAAGAAATGTCTTTCTTTCTTGTCAGTTCCCTTGTTAAATCAAAAACAATAGTTATATTAGAGCCATTCCACTCCCTTGTAACTAGACCCATCTATTCAGTACTTACATAATCAGTAGAAATCTTAACACTGACTATAGATCGTTATGATTACTCCTCCTATTTTTGTTGGGTTTATGAAAGAATGTTTTAAAGAACTCAAAGACCCTCATAATGGAAAACAACATATAACATAAAATTCATAGAAACACTTTTATGTCAAGATACTCAGATAGGGACCAGCAGTTAGCGTAATGGCTATGTTGCTGGACTCCCACGTAGTCGACCGTGGTTCGAGTCCTGGACCCAGTGGCTTAAAACTCACACCGGGCACGTGTGCATGCGTGCCCAAGATCCCGAGAAGAGAATGGAGAAGAAGGGATTGTGGCGTGGCCATCCCCCCTGGGGGGTGATTTCTCGCTTTCTATCTCTCTGTCTCTCTCTGTCTGTCTGGCAGGCACATGCGCCCTTTAGCAAAAACCTCTCCAAAAAAAAAAAAAAAAAAAAAAAAAGATACTCAGATATAAAGTTCCAAACAGAATGAGAAACACACATTAAATCAATCTCTGGGTTAGACTACTTCCTGTTTGAAATACTCTAAATAGCTTCAAATCACTTTCTTTAAGACATATTAAAACCTTTTTTTTTGTTCCGGAAATTTAACAAATTATAAGATCACCATTTTTTATTTACATTCCCATCTCTTTTTACCTCATCTCTAATTTCCCATCACTATCATTTAAAGTGTCACCTGGGTCTCAAATGGAACCTCGTTCAGTCATCAGAAGTTCTTTGATTTTCAAGCCTAATAGTCTCATGAATACTCCCAAAGCCATTGCCAAAAAAACATATTTAGGAGAGCTTGCAATTAAAGTGGCATTGAAATCTCAACTTCACTTTAATATGAAAGAAAGGACACAATATACTGTATAAAAATCTTTTTAGGCACTTTTTTTTTGTAATTTTGCTTTTGTCAGCTTTCAGTTTTGTCACTCTTTTTTTCTGAGAATCTTTTAAAACCAAAATATAACCTATAAGTGAGAAATGTGCCCACCTTCTGGTTAAGTAGTTTTCCTCTCACTTTTCCTTAGTGCTAAGATGTGTAAATTATTTCCATTTATTTACTTATACTTAACACATAAATATGCACTCAAATATACATAACACACACACACACACACACATATATATATATATATATATATATATAATTACAGTGATTGTAACTAATATTTATTGAGAACTCACTGTGTGTCTGGAGCTTCATGTAGGTAAAAATTAAGAGATAGATGCCATTATTGTCCCTTAACATCACAAAGGTAGTTGGAGAGAGGTTCAAAATCATAAGTGTGACTCCATCACATGTGTTCTTAGGTACATATGAGAGATAGTGCCCGTTTTATTCATTATTATATCTGCCAGTGTCCAGTGAACAAATGGTAAATATTCCATAAATACTTGAATGAATGAATGATAACTGCTCTCAGAAAGCTTAGTCTATTTGAGAAATGGCATACACAATATTCATCATACAAAGTTGTATAAGGAATCACAAGTCATACATATCATACTTTATTTGAAAACTATATTTTCAGATATTCTTAAAATTTGAGTTTTTGTGAAAAGTTATGCTGGTATTTTTTGGTAAGAAGAAGAAGTCATTAGGAAATAAAATTTTCCTTGGGTTAGAAAGACAACAGTCTCAGGAGTTTATTAGCCAATAAGAAAGAAAGGAATGTGGAGTGAATAAACAAAACAAAAACCAAGTACAAATAGCTATAAATAAAATATTCCTCTATTAAATAAGATAATTAGTCTCCATTATAAAACGCTTCCAATGATCTAATTAATAAATGGAATTATACTTGGGCATTGTATTGACAATATTTTTATATTTTCTTTAAGTGGAATTATGTATGTAATTTACTTTTTCCAAATAGTTAGATGTCTGTCTTTTATTATTATTATTATTACTATTATTTAGAGAGGTTTTTGCTATAGGGCGTGTGCACTCACCAGAAAGACAGAGAGAGACAGAGAGACAGAAAGTGAGAAATAACCCCCCAAGGGGGATGGCCACACCACAACCCCTTCTTCTCTAGTCTCCTCTCAGCATCTTGGGCACACAGGCACACGTGCCTGGTGTGAGTTTAAGCCACCTGGTTCGGAAATCGAACCATGGTCGACTACATGGGAGTCCAGTGACAGAGCCATTACGCCAACTGCTGGTTTCCTGTCTTTTTTTTTTCTTTGACAGAGATTTTTGCTATAGGGCACGTGCACTTTTCGGGGACACAGAGAGATGTTAGAAATATTTAGCAACCAATATTGCAAGGCTCTGATGAATGAGAATGAATTTTCAACCAGTGAAAAGGGAGGTTGGTTTCTCTGATGGACATGTGTGTACCAGCTAAATGTCAGTCCTGGGCTTAGGAATCATTGTATCATCTTCAAAAGAGTGTAATAATTAGTTCCAGGGTAGCAGCACTATGACAAGCTTTCAGAGCAATCTGTCCAAATTACAGTAGAATGATGGAGGGCTCCAGGAAGAAGATGTCCTAGAAAATTTAACTCAGTAAAGCAACTACTATGGTAAATAATAATATGGTGCTTATGGAAAGAATTCAGGATATCTGGAAAATTATGCTAGAAAGTAAACAGCAAAAAATAACTTGAAGTAATGAAAACTGGAAGTAAATATATCTAATGGTAAAGTATATGTTATACCTTGTAAAGAAATTGTGAGTAAATGAAAATTTAAAATATATACTTAAAAATATAAAAACAAGGAATATCCAGTCAATAATATTTACATAGTAATAATTACATACATGCTGATTAATAATTTAAGTAATACAGGGATATATATGTTTTACATGCATACACATATACATGAGAGTATGTCAAAAGGTTTGTTGAAAAATGGAATTAAATTACAAGCTGACTTTGGCACAAAATATTTTTAAACCCATACATAGTTTTTTTCATACTATACATTTTCCAGGAACTTCTCAGAGACCCCCCCCCACATACACACAAGAGAAACAGTTGGAAAGTGAAAAGAGGTATAAGAAAACTAAATCTTCTTCTATTATAATAGGAAGTCAATAAAGAGTACCCAAAAATGTTTAAAGTTAATGAACCAAGAAATGCTTTTCTAAGTTTGTGCTTTTTAGAAATACAGACATTATTATCAGATGAAGCAACTGGAAAAATTACAAGTATTTGCCCCTGGAGAGCAGAAATAAGAATGATTGGAGCAAGTAGCTGTTATGTTTCATTAAAAATTATGTTCAATGGGACCAGCAGATGGCGTAATGGTTACGTCGCTGGACTTCCACCATGGTTCAAGTCCTAGACCTAGAGGGTTAAACTCATGTACAGCACATGTATCTGTGTGCCCAAGATCCTATGAGGGAATGGAAGAGAACGAAATGCATCATGGTCATTCCCCCTGTGGGGGAGGAGGGTGGGTGATTTCTTGCTTTCTGTCTGTCTGTCTCTCTCTATCTCTCTCTCTCTGAGCGCACACACCCTATAACAAAGATATCCCTTAAAAAATTATGTTTGGGATCAGCAGATGGCATAATGGTTATGTCGCTGGACTTCCTTGTAGTAGACCACGGTTCGAATCCCGGACCCGGCAGCTTAAACTCATGCTGGGTGTGTGTGCATGTGTGCCCAAGATCCTGAGAGGAGAGTAGAGGAGAAGGGATTGTGACCATCCTCCCTGGGGGATGATTTCTCACTTTCTGTCTTTCTGGCGAGCGCACGCACCCTATAGCAAAAAAAAACACTCAAAAAAAAAATTATGTTCAGGGGGGCCAGTACGTGGCATGGTGGTTAAAGTGCTGGACTCCCACATGGCCAACCACAGTTTGAGTCCTTGATCTGGCAGCTTACTTTCTCACATTCCCTCTCACTCTCTGTTTCTCTCTGGTGAGCATACATGCCCTGTGGCAAATTAACAATAATAATAAAATAAATAAATAAAATTCAAAAAATAGTTCTTTAAAAAATTTACATTTCTATGTTCTTCAGTGTAAAAATATTTCATAACTTTTCTGATGACCCAATACTTTTTTACATTCAATGTTATATGAAAAATAAAAAATAGGGACTGCCCTTCCCCACTCACCTTTGGACTCTGTGTTGCTTGGGACATTGAGATGATCTTGTGCCCCTCCCTGCCCCTCCCAGACTCCATTTGCAGTGAAGGATCTTGCCGTACAGCAGGCTGCCTGTTTCTGGAAGGCATTAGGACTTGAAACCCTGATTCATCCCTTCCCCCATGCACCTTTGTACTCTCAGGACTTTAGTGTTTTCTGTTGCAGACCCCACACGCTCTTTTTTGTTCCATAATTGAAACTCAGTGGCTCAGGGTCAGGCGGAACTGTTCTTTATAAACAGAAAGGACTTTGAGTCACCCAGGGCCAGTGACAAAAGTGAAGGATCTAGTGAGCAGCTAGAAGTTAGAACAGAAGAGAGATTTCCAATTGCCTACTTCTGCATGCCTTCGGTTGCTTGGAGATACCTTAAAAAATTTAGGAAGAAATTTATAGATCACTAGATAACTAGAAATCATCACAGAGGCAAAAGAAATATGAGAAACCAACAAAATGTCTGTCCCCCAAGAGAAAATATCAATTCCTCATCATTCACAGACAACACAATGGAACTTGTGGAAATGTCAGATAAACAATTAAGAATATTTATAGTGACCAAACTAAATGAGATGCAAGAGAAAAGAGACAACAAGCTCCAGGAGATGAGGAAGTCCTTTCACAATTTGAAAGAAGAAATAGACACCATAAAAAAAGGATCAAAGGCAATTGTTAGAGATAAAGAATGTGATACAGGAAATTAAAACCTCCTTCAAAAATATTAAAAGTAAAGTAGATCACACAGAAGATCAAATCACGAATGTAGAAGACAAAACCTCTAATCTAGAAAAAATTGTCAAAAAGACTGAGAAAACAACCAAGAAAAATGAGGATAATATATGAGAAATACTAGATACCATCAAGCACCCAAATATCCAGGTAATTGATATCCCAGAAGAGGAAGAAAATAATAAGGGCATTGATAATTTATTTCATGAAATCCTGGAAGAAGCATTCAGATACCCAGACCCAAGAAATACACAGGACCCCAAATAGAATCAACCCAACAAGATCCTTTCCAAGGTACATCATAGCCAGATTGGCCAAAACCACAGTCAAAGACAAGATACTAAAGATGGAAAAAGGAGAAATTTACAAAGGATATCCCATCAGGCTAACATCGGACTTCTCATCAGAAACAATGCAGGCAAAGAAAGAATGAGGGAAATATAGTCAAAGTGTTAAATGAAAAACAATTTCAACCAAGAAATCTATACCTGGCAAAATTATCCTTCACATGGAAAAAACAATAATAAAAACATTCTCAGATAAACAAAACCTTGAAGAATTTACCAACTCCAGATCAGATCAGAAGGACATTATATAGTAGTAAATGGGCTAATTCATCAAGAAGACCTAACGCTTATAAATATCTATGCACCCAACTCAGGAGCACCTAAATACGTGAAGGAAAGAGTGCTAGATCTAAAAGGAGAGACAGGTTGCAACACTATAATTGTTGGGAATCTCAACACCCCATTATCTCCTTTAGACAGATCTTCTAGACAAAAACATAAGCAGAGAGAAATAAGACCTAAATGATACTATAAATCAATGGACTCAACAGACATCTATAGAACTTTCCACCCTTAAGACCACAAAATATACATATTTCTCACCCCAGCATGGAACTTTTTCAAAGATTGACCATATAACAGGGCACAAATCAAGCCTTTACAGAATCAAAGACATAGAAAATATATCCAGCATCTTTTCTGACCATAGTGGAATGAAACAATATTAATTTTAAGAAGAATACTTGAAAATACACAAACATAGGAAAACTAAACATCCTACTTCTGAATGACTTCTTAACTACCAAAAAAATTAAGTCTGAAATTAAAAAATTTATGGAAACAAACGATGAGTACATGAGTTTTCATAATCTATTGGACAGTACAAAAGCAGTCATAAGAGAAAAATTTATGGCAACTAGTGCACAAAAGAAGACATGGAAAATGGCAAATTGAAAACCTATCATGTCTCAGGGAATTGGAAAAACAACAATGGAAAAAAAAAACTAAAAAATTCCAGGTGAACAGAAATAATAAAGATTTGAGAAGAAACAAATGAAATAAGAAATAAATGAATTATACAGAAAATAAATGAAAGCAAAAGCTGGTTCTTTGAAAAGATTAACAAGATCGACATACCATTAACTAGACTGATTAAGAAGAGGAAAGAAAGAAACCAGATAAATCAAATATGTAATGAAGCAGACAACATTACAACAGACACAGTAGAAATATAAAACATCATTACAGAATATTATGAGTGACTATATGCCAACAAACAAGAGAACATGGAGGAGATGGACAAAGTCCTGGATGCATATAATCTACCCAGATTGAATCAAGAGGTCATAGAAAATCTGAATGAACCCATAACAAGCCATAAGATTGAATCAGTAATGAATAACTTCTTGACAAAGAAAGCCCAGGTCCTGATGGCTTCACTTCTGAATTCTACAAAACTTTTAAGGAAGAGTTAATCCCCATTCTACTCAAATTATTTCTAAAGATCCAAAAGGAAGAAAACCTCCTAAATTCATTTTATGAAGCCTCCCCTATCCTCATTCCTAAAACAGATAAAGACATGACAAAAAAAAAAAGAAAACTACAGACCAATATCTCTGATATATTTAGATGCAAAAATTCTTAACAAAATACTTGCAAATCATATTAAACAATATATAAAAAAGATTATTCATCATGATCAGGTAGGCCTTATTCCAGGAATGCAACATAATGCACCATATTAACAGAAAGAAAGATAAAAACCATATGATCATTTTAATTGGTGCAGAGAAAGCATTTGATAAAACACAACATCTTTCCCTGATTAAGACCCCCAGCAAGATTGATACGGAAGAGTCATTTCTCAACACAATAAAAGCCATATATGAAAACCTATAGATAACTTTATATTGAATGGGAAAAGCTAAAATCTTTTGCACTAAAGACTGGTAATAAACAAGGCTGCCCACCCTCTCCACTCCTTTTCAATATAGTACTGGAAGTCTTAGCCAATGCTATCAGAAAAGAGAATAATATAAAAAGCATTCAAATAGGCAAAGAAGAGATTAAAATATCTTTATTTGCAGATGACATTATGGTATACTAAGAAAATCCAAAGGTTTCCATGAAAAAACTTCTCAAAATAAATGAATAAAGTGGCAGAATATAAAAATCAACATCCAAGAATCTGTATTATTTCTATATACAAACAAGTTGAATGAGGTAGCTCTGAAGAAAGAACTCCCTTTTACCATAGCCACAAAATGTATAAGATACCTAGGGATAAACCTAACTAAGGATGTCAAAGACCTTTACAAAAAAATATGAAAATCTTTTAAAAAGTTATTAACAATGACACAAAAATGTGGAAGGACATCCCGCGTTCCTGGATTGGAAGAATTAATATAATCACATGGCAATTCTACCCAAAGTAATCTACATATTTAATGCAATTCCAATCAAAATACTAGAGACATTCTTCACAGATCTAAAAAAGACAACCTTAGAATTTGATGCAATCTTGGGCGAGAAGATTAAAGTGGGTGGCATCTCACTCCCCCACCCTAAAATGTATTACAAAGCTGTGATCATCAAACAGCATAGTATTAGAACAGAAACACACAGGTGGACCAATGGAACAGAGTAGAGACTCCAGAAATAAACTCCAATATATACAGCCAACTGGTCTTTTTTTTTTTTTGGAGAGGTTTTTTTCACTATAGGGCGCGTGCGCTCGCCAGACAGACAGAGAGAGACAGAGAGACAGAAAGCGAGAAATCACCCCCCAGGGGGGATGGTCACGCCGCAATCCCTTCTCCTCCATTCTCCTCTCGGGATCTTGGGCATGCACGCACACTCACCCGGCGTGAGTTGTAAGCCACCGGGTCCGAGACGCGAACCGCGGTCGACTACGTGGGAGTCCAGCGACATAGCCATTACGCTAACTGCCGGTTCCCCAGCCAACTGGTCTTTGACAAAGGGTACCAGTCAATCTAGTGGGAAAAGGAAAACCTCTTTAGCAAATGGTGCTAGACAAACTGGGAATCCACCTGCAGAAAGATTATTGTGAACCCCTATCTCTCACCATTAACAAAAATCATCTCAAAATGAATAAAAAATCTAAACCTAAGACCTCAAACTATAAAATTACTTGTAGAAAACACTGAGAGAACACTAGGAGACATTGGCGTATGCAAAAACTTCTTAAATAAGACCCCCAAAAGCACAGTCAATAATCCCCAAAATAGACAAGTGGTATTACATCAGAGTAAGAAGTTTCTGCACAACAAAGGACACAGTAATTAGTGTGAATAGACAACTGTTGGAATCAGAGAATATTTTTGTAAACTATGCCCCAGATAAGCCCAGATAACCACAATACACACGGAACACAAGCAGCTTATCCCAAAAAAAAAAAAAAAAAAAAAGAATTATTAATCCAATAAAAAAAGATGAGAAAATGAGGTGAATAAACATATCTCTAAGGAAGACATACGAAGAACCAAAAGCATATGAAAAAACACTCCACATACCTCATCATAAAGGAGATTCAGGTCAAAACCACAATGACATACAACCTAACCTTTGTCAGAATGGTGAAGATTAAGAATCTTAAACAAAAATTGGTAAGTGCTTGTGGGGATGTGGTGAAAGGGAAACTCTCCTACACCATTGGTGGGAATGGAAATTGGTCCAACCACTGTGGAGAACAATATGGAGGTTCATCAAAAGTCTGCAAATAGAACTAATATATGATCCATCAGTTCCAATCCTGGGTATTTATCAAAGGACAGGAAAATGCTCAGTTGGAAAAGTACTTGCACACCTATGTTTGTTGCGGCAATATTCATGGTTACTACAGCTGGAACCAATCCAAATGTCCACAAATAGATGAATGAATTGAAAAAGTGTGGTACATATACTCCATGGAATTCTATTCAACAATAAAGAACAGCAAGACCCTGGCATTTGCTAGAAACTGGATGCATATGGAAGATGTATTTCTGGGTGAATTGAGTCAGGTTATGAAAGAGAGATATTGGATGTCTCCACCTAATATATACCAACTGTCTCCACTCTAGGGTAGAGACTGAGAGATTAGAGGACACAAAATCATTAAAAATAGTTGTGGACACTGGACATATGGTGAAAGAAGGGTAGGAGAATGAAGATTGTAGGGAACGTTATTAGGGAAGAAAAAAATAGAGAGATAAGACACTTATGGTACACAGAAACATTTTATTGCCTGTTGATGATGAGGTGTGTGGTGTTTTGAATGGGACTCGTCTGAGGTTTATTTCATGTTGGTTAAATTCTACAAGCTAAATGACATGCAGCAATTGAATGTATATAAATAATAATAGTTTTTAAATTATATAATAATAAAATTATTGTAAAAAGAAATACAAACTGAATTGATGTACAAGTAATAAAGAGATTAAATCAATAATCAAAACGTTTGCAACCAATAAAAATTTAGAACCAGATGTTTACACTGGTGAATACTATCAAATATTTAACCAAAATTAAAACTAATTTTTTAAGATCCTTCAAGAAACTGAAAGGGGAAGAAATTTTAAAAAATGTTTTCTAAACAACTGAGTTTTATTTGTTGCATAATAAGCCACCTAAGGGCGGACTGGCAGGTGGCATGATGGTTAAACTACTAGATTCCCACATGGTCGACTATGGTTTGAGTCCTAGATCTGGCAGCTTGCTTTCTCATTTTCTCTCTCTCTGTCTCTCTGGTCAAACTAACAGGTAATAATAAATAAATAAAATAATACAAAAACTAAAAAAAAAAGCCACCTAAGGGGCCAGCAAGAGGTGTAGTGGTTAAGGCACTGAATCAGGGGGAGGTAATACAATTCTACTCAATTAAGAAAAACATTTTTTTAGGCCATAGTTTAGTTCTTGGTTTGTTTGTTTGTTTTGAGAGAGATTTTTGCTATAGGGTGTGTGTTTTCACCCGAGAGACAGAAAGAGACAGAAAAACAGAAAGCAAGAAATCACTCCCCAGGGAGGATGGCCATGCCACACTTTCTTCGCCTCCAGTTTCCTCTTGGGATTTTGGGCACTCATGCACATGCACCTGGTGTGAGTTTTAAGCCCTCAGGTCCTGGACTTGAACCGCAATCAACTATGTGGGAGTCCAGTGATGTAACCACTACTACACCATATGCTGGTCCCAAGTTTAGTTTATTTTTTATACCCATTATGCCATAAATTCATAGGGAATAGGTTCCAGAAGCTTAGGCACTTTTCCACTGGTTCTCCCAAAGTCTGTTTCTCTGGGTGGAGCAGGCTTGCTCTTCAGTTGAACCCAGGTACCTTCTTCTTTGGGTTCCTTCTTTTTCTGGTCATTTTCCTTCACACATTTTAGGAAGCTATCTCTGTTCTTAGAATGCTTACTATGCTCAATACACACATTAATTCTCTTGGCAAGAATCTTGCTCTTAACTTGTTTGTTTAGGACAATACCAATAACATGCTAGGTAGCATTGAAGACTGTTCATTTTGCCATGGTAACATTTGTGGGACATTGCTTTTTGACCAGTACCCATTGGCTTAATGTCTACAATATACAATATCACCTTTCTTGTAGATTCACATGTATGTTGCCAGAAGACCCACTCCATGTTTTCTTTTTCTTTTTTTTTCTTTTTTTTTTTTTTTTGAGAGGTTTTTGGGGTTTTTTTTTGGAGAGGTATTAGGTTTTTTTTTTTTTTTTTTTTTTTTTTTTTTTTTTTTTTTGCTATAGGATGCGTGCGCTCGCCAGACAGACAGAGATAGAGAGACAGAAAGTGAGAAATCACCCCCCAGGACGGATGGCCATGCCGCAATCCCTTCTCCTCCATACTCCTCTCAGGATCTTGGGCACACATGCACACGTGTCCAGCGTGAGTTTTAAGCCACCGTGTCCGGGATGCGAACCGCGGTCAACTACATGGGAGTCCAGCGACATAACCATTATGCTAACTTCTGGTCCCCATGTTTTCTAAAAGTCCTAGGGAACATATATTGGGTGCCTCTCCTCTTTCCCTTTGTGTTCACCATTTTGGTGAATTACTGGAAGATGTCAGTTCAGGTCAAAAGATGGGAACTTTTATACTCATTCTATGAGGCCAGCCTTACTTTGCTATTGAAACTGTACAAACATGCTACATAAAAGGAAACTACAGACCAATATTTTTTATGAATAGTAATGCAAAAATTCTCAACAAAAAAACAGCAAAATAAGTTTTAATAGTAGATTAAAATGCCTTTACACTTAACCAAATGGGATTTATTCTTGCAATGCAAAGTTAGTTCAAACATGAAAGCTAAAGTAATATACCACATTAACAGAATAAAGGAGAAAATACATGATGCAATCCAATATGTTCTCATGATCGAAACATTCAGTAAAAAGGCATAAAAAAGACTACATTAACATAATAAAAGTCATATAGGAAAACCCCACAGTTAATACCACATTCAAGGGTGAAAGTCTTTCCTTTAAGATCAGGAACAAGACAAAGATATTTTCTCTTGTTACTTCAATTCAGCATGGTGCTGAAAGTCTTACCTAGAACAATTACACTAGAAAAAGAAATGAAAACCGTCTAAATTGGAAAAAAGCAAAATTATCTCTGTTCACGGATGACATAATGTTACATCTAGAAATCACTGATGATTATATACACATAAAATACTGTTAGAACTAGTAAATTAATTTGCAAAGTTTAAATACACAAAATAAGTTTTGTTTCTATACATTAACAATAAATAATAGAAAAAAATTAAGAAAAAATGTCATTTATAATAGTGTTGAAAAGAATAAAATACTTAGGAATAGACTTAACCAAAGAGACAAAAGACATCGAAAACTGCAAAATCTTGTTGAAAAAAATTAAGGAAGGCACATACATATGGAAAAACATGCCATTTTCTCAGATTTGATGACTTACTATTGTTAAAATGTCAATACTACCCAAAGTGATCTACAGATTCGATGCAATTCTAGTGATTTTTGTTGCATAAAGAGAAAAGCTCATCCTAAATTGATATGAAATCTCAAGAACCTGAAAAGCCAAACAATCTGAAAATGAGGAACAAAGTTGGAGATCTCAGACTTTCTGAATTCAAAATTTGCCATGAATCTATTGTAATTGAAACATGGTACTGGCATAGTAATAGGTATATAGACCAATGAAATAGAACAAAAAGTCCAGGAATAAATCCTTGCAAGTGATTCTTGGCAAGGGTGCCAAGACCATTTGATAGAGAAAGGAACTTTTTTTAGTGACTGGTCCTGGGGAAACTGGATAACTATAAGCAAATGAATGAATTGGGTCCTTACCTTACACCATGTAAACAAAAACAAAAACAAAGTGAATCAAAGATCTAACTACAAAAACTAAAAGTATAAAACATTTAAAAGAAGAGGGAAAAAACTCTTTGAAATAGACTAGAAAAGAGAGTTTGTTGTGTTTTTTTTCCTCTCTCTCTCTTTTTTCTTTTCTTGTTTTGTTTTGTTTTTGTTTTTGTTTTTGTTTTTGTTTTTTTCTTTTTGCTAGAGAGTATGTTTGCCAGAGAGAGAGAGGCAAAAGAGAAAGCACCTCCCTCTCCCACCCTCCATAGAGAATGGTCATACTTTAATCCCTTCTCGTCTTTTTCTCCCTCTTTTTGGGATTTGAAGCATGCATACATATGTGTCTGGCATGTTTTTCAAGCCACTGGGTCTGGGAGTCAAACTGCAGGTTCCGCCATGTGAGATCCAGTTGCCTTAACCAGCAGACCATGGAGTGGGCTAAGATGGAAAGCTTCTTGATATTGGATTTGGCAATGATTTCATGGATATGATATTAAAAACATAAGCAACAACAAAAATATAGATCATTTGACTTTATCAAAATTGGAAGTATCTGTGCATCTAAGGATACACCAACAGAGCAAAACCTGATTTAAAAACTGTGCAGATTACTTGAGCAGATATTTCCACAAAGAAGATACACAAATGGCCAAGAAACACATGAGAGGATGATAAACATTAATAATCATTAGGGAAGGGCAAATCAGAAGTACAGTGAGGTACCACTTCACACTTACTATCATGGCCATTTAAAAATATAGGTATAGAGAAAGCAAGTATGGATGAGAATGTGGATAAATTGGAATCCTTGAGCAGTGCTGATAAGAAAGTAAAATGGCATAGTCCTTGTGGAAATATGTTTTTTCCTCAAAAATTTAACACAGAATTATCATATGATTTTGCAACTCTACTCCTGGCAATATATCCAAAAGAAGTGATAACAGGGATTTGAATAAATATTTGTATACCCTTGTTTGCAGCAACATTATTCAAAAATACCCAAAAGGTAGAAACATCCAAGTGTCTATCAATGGACAAACTGATAATAAAAATGTGGCATATATAAACACATACCATGGAATATTACCGAGTCTTAAAAAATGTAAACTATGACTCATGCTACAACATGAATGAAACTTATGCTAGATGAAATATGACAGCCAGAGAAAGCAAATATTTATAGGTAACACATGAAGTATGTTGATAAGTCAACTTCATAGAGACAGAAAATTGACTGGTGGTTGCTAGGGGCTTGTCACAGAAGGAAGTGGAGAGTTATTGTATAATCAGTACAGAGTTTCACTTCGGAAAAAAGAAAAAGGTTTTGAGATGAATGGTGGTGATAGTTACACAACAATATAAATGTACTTCATGTATTGAACTGTACACTTAAAAAAGTGAAAATGGTAAATTACCTGTTATGTATATATTACCATAATAAAAATAATAAAACTATAAAAAAATCTCTTTTCCCAAAGCCTTCCCTAATGAAGTCCACAAATTCTGCTTGTTCTGTTACTCTTCACTGTCAGAATTGTATACTTTACATTAAATTGCAATAATGGAATGACATTTTATAATGCTCTTTATCATCAAAATGTGTTTCACTATATGTGTGTGTGATTCATTATAGGTACTTTGAAAGTATTATGGCTCTTACGGTCAATCATACAAGGCAGGCACTTCTATTTATTGCTTTAACACATGAAGTTGATATTTTGCAAATATTGAAAGTATTTAAAACTTCAAACATTACAAAGCATCAAGCAGGAATTATAGATTGTGGCTATTTTGAGCATTCAGGGCAATAAATATGTATAGAAGCATTTACAGTCTTATATATCTCTTTAAGTATTTTGTTAGTCAAGAGTAAAAGCCTACCTATTGAAAACTGCAAACCTAATCTTTGGGTGACAATAAATAACAGGGTACTGTTTATTCCGATCTTATTTACCTCACAGTGTCTCTCTTGCTAAATTTAAAATATATCTAGTGATATCTTCAAACTATTTATTTGCCAAAATAAATAACTAATTTTTGGAAGTATTTATTCAGATAATAAACACAACCAAGATGTGGATATTTAAAGAATAATAACTGGATGGGACCAACAGGTGGCATGGTGGTTAAAGCACTAGACTCCCACATGGCTGACTACAGTTGAGTCTCAGATCTGAAGGCTTGAGAGTCATACCAGGTACATGTATGTGCATGCCCAGAATCTCAGGAGAATGGAGAAGGGATTGCAGTGTGCCTATTCTCCCTGGGAGGGTTGATTTCTCACTTTCCATCTCTGTCTCTCTTCAGCGTGCACACCTGCCCTATGCCAAAAACCTTAATGAAAAGAAAATAATGATGAAGCACACTCAATACATCTCAGCATTAAAAAAAAAAAGAGCTTTTGACAAAAAAAAAAAAAATGAGCTTTTGACAAAATAAATTGTTCAATTATTTATTTTATTAATTATTTTTACTATTGTTTAAATTTGCTATAGGGCACATGTGCTCTGCAGAGAGAGACAGAGATAAAGAGAGAGGGAAAATGAGAAAACAAGCCATCAGGTCTGGGCTGCAAACTGCAGTCAGACATGTGGGAATCCATGCCTTAAACACCATGCCACCTGCTGGTCACTACAGAAAAATTTTTAGACAGAAATGTATATCTATGGTTGGTTTTAAAGCACATATATCTGTGCTTTGGTTTTAATGCTTTTCTAACATGTAAGTAAAAATAAGATACATCATTAGAAGGGTTAAATAAAAAGATATACATATGTGATGACTTTTCAAAGACAAATATTTTGCTTTCTTTTCAGTACTTTCTGATGAATTGTGAAATCTCATAATAAAGAAGGGTCTTGTTTTGGTATTTAATTCCATAGAGGGAGACACAAAATGCAAAATGGATTCCCTATATTAGAAGGGGAACTTGCATAAAGTAATGGCTCATGTATACAGAATATTTCTGCAGAAAATTAATAAAATAATAGCTAATTTTACCTCATTAGGCTTGTATTTTTGCAGTTTCTCCAAAACTTTTTAGGGTTTACAAAGGTACAATGAATTTAATTTCCTCCTCGCATTCTGTAGAATGATGGAAGGAAGCCCTCTTCACCTAACTTACAGTAAAAAAAGGAACGGGGTGTGGAAAAAGCCAGTTAGTTACTGATATTAATACCAGATGGTATGCAGTCTGTTACCATATCTTATTCCTATTCTCACAGTTAGAATTAGGGCTGCCCCTTATTATTTATAGTATGCATTTAACTCTTTTTAACCAACTTCCTTCTTTCTATAATTTCACTTTTGATGTTGTTAATATGGCCACTAAGCAGATATTTATTAAGTATCTATTAAGCACTGGATACTGTTTTAGGCATTGAGAATATAGCAAGTAAAAGAGAGATATGGTCCCTGCCAGTCTAGAGTTGATAATCTAGTGGGAAAGAACACAATGATGTAATCTATCAGAGCCATCATTCTGGATATCCAAGGACTTCCTCAGAATAGTTCAGGCTATTTCTTACCTTTGTAGAGCCATTCATAATATCCCTGGGACACACCTGAATTATTAAAAACCAACAATTGCTTTCAAATGTTGATAATTGCCTCTAAAGCCTAGGTTGGCTTCTTCCCATACTTTTTTTTTAAAGGGAAACAATAGATTTTGCAACTAATGTCATAATAGAACTATAATTCTTAGCTAGTTAACTAGAAGATATTAGCTAGTCTATAGGGAGATTTTATTGTGGATTATCATATAAATCATTTGATAGTTCTATCAAAGTTGAGCACAGTACAACTTTATTTCAAAAGAAAAACCCTTGGATAAGCAAGTAATTCACAATGAAGAAATGTATTTTATTTTAACATTAAGCACAATTTAGGACAACAAACTGTATTTTAAATAAATTGGTATTTTTCTATTTGGAAGTAAATGCTTTAGAAGACTACACAGTATCTTGCTTTTATGAAATAGGGATTATTCTGTCAGGCTCCTCATTTACATCTGGAAAGTAGTACAGACCACGTAAAAATCATTTTATGTGGCAAATCACCAAATTCTTTGGAGAAAAATACTATATACCCAAGGTAGTCTCAGCAACTACATACCTAAAGTATTCTTAGGAACTTCCTCTTACTTATTCTATAGAGATATCTATCTAACTACCTATCTTTGATCTATCAGACCATATCCTACTGCTTCTGTTTCAGTTAATGACACTGACTAATACAACAAACAAAACCCATTTTTGATACGTTAGTTCTAGGTATTTAGCTTATTAACGATAATGAAAACAAAACAAAATAGTATAACTTATTAATGACTGACACAATCTTTCATGTCACAAGATCTGACTCTCACCACTGGAATATTTTATCCATAATAGTCTCTTCTGCAAGTTTAGGTGCAAGGAAGACCACAATGAGGGACTGAACATTAAAAGTACTTATTTTTATTATTCCAAAAGGGTCTACTCTTTGGTCAAGTCAAAAATGCCCAAGTCATCACTAATTAAAGATAGCTTGAAATCAGGAGACATGCTTAAATGTCTGCCAATCAGTGACAGTCTCACTCCAGTGACCTTACAGCTGAAAACGAGTGATTCAACAACTGCTTCACCCCACTAACTATGCCTTTCAAAATTAGCAAATCAATGATGGTTCCTAAGATCAACCAGTGACAATCTCATTCTTCTAGACACTGGTCAATTAGCAAATGTCTCATTTCAGTGAACATGTTTCTGGGAGTTAGCCAATCCACAACAGCCTCACTCCAGTGACCAAAGAAAAAAGCTGCCAGTACAAGAAATAAAACACTCCTGCTTCTCAAATTCCATTAATACCTGAACTCCAAAACTAAACAAAACTTTACATAAGGTCCACTCTGGCTTTGTTTGAAAAGACTCTGTTTTGTATGTATAGCTTTCCCTACAAGCAAACAGAAAGTTCACCATTTTTATATCAGATGTCTAGTTCAATTTATTGTTAGTTCTTTCGTTCATGAGCATGTCAATGTTCAACACTAATTTATGATTAATTGTGAATTTAGACATGTGAGTGATTCACACACTGATGTAGATATGAGAGTATCAAAATCAATTGTTCAATTCTTGAGTGATTGCTATCATCTACACTTTATTTGTACATATTTGACCACAAAATGGCAAACCACAAGTGTAAATTCTGTGATGAGTCTTCAAAACATAGAAAATTTATAAAATAAGAAAAAGTACTTATAAAGGCTTTTGTGTGGTATGAAAATGTACATTCAAATATCAAAAGTGATGGAAACTCAGATTTAAAAAAAAAAAAAGCATATAGTAGTAGCTAAGCATAAGAGATGCATGACTTTCTCAGTACCAAATAAAGTGATAAAGTATCAGGCTTTGACTTGCTTTTCTGTGGTGATTACTGAGGTTGTGCATTTTTTCATAGGCCATTAGCTGTTTGTATGTCTTCTTTTGAGAAATGTCTATTCAAATATTCTGCTCATTTTAAGATCTGGGTAAGATCTCTAAAGCTGAGGTAACAAAAGGAAAACATATGGGATTTCATAAAACTAAAAAAGTGAGTTCCATCTGCAGTCCCATGGCCAGTCAGGGAAATTGGCCAGTCAGTGCCTTTCACTGGCCCTGGCCCAAGTTCTAGCTACTCTGGCCTTAGCCCAGCTCTCCCGACTTCAGATCCGCCCCCATCAGAAAGGAAGGTAGGCTGCTTTTTCTTTCCTTCTTTCTTTTGTTAATTTTCTACTTTTCCTCGCCTCTTAGGGCAGCCCCCAGCTCTCCAGCAGAGCCCAGTTCCATCTGCAGCCCCCTGACCAAATCTCACACTGTGCTGGCACACGGCGTATGACTTTTTCTTTATTTCTTTCGTATTCATTTTTCTTCCCTGTTGTACTGTCATCTTCTAATCTCTGACCCACCAAGAGGGACTAGACAGGTCTAGAATCATAGTTGTTTTTTTGTTTTGTTTTGTTTTGTTTTTGAGAGATTTTTGCTATAGGGTGCATGCGCTCGCCAGACAGACACAGACAGAGAGACAGAGAGACAGAAAGCGAGAAATCACCCCCAGGGGGAATGGCCATACCGCAATCCCTTCTCCTCCATTCTCCTCTCGGGATCTTGGGCACGCACACACATATGCCCGGGGTGAGTTTTACGCCACCGGGTCCGGGACTTGAACTGTGAACAACTACATGGGAGTCCAGTGACATAGCCATTACGCTAACTGCTGGTCCCAGGTCTAGAATCATAGTTTTAAAATACCCTTGTATTGTGAACTCCCCTGGGATTTTCCCTTTTACTGATCCACCTGTGAAAAAGGAGAAACTGCTCTTCAGACACCTAAATAGAAGACTCCCCCTGTGTGGACCACATTGTTAAACACAGCAGAAGAGAGAGTTCGGCAAACATAAATTCACAACAAAAGGGAAGAAAAATTGTTCCAAGTGCCAGAAACATTCTCCAAAAAGTAAACACATAACCCAATGGCTAGAAGTAGAAGAACCTCAGGTTTGAAGAAAACGGGAAATATGTCTCCATTGAAAGAAAATAATAACCCTTATCCATTTCTTGTAAAAACAGAAGTTACCAAAATATCAGACAAAGAATTCAGAACATTCATAGTGACAAAACTCTATGGGTTGGAACAGAAAAGAGACAATGAACTCCAGGAGATGAGGACATCCTTCCATGATTTGAAAGAAGAAATGGACACCATAGGGAAGAATCAGATGGAACTAATAGAGATGAAGTCTGTAATACAGGAAATCAAAAACTCTCTCAAAAGTATTAAAAGTTGATTAGACCATGCTGAAGATTGAATCTCTGATGTAGAAGATAAATTTTCTGACCTGGAAAAAATGACCAGAAAAATAGAGAAAATAACAACAAAAAAATGAGGATAATATATGAGAAATACTAGATTCCATTAAATGGCCAAACATCCAAATAATTGGTATCCCGGAAGGTGAAGAAACTAATAAGGGCATGGAAAATCTATTCCATGAAATCTTGGAAGAAAATTTTCCAAATCTAGAGAAGCACTCACACATCTAGATCTAAAAATACAAAGGAACCCAAGTAGAATCAACCCAAGAAGATCCTCCCTAAGGCACATCTTAGCCAGACTTGCCAAAACCACAGATAAAGACAAGATACTAAACTGGGCAAGAGAGAAACGACAAATGACTTACAAAGGTCACACCATCAGTCTAACACTGGACCTTTCAATGGAAACGATGCAAGCAAAGAAAGAATGGGAAGACATATTGAAAATGTTAACAGAGAAACAATTTCAACTAAGATTATTATATCCAACAAAATCATCCTTCATACAAGAAAAAAAGATTAAAAGCTTCTCAGGCAAACAAAACCTAAAAGAATTTGCCAACACCAGATCACCTCTTTAAGAAACCCTGAAGAGAGTACTGTTCCAGAAAAACTAAAGAATGAACAGCCAGAAATAAGGGAATAAGAGAAAACCAAGATAATGGTCAACTTAAACGTCAGGACAAGTACAGAAATATTGATAATAACATTGACTGTGAATAGATTAAATTCTCCAATAAAGAGACACACTGGCTGAATGCATAAAAACCAGAAACCCTCTATCTGTTGCCTACAAGAAACACATCTAATGGATAAAGACATGCATAAACAAAAAGTGAAGGGCTGGAAAAAGGTACTCCATGCAAATGGGAACCAAAAAGGAGCTAGAGTTCTGATACTAATTTCTGACAAAATAGGCTTTTAAACAAAAACTGTTCAAAGAGACAAATAAAAGCACTATATTGTAGTAAAAGGGTCAATCAGTCAAGAAGATTAAACGCTTATAAATATCAATGCACTGAACTCAAGAGTACCCAAATACATGCAGGAAAGACTGTTAGATTTAAAAGGAGAGATAGGCTGCAACACACTAATTGTTGGAGACCTCAACACCCCATTATCACCATGGACAGATCATCTGGACAAAAAATAAGTAAAGAGATAAAGGACCTAAATGATGCCATAAATGAAATGGACTTAAGAGATATCTATAGAACCTTTCACCCCAAAACTACAAGATATACTTTTTTCTCACCCCCACATGGAACCTTTCTGAAGACTGACCACATGAAAGGACACAAAGCAAACTTTTACAGATTCAAAAGCATAGAAAGTATATCCAGCATCTTCTCTGACCATGATGGAATTAAACTTCATATTAATTTCAAGAAAAATCCTCAAAAATACACAAATACATGGAAATTAAATAACTTACTCCTGAATGACTTCACAACTACTGAAGAAATTAAGAGAAAAATCAAAAGATTCGTGGAAGCCAATGACAATGAGGACGTGAGTTTCCATAATCTTTGGGAAACTGCAAAAGAAGTCATGAGAGGAAAGTTTATAGCAATGAGCACTCATAAAAAAAAAGATAGAAAGAAGGCAAATCGACCACCTAACATCATGCTTCAAAGAATTGGAAAAGCAACAGCAAATACATCCAAAAATGCACAGGAGAAAAGAAATAATAAAATCTGAGTAGAGATGAAATAGAAAATGAATCAATTATACAGAAAATAAATGAAAGCAAAAGCTGGTTCTTTGAAAAGATAAACAAATCAATACACCACTAGCTGGACTGATTAATAAGAAGAGTGAAAGGAAGCAGGTAAATCAAATTTGCAATGAAGCAGGCAATATAACAACAGACATAATAGAAATACAAATATCATTATAGGATACTATGAACAACTATATGCTAACAAACAAGAAAATCTGAATGAGATGGACAAGTTCCTGGCCACATATAGTCTACCAAGATTGAGTCAGGAGGATGTAGAGAGTCTGAAAGGCCCATAACAAGCCAGGAGATTGAATCAATAATAAATAACTTCCCAAGAAAAAAAGTCCTGGCCCTAATGGCTTCACCTCTGAATTCTACAAAACTTTTAAAGAAGAGTTAAACTCCATTCTGCTCAAGTTATTTTTCAAGATCCAAAAGGGTGGAACTCTCCCAAATTCTTTCTATGAAGCCTTCATAACCCTTAACCTTAAAACAGACAAGGACAGGACAAGGAAGGAAAACTATAGACCAGTATCTCTGATGAATATAAACACAAAGATTCTCAATAAGATACTAGCAAATCGGATCCACTAACATATAAAAAAGATTATACATCATGACCAGGGATACAAGGTTGGTTCAACATATGTAAAACCATAAATATAATAAACCATATTAACAAAAAGAAAGATAAAACCATATGATCATATGAATTGATGCAGAAAAAGCATTTAAGATTCAACATCCATTCATGATGAAGACTCTCAGCAAAAATGGCATAGAAGGGTCATTTCTCAACACAGTAAAAGCTATCTATGAAAAACCCATAGGTAACATCATCATGAATGGGGAAAACCTGAAAACCTTTCCACTAAAAACTGGTACAAGAAAAGCATGCCCACTTTCTCCATTAATCTTCAGTATAGTACTGGAAGTCCTTGCCAACACAATCAGAAAACAGAATAAAATAAAAAAACATTCAAATAGAAAAAGAAGAGGTGAAACTATCTCTCTTTGCAGATGACATGATTGTATATATGAATGACCCAATGGTATCCATGAAAAAATTCCTGGAAGTAGTACATGAATAGAGTAAAGGAGCAGGATACAAAATCAACATATAGAAATCTATAGCATTTCTGTATATGAATAGCAGGCAGAATGAGAACTAAAAAAGTAATTCCATAAGGACAAGCAGTTGGCATGATGACTATGTCACTGGACTCTCAAGTATTTGACCACAGTTCGGGTCTTGGACCCAGTGCCTTAAACTCACGCTGGGTGCATATGCATGTGTGCCCGGGATCCAGAGTGGAGAATGGAGGAGAAGGGACTGCGATGTGGCCATTCCCTGTGGGGGGTGATTTCTTCCTTTCTGTCTCTCTGTCTTTCTGGCAAGCACATGTATCCTATAGCAAAAGAAACCTCTCCAAAAAAGAAAAAGTAATTCCATTTACCATAGCAGCAAAAAGTATAAGATACCAAGAATAAATCTAACCAAAAAAAGTAAATACCTCTACAAGGAAAACTATGAGAAGCTAAAAATAGAAATTGAAAATGACACAAAATAGTGGAAGGACATCCTATGTTCCTGGATTGGAAAAATTAATATAAACAAAATGGAATTCTACCCAAATTAATCTATATATTTAATGTAATCCCCATTAAAGTGCCAGAGACATTCTTCCCAGATCTAGAAAAGAGAATCAAACAATTTGTCTGGAATTATAAAAAACCTCGTATTGCCAAAGCAATCCTGCACAAGAAAAATGGAGAGAGTGGCATCTCACTCCCTGACTGGAAAATATACTACAAAGCTATGATAATGAAAACAGCATGATATTGGCACAGAAACAGACAGGTGAACCAATGAAACAGAATAGATATTCCAAAAATAAACTCCCAAACATACAGTCAACTGATTTTTTTTTTCTTTTGAGAGGTTTTTGCTATAGGGCGTGTGCGCTCGCCAGAAAGACAGAGAGAGACATAAAGACAGGAAGCGATAAATCACCCCTCAGGGGGGATGGCCACACCGCAATCCCTTCTCCTCCTTTCTCCTCTCAGGATCCTGGGCATGCACACACACGTGCCCGGTGTGAGTTTAAGCCACCAGGTCCAGCACTCGAACAGCAGTCGACTACGTGGGAGTCCAGTGACATAGCCATTACGTTAACTGCTGGTCCCAAGCCAACTGATTTTTGACAAAGAGTACCAGTCAATCCAGTGGGAAAAGGAAAATTTCCTTAGCAAATGGTGCTGGAAAAACTGAGTATCCATCTGCAGAAAGATGAATCTAAACCTCCGCCTCTCACCATTAGCAAAAATCAACTCAAAGTTGATCAAAGATCTAAACCTAAGACCTCAAACTATAAAATCACTGCTGGAAAACACTGGGGACATTCTGAGAGACATTGGGGTAGGCAAAGACTTCTTAAATAAGACCCCCAAAGCACAGTCAATAATCCCAAAAATGACAAGTAGGATTACAACAGATTAAGAAGTTTCTGCACTACAAAGGACAAAATAATCAATGTGAATTGACAGCCCTCAGAAAGGAAAAACATTTTTATAAACTATGCATCAGATAAGGGGTAACCAGAATACACAGGGAACTCAAGCAACTGTCCCCCAAAAAGATGATCAACCCTATTAAAAGATAGGAGAAAAAGTTGGGAAAAAAAAAAAAAAAACACTTTCTAAGGGAAATATACCAATAGCCCAAAGGCATATGAAAAAATGTTTAACATCCCTAATTATAAGGGAGATGCAGATCAAAACCATAATGAAATACTACCTAATCTGAGTCAGAATGACTAAGATTAAAACAACAAAAAATGATAAGTGCTGGTGGTGGTATGGTGAAAGGAAAACTCTCCTACACTGCTGGTGGAAATGTAAATTTGTCCAGCCACTATGGAGAATGATATGGATATTCCTCAGAGATCTACAGCAATCCCCTTCCTTGGTATCTACCCAAAGGACAGAAGAATTCTTAATCAGAAAAGTGCTTGCCCATCGATGTTTATTGAGGCATTATTCACAATTGCTAAGACATGTAACCAACCCAAATGTCCATGAACAGATGAATGAATTGAAAAACTGTGGCGCATATACTCTATGGAATACTACTCATCCATAAAAATTAGCAAAAACCTGACTTTTGACAGAAAGTTAATGAATTTGGAAGATTTACTGCTGAGTGAAGCAAGTCAGGCTATGAAGTCAAAACACTGTATGTCTCCACTTAATATATACTGATTATCTGCTCTCTATGGCCAAAACTGAATGAATAGAGGGTATGGAAACATAGAAAATGGTTATAACTACAGTGTAGGAAAAGGTTGGGTGAAGGAAGAGAGACTGTGCAGGGACATTGGGGAGAGAAATGGATGGGGCAGGACATTTGTGGGGCAAAGAGATGGGTTATTGTCTGTTCAGGATGATGTGTATAGTATTAACAACTGGATTGGTGAGAAATGTAAAGATGTTGGAATATTCACTTTGCAAGCTAAGTGACATATGTAATTGAATGTATAAAAGAAATTGACATGAAAAACATCTAAAGGGACTAGCAGTTAACATAATGGCTATGTCGCTGGACTCCCACATAGTCGACCGCGGTTCGCATCCCAGACCCAGTGGCTTAAAACTCACGCCAGGTGCATATGCGTGCGTGCCCAAGATCCTGAGAGGAGAATGGAGGAGAAGGGATTGTGGTGTGGCCATCCCCCCTGGGGGGTGATTTCTTGCTTTCTGTCTCTCTGTCTCTCTCTGTTTGGCGAGCGCACGCGCCCTGTAGCAAAAAAAAAAAAAAAAATCTAAAAAGTTTCTGCATAGCAAGGGAAATAGTTGACAGAACGGAGAAACAACCTACAAAATGGGGGAAAATATTTGCCAACTATCAATCTGACAAGGGGTTAAAATTCAGAATATACAAAAAATTGAAACAACTCAATAGAAAAAATAATCCAATAATCCAATTGAATAATGGAAAAACAATTTGAACAGACATTTCTCAAAAGAAATATTTATGTTTTTAATATTACAAGCAAACATTCAAGTCCCAAGAGAAAATCTGCATTAATTTGGCTGATATTTCTGCTACTGAATCTAGAATAATTTACTTTAATTAAGAAATTGGTACTAGAATTGGGATGATCTTATAATTTATATTTGCTTAGCAGTCAAACAGTAGGTATTAAGGAATTTAATATCATTCTCTATGATGAGGTGACATTTGAAAAGAGACCTAATGACATGAGGACATGGCCCAAGAATGTATTAGAGAGAAGAGTGTTCATGAAGAGGGAACCTGAAGTGAAAGTGCTCCAAGTAACAAAGAAATACTAAAAAAGGTAAATACTAAATACGTTATTAAATATGTAAATGTAAATACTTCATCTTTTTAAAATAGTGTAACCATTAATGCAAGTAATCATAAAGCAGAAAAAGTTTTATTAGTGTAGTATTTTCTTAAGTAAAAAAGGCTTGATTGTGAGGGGACCACAGTTAGTGTAATGGCTATGTCACTGGACTCCCACGTAGTCGACCGCGGTTTGCATCCCGGACCCGGTGGCTTTAACTCACACTGGGCACGTGTGCGTGCATGCCCAAGATCCCGAGAGGAGAATGGAGGAGAAGGGATTGTGGTGTGGCCATCCCCCCTGGGGGGTGATTTCTCGCTTTCTTTCTCTCTGTCTCTCTCTCTCTCTGTCTGGTGAACACATGCACTATATAGCAAAACCCTCTAAAAAAAAAAAAAGAAAAAAAAGGCTTGATTATAAGGTTATTGCAAGTAAAACTTTAGAAATAATAGCACAATTTTGTATAAACTCTCTTATTCTGTTAGAAGTCAAGGAATAAAATTGTACTTTCTTTTAGTGAAGATGATACAAATATAGATTTAGGTGGATGTTTGTGTCAAGGTGCAAACAATATGTATTTGAAGTTGAAGAAAAGCATGTATGATTCTGTGAAAGGTGTTGGCTGTCCTGCTTATATTCTATTACATTATAATACTGTTTAAATTTTATGTCATGTCCTTTCTACTGTCATTAAAGAAATTGTCATGAAATCGTTCTTTAAGAAGTGCAATTTGGAGAACCCTTAGTTTTTCTCGAGCCCTGAAATCACATTTCAATTATAAAGAAAAGGCCTTAGAAAATCTTAACTTTTTCAATATTCCATCAAGTAAAGCCTGTTTAACTCACTTGTTCATAGTGTCAATATTAATTTTTTCTTTTTCTTTTTTGAGAGGCTTTTTTGCTATAGGGCGCATGTGCTCGCCAGACAGACAGAGAGAGACAGAGAGACAGAAAGCGAGAAATCACTCCCCAGGCAGAATGGCCACGCCACAATCTCTTCTCCTCCATTCTCTTCTCAGGATCTTGGTCACGCATGCACATGCGTCCAGTGTGTGTTTAAGCCACCGGGTTCAGGACTCGAACCATGGTCAACTACATGGGAGTTCAGCAACATAGCCATTATGCTAACTGCTGGTCCCTAATTTTTTCTTTTTTAAAAATTTATGATTATTATTATTTTACATTTAATCACTGTATACCATGGCATCATACAATATAAGTTTTCCCAGTATGAATACACAAAGTTATTACCATACATATTATCAACAGATAATTTTCATTTTTGTGTCCTTTAAATGTTTTTCTTCATTCCTTTTCCTCTTGATTACCTCCCTCTCAATCCTATTTCCCACTCTCCTGCCACACTGCCCCTAGTATTCACAGCTCCTCTCCATGTTTATATACCTTCCAGTCTTTAAGTTTCTGCCATAGAGTGCAGACATTCAGTGTATAATAAGTGTGACATACAATACCTCTCCTTTGTATTTTGGCTTGCTTTGCTTAGCATTATATCTTCCATATTCATCTATTTTTTAATCAAATGCCAGTGTCTCATTGCTTTTCACGGCTGAGTAGTATTCCATAGTGTGTATGTACCACACTTTTCAATTCATTCATCTGATTGTGGACATTTGGGTTGGCTCCGTGTTTTAGCAATTGTGAGTAGTGCTGCTATAAACATTATGAGCAAGTGTTTTTCCAACTGTGTATTTCTTTTTCTTTATCTGTTTTTTTTGGAGAGGTTTTTGTTGGGGGGGGGTGGTGGCCATGCTGCAATCCCTTCTCCTCCATTCTCTTCTCAGGATCTTGGGCACGCACGCACATGTGCCCGACGTGAGTTTAAGCTGCCGGGTCCAGGATTCGAACCGCAGACAACTATGTGGGAGTCCAGTGACATAGCCATTACGCTAACTGCTGGTCCCCCAACTGTGTATTTCTATCCTTCAGGTAGATACCCAGAAGTAGAATTGCTGTACCACATGGTATTTCTATTTGTAGGTCTTTGAGGAACCTTCATATCGTTCTCCACAGTGGCTGTAATAATTTAAATTCCCACCAACAACATAGGAGAGTTTCCTTTTCACCATAGCCTCATCAGCATTTATCATTTTTTTTTATTTTAGCCATTGTGACTAGAATTAAGTGATATTTCATTTTGGTTTTGACTTGCATCTCCCTTATGATAAGGGATGCTGAGCATTTTTTCATGTGCATTTTGGCTATTCCTGTCTTTTTTTTTTTTTTTTTTTTTTTTTTTTTTTGGAGAGGTTTTTCCTATAGGGCACGTGCACTCACCAGAAAGACAGAGAGAGACATAGAGATAGAAAGCGAGAAATCACCCCCTCCAGGGGCAATGGTCACGCCACAATCCCTTCTCCTCCGTTCTCCTCTCAGGATCTTGGGCATGCATGCACATGAGCCTGGTGTGAGTTTAAGCCACTGGGTCCGGGACTTGAACCACAGTCAACTACACGGGAGTTCAGCAACATAGCCATTATGCGAACTGCTGGTCCCCATATGTCTACTTTAGAGAGTTATGTGTTCAGCTAATTTGTCCATCTTTTAATTGAATTGTTTATTTATTTATTTATTTATTTATTTATTTATTTATTTATTTTTTGTGGGTAAGCTGCTTGAATCCCTGTATATTTTGGTTTCAGTCCCTTATCAGAAGGAGAGTTTGCAAATATATTCTCCCATTATGATGGTTGTTTCTTTCACTGTGTAGATGCTTTTTAACTTGATATAATCCCACTTGTCTACTTTTGGGATTATTGCTGTGCTTTGGAGGTCTTTGCCAACTTCAGTGTTGCCGAGAATTGTCCCTGTATTATCCACCAGTAGTTTTTTTTGTTGTTGTTTTTCATTTTTCATTCTTTTTTTTTCATTTTCTTACTAACTCTTTTTTTAAAATTTTTGTCTTTTATTTTTCTTTCTCAGATCAATTAAATTCACATTTTACATAAAGTCCCCATTATGATGTATACAATATACATATATATATAGTTTTCAACAGAGAACTCTACCCTTTTTTTGGTGTTAAATGTTTCTTCCCTTTGCCCCTCATGCCCACTCTCTACCACCCACTCCCCTCCCTTGCAGCCTCTGGTATCTACATTTATCCTTTCCACTATCATATCTTCAGATCTTTCTCCTTTTGCCAGAGTGCTGATATTTTTTTTTTTTATCATTGCACATCTTTACAGTGTACAATATGGTTTTTCCCAGCATGAGTACAGTGTACATTAGTCAAGACAATATTACCATATACATTATCAACAGACAACTTTTCATTTTTGTGTCTATTAAGTGTGTTGTTTGTTCCCTGAATCCCTCCCTTCCGCCCTCTATTACTCATTCCCATTACCTCTCCCATACTGTCTCTAGCATCTGCAGTTGCCATCCCTGCTATTATACCCTCCAGTTCTTTCAGTTTTTTTTTTTTTTTTCAATTATCAGCTCATACAGTTTTCAACAATAGGGAACACAGATTCTATTCAGGGTTGGATTAAGGGTGGGTCTCGTGCAGTTCCGCAATTGTAGGTGAGTCTCCATGGAATACAGTTTCAGGAAAGCGGTTCTGTTAAGCAGTTTTATAGTTTGAGGTTTTAGGTTTAGAAAGTTAATCCATTTTGAGTTGGTTTTTATTTAACAGTGAGAAATAAGGGTCCAATAACTACCTTCTATAGGCAGATACCCAGTTTTTTCAGCACCGTTTGCTAAAGACATTTTCTTTTCCCCATTGGATTGTCTGGCGTTCTTTGCCAAAAATCAGTTCACTATGTTTTAGGGTTATTTCTGGGCTTTCTATTCTATTCTGTTCCATGGGTCTACATGCCTGTTTTTGCACCCATACCATGCTGTTTAGATTATCATAGATTTGTAATATAATATTTTGGGATCAGGTAATGAGATGCCTCCACCACACTCTTATTGTGGATTATTGCTTTGGGAATACATTTTTTTTTTATGATTCCAGACAAATTCTATAATAGTTTTTTTCTAAATCTGTGAAGAATATCTCTGGTATTTTGATTAGGATTACATTAAACATGTAGATTAAGTTGGGTAGAATTGCCATTTTGATTACATTAATTCTTCCAATCCAGAAACACCGGATGCCTTTCCACATTTTTGTGTCATTTTCGATTTCTTTTTTTTATTTTTTCATGGTTTTCCTTGTAGAGTTCTTCAAATTCTTTGATTATGCTAAGTTTTAATATCTCTTAAGCAACAGAATTATGCAAATTGAAAAAAGAGCAAGTAGTTTTTTTTGAAGTACTTTACTGTTTAAAGAAATTATTGAATGTGTCTAAAACTTAGTAAAAAATTTTGCTCTAGGCATTAAAGCTATTGTTTTCTTCATTCTTTCTTTTGCTTTCTTTCTTTTGTCATAGGGCACATGTGCTTACCAGATAGGAGAGAGACAGAGAGAAGGAAAGTAAGAAATCACCTCACAGGGGAAAGGGCCATGCCACAATCTCTTCGTCGTCATTCTCCTTTTGGGATTTTGGACATGCACATTCATGTTCCAAGTGTGATTTTCAAACTCAAATCACTGTCAACTGTGTGGGAGTTCAGTGCCTTAACTACCACACCATCTTCTGACCTAACATGTCAATTTCATATCATTACGTATTCAATATACTGGATTATAATTCTCATAATACTATATTTTCTCCGTAAAGAATGTTCAATGGGCAAAAGAAAATAAATAAGTTATATGTACCACTATAGAAACTTTGTTACAATGTAAATGGCTGATAGGCTGTAACTACAAAGAATTTATTATATAAATTTTGAAAAACATAGAAGCTTCAAAGAGAGTCAAATTGAGAGGAAAATATGAGTAAAGAAATTAACTAGATACTTATAATTAATTTCAGGTAAAGTTAAATAATTTTTAGTGTAAGTAGGTACTGTTCAATATCTTTCTGCTATCTCAATGTTCATGTGTCTACCAAAATAAAAATGATTAAATTTTATCTGAACATTCTTTCTTTTATTTATTACATACGGCAAATCTAAAAGTATTTATCTTCTTCAACCTTCACCAGAACTTAACTGAATAACACTTAATTTTTCCAATCCAGAGGTAAAAGATGATCTCTCATGATTATTTTAATTTGATGGCATTAATAAATTTAAGTATATTTTCATATGTTTTTTCTTTTCATTATTTTAATTTATTTTATACAATCACTGTATATTACTACAACTTGTAAAATGAATTACCCAACATGAATACACTTCACACCAGTCCAGTTGAAGATATCATATGCGTTATTACCAATAGACAATCCTCCATTTCTATGTCCCTAAAATGTCTTGTTTATTTTTTCATGATTCTTTTCTTCATAACTCTTTTCTTTTCTTTTTCTTTTTATTTCTTTTATACATTCAATCATGTTACTTATAGTTTATAAAGTGAATATTCCAACATGTTTACATTTCTCACCAGTCCAGTTCACCATACTAGAAAGTTATCTTCAATAGATAATAATTCATTTCTTTGTCCCATAAATGCCTTGCCTCTCTATTTTTCTCCTTAATGTGCTTTCTCAGAGTCTACTCCTTTGTCTTTTGACAATTTATATTTCATCTTCTGTAAATTGACTGTATCTATACTTACCTCATATTTTTTATTTTGTTGCCTTTTTAAAACTTGTAGGTGTTCTTTGTTTATTGTGCATATTTGTCTTTTTTTATACATATTTTAAACTACTTGAAAATAAATTAGATAATTCATATCAATGTCTAAGAGATAAATGTAGAAAAATAAAAGTATAAATAACTAAGAGGTGAACATTTATCTGACCTAAAGTAAGGCAGACATTTTAAGCATATATGTACAAAAGTAGAAATGGTAAAGGAGAACAGTTGATTAGATTACAGTAAAATTTTAAAAACTTCTCATTTTAAAAAATAAATTTAATTTAATTTAATTTAATTTTTTTTGCAGGATAAATGCATAATTAGGACTATGCATGAATGCCAAAAATGGGAGAAAATTTTCTTTGTCTAGGAGAAAGATGCATAGTACTGGCTTCACAGCATCAAACTGGCAGTGATTTTGGGGATATAGAGTCAGATTCAGTACCTTGCACATAGTAGATATTTAATAAAGATCTGTTAAACAAATGAATGAATTAATTACTGAGAACAAGTAAATGAAATAAATTAAGGAATGAATGAATGATAACCTGAAAAATTAATATTTCATTTCTCAAGGAAAAGAATGAGTTTTTAAATATAGCATAATAACTAAGAGTAATATATAGTCATACTTGAATTCAAATCCTGGCTTTGTCACTAAATACATTAGTAGACTTGTCATGTGACAATCTTATTAAGGGTTTCTTTATCTATAACATATAATAACACCTTCCTCATACTATTGTTGTGTATTTGATTAAAGATATTTTTTTTCATATAGACCAAGGGACATAGCAGAATGCCTGAGTCATAGCAAGAGTTCAAAAATAGTGATTATTGGGACCAGCAGATGGCCTAATTGCTACATCACTGGATTCCCATGTAGTCGACTGTGGTTCAAGTCCCAGACCCAGTGGCTTAAACTCAAGTCGGGCACACGTGTGTGCGTGTCCAAGATCCTGAGAGGAGAATGGAGGAGAAAGGATTGGGCGTGGCCATCCCCCTAGGAGGTGATTTCTAACTTTCTATCTCTCTCTGTTTTTCTGGCGAGTGTACACGCCCTATAGCAAAACCTCTCAAAACAAAAACAAAAACAAAAACAAAACAAAAAAATAGTGATTATTACTACCACTTCCATTACTACAGATTGTCAAATGGAAGATTGAGTGCAGAATCAATTTTTAACTAGGAAATTAATTCTAACAGTGAATGCTTTTTAACTGAAACAATTCCATATCCAATTTAGTTTTAAAAATAGTCTCATTCCAACTTTAAAATTCCATGACAAATTAATTTTTCTCTATCTGGTGTACAAGTATGTCATAACTTCTTTTATATAATCTTTGAAATGTCTAAAATGAAATCATTTGATTCGTAAACAAAGGAAAGTCCTGTCGCACAGCAAAGGGCTTATCATTTGTAGAAAAATTATGTTAATAAGAACAAACGTACATATTGTTGATGAAAATAAATCATCTTATGTCTATATTATTAGTAGTAATGACAACAAAGGGTTATTTTTGGTTAAAAAGAAGTATAAACAATGGTGAGGGCAAGACGGTGCCAAAGGCTACACTTTGTGAGGCAATCTCACATGAGAAGATTCCTGGCTCAAGTCCAGAGACCTCTCTATGGACATCAGCCACATGGTTGTCCATGCTGTAGGGCTAGTGAAGGCTAGGCATGAGTCTTAGCATACAGACTCTGTTGAGAATACTCTCTCTCTCTTTCATACTTGTAAAAGAAATAAATAAACTATAAAAATATATAAAAATAACTTCATTAATTATTTGTGTCTGTTTCTGATTATTTTTCAAAAAATGTAACATGAAGTCTATGCATTGTTTTTCCAAAGATATCTGACAGCATAGCAATGCACTACATGTTTTACTAGTCAAAAGGCTCTAAAATGTCTGTAATGTTTTCTGCAAGTTAAACCAAATATCAAACTTCATTTTAATTTTGCCTCAAATCCAGCATCTAAGTAGTAGGAAAAAAAAAGAGAGTATTAGCTGTCCTCTGACTACTAGACCTCATTTCCAGTCAATTCGTTGTGTGTATGTGTGTGTTTTTCAAATAGCTTGTCATACTAAATGTTTAAAATTTTCTAAAACTTGTCAGGCTGTTCATCTCTCTGGAAGTCAGTATAATAGTACTTATGCTTCTCTTGACAACCTGTCACAAATTCACAGTGTCTGGGGATGCTAGATATATTTCTTAAAGCCATTAGGATTAGGAACTTACTCAATAACTGCAACTGCCTTAAAAGTTTTTAAATCTCAAGACTAACACAGAAAACTTAATAACTTTCTAGTACACAAACCTCAAAATATATAATTCCTCAGTAATATAACATTTGATATATCTAGTCAATCATAATGAGGGACTTGTGGATTGCTACTTTTAATGGAAGATAGGTCACATTCTAAACACAGAAGTCCTATTGGATTTTCTGGCAAGTAATCAAGAATCAGGACCAGCTGATTCTGTAACGGCTATGTCACTGGACTCCCATGCAGTCGACTGCAGTTAGAGTCCCAGACCCAGTGCTTTAAACTCATGCTGGGCGAGTGTGCGTGTGTGCCCAAGATCCTGAGAGGAGAATGGAACAGAAGGGATTGGCTTGGCCATCCCCCCTGGGGGTGATTTCTCACTTTCTGTCTGTCTGTCTCTCTCTGTCTTTCTGGTGAGCTCATGCACCCTATAGCAAAAGCCTCTCAATAAATAAATAAATAAATAAATAAATAAATAAACAAACGAACGAACGAACGAACGAACAAATAAAACTACTCAAGAGTGCTAGCCTGGTGTTTTATCCAAAGGTGGAGTTCATAAGCAATATTTCTTTAGGGCCTTCAACATAATTTCAGAAAAATAAAATATTTCAGACTAGAACTCTGATGCTCTTTTAAATTCTAAACTTCTACAGGGACCATAAGATGGCATAATGGTTGTGTCACTGGACTCCGATGTAGTCGACTGCGGTTTGAGTCCCAGACCCAGAGGCTTAAACATCACCCTGGACGCGTGTGTGTGTGGCCAAGATCCCGAGAGGAGAAATGGAAGAGAAGGAATTGCAGCTTGGCCATCCCCTCTGGAGAGTGAATTTCACTTTTTGTCTGTTTCTCTCCATCTCTCTGGAGAGCACATGCAGCCTGAAGCAAAAATCTATATTTAAAAAAAAAAATTCTAAATTTCTTCCAAGTTATATATAAAACAGATGAATCATGTGACCTCTATCTACAAATGAGTTTAAATCATAATAATCATACACATTTATATAGCAATTTGCAATTTATAAAGTGATTTTTACTTATTATTTATAAAATATAGCTTATAAACCTTACATCTAGTTTTAATATTTTAAAAGTAAAAATTAATGGTAATGGTTCCATTTTTAGACAAGTGAACAAAGGCCTAGTAACCCAAGGTATTCTCCTGAAATTTCATAGCTAATGTCATTATATGGCACAAAGACCAGGTCTTCTGAAACTTCATTTCACTTGGCAATAAAAGCCATAAACACAAAAAAATGGAGAAAAATGAATATGATTTGTCAGCATAAATTTTGTTCATTTGACTCCATCCTAATGAGGTAAGATAGATGGGTTATAGAAACTAATAAGATATTTCAAAATATTAAACTATTCTAAACTTTTCAAATATTTTATTTATGCCACTCCTTAATGAATCATTTAATGGCAGTTATTTAAGCATTGAACATCTGTTCTGATTCATGTCACTGCAGTCTCTTTAGGTTTTCTATGAAAACACTGCTGTGGAAACCTTCAGGAAGTAAAGAACGAAATACGCTATGAACAAAAAGTGAAAATGAATCAACAATAACAAAAATACTCATAAATTTCCCAAATGGTAGACTTGGTGACAGTTTTAGTTGAATCAAGTGTTGCAATCAAATATGATTGATGAAATATAATGTGATGTATCTGGTGAAATGTGTCTGAAGGGAAATAATAATCATAAGAAAAATCAGCTTCCTACACAAAAACTTTTAAAAGCCTTTCTTTTGGATGTTTTTAGTATATTTTTCTGTGTATAAAAAATTCAAGTGTGAAGGCCCATTCATGATGCAAATTAGTCTTTGCATATATATCCAACTTTTTTATTATGTATCCTCACAGACTACTAATAAATAAGCAAATAATATTCTTGCAGAGGTGATGCAAATCAGTCAATTCCTGCTAAAACTCTCAATTAGACATTACATTTGGGCACAAATATAAATGTCTAACCAGAAAAATACTCTTAACAAAACAAAATGAAAATCCCTACACAAAGTAACATTAGGAATTTTCATTCATAAGGTGATAATTGTATTTATATCTACTCTTCATCCCCCCCCCCCTTTAAGACTATCACTTTTTTAGCCAAAAGACAACCTTTCATTTTGGGATAAAGTTTCTGCCATGGTTCACACTAAGACTCAGGAGGCATCATCTTAAGAGAAAAAAGAAAGTTTACTAACAAGAGTGTCCAGTGGTCTGAAGCCGGAGATGCTTCAGCCTGCCCATCAGAAAATAGGAAAGTCCTTTTATAGGGAGACCGTATGAGCGACTGATACGTAGACGAGTCAGGCCTGGTGGGATAAGCACATTCCAAACACATGAAACGTTTTTTGTTTTATCTTGGATTGTCAGACTTCTTGGCACTTGTTTTGTGTCATGGTATACTACTTCCTGGTTCAGTGTGACCTTGCAGTAGCAGTGCCTGGAATGTCGGCCTCTATCAAGGCCAAGTCTGCAGAGGTCTGGCCTTGGTTCCTTATCAGGCCTCAAGTGATGCCAGGTGGTGTCAGAAGAGCTTTCTTTCACTGAATGTGACTTTACAGTTTCCATACCTATGTTTTCATCATTTTTTTTAAAGGACTGTATTCATGTAGATAATACAAAAGAAATAGCTGGTTATCTTCATTATTACTGTAACATGTATATCTTTATGATCAAGTTGTGAGAAAATGCTAAGAACTTAGAAGACAGCCTCTGGAAAGAAACCTGAAAAAGATGAATAAATACATGACTTTCGTTTAGAGTCATTTAAGAAATATTCCTGGGACCAGCAGATGATGTAATGGTTACATTGCTGGACTCCCACATAGTTGACCAGGGTTCGAGTCCTAGTCCCAGTGGCTTAAAACTCACACTGGGTGTGTGTGGGTGCATACCCTGAGAGAAAGAGAAGAAATTGCAGACTGGCCATCTCCCCGGGGAGTGATTTCTCACTTTCTAACTCTCTCTCTCTCTCTCTCTCTCTCTCTCTCTTCGGCAAGCTCATTTACCCTATGGCAAAAACCTTTTCTAGTAAAAAAAAAGAAAGACAGAAAAGAAATATTTCCTAAACTGTCTATTTTTAACTATATGTATGTATCCAAAAGCTTTGAAAACTTTGTAAGAATAAAAAGGAGATATTAAATCAAGCAGATAAAACAATAACATGTTTGTTGATGTGCTGGATTGAGACAATATACAGTGTACTCTGGATGAAAAATCTCATTTTGTATGCTGTAATGATGTACAGTGAATGAATGCAAATAAATAAATTGAAATTAAAAATATATTCTGAAATAGATTGATTCATTATCACATGGTAGGTTTTCCTTTTCTACTGAAATATAAGATAAAAAAAAAACCAGTATGTGCGTGTCCACATTTTTTTTATACTTTGTGGCAGACCCTGTTGGTTCTCTGTCTAACAACCACTCTCTTATTGTTTTTCTCCTCAAAGGTATCAATCAGAAATCCCTTAATCTCAAGGAAAGTGTCTCCATGCCTGGATTAGAGATAGGCATGCCAGTGCTACCCAATAAAATATAAATTTGCTGGGTGAAGAACATTTTTGATTAGTCATTTATTTCTAGTTATAAGATGGAAGGAGAAATTCTGCCCTATGCCTCCCCTTTTTTTCCTGTATTTGAATTTAATTTTATAGACTGTAATAGACATAGCCATTGTAATCATATTAAGTTTATGAGAGAAAAGTCAAGAGAATTAGAGAGAACTGTCCAAATCCCTGATCTCCTAGAGATATTCAACCAGTATCTTATTCTCTGACAACTTATTATTTGGGAAAACTACATTTCTTATCTAAGCTTCAAAGTTGGATACTTGTCAACACATTTCTAAATTATGTTTTCTAGCCTTTCATCTTATTTCATATTCTATCTATATGTATACATACATATATTTATATATGTATACATAGGTAACCTCTCTATATATCTATCTACAGATACAGATATATGTTCATATATTTATATATGTATCTATAGGACTCTCTCTATATATCTATCTATATAGTATAGAATTTAAGGTTACCAAGATAAGGAGGCAAAAATACCCGAACATGGCCCTACTCTACTTGGTATGGGGCAAAACATTTGTAATAAGGGTAAGAAGAAGATCAGGAAAAGACTTGTAAGCAGTTCAAAATGGGAATAGACAGAGTGTGTCAAAGGTAGTTGGTAGAATGGGGAAGGTTTAATGTGCTGCTATTGAGCTGTATCCATAATATAATTTAGTAGAGTGTGGCAGGGATAACACTCTGTTACAATATCCTGGTACAGATTGTTCAAAGCTTCTATTCCAAGTAGTTGCTCCTTAGACTGTATTGATTAATTATTTTGAGTATAAACAATGAAATGTGGCAAACAATGACTAAATTCAATCAAGAAAAGTCCAAGTCAAAAATTTTAATACAGTTCAGACTTGGAAGAAAATCACAAATCAAAAGAGCCATGACCATACATTATTTGTTTTATTGACATCTCACAGTGACATGGGGTGAACAGCATTCTTGGTTTTATGAAGCAAAATTAATCTATGGTAAATTACTCTTAAAAATTAATGTATAGATGAACAAAGTGGGACATTCTCAAACCAAAATTATAGCATGCCATTACTTTTCCCATTTGTCAAGTTTGCATTAGCAAACAGCAACGACAATGTGACTTCACAATTGTTTCTACTCTATGTAAGAAACTGCTGCCTTCAACAAACCATTAAGAAAACGGTATTTTCTTCAGAACCAGATTGATGTGTATGCCTTTGGTTTATAGTCAATGAAAACCAACTGTACATATCTCTGCTCCAGTTCTTTCTGTTTTACCTTGACCTATATTACAACTTGCTAGCTTAAAAGTAGCATAAACAGAGTCAACTAAAACAGCAATTAAAACTGATATCACTAAATATAGAAGAGAGATAATGATCTCTATATCTTATTCTAATTACTCTGTGATATTTCTCATCCATTATACTGTTTAAAGCCATGACATTATGGAATTCTAAAATACTCAGTAGAATTTGCCATTTTAATGGAAAGTTATTATAAATACATAAGTTATATTAATTCTCAATGTAGCTATGATTTTTTCAGAAATTTCCTTCCAAATAACTTAATGTACTTTAGCATCTAGTACTATTCTATTGTGTCGAAAAATATCCCGAAGGAGAATAATCAGTATGTAGTAATATTAATGTTCAGATAGTTAATTCAATAATTTTCCTGGTACTATTTGAATATTCCTTTACTTTGTAGAATGTACACATGCATTCTGTTATTAACTGCCACATATATATTTTAAAAATGTGGAAACAATTGTTAGGTGAACTCACTTAAGTTATTTACTTGAAAATACTCTTAACTGATTTATGTAATAGAAAGTTAGAATATTTTTATTAACTTGATCAAAGCTGTTCAAACCCAGGGTACTTGTTAAGTATAAAATGAGTAATATCTCAAGCATAAAGAAAATTTAAAATGAGGGACCAGCAGTTAGTGTAATGGCTATGTTGCTGGACTCCCATGTAGTCGACCACGGTTCGTGTCTCGGACCCAGGTGGCTTAAAACTCATGCGGGACGCGTGTGCGTAGCGCCCAAGATCCCGAGAGGAGAAAGGAGGAGAAGGGATTGCTGCGTGGCCATCCCCCCTGGGAGGTGATTTCTCGCTTTCTGTCTCTCTGTCTCTCTCTGTCTATCTGGCAAGCCCACGTGCCCTATAGCAAAAACGTCTCCAAAGGAAAAAAAAAAAGAAAATTTAAAATGATCCCATAGTATACCAGAACGCATATTTAAATTACTTCATAAAGTAATTCAATCCCTAGCTAATGACTCCTATACCATACATATTTAAGTATGTCTTCAAGGTATTTTTTTTGTGACATTTCCCTGTGGGTGGCTAACATATGAATGGACTGGAAGTACTACATTCCATTTTTCCCTAAAAGAAAAGATATTGGCTTATAACTAATCTATTATTATTTCACTTTGTAAAGGAAAGATTAGTTCAAATAAAAGTGTATTCTGAGTCTCAGTGACAAATCAAACTGGTAGGAAGTTACTCAATCCACTCTATATCAGTGCCTCACACCAACCGAGCATATGCAAAACACTTAAATATTATCATCTTATCTTGAGTCCTTACAAACAGGCCTACCATGGGCTAAACTATTTTAGTCATAGATGGGACTTATTTCCTTGTGCTCTTTCAGGTGATCATGAATACTTTCCACTTAGTTCCCTACATCTAGCTTGCTTTGGAAGTTCCTGGAAATTAGTTGAATAATGCACATCTGTCTTTTTTTTCTACATCAGTCAATTAACTGCATTAATCCCCAAAGACCTTTGGGGCAGAAAGACTTGTTCAGTTTGTTTTGGAGTGTATTTTACTGCTCATTAAAGAGGACATTAAAATTTAGTAGTCTCATTACCAAGATATAATTGGATTTATTCAAATTAAATTCTGCAGAATGTAACACTAATGGACCCTTCTTGTCATTGAAATTCTTACATTCAGGGTTATACTGTCATAAGGGAGTGGTATATGCTAGTACTAGATAGATATGGGACAGTGCTGAGGGAGACACAGGCTGCTACTATAAATGGATGTAAGTAGACAATCATCAAAATTCATTTACCACTTGGTGAATACTAAAGTGTCCACTTCTCTGATGACAGAATGAGCATGTACTTATTATTCTCCCTCTGCTGGGGAATTGATAATGCTCTGCTGGTTACCACTTTCGCAGTCCCTGAAGCACATCTCAAAACTGAGTTGGAATGAAGCAAAATCCTTTCCAGACATAGTTTTGATAGCTGGTAATGCTTTGATGTACAAGATTTTTTTAATTAAAATAAGAGTAATATATTATGTAAAAATTTAGAACACCAAAATAATTACTTGGAGCTCAAGTAATTGAGATCTTTAATCATTCATATCATTTTCTCCCATGATCTATTTTGAGAAGAATGCAAAACTTTTTAAAAATGAATAAAATAAACATCTCACATTGGGTGTCTATTGACTATAGGTACAACAAGATGCTTTCTTTGAGAGGAGCAACTTAACAGGAAAGAGTATATGGTATATAGTGAATGACATGCATTAGGAAGACAATAATATTACAGAAAGGCAAGTATGAGTTTATAAAGGTCTGCACTAGGATGAATAGCAGAAAAATGGCAAAGAAGTGTGTCAGAATTACTAAAATAAAAAAAGATAGAGAACTCAATAAGGCATTGGACGCAGAAGAAAAGAAGAATGAGTTAAAATAGCTTCCAATTTTTAACCTAGAAAACTAAAAGAGTGATAGAAATAGTCTATATAAGAAGGGGAGCTACTTGGGCTGGCTCTTTGCCACATTGGAAATGCACTGCTCAAGAGTAGCTGGATCTTGCATGGCCACTGAAGCTCTAATCCTGGCCCAGTCAGCCTAGAACATTCTGGGCATGTATGTGAGTGCCTAGGATCAGATGGGCTGGAGGAAGGGCAAGGCTGTGTGACCAGACTTTGTAGAGGATACTCCTCTTTCTCTGTGTGTGTGTGTGTGTCTCTCTCTCTCTCTCTCTCTCTCATGTGTTCATGCATGTATCCTATCATCCTGAATAAAGAGAAAAGTTAAAAAAAAGAACTAGAGAGAAAGAAAGGGGAGCCAGTTTTTTGAGAAGTTTGATTTCAGTTTCAGATGCCTTGAATTTGAGATAGTAGTGTATTATTTAGTAGCATATGTTCTTAAATATTACAATGCATGTAAGTGCACATAAGTGTGTTGGTTTGGTTTGAGTCATTTACACAGAGCAGTAGTTGAATAAATAAGAAAGCAGAAATGATTGTGGAATAGATATGGAGTTTAGGGCATGCTCATGATTAGGTGGTATATGATAGAATGAAAAGAAGATGTAAGTAAAGAATATGATGATGTGGTCCAGTCACTTTAGTACAGGTGCTGGGATCCACATGCAACCACAGGTTTGGATCTCAAGTTGACCTGAAACATTCCAGGAGCTCATGCAAAAGAAATTGACTAGTTGGAGGACTGGAGAAAGAGGGTAGTGACACGAGGAGACCCTGTTGAGAGTCTTTGTCTTTCTCTCTCTCTTTCATGAAGAAATTCAAATCAATAAATTATAAAAATGATATAATATTATGGAGTAGCAAATGAAATAAGAGTCAAGATAGTAAAATATCTTAATACCCAAGAAATGTGAGAATGTCTAAGGAACATGAAAGTGATTAAAAGCATAGAGGACTACAGAGACATTCACTGGACTTAGCAAAACCGCTGGTAATTTTTTAACAAATTTATGGTAGAAGTCAGACAGCTGGAATTTAATAAGGAAAAAGTGTATTGGGAAAAGAATACTCAGGAAATATTTGGCAGCAAAATGAGTGAAACTTCAGATAAACAGTAGAAAAAGCAATAATTATTTAGGTCATTATGGCCATTACCAAGGAAAGTCCTTAGAAAAGTAAATTAGTGTATTTATTTGTTAGACTACCGCATGCCAGCTGAAGACAAAAAGGCAATGACTTGCTTTTTTTTGCATTTTGTTTGAAAGATGATTTCATATGTTAGAAAGAAATGATGATGCCAAGGGGAGAAAAGGGCACTGCATGGGAGAAATATACATATACAAATGTGAATGGGATGTTAACACACATGCATGTACACATACACATGTGAATGGACCAAATCTGTTAAGTTGATTCCTCATAGACCAATACTTTGACTATCATCAATCAGTGTATGGCTCTTCCTTTCTTTGATTGAACTAATTTTAATAAGCAAAGACTTTTTCCTCTCAGATCAAATTGTATTAAAATGTTGACACTCGCTTTTAGAGCTAAGGCTGCTTCATCTATCATTTTGAAGCAGCTGGGAATCTGGCTTTTGCCATTTCATTTCCTAATGAGAAAACTGAGATGCTGAAGTAGCTTCTTCAGAGTGCCACAGTGAGTCATGGAGCAAATCGTGGCTCAGACCCAAGTCGTGTGCCTTCTAATGCCATGAGCGTGTGCCGTCCCTTTGACAATTCTCAGGATAATCTTATTTCAATCTGACTCATAGCACTAATTAGCAAACGCTATGCAGAATTTGGTATCAGGAGTCCTAAATATGGATTGTTGCTCATATTAATATTCGGAAATGTAATTAATCTATCTGATTTAAGGTAATGTTTCCTTTAAATAAAATTAATTAAAATCTTTTAAAAGAGAAGACTTCCCTTTTTTTAATCTAAGATGACATCCAACAGATGGGGAGCTTAAATCTAAATCATATTGCCAAGGATAAACCCTAAGGTGCTGCTATAAACAAGATTTTGAGGAATTAGTTGGTTCTATGTGAAAATATCCATTATTCTAAATAAAATTACCTACCATAGTTGTCTAAGATCAAGTTTAAATGAATAAACAAGCATTTTTCACTTCACTGTAACTTTAGCTCTGTTGCTATGCTGTTGAGAGTGGGTGTAATGCAAAGTAGAAGAGCAGGGAAACAAAGGCCTCTCAAAGCAGATTCTCAGTCACACCTGAGTTGGTTCGTAATTACTGCTACTTCTGCAAATGAAGCAGTGTCACCACAGGGCCATCATACTTTTCTCAAGCATCACCCACAAGATTGACTTTATCCTGAACTTTTGTATCTCCACACCCCTTTCAAAAGCTGATACCTTGCCTTTCATGTTCTGTTTGTGCAAGCATATCCATCATCTGGCTTTCTATAGCCTTTCTATTGCTCCATGAACACTGCCTAAATTTCTGCTTCCATGTCCTTGTTTAATCTGTTCGCTCATCTAGAGTGGCGCTGTTACCTTCCCCTTCATAATTTTTTTCAAGGCTCATGTACAAGTCTTATATCTCTCATAAAACACTTCAACCACTTTTGAATTCAGTGATGTGTTCCTTTAAATTTCTGTTATTTCATTCCACTCTTCATTTAACAGTATTATATTTTAACAATCACAAAATAATAAGCAGTATAATTTTCTTAAAGGTATTTCCCTTGTTAAAGGATAATTCTCACCAAAAAAGATAAAAGCAAAACTCTCATATAGATATAAAATGAACACGTTTCAGGGTTTTATTTAATCCATTAATAAAATGGCAAAATGTTATAACCAGTTCAAAGGAGAATTAAAATAACAGACACATTTATATATCAATAATAATGAATGTACACATGGAAGCAAAAATAACTTTCTCACAGTGAGGAAGGGAATTCAAATGGAATCTCTATGAGTCAGAATTTTCATATCTATAAATAATCATTTTATTTTGCCAGTTATCTATCATTCCCAGAATTGTAATATTGCTCTCATTGAATCAGAATCAGATAACTCAGAAAGATATACTCTAAACAATATATGATTTTCCACTGAAGCACATTTTTTTCTACCACACACCCTTTAGTTTGGACTCCAGATCCAAGATGCTGTGATTGTTCTAAACAGTTTATAATCTCTCCTTTTAATTTTTATACTTGAACTTAAGAACCCAAAGAACATTTTTTTTTTTTTTTGGAGAGGTTTTTGCTACAGGGTGTGTGCGCTCGCCAGAAAGACAGAGAGAGACAGAGAGCTAGAAAGCAAGAAATCACCCCCCAGGGGCGTTGGCCACGCCACAATCCCTTCTCCTCCATTCTCCTCTCGGGATCTTGGCCATGCACGAACACACGCCCGACGTGAGTTTCAGCCACCGGGTCCGGGACTCGAACCACGATCGGCTACATGGGAGTTCAGCGACATAGCCATTATGCTAACTGCTGGTCCCAAGAACTTTTTTTAGAGTACCATTGGTGATGTCAATTTTTTGTCATTTGAGGTTTTTTGTGGTTATTGAAAAAATTCATAATGTCCTTTCTTTTTTTTGAGAAATGTGCATGAGCGAGCTCAAAATGCCACTGTGTCTGGCTATAAAGTTGAGTTAGAATGTTTTGGGTGACTACGCAAGGATTTAAAAAGAAGTGCCAATCGAAGAATATAAAAATATTTTAGTATGCTTGTATAAAAAGTCTCATTATTTCCATTCAATTCAAACAAAAAATACTGACCTCATAATAAGTGCTATGTAAGTATGTGTAGAATGAAAGCATAAATTCACATTCAGACCTTGGTAAACAAAAGCAAGACTTTACTGGTGGCATTTCACTTCCCTCAGTTTCTTCTCTACTTACAATGCATACCTAGAACTAGTACCTGTGTTTTGTTAGTGGATAAAAGAATAACATTCAGTTAGTATTCCATGATACTTCACAGAAAATATTATATATCATTATATCATCCCTTACTATTACCTCCTGCTACAAGTATGATATGGTTCTAAATAATTCAGGCCTATATATAAAGAATACTATTAGCACTGACTTCGTAATTTTTATTCATTATAATTTTTTTTAGAGAGATTTTTGCTATAGGGCATGTGCACTCACCAGAAAGACAGAGAGAGAGAGAGAGAGAGAGAGAGAGAGAAAGTGAGAAATCACCCCTCAGGGGGGATGGCCATATGACAATCCCTTTTCCCTTCATTCTCCTCTCAGGACCTTGGGCATGCACGCACATGCGCCCGGCAGTCTGGGACTCAAACTATGGTTGACTACATGGGTGTCCAGTGACATAGCCATTACGCCAACTGCTGGTCCCTTATTCATTATAATTTTCATAATTGAATTCTATTCCTTTTCTTTAGTTAATAACTATACTTGTTTAATTGTGCTGTTGAATTTTTAAAAAGAATTATTTGCGATTATGAACCAGAGTGAAGACTTCTCAGTCAAGTATTTAATAAGCACTTATTGATTTCCCATAACACATATTCTGTTCTTGATGAGGATTAACAATACAGACAAAGAAAAAATAACAAATAAATGAAATGAAAAACCTACTTCATGATACCTAACTTCACTGAGCAACAAGTTCACAATCTTGGATGAAAAAACTTACATAATGGCAGTTAGAATAAATCTAAGTAGAGCAGTACAGGTAACAGTGAAATTAATAGTAAGAAAATATCTAGGGTAAGTGGGAGTTATGAAGAAGACACAACAAACATAAAGAAAATCACCCAATGGAAGAATAAGTGAGGGACAAAAGATTTCTGAACTACCTGAAGTGACTTCAGTGACTTTTTAAATAAAAACATTCCTCTGTATTTTACTTGAAAAAAACCTGCTATTATTGGGACCAGCAGTTGGCGTAATGGCTATGTCGCTGGACTCCCACGTAGTCGATCACAGTTCGAGTCCCAGACCCGTTGGGTTAAACTCACGCCGGGCGCGTGTGCGTGCGTGCCCAAGATCCTGAGAGGAGAAAGGAGGAGAAGGGAATGCGGCATGGCCAAACCCCCTGGGTGGTGATTTCTTGCTTTCTGTCTCTCTGTCTCTCTCTGTCTGTCTGGCAAGCGCATGCGCCCTATAGCAAAAACCTTAAAAAAAAAAAAAACTGCTATTATCATTGGGAAGCTCTATTTAAATCTCTTATATTAATGCTAACTATGAAAATACTTAAAACCAACAAAAGTCAGATATTGATTTTTTTTTTTTTTGGAGAGATTCTCGCTATAGAGTGCATGCTCTTGCCAGACAGACAGAGAGAGACAGAGAGACAGAAAGCGAGAAATCACCCCCCAGGGGGGAAGGTCACGCCACAATCCCTTCTCCTCCATTCTCCTCTCGGGATCTTGGGCACGCACGCACATGCGCCCGGCATGAGTTTTAAGCCACCGGGTCCGGGACGCAAACCGCGGTTGACTACGTGGGAGTCCAGAGACATAACCATTACGCTAACTGCTGGTTCCCCAAAAGTCAGATATTGTTTTGAGGGTTCTTTACTGTATTTCACTAAGCCATTGACATTTGAGGGAGGGATATTACTGTCATTCTGTGGAGGCATTTTTAAGGGCTTCCAAAAGTACTCATAGACTATAATTATTCCTCTTTCAATCTAGAAGTTGTCGTGTGAAAATATGTGAGTGAAATTTGGTTTGAAATAAAATGAGAACAGTAGCACTTACTATATACACCCTGCTATGTTTTTTTTTTTTTTTTTTTTTTTTTTTTTTTTTTTTTTTTTTTGCTAGAGGTTGTGTGGGCTTGCCAGAGAGACACACAGACACAGAGGGAGAGGAGAAAGCACTCTCTCTGGGGAAAGGTCAGGCCTCACTTCCTTCTCCATCAGTTCCTTCTCTCAGGATTTTGTACATGCATATACACCTGCCCAGAGTATTTCTTAAGCTGCTGGGTCTGGGACTTAGTATGGATAGCCACACGGGATCCACCTGCTTTAATTACCAAGCCATGGAGCCAGCCCAACTCTGGTAAAATATTTAAACAAATACACAACTGCTATTGCATTTTATTCTGACCTGGTTGTCACCTATTGTAGCATTCTCTGCAATTTAAAATTACTTCTGTGTACCAATTTTGACCAAAATCTGTAGTTAAATAAAATGGAAGAAAAATATTTCTAAAGATTTGCATTGGATTGAATTTCAGTGATGCATTAAATGAAAACCTTCTTCAGTGGTGGAGAAAAAAAAACTTAACTAATCCATGAAAATATAAAGCATCCATTGTTTTATAAATTTGTAGTTACTCCAAACATTTTACAAAGACCTAAAAAATCCATTGATTTCTTTTTTTAAAAAATTAATTTATTTAACTTTGTCTATTGTCATTATTATTATATTTTCCAGTTTGATCAGAGAGAGAGAGAGAGAGAGAGAGAGAGAGAGAGAGAGAGGGAAAGTGAGAAAGCAAGCCACCAGGTTTGAACCATGGTTGGCCATGTGGGAGTCCAGCACCTTTAACCACCACGCCACCTGCTGACCCAAAATCCATTGATTTCAATTCTGATTTGGATGAACCAACACAATTATGTTCACTTACATACCCTGAAGACCAACATTCCTCAGGCTTAAGAAAGCCAGCCCAACAGAGAAGCTCTACAAACTCATGCAATTTAGAATTAAATCTGAGAGCTTTCGGTGCTCTAAAACTTATAAAGGCCATTAAAAAATAAAGATAAAAGACTGTACTTGAGGAAAATAGAAAATCTGGCTTGTTATATCTGGTGATTTTCATGACTACCTGGGAAAATAAAAACAAACCAAAAAAATCTAAAGATTCAAGATGTTCCAGAATTATATACCATTTTCAGTCATGTAAGTTTGGGCAAAATCCCCATATATGGTTTTGCCAGGGTGTCCAAATGAGGTGCAGATAGGGACCAGCAGATGACATAATGGTTACATTGCTGGACTCCCCACGTAGTTGACCACAGTTTGAGTCCCCAACCCTGCGGCTTGACACTCACTCTGGGCAAGTGTGCATGCATGCCTAAATGAAGGTACACGTAGAAACTGAAGTCCAGACCACTCCACTCACTAAGTAGGGATTAAAATGGGGGCAACACATATTTCTAAGTTAACTCCTGGCCTAACATCTTTCCTTAATTAGGAACATTCATATAGGTTAGCATGAATTTCAGAAACTTCCTTCAGAATTTTCTATGATTTTAGGATTTCTAATATCAACTTTAGAAATAATAGTTTTAAATCATTGTATTCTCCAAACACCAATTTAACAAAAATGCAGTAAATTCACTATAACAAATTCCAGGATAACTTTAATGGAGGTATATTTGGTGATTGGTGACTGTTCTCTGCCTGGTCATCATTGTCAAAAGGGGTAAAACCAAAATTTTTATCTTCTGGGGACCAGTAGTTAGCGTAATGGCTACATCACTGGACTTCCATGTGGTCGACCGCGGTTCGCGTCCCGGACCCGGTGCTTAAAACTCACGCCGGGCACTTGTGCATGCGTGCCCAGGGTCCTGAGAGGAGAATGGAGGAGAAGGGATTGTCGCGTGGCCATACCCCCTGGGGGGGTGATTTCTTGCTTTCTTTCTCTCTGTTTCTCTCTGTCTGTCTGGCAAGTACACGCGCCCTATGGCAACAATATTTCCAAAAAAAGAAAAATAATTTATCTTCTTGGTAATGTGTAGGAGTGAATGACTTGATGAGAAGTATGACAGTAAGATTTATGGATAATAAGCAGGCAACTCATATATGAAAACCAACATGGGACTAGCAGATGGAAATAATGGTTATATCGCTGGACTCCCAGATGGCCAGCTGTGGTTTGAGTTCTGGACCCAGAGGCATGAAACTCGCTCCAGGTTCATGTGCATACATGCCCAAGATCCTGAAAGGAGAGTAGAGAAGAAGGGATAGTGAAGTGGCCATCCTCTGAGGGGTGATTTATCACTTTCTGTCTCTCTGTCTCTTTGGTGAGTGCACACGTCCTATAGCAAAAATCTCTCTCAAAGAAAAAAAAAAAAAAAAAGAAAACCAACAGAAGTGAAAGACTTTGTGTTCCCTCATCAGGATATTCCTGACTCAATCTCCCCTGTGTTGGAAGAGAATTTATTATAATTTGTTCATGATTTTGCATAATCTAAGCCTTCCAAGTAAAGGGTACAGACAGGTTCATTTAATAGTGAATATGCCTTGAAAGCTAGAAGTAATTTATTACATTAGAGTTATTTAGAGACTTAGCTTATATGGGCTGTTTACCTATAAAATCTGAATATCTTTGTTTCACTCCACAGGAGAGGATGTATTTACGGTCTAGAGTAAAGGCAATGTCTCTAACTCGCTCTAGAGGTGAGAACAAGTAGATGTACCAGTTCATTTTGGTCTTATTATGTTAGAGATCTTGTGATGCAAACTTGCTACGTATACAGGTAACATCTGGCTCTCACTATGCCATGGAAAATTGGAATCAGGATATGAACAGTAATGTTTCTCTGATTACTTTGATTCAGGCCATAATAATCAGTTTCCCTGAGATGAAGGATTTTGAAATATAAATGAGGGGGCTTCAAAAAGTGCATGAAAATTGTAATTAAAAGATGAGTTTATTGTGGTGTAATTTAAAAAAATGCATAATTTATTTATTTATCTTTTGGGAGAGGTTTTTTTCCGATAAGGCGCGTGTGCTCGCCAGAAAGACAGAGAAAGACAGAGAGACAGAAAGTGAGAAATCATCCCCCAGGGAGGATGGCCACGCCGCAATCCTTTCTTCTCCATTCTCCTCTCGGGATCTTAGAGACGCATGCACACGCGGCCGGCATGAGTTTAAGCCACCAGGTCCGGGACATGAACAGCGGTCGACTACATGGGAGTCCAGTGACATAGCCATTATGCTAAATGCTGGTCTCTCATAATTTCTTTATTAAACATTTTCCATGAGCTTCTTGAGAACTTCTTATATTTGATGGAGTCAATGGGATCCAGACTGAAAGATTCTAAAATCTCTTCTATCTTCTACTTCCATCTCAGAAACTCAACGAGTCACAAGATCCAGAATCATCATAATGATAGATATTTAAGACACAGTAGACATCTCCCACCAAGTAGGTAAGTCTTGGGCATATTCAGGGCAGTTTTGAATAGTGCAGCAAGATCATCGGTTACCTTCCAGGAAGTTACATAGGCTTTTTTCATTGGTGGTCATTTATAATATTAAGCTTATAAGTAATGGTACCTGCAGTGTAAATGACTGAATTTGGTGCATGTCCTGTAAGGTTTACTGTATTTGCAAAAGAATAACATCATAAGAAAAAGGAATGTGCTTCAAGGTACGGCTCATAGGACAGTCACCTTTGGGTGGCACTACATATTGAGGTTCTTTTATAAATCTAGGACTTAACTTTCTACTTTGGAACTTCCTTTGTGAAGTCTCAACCAGTGAATTTTCTGAAAGAAAAAAAAAAAAAAAACGTGATGCAAAGGGAATAAAAGAGTGCTGCTTGTTTGCTCAGTAGGGTCCAGGAAAGGGAAAGCCACCAAAGCAGTCAAACTATTGTTGTGTCTTCTGTTTCTACTGTAGGGTAAAGCCATTAGTGAATTCTAGTCCTGGTGTACAATGATAAATGTTTATAAAGTAAGTCTTCATATGAGCCAGGCATTGTACTAAAAATTTTCCCTCATTACCTTATTTAATCCTCTCAATAGTCCAATGAGATAGGTACCATTATTAGTCCACATTGCAGGTAAGAGTTTCAGCCGCAGAGACATAAAGTGACTTTCCCAAGTTCACACAGCTAGAAAATAGTGGAATGAGAATTTAATCTCAGAAAATCTGTCTATAAGATACATGGTCTTAATCATTTCATCTACAAGATATAGCTTTGAATTGAAGTTTTCTATTTAAATTTTGAAGTGAGAATGACTTCTGTTCCAAAGAGTTTTTCAAACAATGTAAAGATGGCTCCATCTTGAGAGTACATCTCAGAAGTTACTTAAGGATACTTATCGAATGTACACCTACATAAATCCCTTTTCAGAGAAAACATTTAACAACGTTCTCTACATTTAAAAAATATATGGCAGTACTTTGCATACACTTCTGCTTTTCTTGCTTTGAATATAGGTTTTTAGCTTGCTTACAATTGACCTTAATTTTTTATATTGCCTTTTGTATTCTACAAAACATAAAACAAATAAATATGCTCCCTGCTCTTCAGTGACTTCTAACCTTGATGGGAGTTGTAAACATATATACAACACGATAAGCTACATGTAATTAAATGCTGTGATAGGGATGTAAAATGTCAAGTATTATTAGTAAAGAAAGACTAGAAAATAAAGTTAAAGTGTGAGCTACCCTTTAAAGAAATGGGAATAATAAAGTTTAGAATCATGAGATCAAAGCCTCATGGTAAGAAAAAATATGTAGAGCCAGAAATTCTCCTAAAGGTTCAGAGAAGTGTTGCTGAATTTAACTACTACCCAAAAATAAATGCACCTCAGAGAGAATACTCTCCTTCACAGTCCCATAGGTTTATATGTTTCCCTCTGTAAGCTAGAGCAGGTGTAACGATCTGTTCAGATATAAGATAATAAGAAGGGCATTCACATAATGCCTCAAACTTGGCATTGACATAACCCTCCTATTTAGTTTAACTCAATCCAAAAATGCGTGAATTGTATTTTTTTTTCAGCAAAAAGATAATAGAAGTTTCATAATTTGCTGTTGAGAGCATAAACTAGTAATGTGTGCTAATGTGCTATTTGGAAAATAGCAGTAAACTATCAAGAGCTTTTTAAAAGAAGTTTGCTCAATAATTTTCCTTTTAAGAACCTAAGTAAGGGACCAGCAGATGGCATAATGGTTATGTCACTGGGCTCCCACGTAGTCAACCACATTTCGAGTCCTGGACCTGGTGGCTTAAAATTCATGCTGAGCATGTGTGCCTGTATGCCCAAGATCTTGAGAGGAGACTAGAGGGTAAGGGATTGTGGCATGGCCATCCCCCCAGGGGGGTGATTTTTTTCTTTTTGTCTCTGTCTCTCTGGCGAGCGCATGTGTCCTATAAGCAAAAATCTCTTTTTTAAAAAAAACTAAGTAAATAATTAGATGTTTAATGTATGCAAAGATCTATGTTCATTGCTGTTCACTGCAGTGATATTTTAACAGTACAAGAAAAGGAATAATATAAATAGGTGACTGGTCAAATAAATTAGAATGCATTCATATATTGGAATAATACACAGCAATTAAAATGAACTTTTCAAAGACTATGAAATGCAAAATGTTTATGACATAATGTTAAAAGTACTCATCAATACTTGAAACCATATACTTTATTATCTCCACTTTTCAAATATGTGTGCACCAAAATTACTAGAAGAAATAATAACAGAATATCAACAATGGTTATTTCTCTTTGGAGTGCAATGACAGGTAAAAACTTTCTTCCTTTCCCATTTTTTTTAACAAGATGTACATATTTTACTTTTATAGTCAGAAATAAAACTTTCCTTTATCTTTATAAAAAGTTATGGTAATGGTGATGGAGTCAGCTTGCAGGTGACTAAATGGAGGAGAAATAAAGCCAAGAGAAGTAAGCATGTCTGTGGCTTCAAGATTAGGGTGAGTGAAAAGGAGAAAGGGGAGGCACCATTAAAGTGAAATTAAATGGACTGAAACAGACTCACTTTGTGTGATAAATTATGAGTAAAGTAGCATCTCATTTCATGCATGCCAAATTTTACTCTCTTTGTAGTGAATGCTGGTGAGGATTCAATTTTCCAATTACTGTCCCAGCATTTTTTATATCTACTATCAAATTCTCTTTCATAACTTTATTAAATTTTTTTACTCCATTGAGCTATAAAAGTGCCTTCTTCAACAAACATATCATCCTAGAGTATGCAATTTCAAGCTCCTACATGTGAACTTTTAGATACTGTTAATTAGGTTCCATAATACAGATTTTGGTAAAAGAAAAATATTTTTCCCCTTATTCTTTTAGTTGAATTAAATAAATTTCGACTCAATGGACACCGTGAAGATTATGTCCATGGCTCTCACTGAAGCTGTGAAAATGTGTATAAATGTGTATGAATATGTTAGAATTCATCCCCAAATTCATAAGCCTGTGGCATTATTAACCTATAGTAACCTGCTGAAAACCCTGTGGATGAAAGATAAAGTAGCAGATGGAGTGAAATGTCAGAGTATCATTTTAAAATCAAAGACGAGAGAATGCTTTGTGATAAAACAAATCACTATTTTTCCCTTGTAAAGATCAAACGGTCCCCTTTTCTTCTCAGATATTTTAATTTGACATAATAACTGGAAGATTTAGGAAGTTAACCAATTTAGTATGTATTTTTTCCTAGCAGCTTTCAAGATAGATTTAAAATCAAAGACTGAAGAATTATTTCCATATCCATGGAAATCTCTGAAACATATAGGCATGAACTTTTAGTTATTTGGAAAAAGACGATTCAAATAAATATTTAGTATCAAACTAAATTCATGAATATTGAAGAAACACTTCAAAATGTTGGACAAATTTTTCTATAAATTCACCGTGTATTTCTGAATATGAATACCTTATGTGCATATATCTCTTTCTTTCAATTTTTATGCTTTTTGGGAGAAATTTATTTATAATATATAATCATATGATTGAAGATTCTATATTTCATAGACCTCAAAAACATTGTAAAATAATTCAAAATATATTTGACTGTGACCAATGTATAAAACACTAAATTTTCATATCTCTTACTAGTTTAAAGTCATAGAAATTGATTTAAAATAATGAAAATAATAAGTGCAAGTGATAAAACTCCCAGACTGAGTCTGTAATTATTAAACTTATAATTTGCTTAGGTTTAACTTCATCAAAATTCAGTATCTGATTTTACCAACATTTTTTCGTATTACACTCTTACAGATGATCTAATATCTCCAATTAGCCTTCATTTTACTTTTCTAAATGTACCTCAGAATTTTTATCTTCAGGGACAAGCAGATGGCATAATGGTTATGTCGTTGGGACGCCCATGTAGTTGACTGTGGTTCGAGTCCCGGACCTGGTAGCTTCAAACTCATGCTGTGTGTGTGTGTGTGTGTGTGTGTGTTTGTGTGTGTGTGTGTGTGTGTACCCTAAACCCTGAAAGGAGAATGGAAGAGAAGGGATTGCGGTGTCGCCATCCGCCTGGAGGATGAATTCTTGCTGTCTGTCTTTCTTGTGAAACATATGCCTTATTGCAAAAATCTCTCTTAAAAAAAAAAAAAAAAGAAAAGAAAAAAAGAATTTGTATCTTCAATCTATCTTTTCATGGAAAATGGGAAAATTCTTCTTCACAACATTTTGTTCTGCAACAGAATCACAGTTCTTATCAAATCAACATACAACTTTTTTGGAGGGGGTGGGGGAGAGGTTTTTGCAAAAGGGCACGTGTGCTCGTCAGAAAGAGAGAGACAGAGAGACAGAAAGCGAGAAATCACCCCCCCCCCCAAGGGGGATGGCCATGTCACAATCCCTTTTTCCCCATTCTCCTCTTAGGATCTTGTGCACGCAGGAATAGGTGCCCGGGGTGAGTTTAAACCACTGAGTCCAGAATTCAAACTGCGGCGACTACATGGGTTGTCCAGGGACATAGCCATTACAACAATTGCTGGTCCCAGCATACCACCTTTCTTAGCTCAGGTTTATATAACACAATATATAAACTGGGTGATTTAAACAACAACAATTTATTTCTCACAGATCTTGTGTCCTCACATGGCACAAAAAAAGCTAACTAACTCTCTGCCTGCTTCCAAAGGCATTAACTTCTTTGATGAGAGGTCCACTCTTATTATCTAATTACCTCCCAAAGGCCACTTCAAAGCACCATCAAACTGAGATTCAGATCTCAACATGTGAAATTGTGGGGAGATTCAAACATACAATCCATTGCACCAAATAATGGCTGTATATCCTGTATGGAAAGACTACACTGTATAAATGCAATGTTTTATTAATATCTGATTAGCATAGCAAACATTTAGTTGTATTTTTATTTATTTTACTTCGTAGAAGTTTCTATTTTTGTTCCATTAAAGATAAAGAAAAAAGTGGGGTTGGTGGGGGCTGTGGTAATTAAGGCACTGGACTCCCACATGGCCAACCGTGGCTCGAGTCCCAGACCTGGTAGCCATCTTTCTCACTTTCTCTTTCTGTCTCTTTCTGGTCAAATTTTAAAAATTAATTATAATAACAAATAAAATAAAATAAATAAATCTTTTTTAAAAAGATACAAAATTTTCATTTTCAGTCTTTTTCATTTTAAGTCATTTAAAAGACAAAAAGTAATTTTAATTTACAAATAAAACTAGCAATTCTAATGATTTTTTTAAGACCAAACACTTTGAATTTATGCTATTTAGGATCTCAAAATTTGACACTAAACTTGATTACTGTAATTCTTTCCAAACTCCATGAATATGTCACCCTTGGCTTTATTTTTATTTAAGAAACAGCAAGCAGACTACTTCAGCAATAGCATATGATTATATTAGTGGCAAGGAAAATCATTTTGCTGTTATCAATCTAAATCCTATTGGATGAATGCTCAAGTATAATTCTAATTTCTTATGCTATAGGAATAGAATTGTAGGGACCAGCAGGTGGCATGGTAGCTACATTTCTGAACTCCTATTCAGTCGTCCGTGGTGCGAGTCCTGGACCTGGTGGCTTAAACTCACACTGGGCGTGTGTGTGCATGCCCAAGATTCCGAGAGGAGAATGGAGGAGAAGGGATTGTGGCGTGGCCATGAAAATGGCTAACTAGATGTCTTCAGCCCTCATCTCCTCCACAAAAAAGGGGGAGGAAACCCACAAAATAAGAACAAATAAATACCTTCTGAATGGAGCATCTAAACAGGAACACTGAAATACATCAAGGAAATTAATGAAACCTTTTGAATAATGGAGATTTAAGATGACAGTATAGAAAAAGAAACAAAATGCCTGGCTACAATTGGGCCAGACCTAGGAGAAATTCCTATTGCTAGAAAAGGGTAATCAAGAGATGTCCATTGCTCCCTTTAACTCCATGAATTACTATAGTCCTAACTTCTAGAGAGTCCCCAGCATTAATCACAGTGTGGCCATCCCCATTAGGGTGTGCTTTCTCACTTTTCCTCTCTCCTTCACTCCAGCAAGTACACACCCCCTGTAGTAAATTAAAAACAAAAAAAGGGGCCATGACTCTGGCACCCAAGCCCATATGGTGCCTTATATCCCAGGGCACAGATGGTCCAATGGCATGAGGAGGCTGCTTCCAATATGGATTGCCTATATCCCAGGGTGTGTAGGCTAACACCTGACTCCATCACACTGGGCTCCTACCCCACCTTCACTGATGGGACTCATGTACCTTGCTGGAATCCCCAAAGAACTTCATGCAGGCATTTCTAGGACCCTACCATCACAAATGAGCACTTATTCCAATTATAGGGTCCAGATGCTCTCTAGACTTTGTAGGCCAGCACAACAACACCTATCCTTTTTGGTGGCCAAGGGACTCACTCAGTGACTCCCATTCCCAGCAAAATTCTACTACTAATGCCATAAACATTCAAAATCTAAACAATGAGTTACTCACAGATATTATTTACTGATTATAGCCAAAGAAATCACACAGAATCAAAACCACTGCATCCTGCCCAGCTAATTCTATAAGGCACAATTTCAGGAAAGTCATTCTTTATTGAAGCTATTTCATGAAATTAGAAGAGGTAGCTATCTCATCAGATAGGTAGGTATCAATGAAGGAATACACACACACACACACACACACACACACACAAATAAACAACAAAAAAGGGCAAGGAACCTTGACACTTCCAAAGGAACACCATGGTTCTGCAATAATAGATCCCAAAGAAAGGCAAATCTTTGAAATGTCTAAAAAGAAATTCAAATAATGATTCCAAGGAACCCCAATGAGAAACAATAAAATACAGAAAGATAATTCAATGACAGTAGGAAAGTAACCCATTACCAGAATGAGTAATTCAACAAAGAAATACAAATCATAAAAAAGAACTAAACAGAAATTGTTGAATAGACTAGCTGAATAAATTAAATAAAAATATAATAGAGAGCTTCATCAGCAGATTAGTTCAAGCAGAATAAAGAATTGTTGACCTTGAAGATCAATCTTTGAGAGCATCAGTCAGAGGAAAAAAGTAATAAAAGAATAAAGAAAGTCTATGGGGATAGTAGAATAATATCAAGTGAACAAATATTTGCATTTTGGAAGTTCCAGATAGAGAAGAGAAAAAAACAGAACATAAAGCTTATTTAATAAAAAAACTGCTGAAAATTTCCCAAGAATCGGAAAATTTATGGACACCCGGATACAAGAAGCTGAAAAATCACCAAACACATTCAGTCCAAGAAGTTCATCTTTGAAGTATATTAAAATCATATTGTCAAAAGTCAAAGACCAAAAGAGAACTTGAAATAGAGCAAGAGAAAAGCAACAAAGCACAAAGACGCCAATTCCCATCAAAATAACAGTAGAATTTCCAGCAGAAACTATGCAGGTCATAAGAGAATGCCATAATATATTCAACATCAGAACAAAAATAAAAACAAAAACCTGCCAACTAAGAGTACTATAGCCAGAAAACCTGCTCTTTGGAATTTAAAGAGAAAAAAGTCTTTCCAAGACAAGTTTAAAACTGGGGAAATTCACTATCAATAGATGGGCCTAACAAGAAATTCTTGAAGGTGCCTTATATCTGGAAGGAAAAGATAACTATCATCATAAAAATACATGAAAATAGGGACCAACAGTTAGCGTAATGGCTATGTCGCTGGACTCCCATGTAGTCGACCGCGGTTCCAATCCCGGACCCGGTGGCTTAAACTCACGCCGGGTGCGTGTGCGTGAGTGCCCAAGGTCCCGAGAGGAGAATGGAGGAGAAGGGATTGCGGAGTGGCCATCCCCCCTGGGGGGTGATTTCTCACTTTCTCTCTCTCTGTTTCTCTTTGTCTTTCTGGTGAGCCCACGTGCCCAATAAGAAAAAAACAAAAAAAAAATCTCTCCAAAAAAAAAAAAAAAAAAAAAAAGAATACATGAAAATATAAAACTCCCTGGTAGATCATACACAAAAAGAGAAAGAAAATTGAATTAAACTTTACCTCTACAAAAAATTCCCCCAAATGCAAAGAATAGTAAAGGAAGAAACAAAGAATACACAGACAACTAGAAAACAACTGGAAAAATGACACGTATCGATAATTGCCATGAATTTAAACTAATTAAATTCTCCAATTGAAAAATATAGAGTGGTTGAATGGATAAAATTTCCACATCAGCGGGGCCAGCAGATGGCATAGCTGTTATGTAATTGGACTCATACATGCCCCACTGAAGTTCAAGTTCCAAACCCAGTGTTTTAAAAATCACACTGGACATGTGTGCACATGTCCAAGATTCCAGGAGGAGAATGGAAGAGAAGAGATTTGCAGTGTGGCCATCCCCACTGAGGATGATTTCTCACTCTGTGTGTGTGTGTGTGTGTGTGTGTGTGTGTCTTTCTCTCTCTCTGGCAAGCGCATGTGCCTTAAGGCAGAAAACTCTGGGGGAAAAAAAAGAAAAAATTTCCATACAAACTATAGGCAGCCTACAAAAAAACTAAATTCACCTGTAAAGGCATGCATAGACAGAAAATGAAAAGATAGAAAGAGTAACTCCATGCTAACAGAAATCCAAGATGAGGAGGCAGAAGAAGCCAGGGCCTTCAGAACAAGGTTCCACATGGCGCCGGCGAAGTAGATTTTTCAGGGAATGAAGATTTTCTACTGATAATTCAGCCTCCAACAAACGAGCTAGCGACAGATCTAAGAGCACTGTAGCTAAACATCTAAATACTAATAGGGTTTAAAATGTTCCCCAATATCTACTGAATCTGCTGCACCAGCAATCACAACAGAAACAACAAAGAGATTCTAGATCATCTCTGCTTGCTCCTGAACATTTAGACTGAACTTCAAGAATTTGAAAGAAACACACCATCCATCAGATGACAAAAAAATCACCACCGGATCACGAGAAATATGGGAAAACGAGAAAATACCTCTCCTCCAAGGGAAAAGAGTAACTCTTCTTCATCCACAAGCAGTTCGGTGAAAATCATGGAAATGTCTGATAAGGAATTTAGAGCACTCATAATGTCGAAGCTAACAGAGATGGAAGAGAAGAGAGATAATGAACTGCTAAAGAGAAAGGAGAAAGAAGTTGACGAGTTCCAGGAGATGAGGATATTCTTGCTAGATCTAAAAGAGGAATTACACACTTTACAAAAGACTCAAACGGAACTGCTAGAGATGAAGTCTATAATTCAAGAAGTCAAAATCTCCCTTGAAAGTATTAAAAGCAGACTAGATCATTCAGAAAACAGAATCTCAGATGTAGAAGAGAAAATGGCTGGCCTAGAAAATTCCACCATGAAGACTGAGAAAATGGCCCAAAAATTTGAGAATGATATGCGAGAAGTACTGGATCCCATCAAACGTCCAAATATCCGGATAATTGGCATTCCAGAAGGTGAAGAGACCCATAAGGGCATTGATAATCTATTCCATGAAATCCTGCAAGAAAACTTTCCAAACCTAGAGAGGCATTCGAAGATCCAGTCCCAGGAAATACAAAGGACCTCAAATAGAATCAACCCAAGAAGATCTTCTCCAAGACACATTATAGCCAGGTTGACCAAAACCGCAGACAAAGACAAGATACTAAGATTGGCAAGAGAAAAACATCAAGTTACCTACAAAGGACACCCCATCAGGCTAACAGCAGATCTCTCATCGGAAATAATGCGAGCGAGGAGAGAATGGGAAAATATATTCAAAGTGTTATGAGAGAAGCAATTTCAGCCTAGAATATTGTACCCGGCAAGATTATCTTTCAGGTGGGAAGAAAAGACAAGAACATTCTCAGATAAACAAAACCTGAAAGAATTTACCAGCACCAGACCAGATCTCCAAGAAGTTCTCAAGGGTGTGCTGTATCAGGAAAATTAAACACAGACACATGGAAATAAGAGTCCAAAAACTAAGAAAATGGCCAACTTAATCATAAGGACAAGTCTGGAGTTGAATATTATATACCAGAATTTAACCAGGAAAATTGAACCAGAACAGAAGATAAAAGTACATGAGATGGATAGGTTCACGCACCTACCATTTGAACAGAATCCTAAACTGTTTCCTGTCTTTAAGCAAAGTTCCTTGGCATTTCTTGGATTTAAGTTAAAACTGATTTTCTTAGTAGTAATGAGTGAACTTACCACTGAAAATAGTTAGATTATGTAGGAAATTGTGTGATCAATGCAATGTGGGTGGGAAGGGAATGAAGGACAATTGTGGACACTGGAGGTGGTGGGTGAGGAGGGTGGGAAGGGACTGAGGGTCAGAAAGCAGGGTGGAAATATTTCTAGGAACTAGAAATGGAAAATTTTTTGTAATGTGCATGATTGAGTCAGTATACAGTGTGTACTGGATGGGAGATAGCATTTTGTGTGCTGTGATGATGCTTAGGTAAGGGATGTAAATTGAGTTACAAAAAAAAAAAAGTTTCAGGAAAAAAAATATATATCTATTCAATGACTGCAGTAGGATATGTAGCCCCAGCTAGGTGCTACTTTATAGGATGCATAAAGTTAGACTTGTGTTCATGGAAATGTGTATGTCACCTGTGTTTGCTATGAGGGTATTTGGATTGATTAGGGTCTTTGGTGATTCAATAAAATGTGGGGGGAAAACAGTATAGAAAGCAAACATAGATACCAGAGACAGTGTGGGAGGAGAGTGGGAGATGGCAGAGGGTAAGAGATAGGGAATCAAGGATGGGGGAAAAAAAGCTAAACATACAGAAAACAAGAAATGGAAGATCATCTGCTGACAATAACATGTTTGTTGATGTGCTTGATTGAGACAATATACAGTGTACTCTGGATGAAAAATCCCATTTTGTATGCTGTAATGATGTACAGTGAATGAATGCAAATAAATAAATTGAAAAAAATATCCAAGATGAGCAGGAGTAACCATACTTAGGTCAGATATAATATATTTTTAGGTAAAAGCTATGAAAAGAGGAAAAAAAAGGTCATTATAAAATGATAAAAGAGTAAATTAACCAAGAATATATAATAATTATTAATAAATGTATACCTAACATAGGAACATTGAAATACATAAAGCAAATATTATTAGATATAAAGAAAGAAATAGACTCCAGTGCAATATTTGTTGGAGACTTCAACACCCCATTCTCAGTATTGGATAAATTATCTGGACAGAAAATCAACAAAGAAACACTGGATTTATTTATTTATTTATTTTTAATACTTTATTTATTTATTATTATTATTTCACATGAATTTGGTCAGAGAAAGACAAAGAGAGAGAGAGAGAGAGAGAGAGAGAGAGAGAAAAGCAAGCCATTAGGTCTGGGACTCAAACCTTGGTCAGCCATGTGGGATTCCAGCACCTTCACCACCACACCACCTGCTGGCCCTAAACACTGGATTTAAACAGCATCATAGGGCTGGTTCTATGGTGTAGCAATAATGCATTGATCAAGAGAAACTGCATCACTCATGGTGACCGCAGTTTGAATCCCTGGCCTTGTCAGACTGAAACATGCCAAACATGAATGAAAGTGCCCAAGGTCCCACAATCTGGAGGAAAAGGATTGTGATGTGACCAGATTGTGGGGAAGGTAATTCTCTCTCATTCTCATTCTCTTTCTCTCATATACATATACACAAATTCTATCATGAATAAAGAAAAAGTTAAAGTATATGTTACTATAGACTAGATAGACCTAACAAACATTTTCAAAACATTTCACACACAACTGCAAAATATACATTCTTCTCATCATATATGAAACATTCTTCATGATAGACCATATATGAGTACACAAAACAAATCTTTAAAAACTGAAATCTTTTTCAATGTCTTTACTGGTCACAATGGAATCAGATTAGAAATCAATGAGAGGAACAGCAGAAACCATACAATTATACAGAAATTAAACAGCAGGCTCCTGAACAACCAATAGGTCAATAAGGAAATTGAAAAGGAAATTTGAAAATTCCTTGAAACAAAGGAAAATGGAGACACAGCATAACAAAAACTTTGAAGTACAGTAAAAACAGTATTAAGAAAGAAGTTTAGGAACCAGCTGTTGGCGTAATGGCTGTGTTTCTGGACTCCCATGTAGTCGACCGCAGTTCAAGTCCTAGACCTGGTGGTTTAAACTCATGCCTGGTGCATGTGCGTGCGTGCCCAAGATCCCTAGAGGAGAATGGAGGAGAAGGGATTGTGGTGTGGCCATCCCCTCTGAGGGGGTGATCTCTCACTTTCTGTCTCTCTGTGTTTTTGGTGAGCGCACGCGCTCTATAGCAAAGACCTCTGATAAAAAAAAAAAAAAAAAAAAAAAGAGGGAAAAAATGACGTTTATAGCAATATATGCCATTTTCTAAAAAAATAGAAAGATTTCAAGGAAACAGCATAACTATGCACCTCAAGAAAGTAGAAATTTAAGAACAAATCAAACTCAAAATTAGTGGAAATAAGTGAATAATAAATATCACAACAGAAGTAAATAAAATTGAAACTAAAATAAGAACAATACTGGGGCCAGCAGGTAGCATGGTGGTTAAGGCACTGGATTCCCACATGGCTGACTATGGATCAAATCCCATACCCAGAGAGGCCTGAAAATCATGCTGGGCATGTGTGTGTGCATGTCCAAAATCCGAAAAAGAGAATGAAGGAGAGGGGATTGAGATCTGGCCATGCCCCCTGGGAAAGGTGATTTCATACCTCCCCTCTCTTTCTTTGTCTCTCTCTGGCAAACACATATGCCCTATAGTAAAAGCCTCAAAAAAAAATTTACAAAATAGCAACAAGAATTCAAAGGCAGTTTTTTTGAAAAGACTGAAAAAAAAATTGGCAGACCATTAGTTATACAAAGAAAAGAAAAGAAAGATGCTGCAAATAACTAAAATCAGAAACAAAAAGTAAGATATTACAACTGAAAGCATAGAAACAAAAAAGATTGCTAGGGATTATTATCAACAGCTATATACCAACAAATTGGAAAACCTAGAAGAGAGGGATAAATTTCTTGACAAATGCAACATACCTGTATTGAACCAAGAAGAAAGAGAAAATTTAAACAGACCAATGATGAGTAATATTAATAAATCAGTAATTAAAATTTTTCAACAATGAAAAGGCCAGAACTAGAAGCCTTCACTGTTGAAATCTACTGAAGTTTGATTATTACACACTGTTTACATGCTTTGAAAAACTTTATCATTCCCCATAGAGATTTACAACAAATGTATGTAAATCAGAAATTACAATGAAAATTATTTAAGAAAGAATCAACACTGCTTCATCTCAAAATTTTACAAAAATTGGAGAGGAAATTCTCCCAAACTCATTATTTGAGTCCAACATTACCATCAGAACAAAATCAGACCAGAAAATATACAAACATGGAAAACTTCAGAGACTATTTCCAAGTTGGTTTTATCCCAGTGATGCAAGGATGGTATGTAAATCCATAAACATAAGACATCAAAAGAATGAAAGACAAAAATAATAAAATCATCTCAATAGACATACACACACACACACAAAAAGCATCTGATAAAATTCAATATCACTTCATGATAAAACTCACAATAGATTAGATATAGAAAGAACATACCTATATACAATAAAGGCTATATCTGACAAACAGAAAACGAATACACTTTTCCCTTAAAAGACAGGAATGCCTATTCTAACTGTTCTTTATTTCTTTTTTACAATTTTATTTATTGTTATTATTATTTTTAATTTGCTATAGGGCACGTGTGCTTACCAGAGAGAGAGAGAGAAAGAGACAGGGAAAGTGAGAAAGCAAGCTACCTGGTGTGGGACTTGAACCACAGTCAGCCATGTCAGAGTCTGGTGCCATAACCACCACACCACTCTTATTCATTATAGCACTGGAAGTTTTATCCGGAGTGATTAGACAAGAGAAAGAAATAAAGGGCACCCAAACTTGAAAGTAGGAAGTCAAATTGTCCCTGTTTGCAGATGATATGATACTACATACAGGAAATCTAAAGACTCTGCCAAAAATTCTTAGGAGTGATGCTCAAATTAAGTAAAGTTACAGAATAAAAAAATAAACCCAAAAATCTGTAGCATTTCTATATACACCAATAATGAACCAGATTAAAAAAAAAGAAATCAAGAAAGCAATCTCACTTAAAATACCTATAAAAAAATCAAATACCTAGCAATAAATTTAACCAAGAAAGAGTCAGTAGATGGCATAGTGGTTACTTCACTGGACTCCCACATGTTAACTTTGGTTTGAGTCCCAGACCCCGTGGCTTGAAAATCACGTCAGGCACATGTTCATGCTTGCCCAAGATCCTAGGAGGAGAATGGAGGAGAAGGGATTGCAGCCATCACCCCTAGGGACTGATTTCTCACTTTCCCTCTCACTGTATTTGTCTGTCTCTCTCTTTCTGGCAAATGCATGTGCTCTAAGGAGAAAACCTCTAAAAAAGAAGAAAAGAAAAATAACTAAGGAAGTGAAAGATCTCTACAACAAAAACTATAAAACACCAATAAGGGAAATCAAAAAAGACACACAAAACATCAACGACATACCAAATTAATGAATTGGAGGAATTAACATTGTTAAAATGACCATACTATCCTAAGGAATTTTTAGATTCAATGCAATCTCTATCAAAATACCAATAACATTCTTCACAGAAATAGTAAAAACAATCATAAAATTTCTATGGAACACAAAAATCCTGAATAGCCAAAGCAATCCTGTTCAAACCAAAACAAAACAAAACAAAAAAAAAAAAGAGGGGGCATCACTTTACTTGACTTCCAAATTTACTACAGGGACTAGTAGGTAACGTGGTGATTAAAGCACTTGAGTCCCGCATGGGTGACCACAGTTTGAGCCCCAGAACTGGTGATCTGAAAATCATGCTGGCTGTGTGTGTATCTGTGCTCCAAATCCTAGGAGAATAATGGAGAAAAAGGACTTGTGATATGGTCATCCCCCTGGGGGATGATTTCTCACTTTCCCTCTCTCTGTCTCTCTCTAGCGAGCACACACATCCTGTGGCAAAAACAAAACAACAATTAAAAAAATTACTACAAAGTTATCCTGAACAAAACAGCATGGTACTGGCAGAAAACAGACACAGAGATCAATAGAACAATCTAGAGAATGCAAAAATACATCCATGCATATACAGTGAACAGATTTTTCACAAAGGTACCAACTACAACACTGGATAAAGATATTCTTTAATAAGTAGTGCTTAGAAAATGAAATAGAAATCCACATGCAGATCAAAATAGACCTCTTTCATTATACAAAAACAATCAGAAAAAATTGGACCAAAGACTTAAATGTAAAATCTGAAACTATACTACTACTTAAAAAAATACATAGGGGAAATGCTTCAAGACATAACCCTATGAAAATGAAATGAAATTTCAAAAACATAGACAACAGAGAAAAAATAGACAAAGGAACAATATCAAAGAAAAATATTCAGCACAGCAAAAGTGAGAAAAAAAACAGTCAATAGTATGATTAGACATACAACAGAATGGGAGAAAATGCTGGCAAACCATTCATCCAACTCATGATTAATATCCAGAATATGCAAGAAATTCACACAACTCAATAGCAAAGAAATTAATAAGCAAATTTCAAAAATAGGCAAATAAGCTGAACAGGCAATTCTCAAAATAAGACATACAGGGCCAGCCAGTGGTGTGTGGTTAAGGCAGCTCCATCTCATATGACCAAATGTAGGTTTGAGTCCTGGATGTGGCAGCTTGTAAAAACATGGCAGGTATATGTATGTTTATGCCAAAATCTTGAGAGGAGAATGGAGGAGAAAGGATTATTGTTTTGTCACCTGTCCTGGGGTGCTTTCTCATTTTTTCTCTCTGTCTCTCAATCCCAAAACACAAATAGCCAACAATTATACAAAATAATGCTAAACATTGCTAAACATTTGAGAAATGTAAATCAATGAGATACCATCTCACCCCAGTCATAATGGCTATTATCAAACAACAGAACAAATGGTGTCAAGGATACAGATAAAAGGAAACTCCTATACATTGTTGATGAGAATGTAAATTAGTCCAACCACTATGGAAAATAGTATGGAGATTCCTCAGAAAACTAAATCTAGAACTACCATATCATCCAGCAATTCCATTCCTGAGTATATATATCCAAAAGAAAGGAATTAGTATGTCAAAGAAATATCTGCACTTTCATATTTATTGCAGCCCTATTCACAATAGTCAAGATATGGAATCAACCTAAGTTTCTATCAACAGATAAATGTATAAATAAAATAGTGTCTATGTGCACATGGAATATTACTCAGCTATAAAAAAGAATGAATACTGTCATTCATAGCAACTGGGATGAGTAAAGAGGATATTACATTAAATTAAATAATCCAAGCACAGAAAGAGAAATACTGCATGTTTTCTTTCATGTGTGGAAGAGAAAATAGTTAAACTTGTGGAAATAGCAAAATACTGGTTAGTAGAAGCTGGGTAGAGTAATGCAGAAAGTGAGGTAAGGAGAGTTTGATTAATGGATACAAAAATACAGCCAAACAGGAGAAATAAATTTTAGAGTGTTACAACACTGTAGGATTACTATATGTAACAACAATGTATTATATATTTCACAAAAGTTAAAGAGAGGATTTTGAATATTGTCTGGATAGACACACAGAGATAAATTTTCGAGGGGATAGATATAATTACCTTCATTTCATCATTCCACATTGTCTATAAGGGATCTCAAAAAGATCATGGAGAGGGCCGGCAGTTGGTATATTAGTTAAAGTTGCTGGATTCCCACATGGCCGACCAATGTTCAAGTCCTGGACCTGGTGGCTTGATTTCTCACTTTCCTTTATTTTCCCCTCTTTCTGTCCCTGTCTAGTCAAATTAAAAAAATGATAATAACAAATGGAGTTAAATAGATAAATAATTATTTTTAAAAAGGATCATGGGAAATGTGTATTATGACAAAACAGATTTTAAAAAAAATTTTGCACCAAAATGAACTTGTACTTTAATTCTATTATTCCACAAACTGTACTGAAAATCACACTGTACCTCATAGATATGTTAAATTATTGCTTGTCAATTTAATATGATAAAAATGATAAGAAATAGATAAGTTCAGAATCTGATTCAGTAGTTTTAAGAGGTGACCAGAGGTACTGCATTTCTAACACGCTCCCTCCCCTGCCCAAGTAGATCTGTGTATCATATTTTGAATAGCAATGGCTTACGCAGGGTTAGAATGGCAATGACAACATTTGATGGTTTATAATCATAATATTTGTTCTTTATCAAGTGCCTATTATATACCAAACACTACACTATACATTTCATATACATTATCTTAGTTTATCACCCCCAAATCTTTATTAGATATTATTATCTTTGCTTTACAGATGAAAAAACTAAGACTAGAGGAGAAGTAATTGCCCAAGCTTCTAAAAATTTTAATTGGCAGAGATGAGATTCAAGTAAATTTAGTATTACTTCAAAGAGCAGAGTTTTCGTTAGAATTACATCCGCAAACTCCCCCTGGAAGGTTTCTCTTTAAAAGAAAGAACAAAGGCACAATTCACATTTCTATTCTCATCAAAGAAATTATCTGTAGCTATTTATAACCTTTTTTGAGAAGCTTCCCAAGGCAGTCTTCCAGTTGTAACTGCTGTGATAATATTTGGGGAAAAATCTAAAACTACACTGAAAAGTGAGGTCAAGTCTACAGCTAAAGTAAACAAAATAGAAAATAAAAATCATAAGGAGCTTAACCCAGTGCTTGATTGATATATAGTAGGAGCATATATATATATATATATATATATATATATATATATATATATACACACACACACACACACACACACACACACACACATACACACACACATATGCGTATATAAAGAAGAATGCATTTGTCTTAGGTGTGTTGCTTGATAAAGCATAGTTAAAAGAAAGATATTTTTCTTGAGATGCTAGAAACAAACTAGAGTATGGTTGTATGCAGAAGGGAACACTCCAGTTAAAGAACAAATCAAAGATGCAAGATAAAGAGAGAAAGTCTTTAGAAATAAAAACTTGAGAAGAGAGGAAATACCATCCAGAACACAAATATAATAGTCTTTGATGAAAGCAATGAACATTTTTTATTATAGGAGAGAAGGCAGAATAAAAATATAAACTGATTTGACAGTCTGAGTATTGGGCAGTTATAAAAGTTCTGTTTGCTTTTTTTTTTTCTATTTTCTTGGTAAAATACAATACAACATCATCTGCTTACATTAAAAATGTATTACGAGGCCCTATTGCAGTGGTACAGTGATAGCACAATGTTCTGCAATGCCTGAAGCCATATAGATGATCAGAGTTTGGTCCCCGAGTTGACTTCTACATGCCAAGTTTGTGTGTGGCATGTGCCTGTGATCCTCACTAGCTGAAAGTCTGGGTGGGAAGAAAACTGTGTGCGACCCTGTTGAGGGTGCTTGCCTTTCTCTCACTCTCTAAATAAATAAGTAAACTTCAAAAAATTATGCATTAAGAGTTTGTTATTTAAAATATTGTCCTGTCACCTTTCTTAATTTTTTCTTTTCGCTGCTAAGTATTTATAAGTTTATACTAGATGTTATCCATAATAAAGTTATGGGCTCCTTGAAGCTAGCTAAGGAGTGCATTTTATTCTTTGAATATCCCACTGGGCCTAGTATAGAGCTTACCAACTCAGAGTAGTCTATTGGCATATGAAACAAAAAGTAAGCTTTGGAGTCAGAGAAATTTAGGGTCTAATCATAGCTATGCCACTTATTAGCTTTCTAAGCTTTAGTTTTCATATTTTTAAAAAGATTATTTATTTATTATCAGGAGAGAGAGAGAGACCCCCAACACGGTTTTCATGCAGTGACTCACCTCCGATCTCAGCCAGTCCAGGTCATGAGTACGTGTGTATACTCATGGAGGTCTAGGGTATGAAACCAGGATTTTTCCCATGAGGACATTGTTCTGTTATCATTGCACCTCTGCCAAGCCTCTAGTTTTCACATTTTTAAGGTGAAAATAATAATGTTATCTTCACAGAGTTATTGCGAGAATAAAATAACAATAAACTACTTTCAATAGCAAGTTCAGCTGATATATAAATATCTGTGAACAAATGTTTGACTTTAGGCATGAAACTGTGAGTAGAATGGATATACTATAAAATAGCACCTAGCTGAGGCTATTTAGCTTACTGTGGTCATTAAACAGGTACTTTTAATATGTTTTTTTTTTTTATTTCAAAACAAGCAGTTTTAGCTTTAATAAGTCAAAATAGAAAAAAAGAATGTTAAGAGAACTTTGCTTAAGACTTAAAGCCAGGAAGCAGGTTAGGATTCTGTTCAAATAGTAGTTACCTGGATCTATTGACAATTCAAGAGAAGAAAAAAAAATCCTTATCTCTGGACTACCAGCATAGAAAAAGATCAGTATTGTTTTAGTCAAAAGCCATAAAATTCTATTTCATCAGTTCAGTCTCATGTACTTAATCTAACTTCTGTTGTGGTCTAAGCTTACCATTTAACTTCTGGAAGATAATGTTCAACTGCGGACTTGTCCCTACCACTAAGCTGACCCTTTCTTAGATTTTTTTTAAGTCTTATTTCTGTATCTGACTTTAGTTTTCCTGATATAACACTCTTCAGAACTTCTTGTCTGTCTAGACACTCAGTGAATGGAAATTGAGCAGCAAAATGATGAGGTAAAAGAAAAAAAATAATAAGGAAAGAGAGAGATAAAGATAGAGAGAATTCAAAGAAAGTGAGAGAAAAAGAAGACCAAAAAAAGAAAAACAACCAAAATTTTTTTCAAAAAAAATAAAATAAAAACTGCATGCTGTGCATGCCACGCAAAATCACTAGTTCTCAGCAGTAATGGAGGAGTCTTCCTCTGAAGGCCTGCCCCTTACCTCTCCTAGAGAGGAGGGGAAAAGGGGATTATTAGCAAGATAAAGGAGGATCTGAAAGCCAAGGAATATTTTACCTTAACAAAGAATTTAAAGGAAAAATTACAAAAAAATAAATAAATAAAAATAAGGAGACAGAGAGAAGTGTAGAGGGGCACCCTACCACTCGAGAATGGGGGCTGGGTGCTGAATTATAGGTAGAAAATCTTCATTTCTCTTAGTCCCTGAAATCACTAGTTCTCAGCAGCAATGGAGGAGTCTTCTCTCATTATTAGTTTTTAGAGAGATTATTGCTATAAGGCCCATGTGCTCACCAGAGAGACAAGACAGAAAGCGAGAAGTCACCCTCCAGGGTGAATGGTCATGCCACAATCCCTCTTCCTCCATTCTCCTCTAAGGATTTTGGGCATGCACACACACAAACCCAGCATGAGTTTTAAGCTGCTGGGTCCAGGCCTCAAACTTTGGTTCAACTACATGAGAGTTCAGTGATGTAACCATTACACCATCTGCTGATTCCAATAACATTATCTTAAAAAATAGAAAAGAAAGATAGAAGGAACTGGGATCCTATGATCATGGAGCTGCCATACAATTCCTGAGGTGCCTGCCTGTGAGTTTCCATTACAAAAAAGGATAAACCTGTATCTTGCTTTACTCACACATATAAACATACATACATACATACATACATATATACATAAGTGACATATGTAAGGGAAATTTCAGAAGTATTCTGCAAGATATTAACAGCCAATGGTGGGCCCGACAGGTGGCATGGTGATTAAAGGTGCTGGACTCCCACATGGCAGACCACAGTTCAAGTCCCAGACCTGGTGGCTTACTTTCTCACTTTCCCTTTCCTCTCTGTCACTCTATTCCTCTCTGGTCAAATTAAAACAAGTAAATAAACAAATAAAGCTAAATAAAATAATTCTTTAAATAAAAAATAACAGTTAATGGTTTCTTACATCTCATAATTATTGAATTAGCATTTAATTGACATCTTCCTTTTTTCTCATAGCATAAACAACCCCTTCTCCCCCTTCCTTTTTTTTTAAATTTGCTAAAGGACACATGAGCTCACCAGAGAGAGACACAGAGAGATAGAGGGAAATGGTTACACCACAATTTCTTCTCCATTTCTCACTCTTTTTGGGATTTTAGACACTCATGCACATGTGCTTTGCATGTTTTTTTGTCACTGGATCTGGGTTCCAAATCACATAGTCAAACACATGGTATCAAGAGGCTTTAGTCACCACACTAGGTGCTGGCCTCCTCTCTCCTTTCTTAATGAAATGTATTAGTGGATAGAAGAGTAGGAGAGGCCTTTCAACATACATAATTGCTATGTTATGCTGTAGAAGTTATGTCTCACCATGGTTACAATCATCAATTCCATTGATGGCAGAGCTCATTATTTGCTATCAGAATATTTCTTTTGCTGTCTTCAGTCCCTTCAAAGAAAATGTTTTCAGAAAAAATAATGTGACCTTTCCTTTGCTCCAAACCTTTCATCATTAGATTTTAGATGCTTCAAGTGTTTTACCTCTCCTTAGAGATGAATTTCTGGCCCACAAAATAGTCTTTCAACTCAAAACCTTGATGGACTTTAAAATGCCAAATCTTCAGATAAAAGGTATGTTCACTTTATTGCTAGAATTACTCTAACATGTATTTAGGATTAATCTAACATGTATCTTATAGAGGGCTTTCAGTTTTATATCCTAGAGCAGAAGTATTGGGTTTACAATCAACACACAATTGGGAAAGCTATTTGTATGAGAGTTGATGCAATTGTGTTCTCAAGGTTACTGGTGGGAATCTCTGAATATGTGCTCCACGCTTGGAACCACGCTTCATCATCCTGAAATGATGCAGAAACTAGTATCAACTAGATCCTGGGTATACACTCTGAATCTTGTTATTATCCTAAGACTTTTTCATTCCTACTGCTGTCATTTTTTAGTAGTATATGTTAGGCCATGTTTTACAAAAGTATTTATGGATCTTATTTACGTACACAACTATTAACATAACCATACTCCATGCAACTTTTGCCTCACATATAGAAATCACAAAATAAGAACGTAGAATGATTTATTTACTCTTAAATATGAGTTTGAGTATGTTTAAGTTATTCTTCTCTCTGTGTATGCCGAACATGTGGGGAACTGAAAAAGAAAAAAAAAAAACATATATGAAGATACAATCTTTGGAAATTCTGATTCAGAAGGTCTGAATTGGAGCCTTAGTAGCTGTATAGATAAAAAATTGTCAATTCTTATGTATAGATCAGATTGTTAACCACTCTCTTAAGCAGTAATTAATATCCATAAGGCAGAAAATAAAAATTTGTTTTCTGGAACCTTGATACACAAAGTGAGGTCCTCAAACCAGCAGCATCAGCATCACCATAATCTGAGGTCATCCTATTATAAAAATACAGAACTCAGTATTTCCCTACCCTCATCTCAGACCAGCATTTTAGAATCTGCATGTTAACAAGATCCCTACTGATTCAGAAGCACATTAATATTTGAGAAATACTGGGGGGGGGTGAACAGATTTAGCTATTTGAAAGTAAGAAATTATGTCAATCTTTCATCTCAGGAAATTATAATAAAACAAATACCTTATTGTAGAAGAATAATTTATCTTTCTGAATACAAGCTCTAGATCTTTAAGTTGTTGCTGAATAGCTTCTTTATCCATCTGTTAAATGAACTTGAATGGTTTCCTTAGTTTTTCAGCACTAAGGTTTCATTTTTTTTTTTTTTTTTTTTGGAGAGGTTTTTGCTATAGGGTGCATGTGCTCACCAGAAAGACAGAGAGAGACAGAGAGACAGAAAGCGAGAAATCATCCCCCGCAATCCCTTCTCTTCCTTTCTCCTCTCAGAATCTTGGGCACACACGCACACACGCCTGGTGTGAGTTTAAGCCACCGGGTCCGAGACTCCAACCGTGGTCCACTACATGGGAGTCCAGGGACATAGCCATTTCGCTAACTGCTGGTCCCAGCCCTAAGGTTTTCTTTTTTTGTTTGTTTTTGAGAGGTTTTTGCTATAGGGCACGTGTGCTCACCAGAAAGACAGAGAGAGACATAGAGACAGAAAGCGAGAAATCACCCCCCCCAGGGGGGATGGCCACGCCTCAATCCCTTCTCCTCCTTTCTCCTCTCGGGATCTTGAGCACGCATGCACACACGCCCGGCGTGAGTTTTAAGCCACCGGGTCCGGGTCGCGAACTGCGTTCAACTACGTGGGAGTCCAGCGACATAGCCATTACGATAACTGCTGTCCCATCCCTAAGGTTTCTTGATCTCACTTTGAAAAGAGCCTATCAGTGCCTTTTATCAAGCATTGTAATATTGTTTGATGACATCAGCTTTGGGTTCACAGTTGAACAACTTTGGGCTCTGTGCGGGCAGAAGAGCATTCAAGAGTTATTTTGTTGAAATTAAAGCAGAGAAAGTTCTTTTTCTTCCAAAATTCCATAGTGTATATCAGTGGACTTTGGAGAACTGGCACAGAATCAAGCAATGCTGTCTTTTTTAGATGGCATGGTGTGACAAAATTCTCTGGTACATTATTTGCAACAATTTCCTCTGTAAGCACACAAGCCATTAGTTGTGCAAAATCATATAGGTTGGAAGTGAATAATTGGTCTAGTATTTCCATAATCTGTAAATGATTTGTTGCCAATATTAAATAACATTCCTTGTAATATACACATCTTGGTCTTTTTTCTTTTTCTTTTTCTTTTTTTTTTTTGGAGAGGTTTTCACTATAGGGCGCGTGTCCTCACCAGACAGACAGAGAGAGACATAACATAGAGACAGAAAGCGAGAAATCACCCCCCAGGGGGGATGGTCATGCCGCAATCTCTTCTCCCGGCTTGAGTTTTAAGCCACCGGATCCGGGATGCGAACCGCGGCCGACTACGTGGGAGTCCAGCGATATAGCCATTACACTAACTGCTGGTTCCCTACATCTTGGTCTTTATCTCATTGCATCTTTTTCAGAAAACTGACTTTTCATATGCTCACCCCTCTTTTATTGTTGGATTATATATCATTCCTACTTTGCTTACAGATTCATCAAATAAGCTATTGTTAGAATTTCAACTTTTTCTTCTGTGTGTACTAAACAAATATAATTGCAATCTAAAAGAATTGGGTATGAATGCAGACATACAACTTTTAAAGTTGGATTGCCATTGCTTGAAAAGAGTAAATTAAGCATTTAAGTTTGAATAGTGTAAGCAAATAAAAATGTAACTCAAATCTAAAGAAGAATTATGCTACTCATAGGATACTGAAGAGCACTAATTTGCATTTTAGTAATCAGTAATAGAGGTTATGAGGTGTCAATTATGTTCCACATATGACCTTTTTAAGTTTCTAGGTAATGTACCTCAATTAATTGTCTGTGGCATCATAAAGAACCCGTTTCCCTGCAGCATGACTATGAAAAGCAATAAAATTCTTTCTATCCAGCTGAAGTATGAAATGCACAACTGACCTTAGCTCACTCTGTTAATGCAGATTTTCTACTGACATAAATTACAATGCGGTCAAAAATCTGACTAGCTCAACTAATGCTTTTGTACAAAACATACTGAATTTTGTGAAGTCATAGAAATGATTATGTTTTAAAATTCACATTTAATTAACAGCTATATAAATATACACTGAAAACTAATTAAGACTTTTAATACTACCATATTGAGCAAAATTGGAAGGTACTATTTAATGAAACAACTTCAACTATTATTGATGATTTTTTTTATTTGTCTCTGGGTTTTCCACAAAGCATGAAGAAAACTTAAGAATATTCATGTATCATTTATTTATTGACTGACTACTATGTGCAAATTAATGTGTGTGTGTATGTTTTATAGATGACAGGTAACAATAGGTGGTAGATAAGACATAATTCTCATCTTCAAGGAATTTACAAAAATAAGGTGGAATTTACAATTACTGTAGAAATCTAACCATGTATCCTCCAGAAATAAATAGTAATTCTGAAGTCAAACTAGGAATGAGATATGGGCTTATGCATATACTGGTAAGGGGAGAATGGGAGGGATGGTGGGGAAGTAGAATATCTTGATATTTACTTCTTGAGAAAGGAAAAATAATAATACAGAACTCTAATAAAATCACTGATAATTAAGGAGGATTCTAGTCTGTCATATCTAACTTTGGATACCCTACGACATTCCAAACTCAATTCCAAATCCAAATTAATGTGATTCCTGTGGTAGCAATTTACATAATCCATTCTTCCATCTATCATCTACTTTAATGAGAATTATACCACACTTTATCATGAGCGGAAGAGGGAACTTGATTTCCATTCCTCAATATTATATTTATATTTCATGCAATACAACTGGACCATAATGTTGTTTAACCTGGCCTAGTCACTGTGGTGAAACTGAGTGAACACCTGAAAAAAGTGGTCTTTTTATTATAAAAATTACTGAACCTTAAAAACATTCTTTCCAGCTTGCTCATAATTCAGGATTCAATTTGGATATTCCCAAGACAATACATGTATACTGTGTATATACATGCATGTGCATGTGCATGTATACACACAGTTTTCATTAAGTTAATTTAAACATCTGTATTTAAGGTAATTTGATAACGATACGAGTTATCTTCCCTAACATTTTATGATAAAATAACACAATACAAAAAGGCATAAGTAAGGAAATAAAATCACCGTAGTTATACCACAGATAATAACTATTGCTTTATGTATAGTTTTTTTTTTTTTTTTTTGAGAGGTTTTCACTATACGGCACGTGTGCTCGCCAGACAGAAAGAGAGAGACAGAGAGACAGAAAGCGAGAAATCTTCCCCCAGGGGGGATGGTCACGCCGCAATCCCTTCTCCTCCATTCTCCTCTCGGGATCTTGGGCACGCACGCACACGCGCCCGGCGTAAGTTCTAAGCCACCGGGTCCGGGACGCGAACCGCGGTCGACTACGTGGGAGTCCAGCGACATAGCCATTACGCTAACTGTTGGTTCCCGGTGTATAGTTTTTCATTGTATATGTGTATCAGGGTAATAACACATATATTTCTATCTCACCTTTAATTCTAAAATCACTTTAAAATGAAGTTCATGATGTTTCTTGAGGCCCATATGCTAAAATTGAATGTCATTATCTAAGCTATTGTATTCTGAGACTTCAAATATTCCCCTAAAACATGATGAATACATTTTTATTTTGTTATTTTTTAAAATTTAGTTGTTAATATTAGATTATGGCATTAACAGATGTATTTTGCAAGTAAATAATGCATTTATTTATACTTACCCATGAGCCTATGAACAAATCAAAATTATTTAAGATTCTCAATATAAACTTTAATCTAAAGAAAGGAAATATAATTTTGGAATTGGCATTCATTCATTAAAAAATATCTGCATTTATCAGCAACATTGTAGATTAGGAAATCATAGCCTTTATCTATGCATAAAAACACCAGTCTGACAACCACATATGGACCAAAATGTTTTTGTAAGAATTCCAAAATCCAGTGAAAAGGTTACATCATCTCAGAAGAGCACAAAACTGACAACTGTATTGAAATGGTTAAGAGGAATGGTTTCATCTTTTTTCCATCACTCCTTCCCTGATTCCATCACAATTTCATGCCTGGAGGTATTTCTTCTGCCCATAATTTCTTCTCTGGAAAAAAGAGAGAGTGATGTATGTAGCAAACTTCTCCAGCCTGTTAGGGCACACCTCAAAAGATCTTTTTCTGTTTCTTCTAATCCAGAGTGTGGAGGAAATAAACATAGTTGGAATGTCTGGGCATAACTAAAAACAAGGAAAGCAGTGAGGACTCTCACTGATTGGCACATAGCCCTTAGCAGACCTTGGCACACAGATATTACTAGCCAGTACACCAATCAGCATTGCTCTCATAGGCAACATGGCTATGCAGGATTGAGAGAAAATACAAAATTCTGAGACTTCTTTCCCAGGAGGTGGGGTGAGAAGTACAACTTGCATTCAGAGTCTCAAAATCTCAGTGCCTTGACCTTGGAAAAAGGAGTAGGAAGCTCTTAGCACCTAGGATGACTATAGAATTGGGAGAAGGCCTATAATCCTCATACTATGCACACTCTCACCACCTGGAACGATGGAGGTGGGTAGAGTGGGCATATCCAAAGAAAAGGACAGAGAGACTCTAAGAAATTTTAGCAGAGTTTATTAGAGAAGATCTAATGCTGGTAAAGCTGGTCCATAAACACTGAAAGTGGTGGCTCTTTCTTCAAATGTTCAAACACCAACATAAATTTCAAGGAATATAAAGAATCAGAAAAAATTATTACACTAGCAAAGGAACAAATTTTTTTTTTTTTTTTTTTTTTTTTTTTGCTATAGGGTGCCTGCGCTCTCCAGACAGAGAGAGACAGAAAGACAGAAAGTGAGAAATCATCCCCCAGGGAGGATGGCCACACCACAATCCCTTCTCCTTCATTCTTCTCTCGGGATCTTGGGCACACACACACATGCACCCGGCGTGAGTTTTAAGCCACCGGGTCTGGGACGCAAACCACGGTTGACTACATGGGAGTCCAGCGACATAGCCATTACGCTAACTGCTGGTCCCAATAAATGTTCATTTAACAACTCCAAATAAAAGAAAATCTATAAATGCCCTGATAAATAATTCAAAATAATAAATTTAAAAAGCTCAGTTAGTTCCAACAAAACACAGATAGACAACTGAAATACAAAGAATATATGAGCAAAATTAAGATACCGATAAAGAGATCAAAACCATTTTTAAGAGTGACACAAAAATACTGGAGGCAGAGGCCAGCGGGTGGCTTGATGGTTAAGGTGCTAGAATCCCACATGGCTGACCATGGTTTGAATCTCAAACTCAGTAGCTTGAATATCATGCCAGGTGGGACCAGCAGATCGTGTGGTGGTTAGGGTGCTGGACTTCTACATGGCTGACTGGACTGTGGTTAAGTTCCAGATCTGTTGGCTTAATTTATCTCATTCCCTTTCTCTTTCTCTCTGTCCCTCTCTGGTGAACTCACATGTTCTATAGCAAAACTTAAAAATAATAACAACAACAACAATAATAAATAAAATAAACAAATAACTTTTAAAAAAATTCATGTCAGGTGCATGTGTGTGCATGCCCAAAATCCCAAGAGGAGAACTTATAAGAAGGGATTGCAGCATGGCCATACCCCCTTGGGAGTGATTTCTCATTTTAGCTCTCTCTGTTTGTCTTCAGTGTGCACATGTCCTATGGCAAAAACCTTTAAAAAAATACTGGAGGTGAAGTATATAATAACTGAACTGAAAAATTTATCAGAGAACTTCATTAGCCAACTTGATGAAGCACAAGAAAGAATCAGTTAACTTGGAGATAGGTCATTTGAAATTATTCAGTCAGAGAAGCATAAAGATAAAAGAAAGAAAATAGTAAAGAAAGCCTGCAGGACTTATTGGACATCATCAAGTGAACCAATATATGCTCTATAGAAGCTTTAGAAGGAGAAGAAAGAGAAAGGGGCAGGAAACTACTTTAAAGAAATAATGGTTGACAACATCATAAATCTGGGAAGAGATAACTAGATCATGATGCTTAAAGATTCCTAAAGAGAATGAATTCAAAGAAGTCTATTCTTTGACATAAACTCTGTAAAGTCAAAGACAAAGATAGGATGTTTGAAAGCAGCAAGGGAAAATCACTTTGTCACTGACAGGAGAAACTACATAAGATTATCATTAGATTTCTCAGCAGAACTATGGCAGGAGTGGAGTGATATATTTAAAGTGTTGAAAGAAAAAAAAATCAAATAAGAATACTATTACTGAAGAAAAAAAAAAAGCTTTGAAGAAGAGATTTTTCCAGACAAACAAAATCTAAAGGTGTTCACTATCCCTAGATTTGCTTTACAAAGAAATGATAAGGAAGTACTTCAAGTTGAAATGAAATGGTACTAAAAAGCAACACAAAAGCATATGAAAGTATAACAGTAATTAAAGAAATGTAAATAGATGGAAACATACAGAAGACTATAATAATAAAATGATGGTAAATAAATCACTCTTAATTTTACTATAGAAGTTAAATGACAAAGTATTAGCAATATAAATACAAGATTTTGGGGTGAGTCACATAGTGCAGTGTTTAAGCTCTGTGCATAGGGAGCCACAGCCCACTTGGTCAAGTGCAGTTTGAAACTCTGCCCAAGAAGCTAGAAACATTCACTAGGCACATGTGTGAATGCGTCCAGAATCCTGATGGAAAGAAGAAATGAAGAAAGGAAATTGTGGCATGGCCATGCCCCATTGGGGGGGGGGTGATTTATCTCTTTCACTCTCCTTCTGTCTATGTAGTGAGCACACACACCCTCTGGCAAAAAGAAAATACAAAAATTATTAATGAATACATGATATAAAAATATGTAAATTTTGACATCAAAACTAAGTGTAGGAGGGGAGAAGTAAAAGTTAGATGTTGTTGAAGTTTGGCTGTCATCATATTAAAATAACTATTTTAATTATAAGATGTTTTATAACAAATTCATGGTAACACAAAAAAATATTTATAGGAGATACACAAAATTTATAAAAGAAAATAATCAAAGAATATGAGTACAAAAATTAGCAACACACAAAAAAGATAGCAAGAAAGGAAAAGAGGAGTAGATGAACTGCAAGATAGAAAAAAAATTGAACAAAATGGCAATACTAATACGTCCCCATCAATAATTAGTTTAAATGTAAATGGAATAAACTACTAATCAAAAGATATACAATGACTGAATTATAAAGATAAGAACAAATATATGCTTTTCATAAGAGACCCACTTTAGATTTAGGGACTCATACTGTCTGAAAATAAATAGATGGGATAAAATATTACATGCAAATAATAAACAAAAGAAAAAGGGTGGCTATACTTAAATAAGACAAAATAGATTTTAAGTTGACATAGGTTATAAGTGACAAGGAAAGGCATTATATAGTAATAAAAGGATGAATTAATTAGTGAGATAAACCTGACTTGAAGTGAATTAAACATGTAGTTAGAAAAATCAGAAAGAAACCGTAGACTTGAACGACACTATAAATCAAATATGTCCAATAAAATAAAAATAACATTTCACCCAATAGCAGTAGAATGCGTATTCTTCTCAAACACTCATGGAAGATTCTTTAGGACAAATGACAATTTAGGTAACAAGTCTCAATAACTTTAAGAATCTTTTCTGACCACGATGCCATGAAACTAGAAATCAATAACAGGAAGAAAACTGGAAAACCACAAGTAGTAGAATGTAGATAACATACTCATGAACAACTAATGGGTCAAAGAATAAGTCAAAGCTGAAATCAGTGGCCAGTCTATGACCTATTAGATGAGGGAACCAGATCTCACATGGCTTACCTTGTGGTTCAAGTCCAAGTCATGGTAGCTGGAGGAACACTGGGCACGTGTGCATGTATGCCCCAAATCCCAAGAGGATGGAGAAATGTAAGAGAAGAAATTGCAGAGTAGCCACACCTTATATGAAATTACTTTCTTCCTCTCTCTCTCTCTCTCTCTCTCTCTCTCTCTCTCTCTCTCTCTCTCTCTCTCTCTGTTTCTATTTCTCACTGTGCATGTGCCCTCTGGAAATTTTAAAAAAGAAAAAAGAAAAGAAATCAGTATGTATAAGAGATAACTGCACTCCCATATTTACTGCAGCACTACTCACAATAGCCTAGCTATGAAAACAATCCAAATGTACACCAACAAATAAATGGATAAAGAAAACATAATACACACACACATGCACACAGAAAGTAACGTCATTCAACCTTAAAAAACAAAGGGAATTCTACCATTTCCAACTACATTGATGAACCTGGAGGACTTTATGCCAAAAAGGAATAAATCAGTCACAGGACAAACACTTATATGAAGTATCTAACATAGTTAAACTCACAGAAACAGAATAATACCATGTGGTTGCCAGGGATTATGAAAGAAAGAAATGGGGAGTTGTTGCTAAATGTGTATAAAGTTTTAGTTATTCAAAATGAATTAAGTATTGGAGATCTGGTGTATAACATAGTGCCTATAGTTAACAATACAGAATCATACACTTAAAATTTGTTAAGAGTGTAGATCTTGTGTTAACTATTCTTACAACAACAAAAAGGGAAACAATGAATCTTTTGGAATTGATGAGTGCTTATTATCTTGATTGTGTTGATGGTATCATGGGTGTAAGCATATGTCTAATCACATAAAATTATACACACATAGAACATGTGCAGTTTTTTGGATATAATTATACCTCAAAATTTTTTCTTTAATTATTTCACTTAACTTTATTTATTTACTTATTTTAATTTTACCAGAGAAGAACAGAGTGAATGAGAGAGAGAAAGTGAGAAAGCAAGCCACCAGGTCCGGGACTTGAACCACTGTTGGTCATGTGGGAGTCCAGCACCCTGAACCACCAAGCCACCTGCCGGCCCCAACCTCAAAAAATGTTTAAAAAAATAACAATCCTCGGACCACTCAGGTGGCATGATTGTTAGGGTGGCTGGATACCACATGGTTGACTATAGGTTCAAGTTCCAGACCTAGTGGCTTGGAAAATGCACCTGGCACATGTGCATGCCCAAAGTCCCAAGAGAAAAATGGGAGAGAAGGGATTGTGGCATGGTCATCTCCCTGGAGGATGATTTCTCTTTCCCTCTATCTCTCTCTCTGCAGAGCTCATGTTTTCTATAACAAAAAGTACAATAAATAAATAAATGAATAAATAACTGAATTCAATCATGAATTTGTTCCTTTTCAAGGGATTTTTCCATATCTAGAACAGAAATTTTAGTGGTTCAATCATCCCAGAAGAATGAAATCTTGCCCTTTGTGGCTATGTAGATGAGTCTGGTAGACACTATGTTAAGTGAAATAACCAGACACAGAAAGAGAAATATGACATACTCTTTCTGATATGTAGAAGATAAAAATCCCAACCTTATGAAATTAGAGTGTAGTAGTGGCTACTAATCACTGGGAAAAACAGAGGAGAGTGAGGATATAAGTAGATGTTGGTTAATAAATCCAAAATTATAGTTAAATAAGAGGAACAACTTCTTGTGTTACAAAATTTAGTAGCACAATATAGTTAACAGTAATTTATAGTGTATTTAAAAACAGATATAAGAGGATTTTGAATGTTCCCAACAGAAAGCAATAATAAATGTTTGAGATGATAGATATGCTGATTTCCCTGATTTGATCATTACCCATTGTATTCATGTATCAAAAAATCACATTATACCTCCATAAATATATACTATTATTATGCATCAATTAAAAACAATAATTTTTAAAAACTATATTTGGCCCTTGGGCCAAATTCAACCTTCAGCTTTGTTTTCTTAACACACATACGATTCTTTATTTTTATAATTACTTTATTGAAATACAGTTCACATATTATACAATTTATAGATTTAAAGTGCAATTCATTGGGTTTTGTTTAATTAACAGATTTAGGCAATTATGATCACAATTTAGAATATTTTCCTAATTCCAGAAAAAAGAAACCTATAGCCATTAGGAATGAAATTCCATTTGCCCCCAAACCAGCATTCCTCAGCCTGTTTCTTAAGGCTATAGAGCCTACAAATACAGCAGACTTTGATAGACATTTCATTTTAATTCTGTTAATTTTTTCCTGAATTTTTTAATAAGAGGTGAAAAGAGGTGTAGCTTTTTTAGAAAGATACAGGCTTACAAATCAATATATTACTTTACCTCTGCTTGTCCCAGAATGCCATTTTATATTTTTCCCAAAATATAAACAGATGCCATTTTGTGTGTTGAAACAGAATGCCATCTTATATTTTTTAAAGGATTATAAATGAAAAACAAAGAAGAATATGTAACAGAACGTTTAAGTGACTCACAAAACATTACATATTAACTAAATGGCCCTTAACAGAAAGTTGTCAATTCTTAGACATACATTGTACTACTATTGAATATAAAAGTGCAATATCTCACAGTCAAGACACTAATAATGAAGCAAATGCAAATTTTTTCACTTCTACAATATCCTAAGAATTGTCTCTTATCTCACTTACATGGTTGATCTGTTGTGGCCAAATAAATGAATTATGAAAAATCCCGATTAGTTATCAAAAACCCGATTAGCTACCAAAATGACAGTAATCCCAGGAAAATGACCTTAGGGTTGAAGAAGCTTGTACAGACAATGTGATGTGTACCAGGCTCTAGATCTAATTTCCTTGCTAAGCTTTCTGATCTTGGGCAAATTATCTGATATCTCTGAACATCAGTTTTTGCTTTTTTCACACCCTTGGGTAGTATTATTTATAATTTACTATTGATCTCACAAATTTGTTATGAGAATCTAATGAAGTGATAGATCTGAAAAGCTTAAAAATGTATAAAATAAACCAGTAAAAAGTTGGCGTTATTATCAGTTTACTTTCTTAACTAGCTCAAGAATAACTAGGGATACTAAATATAATATTTGCATGGTACATACTTATATCAAAACTTTATTTGTTATTTTTAAAATTTAAATTTTACTAAATATCTTATATTATTTGCTACCAAAATAGCAATATTGATAGACATAATCATATTTATATAATGAATTATATACTGTAGAAAGTAATTTAACTTGTATCACCTAAATAAATGGATATTTGCAATTATTTTGTCATGTCATTGTCTCTATAATATATGAAAAGAAAATGAGGCCTACCAAAGTTAAATTACTTATCAAATGTAACACAGAAAGTAGGTATGTTGTCAAGGATTGGAACTTAAATCAGATGCGTTGAGTGAAATTACTCAAGGCTCTTTACTTGTGTGTTTCCTAACCCTTTTGGATTCAAGGATCTATTTTAAAGTAGCACATAATCTTGAGAAGCTCTTAGAAACTAAGTGATCACTTAACTACTTTTTAAAAGTAAAAGAAAGTAAAAAGTAAAAATTAGTTTTTGGAAGTTTTGCTTAAAGGCAAGTTAAAAGTTATTTTAGATATTTTCTTATCAGTTACATTTAAATGTATTCTTTTTTTTTTTTTTTTTTTTTTTGAGAGAGGTTTTTGCTATAGGGCATGTGCGCTCGCCAGAAAGACAGAGAGACAGAAAGTGAGAAATCACCCCCCAGGGGAAATGGCCACGCCACAATCCCTTCTCCTCCATTCTCCTCGCGGGATCTTGGGCATGCACGCACACACGCCTGGCATGAGTTTAAGACACCAGGTCCAGGACTCAAACCGCAGTTGACTACATGGGAGTCCAACGACATAGCCATTATGCTAATTGCTGGTCCCTAAATATATTCTTTTAATATCAAGTATGTAAAGACAAATTTTGTTTATTCTCATTTAACAAGATTCATTGTTAACAGTAATTGGAAATTGTCCCCTAATATCTGTTCTCTTCTTTAGAAATAACTGGACACACAGCTTCTCAAATTAAATACCATATTTCTCAGCCTTCCTTGTGGCTATGTGAACCAACATAACTAAGATTTTATTTTTTTTGAGAGGCTTTTGCTATAGGGTGTGTGCGCTCGCCAGAAAGACAGAGAGAGGCAGACAGACAGGAAGTGAGAAATCACCCCCCAGAAGGGATGGCAATGCCACAATCCTTTCTCCTCCATTCTCCTCTCGAGATCTTGGGCACACACGCACATGCGCCCAGCGTGAGTTTAAGCCACCAGGTCCAGGACTCGAACTGCAGTTGACTACATGGGAGTCCAGCAACATAGCCATTATGCTAACTGCTGGTCCCAGAATTTTTTAAAGGAAAGAATTATATCTTTTCTTTACCCTTGACTCATTGCTGCTGGCTGAATTCAGATGCCATGGGTAAGCATCTTGGATCTTGAGGTGGAACCTACCTGATAAGAATGGGCGATCTAGAGGAGTATGTGTCCTTGATGACTTTCTTAGACCACTTCACCCTTCAACAGCTTACCTATAGCCTTTTTTTTTTCTGCATAATAGAGAGAGACATAAGTTAGCTCATTTAAACAGTCATTGTTGCTAAATAAGAAGGCTGATGATAAAGGACTCGTATTGCCTGTTCTACAGTTTGCACTAGCCAAATAAACACCTTAAAAATTGTATGTTTTGGGGGCCCAGCAGTTGGTGTCATGGTTACATTGCTGGACTTCCACATGGCCAACTGTGGTTCAATTCCCAGACGTGGAGGCTTGAAAATCACACTGGCCACATGTGCGTTCATCCCCAAGATCCCAGGAGTAGAATGAAAAAGAAGAGATTGTGGCATGGCCATCCTCTCGAGAGATGATTGATCACTTTTGCTTTCACTGTCTCTGTCTCTGTCTCTGTCTCTCTCTCTCTCCACTGCAAGCATGCCCAAATCAAAAACCTCATTAAAAAATTGTATTTTTTCTACCATTAAACTCACTTTCAAATTAAATTTCCTTTAAGTGTATCTACTAGGTTTTCTAGAAAGTCATGACATATTTTTTCTGGTTTTCTATGCAAAAAGGCATCATGATTTTCCCAATAACCCAATAATCGGAGGAATAAAATTATATGTCTACTGTAGGGAGTGCAGAAAATATGAGGGGATCTTCAAAAGTTCATGAAAAAACACACTTAAGGGAACCAGTAGTTAGTGTAATGGCTATGTCGCTGGACTCCCACGAAGTCGACCGCGGTTCGCGTCCCAGACCCGGTGGCTTAAAACTCACGCTGGGCGCGTGTGCGTGCGTGCCCAAGATCCCAAGAGGAGAATGGAGGAAAAGGGATTGTGGCGTGACCATCCCCCCTGGGGGGTGATTTCTCGCTTTCTGTCTCTATGTCTCTCTCTGTCTGTCTGGCGAGCGCACGCGCCCTATAGTGAAAATCTCTCAAAAAAAAAAAAAAAAACACTTAAAAAACTACATGGATTTCAAAATTGTTTACATCAAAATGGACTAGTACTTTAAATGTATTTTCCTCCAAACTTTTTAAAGAGGTTTCTGCCTTAGTGCATAGGCACTCACCAGAGAGAGAGACAGAGCAGAAACAGTGAGAGGGAAAATGAGAAATCAGTCCCCAAGATAGTTGGCCATGCACAATCCCTTCTCCTCCATTCTCCTCCCAGGATCTTTGGCATGCGCGCACATGATTTTCAAGCCACCAGGTCCAGGGCTCCAACCACGGTCGGCCAGTGTTAGAATCCAGCAACATAATCACTATGCCATCTGCTGGGCTCTACCCTAAACGTTTTAATGTTTCTTCATATAATTAGTTTTCCAGCCTCTGTAATACAGCGAGGCACCTTACAAGACAGCTGAGAGGGAGGGATAATGACAAGTTAATCTACAATATCCACCACTCACATGTTGTTTTATTTGCATTAATTATTTAAGCACACACATTTTTTTAAGAGAGATTTTTGGTATAGGGCACATGCTCTCTCCAGAAAGGCAGAAAGAGAGAGAGAGAGATTGAAAGCGAGAAATCACCCCGCACACACACACACCCAGGGTGGACGGCCACACTGCAGTCCCTTATCCTCCATTCTCTTCCATTCTTGGGATCTTGGGCACACATACACATGGGCTTGGAGTCAGTTTAAGCCACCCCGTCTGAGACTCGAACAGTGATTACAAGGGAGTCCAGTGACATAACCAATGCACCATCTTCTGGTCCCCCACAACCATAATCTTTTAAAAAATATAAACTCATGTTTGCTTTTAGGATTGAATGTATACTATCAAAGGGACAGAAACTTAACTGTCAGTTATACTCCAAAAATTTGTAAAACAATTTTATGACTCAGTGTTTGATACTCATGTATTTGGCAATTTAAGTACTTAGTTAAGGGACCAGCAGATGGCATAATGGTTATGTCATGGGACTACCATGCAACTGATCATGGTTTGAGTCCTGGTTCTGGTGACTTAAAACTCATGATGGGTACATGTGCATGCACATCCAGAATTCTGAGAGGAGAATGAAGGAGAAGAGGTTGAGTCGTGGCCATCCCCCCTTGGAGGGGGGGGGTGATTTCTCACTTTCTATCTCTCTGTCTTTCCAGTGAGCGCATGCACCCTATAGCAAAAATCTATCTAGAAAATAAAAAGCAGTTTAGGATTCTGTTTGAATAGTAGGTACATGGCCTGTCCACAACTCAAGAGAAGGCAAAACTCCTTAACACTGGAAAACAAAGCATAGGTCAGTAATGTTTTAGTCAAAAGTCATACAATTCTGTTTCACCAGTTCAAACTCACGTACTTTATCCTCTATTGTGGTCCAATCTTTCCGTTTAAATTCTGGAAGATAACATTCAACTCTGGACTTGTCCCTGCATTAAGTTGGCCATTTTCTTATCTGTTTTAGAATTCTTTTTTCTGTTTGTCTGACTTTAGTTTTCCTGGGATAGCACTTCCTTCAGAACGTCTTGGAGAGCTGGTCTGGTGTCGGTAAATTCTTTCAGGTTTTGTTTATCTGACAATGTTCTCATCTTTTCTTCCCATATGAAGGATAAAATTGCTGGAATATAGTATTCTTGGTTGAAATTGTTTTTCACTCAACACTTTGAATATATTTTCCCATTCTTTCCTTGCTTGCATTGTTTCTGATGAGAGGTCCACTGTTAGCCTGGTGGGATATGCTTTGTAGGTAACTTGACGTTTCTCTCTTGCCAGTCTAAGTATCTTGTCTTTGTCTGTGGTATTGGTCATTCTGGCTATAATGTGTCTTGGAGAAGATATTCTTGGATTGATCCTATTTGAGGTCCGTTGTATTTCTTGGATCTGGAACTTCGAATGCCTCTCTAGGTTTGAAAATTTTTCTTCCAGGATTTCATGGAATAGATTGTCAATGCCCTTATGAGTCTCTTCACTTCTGTAATATCGATTATCCAGATGTTTAGACATTTGATGGTATCTAGTATTTCTTATATATTATTCTCATTTTGGGGGGCTATTTTCTCAGTCTTTGTGGTGGATTTTACTAGTCCAGAGATCCTATCTTCTACACCTGAGATTCGATTTTCTGTATGATCTAGTCTACTTTTAATACTTTCAAAGGAGGTTTTGAGTTCCTGTATTATAGCCTTCATCTCAAATAGTTCCATTTGATTCTTTTTTATGGTGTGCATTTCCTCTTTCAGCTTTTGCAAGAACTTCCTCATGTCCTAGAACTCATCAGCTTTTTTTTTTTTTTTTTCCTGGTGTTCATTGTCTCTCTTCTCTTCCATCTCTGTTAGTTTTGTCACTATAAATACTCTAAATTCTTTATCAGGCATTTCCATGAATTCCATTGTACTGTCTGTGGATGAAAAGGAGTTATTCTTTTCCCTTGGGGATGAGGTATTTTCTTGGTTTTGCATATTTTTTGTGCTCCTGTAGTAATTTCTAGTCGTATGATGGGTTATTTGTTTCTTTCTAATTTCTAGAAGATCTATCTGAGTGTTCAGAGGTGCAAAGGAAGATGTGGCTGCAAACTCTTTGGCACTGCGTTTTTCTCCAGGGGCTCTACCAGGGTAAATTCTCAGAACATCTTCATTGCCTTATCTCTGAAATGGCTAGATCTCAGTTCTCATGATGGACTGACTCTTCTTCTGCTACAGTATGTTTTTAATCAAGTTATCAGATTTGGAGTTTTTCAAAAACTTAAAAATAAGTTTAATAATTTTTTTTTTAAATTTGCTCTTTGAAAATAGGACACATAACTTTACCCTCTTTAGAAATTAAAAAAGACACTTTTTTTTAGATGTTTTTGCTATAGGGCGCATACGCTCACCAGAAAGACAGACAGAGAGACAGAGAGACAGAAAGTGAGAAATCACCCCTCAGGGGGAATCGCCATGCCGCAATCCCTTCTCCTCTATTCTCCTCTCAGGATCTTGGGCAGCCATGCACATGTGCCCAGCATGAGTTTAAGCAACCGGGTCTAAGACTTGAACCATAGTCAACTACAAGGGAGTCCAGTGACATAGCCATTAAGCCAACTGCTGGTCCCAAAATAAACAGTTTTATTTCCATATATTATACAAACCCATGAAATGTAAATTAGAAATGTGGCACTAAAACAAAAATAGAGTATATGGGGTCAGCAGGTGGCATGGTGGTTAAGATGCTGGACTGTCCCATGATCAACTGCATTCGAGCCCTGAATCTATCAGGTTAAAACTGACATGCTGGGGACCAGCAGTTAGCATAATGGCTATGTCGCTGGACTCCCACGTAGTCGACCGCGGTTCGAGTCCCGGACCCGGCGGCTTAAACTCACGCCGGGCGCGTGTGCGTGCGTGCCCAAGATCCCGAGAGGAGAATGGAGGAGAAGGGATTGCGGTGTGGCCATCCCCCCCTGGGGGGTGATTTCCTGCTTTCTATCTCTCTGTCTCTCTCTCTGTCTGTCTGGCGAGCGCACGCGCCCTATAGCAAAAAACCTCTCCAAAAAAAAAAATAATAAATAAATAAATAAATAAAACTGACATGCTGGCCACATGTCCAAGCATAACCAAAATCCCAGGAGAAGAATGGAGGAGAAGGAACTGTGATAAGGCCATCCTCCTGATGGGGTGATTTCTCACATTCCCTCTCATGTCTCTCTCTGAGAGAGAACCTAAAAGTTTTCTTCCAGGGAGCAGCAGATGGCATAATGGTTACATCACTGCACTGCATGTGAGTGCACGTCCAAGATCCTGAGAGGAGAAGGAAGGAGAAAAGATTACAGATTGGCCATCCTCCTTGGAGAGTGATTTCTTGCTTTCTCTCTCTCTCTCTCTCTCTCTGGCTAGTGCACGTGCCAAATAGCAAATATCTCCAAAAAATAAAAAGTTTTCTTTCATAACTGTTTTTGATATTTCTAATTAATTTATAGAATGCAACATACCTGCTTTCTTAATACATTCTTAAGACACTTGGCAAAATGATACAAAAGTTCCTCTAGTCATTTTATGAAGTAAGGTCTACTAAATGCTAACTGTATTATACAATTCAGCTAAACATTAAGGGTCCAGGTGGTGGTGCAGTAGCAACTGGACTTACATGAAACAAATTCTGGGTTCTCATTGGGGACCTCCCTGAATATGCTGTGTGAATGCACATGTGCCTGAGATAAAGGCTGGCTGAAGTGACCAGTGGATCATGGCATAAGGACTCTGTTGGGGGTGCCTATTCCTCTGTCTTTCTGTATCTCTGTCTCATGTATAATGAATAAATAAATAAAACTTGGGTAGAACTAGAGTAATATACCTCTCCTAAGGTGAGCAAGAACGAAAAGAAATAAGTTGTGGCATTAAAATATTTTAACAGCCCAAATCTTTAAAAAAGAGTGTCACTAAGAAACAAATACATAAAGAATGCATTGTTTCATAAAATTTTCCCAGAGAGTTTGGAGTATTTATATTTTGTGAATACTTTATACCTAAAATATGCTTGAGATATGGTTGCAATGTATAATAATTTTTTTATAAAGTATTATTTGCCCATTAAATAGGTTATTGAAATTATGCATTGGGGCTGGCAGGTGGCGTGGTGGTTAAAGGTGCTGGACTCCTACATGGCCGACTGTGGTTCAAGTCCTGGACCTGTTCCTTTGTTTTCTCACTTTTCCTCACTCTCTTTCTCTCTCTTGGATCAAACTGGAAAATAATAATAATAAGTGAAGTTAAATAAAATAATTCTTAATAAAAAAGGTATTATGCATTAACATTTTGGTAAAAAAAGAAACACTATAGTTCATACTGTGTAAAACCATGTAACTGATAGCCCATATTTAAATTGATCTCATTGTATGTCTAATATTTATTTTAATTCACTTTGATATTTCATTTGTAATCTAAATTACTCTTCACATTCATTCTTTTCAAAACCAGCTCATCAACAACCTAGACTAAGACCATCTTTTAAAATAATAAAAATACTTTAAAAGTTGCAATTTAATGAATGCAGATAGTAGCTAAGCATTTTCATGACAAATTGACTTTAAATTCAAATTCTTTTAAACATATCATTGATAAAAGTTGTCAAAATATTCAATGACATAAGATATGGATGGTTGGAATGTAAAGACACCTAGTGACTGGATATTAAAACCGAGAACAAATAATTACTAAAAGGCGAGCAGAACATATGCAATTATATTAAAGAAAAAAAAACACTTAATGTATGCTGAAAGCAAAATAAAAACAGCATTCACCTCTGTTTACAAACTACTAATGTTATTGATATCAGTTTCAATGCTTTCAAATTAGTAACTTTTATTTTTATCCAATATTAGGTAGCTTGAATAGAAAAAATATTTTAATAAATATTTATAACAATATGTACAAAAAGCCATTTAAATTGACAACTCACTTAACAAAAATGAAGTCAGTAAGAACATAAAACGATTATCAGTATGTAGCTTTTTGTACCAATTCTAGAATTCTAACTAGATAAATTTGTTGATATTTCTATCTATAAAGTGCCCCTACCAACTACTTTGAAGACCTTACTTTTCTTAAAGTAAGGTTCCACTTTTTGACTGCTTTTCTGTTATATAAATTTTCTGGGAAATATAAAAATACTTTTATGCTTCTTTAACAACTTGATAATAAAAGTTCCATTTTAAAAATCAAAATGATAACAGCTCTAACATTTATTAGTAGGTTAAAATAGCACCAATTTACACCCTAAAGTTCACCCATGGCTTATTTGAAAAATTCAATTGACTTATAAAATAACTATGATTCCTAAATACTGTCTGGTGACATTGGAAAATGTCCATTTAATGGAGGAATCGATGTAAGTATAGCAAATGATGTGTAAAATTGAGTAGAAAGGTCTTTACTTTTTTCTCTGTATTTATTGTCACCACCTTTTCCTAGAATGCCATGAGGTGTGATGGAGCATTCAACAGCGACTTCCAGTCATCTGTGACTTGCTTTCATTAAGCAGCATAATTTTATATCAAAACAATACATGCCCAATTCTTATGTGAATTATGCTCAGTGTCTTAGATTTAATAAAATGGTTTTGACCATTCAAATTTGTGAGTTATCTATTTATTCTTCCTCTCTTACTTAACCTGAGAATGTCCTTCAACTTTTTTTTATAATGACAGAGCTACTCTTACATAAAATACAAGTTGTATAACTCCTCTTACCAAGAGCATGCCTGACTTTCTCATGGAAAAGTTTGGATCCTGTTAGGATATAAACAACTTTAAAACATTTAATTGAGGTGATCTTAACGCATTAATATAGAATGATTACTAATAGCCACCCTATTATACAATATGTTTACACAGTAGTTTTAAGTGAGACTAGACAGGCAAAAGTAACTGTTTTGCTATGTTAAAAATGTAGGCAAATACACACCCTCTAACGTCATAGCCTTCACTATGTGATCTGAACTGTTTGTTATCTGTATTGTCTATCCTCTGTAAAAGCATTTTCAAAGTGTTTTTGTCTGTATATTATCTGTAGGCAATTCAGCTACATTATCGTAAGTCATTATTCCTACTTAATCCATCAGTATCCTAATTACTGGGCACAGTGATCAAGTTTCGTAATAGAACAAATGCCTAGTTCCATTTTTAAAATATTATAGCTATTTAATTTTAGTAATATTTAATACTACTCGTTAATACCATGGACATTATTAATACGATATATTTATATTTCATTAAAGATTTCCAATTAGACTATCAATCTGTAAAATGGCATTCTCCATTTATTCCAAATCAGTCCATCCTACTACTTTATTTAGATCCTATTTTCTTCAGGGAACACCCAAACTATGGTTAACTAGTCATAATACCACAGCTACTTTTAATATGTATAGCATTTTTATAAACTACATATAGGTTTATAAGCTTATTGGAAAGATTGGCTGCAAGTACTTTTTTCTTTTGAAATATTTATTGCAATTTATGATTTAGACATAATCATTACTCATCTTTGTAGAGTACAAAATGGTCTTTAAAAGCATGTATGCAATGGGACCAGCAGTTAGCGTAATGGCTATGTCGCTGGACTCCCATGGAGTTGACCACGATTCGAGTCCTAGACCCGGCGGCTTAAACTCACGCTGGGCGTGTGTGCGCGCATGCCCAAGATCCCAAGAGGAGAATGGAGGAGAAGGGATTGCGGCATGGCCATCTCCCCGGGGGCTGATTTCTCGCTTTCTGTCTCTGTCTCTCTCTGTCTTTCTGGCGAGCACATGTGCCCTATAGCAAAAACCTCTCCAAAAAACAAAAAAAAGAAAAAAGCATGTATGCAAGAGGCCAGCAGGTGGCATGGTGGTTAAGGCACTGGACTTCCACTTCCACATGGCTAACCATGGTTTGAGTCCTGGACCTGGTGGTTGGCTTTCTCACTCTCTCTCTCTTTCTGTCTCTCCCTCTCTGTCTCTCTCTAGTGAGTGCATATGCTCTGTAGCAAATTAAAGAAAATAATGATAAATATAGTTAAATAAACAATCATGTTATAAAAGCATTTATACAGTGTGCATTAAATAAATTGAGGACATAAACATAGTCACCCCATTCCACATTTAACATTTTATATTTTCAGCATTTGAAACCTGCTCCAATGGTTATTCTGCAAGTCTGTAGTAAATTGTCTTGACGTTCTTTACTGTGAGATACTGTTCTCTCTCTCTCTCTCTCTCTCTCTCTCTCTCTCTCTCTCTTTTAAGAGAGGTTTTTCCTACAGGGAATATGCATTCATCAGAGAGACAGAGAGACAGAAAATGAGAACTCACCCCACAGGGGAGATGGCCATCCTGCAATCTCTTCTACTCCAGTTTCCTCTCAGGGTTTTGGGCACATACACACATGCCATTGGGTCTGGGACTCAAACTGTGGTCGACTAAGTAGGAGTCCAGCAACATAACCATTACACTATCTGCTGGTCCCACTGTGGGATACAGTTTTAAAGTTCTATATTGATTAAAAACCAGGCAATAAGCAATCTCATAAACTAACAAAGATAATCATAACATAGCCAATGAAAGAAGAATTTGTAATTTCCATATAGAGGAGTGTGGGATATAAGAGTTTATAATCTGAGAAAATCTATGGGTATCAATGATTGATCCAGCTGGAGATAGGTAAAACTGTACATAAGAATAGCTCAATAGGAAGAGATAGAAAAAGAACATTTTAACTCACACACTGTAAGTTCTTGTAGCACTATACTACTTTACTGTGCATAAAGAAATAAATCCTCAAAAATGCAAAGATAAAACAAAATTGGAAAGAGATGGTTAAAAGTTAAGATATGGTGAAGCCAGTGATTTGGTAATTTTTAGGCTTTACAAGTTCTTGAGTTTAGCCTTTTTTGGGAATACGTTCTAAAGCTATAATATTGAGTGGTTGGAAAAGTCATCAGGCATATTTTTTGCATAGAAAATTATGACATGATTTTTCTGACAACCCAATAGTTTGAACTTTTTCCTCTATTATCTAGTGTTTCACAATGAGTAATGGCTATAACGAATATATAAAGTGAAACCTGTGGAGATACATGTCTTTCAAGTAATTAATGGATTTGTATTTAAATCTGCTTCTATGTAAAATAGTTGAATCTGCATATAATCCAGGCATTCAATGTTATTATCAATATATGTGGACTTACCTTTTTTTCCCTAGTTTTTTTGTGTGTGTTCTCTTACTGCTATTTGTAAGTATTTAAGTCCCTTAAGTATTTCTGGAAGAGCTAGTTTTGTTTGGGTAAATTTCTTCAGCATTTGTTTATCTGGGGATGATTTTATTTCTCCTTCCCATCTGAAAGTTAATTTTGCTGGGTATAGTACTCTTGGCTGAAATTACTTTCCTTTCAGAGTTTTAAATATGTTTTCTCATTCTTTTCTTGCCTGCATTGTTTCAACTGAGATATCCAATGTTAGTTTAATGAAATAACCTTTGTAAGTAACTTGGTATTTCTCTCTTGTCATTTTTAAATTTTGTCTTTGATTTTTATCAATTTGGCTATGATATTCCTTGGAGAGGATCTTCTTATGTTATAACTATTTTGTGTCCTTTGCTTCTCCTGGATTTAGATGCCCACATGCCTCTCTAAATTTGGAATGTTTTCAACTAATACATTAGGTTGTAGGGAAAAAAATATGTCATGACATTCCCAACAATCCAATATTATGAAAGGTGTTTTCTGTATCTTTACCAATCTCTTCACCTTCTGGAATACTTACTATGCAGATATTTGGCTGTTTAATGATATCTAGGATTTCCCAGATATTGTCCTCAAATTAATGGTTATTCTACTATTTTCAGTTACTTGGACTAAATTGGATGTTTTGTCTTCAAGATCAGAAATTCTTGCTTCTGAGTGGTCTAATCAACTGTTGATGCTTTTGAGGGAAGTTTTGATTTCCTGCTATGCATTCTTTATCTCCACAAAAATCAGTTTAATTTTTTTTTCAGTGTGTCTATCTCTTTGTGGAGTTCCTCCCTCAAGTCATGGAAGGGTGTTATCATCTCCTTGAATTGATTCCCTGTTTTCTCTTGCATTTTGCTTAGTCTTGTTACAATTAATATTCTGAATTCTTTTTCTGACATTTCTGTGATCTCTTGAATTTTATCCATTGTTGTTGAGGAGTGATGATCCTTTGAAGGGGAGGTATTTTCTGATTTTCTATTTCTTTGGGCTATGCTTTGATTTTAGTCATCTAGTGGTATACTCACTTCTTTCTACTACTTTGGAATATGTTGCTGTAGCTGTAAGCTCCTGCACTTCTCTATGATATGTGTAAGCTCTGTGCCAATTTCCTTTCTCTGCTGTGGGAGGGAGTGTGGAATCCACAGAAGGAGTTTAGCATTCATGTATTCAGAGGGAAAAGTCATTCCTTTTACTGCTAAGGAAATTATGGGGAAAGAATTCCTCCAGAGTCTCCTATTTTCAGATGTTTGGTTCTTGTATACCCAAAACTAAGTGCTTCCAGTGTAGAGAGAGGTTGAGCTCACAGGTAGAATGTGAAGTGGTAGACCACTGGAGAGCCCTTCCTCTTCTACAGCAGGCAAAGCAGGGGTCCCTACTGATCAATTCAAGCCAGGCTGTTTGCTTGAGCCTACCTATTGGTACTGGTTGGGTGAGAGGCAGAATGGTGTCAGTACACATTGGACAGCAACTACTACTTTCTATCTCTGGAATTGCAGGATCTCCCGGTTGCTCCTTATTTTTCTCTTCATTGTAAATATTAATAATTATAGTGGTAACGGTAAAATATAATTAAAATTTTGCCACTGGGGTCTACTCCATATCCTAGTGGTTAATGAAACCAAATGCAACATAACTTACTGCTTAATTTAAATTCTGGCCATGGCAGCTTGAAAAAAGCCAGACACATGTTCCCCTAATCTTGACAAGATGAAGAAATAAAAGAAAAGGGATTGCAGCATGACCATGTTTCATTGGGGAATGCTTTGTTCCTTTCTCTTGCTATCTTTCTGTTTTTCTCTGGTGAGCACACATACACTCTAGGGGAAAAATATTTGCCATTAACTTATAGCTTCAATCTCACCAGATGAGAACACTTTTTTCCCCCAACTTTATTATGGTATAATTAAATTAAAAATTGTTTATATTTAAAGTGTGTCAAAAAAAAAAAAAGTTCCAGAAAGTGTGTGTGGTTGCCAGAAAAAGACAAAGATAGAGAGAGGGAAAGGGAGAAAGCATTCCCCATGGCAAATGGTCATTTCTTCCTTTCTGGATTTTGGGCATGCATGAAGGTGTGCTCTGTTTGTTTTTCAAGCTGCTGGGTCTGGGACTTAAATAGGTGACCACTCACACGGGACCCAGCTCCTTTAACCACTAGGCTTGGGGCCAGGAGTTGGCGTAGTGATTGAGGCACTGAACTTCCACATGGTTGACCATGGTTTATATCATGAACCTGGCAACTTGCAACTCACGCAGAAAGCATATGCATGTGTGCCAAAAATGCTGAGAAGAGAGTGGAAGAGAAGGCATTGTGGTGTGACCATATCCCCTGGGGAGTGATTTCTCACTTTCTGTCTCTCTGTCTCTCTAGTGAGCACATGTGGCCTCTGGCAGAAATCTCTATGGGAGAGGGAGGACAACAAAACAGAACAAAACTAGGCTAAGACTGGTCCCAGCATGGAGTTTTAACAGAAGTCTACCTTTGAAATTATTACACCAATCAAGTTAATTAACATATGGATCATCTCACCATGTTACCATTTTTTTTTTCTTTTTTAGAACACTAAAGATACACTCACTCTCTTAGCAAATTTCCATTACACAATCCATTTTTATTAACTATAGTTATTATTTATTTATCTTATAACTGAAAAGTTGTATTCTTCAAATATCACCCTGTCTTTCCCACTCCCAGGTTCTTGTAACCACCTGCAGTCCTGGCCACTTTCTGTTTCTAGAAGTTTGACTATTTTATATCCCATACATTGGTAGACACTTAAGTTGTCATACCCTAGCTATTGTGAATTATGCTGCAATAAATATGGGATATCACTTTGACATATTGATTTCATTTCCTTTGGACATGTACCCAGCAGTGAACTTGCTAGACACACTTTCTTAAACACAGTAGTTCACCACCTTAAGAACCTCAATTATACTGCTTTTCTTAAATCAATAGTACTCCTCAGAGATTTTGCTTTTTGTGAAGACTGAAAGTTCTGGGCTTACAGTTTCCCTTGGGCAGAAATATAGTCATACAAATATTAGCTCAGGGTTTGTGTATAAAAGTAGCTTTCATTATGGCTAAAATATTACTTGATTCTATGTATAGCCTAAGTTTCTTTTTGTGAATCTTTCAGTTTTTAGTTCTTCCCTAATTAAAATGCACTTTAACCTCCATTACTAGCCTGTAGTTCTGGCTAAACCATATACATGCATATTTATGATCTTTATGTTTTATGTTGTGTCTGTTTTGAAATTTTTAAAAGGCAGAGTTGCAGAAAACCAGAGAACAAGGCTAGTTATTTTTAAGTAGCTTTCAAAATTTTAGTATACAAAGTTTTCCAGGGTTCAAATGATATTAACTCATATCATTAACATAATGATATCAATGTGTTTTTTTTTGAGAGGTTTTTGCTATAGGGCGCATGTGCTCACCAGACAGAGAGAGACAGAGAGACAGAAAGTGAGAAATCACCCCCCAGGGGGGGATGGCCACGCCGCAATCCCTTCTCCTCCATTCTCCTCTTGGGATCTTGGGCACGCAAGCACACACGCCCGGCGTGAGTTTTAAGCCACCGGGTCTGGGACGCAAACTGCGGTCGACTACGTGGGAGTCCAGCGACATAGCCATTATGCTAACTGCTGGTCCCAATGATATAAATGTTTGATTCAATTGTAGTTTTAAAAGTTTTCTTTCATCTTTACTTTTTATATCTCAACAGAGCTAAGAGAGTATGATTGAAAAAGAAAATATCAACACCTATAAGTATATTCTAAGAGTAATTTAAAAAGAGCTAGAATCCAGATAAATTGTAGCCTGCTGAGAGATAAAAAAAAGCAAATGATAAAATCAGAATATCTCATTATCTAACTGCTCATCTCTATTTATAACATGTGAATTATCTGAGTTGTTCTTTGTTCTTGATTTGTTAATGCGTATCTCAATGTCGTGAACATTTTCGTTGTGACACAGACCATTATGGGGAAAAGATTCCACACTGCTATCTCATATCATAGTGACATTTTTATCTGTAGGGTGGTAACACAGTCTCCCGGGATTTATATCAATAATAATCACCAAATGCAATGCTAGAGGAAGCTTGATGCTTCAATATTTTTTCAAATAGCTTTTGCAAATTTAAACCAATCATAAAAATCAGTAATATACACATTATGACTAAAAATAGAAAAAGGGAAAAATAATTTAATTTTAATTTAAGTTAATATTACTCACTAGAATTGGGCCTTAAATGTCAATGAAAGAATTTATTAGTAAAAATTAGTTATACCAAAAGCCTCATTAAATAATTACAAACAAATTACATTCATGTGATGAGTAAACCCAGAGGCCAGACTTATTCTTACTAGCAATATGATTTGTGGGCAATTTATTAGCTTTTATATTCTCTAATCTGATTAGCATGAACTTCAACTGTGTACAACTATATGTTCTAAAACATCACTGAGGGACCAGTAGATGGCATAATGGTTATGTTGGTGGACTCACATGTAGTCGACAGCAGTTCGAGTCCCAGACTCAGTGGCTTAAAATTCATGCTGGGCACATGTACATAAGTGCTGAGAATCCCTAGAAGAGAATGGAAAAGAAAGCATTTCAGCATGGCCATCCCCCTGGGGGTGATTTTTTGCTTTCTGTCTCCCTCTGTCTCTCTTTGGCTAGTGCAAGCTCCTTATAGCAAAAACCTCTCAAATAAATAAAAAATAAAATGTCACTGAAAGGTACTAACAAAAAATGTTTCTTATATCAGCTTCACTCCTCGAAACTTCAATTTAAAATGCTTTAAATGACTTCAGGTTTCTGGTTCTGAATTTAAGAAACTTAGAAATCACTTCTAACAAGTACAAAACTGAATCAACTAAAAAATAAACAACTCTTCTTAAAGTCATCAGATTACTGAAGTCACAGGACAAACTACTGCACCAAAAATTGAAGAGACAGGCAGGCAAATATGTAGAATTTATACCACAATTTACTGGAGCAGAAAACCACCATCAGAAGCCTCCATGGGAATTATGTCTGGATAGGAGACTTGAACTGTAATTGATGGATTGCTAAAGGTTCAGCTTGGGCAAGGCTGAGAATTAGAAACTCTAGGGGACCACACAGGGAAGCTCCTATGCTTTTCTGAGCTTTGCCACCAGAATCTCTGCCAGGTCCTCACAGTGCATACAGAAGAAAATCTCCTCATGCTTCCAGCAGGGAGAGGGAAAAACAATCCATTTTCAGATCTCAGAGCATTTTGTTCTTAACAAGGCCTTCCCTACGGAGGAACTATATTTTAAAAGTTTATTTAGTTTTTTTTTTTTTTTTTTGAACAAGAGAGATAGAGAAAGTGAGAGACAGATACTCCCAACAGATCTTCACTCTGTGATCTACCTCCAACATCAGCCAGAATGAATTTTGAGCACTCGTGTTTGTATCTGATATGTACAGGAAAGCTCTGTAACACCAAACTGAGACTTTCTTTTTCTTTCCTTATTTTTTAAAATCTATTTTTAGAGATTTTTGCTATAGGGTGCATGTGCTTGCCAGAGAGACAGAGAGACAGAAAGCAAGAAATTATCCCCCAGGAGCAATGGTCACACCACAGTCCCTTCTCTTTCATTCTCCTCTTGGGACCTTGGGTAGACATGCATACACACATGCCCCACATGAGTTGTAAACCACCAGGTCCAGGACTCAAACCACAGTCAACCATGTGGAAATTTGGCACTTTAACCAACATGCCACCTGCTGATCCCATGAGACTTTCACATGTGGGTCCAGTAGTTTTTTTTTTTCTTTTTTTGGAGAGGATTTTCACTATAGGGTGCATGCACTCTCCAGACAGACAGAGAGAGACAGAGAGACAGAAAGCTAGAAATCACCCCCCAGTGGGGATGGTCATGCCACAATCCCTTCTCCTCCATTCTCCTCTCGGGATCTTGGGCACGCACGCACACGCGCCCGGCGTGAGTTTTAAGCCACCGGGTCTGGGACGCGAACCATGGTCGACTACGTGGGAGTCCAGCGACATAGCCATTACACTAACTGCTGTTTCCCCGGTCCAGTAGTTTTACCACTACCATCTGGTCCCATTTTATAAGACTTTGACTATAACATTTATATGCAGTAGTGAAACGACTACATGAGAAGGTCTTGGATTCACATATCAATATCACCCTATGAATGCCGGGCCCACATACATGCCCATGATCTAGACTGGCTGAGATGGGCTAGATAATGGTGTAAAGACCTTGTTACAAGTGTCTGTCTCTATCTATCTCATTGAAGATATAAATAAACTTATTAAAAAAAAAAAAAACCCAAGATTAGTGTTAACTAGGGGTTAAAGAGGAAGGAGTAATGAATAAGTAGAACACAGAGAATTTTTAGGGCAATGATACCACTTTGTATGATACTACAATGATAGATGCACATCAATATACATTTGTCAGAACCCACAGAATGAACATCAACAGTGAGTCTGGGATGGCCCTATAGTGCAGTGGTTAAGTGCTTTACATAAGGAGTAGAATTCCTCATGGCTGACCATGATTTGGATCTCAACCCCAGTGGCTTCAAAATCATGTTGGACACATGGGCATGTTCAAAATCCTGGTGATTTGGAGAGACAAAGGAAAAAGGATTGCAGCATGACTAGTCCCCATTGAATGTGAGTGAGAACATGCTCTCTCTCTCTCTCTCTCTCTCTCTCTCTCTCTCTCTCTAGCCAGAACACATGCCCTCTGAACCCCTCCTCCTGATAAAAAAGTGATTCTTAATGTAGACTATGGATTATAGACTCTGGGTAATAATTATGTGATGATATACCTCCATCCATTGTATTGAATGTTCAACTCTGATGGAGGTTATAGAAGCTCTCATGAAGAGTGTACACAGTTGGGAAATTAGGTATATTGGGGAACAGAGCATATATTATATATGAAACTCTCATACTGTCTGAAAAATTTTACTATAAACCTAAAACTGCTCTAATGAAGAAAGTAAATGAAAATGCTTTACATTAATTGTAAATTTTTAAGAGTCTATTATATAACACTACTCTGGAGAGAACAATACTAAATAGTGTAGTCTTTTTGCTTGACATAAAATAATGGTTTAAGTCTCCAAATGAAGACTGAAAGTTAAATTTTAGATGAATTTTCTGAAAGAAAAATATGAAAATGCCTAAGTGAAGAGTTTTGTAAATCTCTTTTCCTGGTGACATATAGCATCCATATATTTACTCACCTGCTCACTTCCTTCAAGGCTTTATTCAGTTATAATCTCAGTGAGGTCTTCTTTAGCCACCCTCCATCCATAAAATTGTATACATTCCCTCATGTCATATCTCCTTTCTTTAATGTTTATTCTCACATCTCTCTCTAAAAGATTTATTAATATATAGATATTGCATTTTAATAATCTTTATTTTGCTTACTTCTATATACCTAGCACCTGCACAGTGCCTAATACATAGTAACCATTCAATAAAGGTTTGCCAAATGAACAAATGAATGAATGAGGATGATTTAAATGCAAGGGAATGGAACAATAAGAGGTTCTTTTTTGTGGTTTGATTCATGTTGAAGGTTGAGCCATAGTGAAAGATAATAGGTAAAAATAGTGACATGCTTATTAAAATGCCTCTGGGTGGATAGGAATATAATTTCTGCTGTCACTTTCAATATAAAAAATGTTAAAAAGCAAACCAAAATTACTTTAAGAGATGTTTTCATAATTGTATGTTTTGCACAAAGGGTCAAGATTTAAAGGATTAAAAAGAAAAGCTTGACTGTATTCCATTTGAGAGAAGAAAAATAAAGTAACCTATCATTGTTCTAAATTTAGACATTGCTATAATTCTTAAACAACTTGAAAAATAAAATTATTGACACAGAAAAAAAAACCCACACACACACAGTTCAAGTTAACAAACAAGAGGCTTGCTATTATACCCTGATGTAGCATTTCTCCTAGAAGCACATCATTTAAAACTATACTCAAATATACACTCGAATAAAATATATTTATTATTTGTCCTGAATAGTCTTTGTATTTTTTTTTTACTCTAAATTCATCCATATATACATTTGGTATTGTTAAAAGAGGAGACACCAGGAGACCAGTGTCTTTAAGAAATTGTCAATTAAAATTGCTACCAAGGGTATGTCTTTTCTATTGAATTTATACAATATTTTCTTTCTTGTTCTCCACTCTTATATTTGGAAGTGAGTTAAAGTAAGCTTGGAAGCATTATCCAAAAGGGAAGGTACAATGGTGAATTGCTAGGGAATAGAGCTAGATACATATGTGTCTGAACTGAAACAAAAAGGAACCATAGCAAAAGTTGAACATGTTATGTCCTAAGAAGCTCTAGAGATCAGATTTAGGGAGCTAAATTCTATAATCAAGTCTATGGGGGCAAGGTCTAGGAAAAGTACTTTAGACATAGTCAAAGGGTCTGAAACTAGGTAGAATTTGAAGTAAAACAAAGGTTATTATCAAGAATGTAGTAAATCAAGTTATGTGAGAGACAATGCCATAAATTAAGTTGGGGGAACAACTAGGTTTAGCGATTTAAGTTGGTAATTAATATGGTGAGGTAACACATACATGAGTCCCATGTGATGCAAAGATAATGGTATAATTTTTTTTATTTTTAATTGGATATTATTTTACTATATTTTTTTTCTGCCTACTGCCATGCTTAACATCATACGTAACATAAAAGAAGTTTGGGTTAAATTATTGTCATCAAAAAACTCATAATTTATAAATCCTTGGTCTAGGCCTAATCAAATTAAATAATCCATTTGAGGAAACAAAACATAAACATATAAAACTGTGACCAATATAAGGTGGTATATGATTCTATTAGTATACTTGTAACCCATATAAATGAAAAGGTTTAATGGTTCAAATGCAACAAAAGTATAATTCTTGCTCATATAACCTCCCAAGGCAGATGTTGTTGGCAGGTGAGTAAATTTCAGATACCCAGGGTCATTGTATTTTGTTTTATTTTGTCTTTAATCATCTGAGGGCGTGTACACTAGACAGAGAGTGAGAGAAAAAGAGAGAGAAAACACCCCCCAGTAGGGTGTGGTCATGCTGCAATCCCTTCTACATTTTCTCATCCTGTTGGGATTTTGGGGCAAGCATACATGTATGCCAGCATGTTTTTCAAGCTCCTGTGGCTGAGATTCAAACTGCAGTTGACCATGTGGAATCTAGTGCCCTTAACCAGTAGGCTATGAGGTTGGCCCTTGTGTCTTATTATTTGCTCATTCCTCATTATAATAGTATTCTAAAAGAAAAGACAATGATAAAACATATGGGAAATCACACATCTGCTTCTAAAATCCTTGGATCAGAAGTAGTTTATGTCACTTCTGCTCACATTCCATAAGCTTTTGTTCAGTCACATGGCTCCATTTAACTGCAGAAGAGGATGGACACTGTGTACAAAATGAAAATAGAATTTTTGAAAAATAGCTAGCAGTCAGCCACAATACTAACTGACCAAAGAAGAGAACAGATCATTGAGGAGGAGAATGATTATTGTTGATTAAAATAAAGGGAAGGAATAGCATAAGCAGCAAAAGTAGCATCCACTTAAAGAAATATTTACTGAATGTCTGCTCACTGATAGGCACTGAGATGTACAAAGTAAATCGTAGTGAATAAAACTCCTCCTGTACATGTTAAGCAATTCCTAAAGGAAATACTTAACAGATTTTATTGAGTGCTTGCAAGAGGAAACCAGGGTGCCATGAGAGTGAATAATGGGGGCTGCTACGGTTTGAATAACCTTACTAAAATTTATGCTGTAAGTTGATACTCAATATGGTAGTGCTGGGAGGTGACCTAAGGGGAGGTGCTGGGGACATGGGGGGTGATGTCTCATTAATAGATTAATGCCATCACCAGAAGGCAGAATTCTTACTAATTAGTGTTAGAGTGAGTTATTATAAAGCAATCCTGCTGTCAGCATGTTTCTCTCTCTTGGCACACGCCTGATGACCTTTCCACTTTTCAACCATGGAATGAAAAAACACATGGCCCAGACCAGAGCTGAGCCAATGCTGATACCATGCTTTGGGATTTTCCAGCCATCAGAATCATGAGCCAAATACACTTTTGTTCTCTATAAAATACCCAGTCTCAGGTATTCTGATATAGCAAAATTAGCATACTGAGACAAGTATTAATTTAGATTGCAGTGACAGGACTTGGACTTCCTTTGAGACAGCTGAAGGACATACTGTTAAGTTCACTAGAAACTCTGTTGTCCATGAAGATTAAAAGGCACATCATAAAACTCTTTAGAGAGCCATTCATATGAATAAAATGTACTCTGAAACCCTGCCTGAGATCTTTTTGAGATCTTAACAAAAGATTTTTCAGCCATGTCTTTGGCTTCATCTTTAGGCCATGTGTTTATAGTATGAAATCTGGAAAGTACACATCAACACAAAGATCAGTGATGATTTTAAGGAAAGAAATATTGGTGGATTAGTCAGAGAATGAGCCAAATTAGACAAAAGTAGAGAATGCAAATGGAGGGGGGTGAGGAAGCACAGAAAATGTGTTTATTTTTAAAATCTTATCTATAATGGGGAGTAGTGAAATAGGCACTAACTGAAAAAAAAAGTGGAATCAAGAAAGTAAAGCAGAACACAATGGGAGCATTAATGGCACAAAAAGGTGTGGTATTATCTGTTGAAGATATTTCATAGTTTTATCAACAGTACTAGGGAGAAATGTTCACCTGTTGAAATATCCATTTTGTAAGACAAATAATAATGTGATTGAATGTATGGAAGAAAAAGAAATAAAAAAATAATAGAAGGAAAAATTTTATGAAAAAAATTAAAATAAAAATAAAGAAAAATAGAAAAAAAAAGAAAGTAAAGCAAAAGCATAAAGAAAAATAAGTATAGCATTTTCAAGGATGTGGAGACTTTTTCGGTTATATTGAACAGATAAACAGAGGGCTTCTACAGTCATGAAGGAGTTTGCCAATTGGAAATCTGCCTTTATAGTTCAGAGTTCCAGAACCACAATGACAGAGCAATGGTCAGGAAATCACTACAATAGGGAACACTGCACAGACAGGATGCCACCACAATTGCTGTAGGTTCTGAAACCGCTTTGTGCCTATGGTAACACATACCAAGCTAATGAAAACCCTAAGCTCTACCTGTCTCTGGATAACCAGGAAGCTGATAACTTGATACTGGGGACCTTGGCTAATGCTGCTAAAGAGAAACAAAATGCTTTTGCTTTCTAATCTTATGCAAGTGCTTCAGATGAGCCAAATATAATCATATTCTAAACTCTAGAAACAAGGTAATCTGAAAAATGTAATTTTATTTTTACTGCAGTACCAAAATCAACATTCTTTTACAAAACAGAAGTCGCAGCTCTGTTGAATAAAGTGAAATATTTTGACTGAAATTGAATTCAAAGTAAAGAAAGCTAAACTAAAAAATAATATTTAAATAATAATTAAAGTTATTTTGGGGGCCAGTAGATGGCATAGTGGTTACATGACTGGACTTCCACATGATCAACTATGGTTTGAGTCCAGGATCCAGACCTGGTGGCTTGAAATTCATGCCAGGTGTGTGTGCATGCGTGCCAAAGACCCCATGAGGAGAATGGAGAAGGGATTGCAGCATGGTCAGATCACTTGGGGGGAATTTCTCACTTTCCTTTTTACTGTCTCTTTCTCTCTCTCTCTCTCTCTCTTTAGAGAGTGCATGTGTCCTAAGGCTAAAACCTTTAAAAAAAAGTTACTTTTCCCAGTTATGGTTTTTATATTTTGGACTCAGAATTCTATTTTTGTCTTTAATCTTCAAGATAATACAAGAACCTTTTAAAGGTATGTTTCTCTGAAATTCTACAAGTACTGCAATGCCTGGAAGAAATTAGCCTCTCACAGTTTTATCTGCTCACTAGATGGCAGTGTAAGATAAACAATAGGAGACTAAAAAGTTAAGCTCACATTGTGTGAAGTGAAATATCAATATTATGTGCATTCTTTCCAGGTATATTTCAAAATTATTTTCTATAACACATACATGAAATTGTTAGATTTTTAAATTTTATACAATTGCTTTCACTTTTATTTTTTGCTAAAAGATTACATTTTTTTTGTCTTTTAACGTTTTGTCCTATTTAAGAAAGAAGTGGTATTTCAACATTTCACTTCATACTTCTTGGAATTTATTCAGCAAAATGCTTGCTTTGGATTTTGCTGATGGCTCAAAGAAGAATGTACCCAAATCTTTCCTTTGAGTGTCATGGTGGGCTCAATGAGCTGAATATATGCATCAAAAAAGTGTAATAAAAAATTAGCCAATTGCTTTAAATCTCTGACTTGATTCACACTGGAATGCATATATACATGTACATATACAGGAGCTTGGGAATGATGATGGCTTATAAACGTGTACAGAGACTTCAAAAATGAAATAGTTAAAAATCTGATTAAAAAATTCTATAAATATCTTAGTGTTCTTAAATCAAGAGAGATTAAGTTGAAAATACCTAGTTAGTATGTAAATAAAATGTTCGTATAAATTTCACAGTAATGATGATATTGGTATCAACTTGCTATTCTAAAATTGTCTGAGTCTAGAGGTTATCCCATGTAACACTGGTGTTAATAACTAACATCTCACCTGAAAGATATAAATGAAAGAACTTTCCCAGTATATGTAGAAAATGAATGAAGAGAAGAGTGTTACAGGTTGAATCATGTTCCCCATTAGAATTTTTACATTGAAGTCCTAATTCCTATGTATCTCAGAATATGATCTTGACTGGTAATAGTGTTCTTGTAGATGTAGTTAGTTAAGTGAAGATGAAGTCATACTGGAGTAGAATCAGTTCCTAATTCCATATGACTGATGTCCTTATAAAAAAAGGGAAATTTGGATGTAGACACAAATAGGAGGAAGATGATGTGCAGAGAACAAAGGAGTGATGGTCACCTATTAGCCAAGGAGAGAGCCATGGAACACGTCCTTTCTTCATAGTTCCCAGAGGAACCAACCCTGCTCACACCTTTGTTTTGGAATTCTGCCTCAGGAATCATGAGACAATAAATTCCTATTAGGTAAGCCACACGGTTTGTGGTGTTTTGTTATGGTGACCCTAGCAAACTAATACAGAAAATAATAAATATCAGTAATATAGATTATATAATAAAGAGAAAGAATGATTTGGTGGCAAGTCAAAATTAGAACCTGACACATTTTTTTTTAAAAAATTAATATGTTGGGGCCAACAGTGGCATGGTGGTTAAGGTGCTGGACACTCCCACATGGCTGGCCATGGTTCAAGTCCTGGGCCTGGTGGCTTGCTTTCTCACTTTCCCTCTCTCTCTCTCTGATCAAATTAAAATAAAATGAATGAATAAATAAAATAAAAAATGAATATGACAAACACTACAAACAAAAAAAGTAATCCAATAAAAATATATAAGTTATTCAATATAAAATTCATAAGTGGAAATGAAGAGTTTACTCAAAGCCATCCATAAGCCTTGAACCTTGACTTTGTCTAGGTCCACTAGCTAAAGACAAACCAGAGCAAATGATAACAAAGAGTCACTATTTTCAGAATAACATAGAAGTATCTGATTATCAAGCCTGCCGGTCATGCGGTAGTTAAGGCAGCTGGATCCCACATAGCCTATTATGCGGTTCAAGTCTCAGAACTGGTGGCTTGAAAAACATGCCTGGCTCATGTGTATGCATGCCTAAAATCCAAGAAGAAAAAAAATGGAGAAGGAATTGCAACATGACTGTCCCCTGTGGGAGTTGCTTTCTCACTTTCTCTGTCTCTATCTGGTGAGTGCATATGGTCTCTAGCAAAAATAAATAAATAAAAGTATCCAATTTACAAGTATCCAGGGAAGAGGAGAGATAGAATAACATAAAATCAGGGATCCATTAAGAAATATACTAGAGGGACCAGTAGGTAGCATGATGGTTAAGGCTCTGGACACTCACTCCCTCATGGCTGACCATGGTTTGAGTCCTGGACCTGGTGGCTTGCTTTCTCACTTTCTGTTTCACTCTTTTGCTCTCTCTCATTAAATTAAAATAAATGAACGAATAAATAAAATTAAATTTTAAAAAACTTCCAAAAAAAAGAACATGCTAGAAAAGAAAATAAGCTTTACTTACAATTTATTCACAAGCAAATACCTCTGGGTAGAGTAAGAAGTCATACTAGTCCAATGAGAATAATTTCTTCACATCTGGTTCTTGGCAGAACAAAAAAATGATAGCATAAGAACTCTGGTTCCAGGGAGAAATTCAGAGCACTGAAAGGGAGAACAAACTCATCTGAATAGATTACAGGCAGGTGGAAACATCCCAGACAAATTTTACCTCATTATATCTTTATCATATATGTTTATGTATTTCCATGTGTCTATCTATACTCTGTGGTCTGTAATTTTCCAAACAGTTTAAAATATTTATTTAATTTCTACAATAATCTTCTTTAATCTTACAATTATCCTGTGAGGCAAACTAATGTTGCTATACTTATTTTATAGCTAATGATTTGGAAAGATTAATAGCTCATGCATGGTCACTAAGTAATAGTGTTGGGCTACAAAGCAAGCCTAATAATTTTTAGATAGCATTCATTTACTCACTATACTACACTAAATTGCCTGGGTAGAATGTCTGCACTGAGAATGTTGAAGAAATGAGATATTAGTTAGTCTAATTTTCTTTTAAATGAAAGATAGAGAAAGAAGTATTGAAAGAGTAAGAGAACAAGAGAGATAATTTTTAAAGAATTATTCAATTTAATTTTATTCATTATAATTATTTATTTAAAAAAAGTTGATCAGAGGGAGGAAGAGTGAAAAAGCAAGCTGCTAGGTTTAGGAGTCAAAATGCAGTCATCCTTGTGGGAGTCCAGCACCCCAACCACCACACCATTTGCCAGCCCCAAGAGAGAGATACTTTTACCAAGGTCTTACCAGATCACAATCTTCCTGACCCAGCCTCTAGTTAGTTAGGACCACAGGTATGAATCAGAGTGTTTAGTCTGTTTATGTTGGGCCAGGAACTGAATCTGGACCACTCATGAAGCATAAGCCACCATGCTGTTGTGCCTTCCCACCTGTGCCACCATGGCTGGGCTGGTTAGTCTAATTTTTGATAAACTGATATTGACATTATGATATTATGATCTTTCCCTTCCACAAACCTGAAACAGAGAAACAGTAATGAACATCTTAAAAAGCAGAGTTTTGTTTTGTTTTTCTGAGATTTTTGCTATAGGATGAGTGCACTTGCCAGAGATAGGGAGACAGAAAGTGAGAAATTACCCCCGGTGGTATGGCCATGCCACAATGCCTTCTTCTTCATTCTTCTCTCGGGATCTTGGGGATGCATGCACATGCTCCCAGAGTGAGTTTTAAGCCACCAGGCCTAGGACTTGAACCACGGTCGACTACATGGGAGTCTAGCAATGTAATTATTATACCATCTGCTGGTACCAAGGAGCAGAGTTCTTAGTTTTTCTCCCTCTGAACAATAGAAGAGGAAAATCAAAAGCCTCTAACAATCTCCGTTACTAGCAATTTCTAAAGGAAAATTCACTGGATTATAAATTTGCATGATGACAAGGAACAAGCCAAAATGCTTAGCTAGACAGATAGGTAAATAGATAAATTCTGACTGGTAAAATACTAGAGAACATGAGTTTTATTCCAAAGTAAAAGAGGTCATTTTGGGGACCAGTAGATGGCATAATGGTTATATCTCTGGACTCCCATGTAGTTGACCATGGTTTGAGTCCTGGACCCGGTAGCTTAAAAATTTCACCAGACACATCTGCATGTGTGCCCAAAGCCCCGAGAAAAGAATGTTTGAGAAGGGATTGCAGCATGGCCATTCCCCTTGGGGGAATGAGTTCTCACTTTCTGTCTCTCTGTCTATCTCTGTCTCTCTGGCAAGTGCACATGCCCTATAGCAAAAATCTCTGTTAAAAGAAAAGAAAAGGACACTTTTGAAATTACAAGAAAATGAAATAAGTGAACACATGACTGGAAAATAGAATTCTGTTAAAAAGTGCTTTAGTGCCCTCCAAAACTGTCAACTCAAAATAAAAAATAAAATAAAAGTTAGTGAAGTAACTGGTTCAGTTGTTTTAGTCTTGACCCGTAAGGGTATTCAAATGATTTGTATGTATGGACTTAGTTTTTGATGCTTTAACAGAATACCTGAAACTGAATAATTTAAAATAAGAGGAAATATATTATTACATTATTTCACAACTCTGGAGTCAGAAAGTCCAATATTAAGATGCTGGCTTCTTGCTACATCCTCACATGGCAGAAGATAAGAGGGTAAGAGAGCGAAACAGCAAAAGGAAGCCATTGTTGACCTTTTAAAATAGAATTAATTGCACCCAGGGTAAAACTCTCTCGTGGCTAATCACCTTTTAAAGGCTCTTTTTCTCTCTTTTATTTTTTTAAGAGGGATTTTTGCTATAGGGCGCGTGAGCTTGCTGGAGAGAATGAAAGTGAAAAATCACCCCCACAGGAGATGGCCATGCTGCAATCCCTTCTCCTCCATTCTCCTCTTGGGATTTTGGGCACGCACAGATAAGCGCCCAGCCTGAGTTTTAAGCCTCTGAGTTTGATACCAGAACAGCGGTCAACTACGTGAGACTCCAGGAATGTAACCATTATGCCACCTGCTGGTCAGAAGGCTCTTTCTCTTAATTCTTTTACAAAGGCAATTAAATTTCAACATGAATTCTGGAGGGAAAAACATTCAAACCATTGTATAGACACAATATTTGTTTAAAGGAGCATAGGCCTTATGTACAAAAATAATAATTGTAATAATAAATCAGTCAAGCTTGAAAACTCAGATTTAAACAAAAGCAAATGATTTTCTGCAGGACTTTTGAGAACCTTTAGTATTACCAGAATATTTAATATGCTCTTTGCATTGAAATCTTCTGAAGCCATATTTGACAACAGAAACCTTTTTCCCTTGAACAACTATTATTATAAAACCAATGTTACCTGGAACACAGCTAAGAAATTCAGGAATGTAATTAATGGGAAGTAAATCAGTCATGTCAAAATTATAATAAATTCATTGAAGTCATGCCTGAAATACCAGAATTATATTTATGACTTGACCCTTAATTTCAAAAGTAATGGGATCCTGGGGCTGGCAGGGGACATGGTAGTTAAAGGCTCTGGACTCCCACATAGCCGACTTTGGTCTGAGTCCCTGACCTGGCAGCTTGCTTTCTCACTCTCCTTCTCTCTGTTTTTCTGTGTCTCTCTCTGGTCAAATTAAAAATAATAATAATAATAGTAATGACTAAGCAAAATAAAACGATTCTTTAAACACAAACAAACAAACAAAAGTAGCAGTATTCCAAAAATATTTCTAGGTGGTTATATTCTATTTGGAATTCAGGACATACTTTTTTTTAAGTTCCTTTCTTTCTCTTTTCTTTCCTTCCCATTTTTCTTCCTTTTCTGTCCCTTCCTTCCTTCCTTCCTTTCTTTCTTTCTTTCTTTCTTTCTTTCTTTCTTTCTTTCTTTCTTTCTTTCTTTCTTTCTCTCTCTCTCTCTCTCTCTCTCTCTCTCTCTCTCTCTCTTTCTTTCTTTCTTTCTTTCTTTCTTTCTTTCTTTCTTTTTTCCTTTCTCTCTTTCTTTCTTCTTTATTAAAAGAGGGAATAAAAGACAAGTAACCCTGATAAAGTCTCACTATGCCACAATCCCCTCCTTAGCCTTCTCTCCATCCAGGATCATAGGTGCAGCCACAGGTGTACCAACCTAGGATCCCAAACCTGGGCGTCCTGTATGACTCCAGCACTGTGAAGCAGTGCCCTATAGACTGTGTCTCTATAGTGGAGCTCATAAGACTTGTTTTACATATCTTTTTGTTTGTTTGTTTTTGTTTATTTATTTAATTAATTAATTTTCATTTATTTTATACATTCAATCACTATACATCACTGCAACTTGTAAAGTGAATTTACTCAACATGAATCCACTTCAAACCAGTCCAGTTGAAGATATCATACATGTTATCATCAATAATCATCCATTTCTATGTTACATTATAATTTTTTAAAGATTATTTTTTCCATGAGACAGACAGAGAAAAGAGAGGCATCCAAATTCATATGCAATCTACCCCAACCTAAATTGGCTAGGATCATGGGCAGGTAAGTGCATGCCTGGCATGTACAGGGAGACTTTGAGACCTGGGACCTTCCCATGTGGCCTCAGCGTTGCAGAGTGTTGAAGTGCCAGTGTCACTGCCACGGGCCTTGAATTATATGTTGATAAAAATATATTAATAGCTATAGCCTCTGGATTAAAAATAAACATAGTATGTGAGTTTCCCAGTGATGACTCTTATCTTAGTTAATTGGCTTCATTTTATTTGTTACATAACACTTATTTTTGAGTAATCATATGTAATATATACAGTAGAAATAGCATGATTTAATAATTATGATTTCCTTAAATCATAATTTATTATTATTATTATTGTTAATTATTATCAGCAGATTCATGTAAATGAAGTATCATAGCAAAGTGTGATTTAATATAACATAATTTAAATTCTAATTAGGTTAAGTAATTAGTACAGATCAGATTTAGTCTTCTGATATAATACTTAGGTCTGGTCTATATGGAATAACTATTTTAAATAATATTTTCTAATTTGGGTTGTGTTTTGAAGTTATAAACAGATGGGGATATTTTTTCCTTATTTTCTTTTATTTTGCCAGAAGTCATGTGTGCTTGCCAGATAAGGAGAGAAAGAGAGAGGAAGGAAGAAGAAGAAAGTGTTCTTCAATGGGATGCAATCATGCTGAAATCCCTTCTCCTCTATTTCTCCATCCTGTTGGGATTTTGGGACATGCAAGCATATGTGCTTGGTATGTTTTTCAAACCACCAGGACCAGGATTCAAGCCATGAAGTTGGCTATATAAGATCCAGGCCCCTTAACTACGAGGTCACAGAGCCAGCCTTGTTGTTGATTTTGAAAGATGAATTTAGGGTACCAGCAGTTGGCATATTGTTTATGTTACTGGACAGCTATGTAGTCAATCACAGTTCAAGTCTTGGACCTGATGGTTTAAAACTCATGCCAGGTGCATGTGCATGCATGCCCAAAATCTGGAGAGGAGAATAGAGAAGAAAGGATTGTGGCGTGGCCATCCCCGCTGCAGGGTGATTTCTCACTTTCTATGTCTCTGTCTCTCCAGCAAGCACGTGTGCCATATAGCAAAAATCTCTCTTAAAAAAAAAGAGAAAAGGATAAATTTAGAAATTGTTGTAATACATCAAGTCTAATTTGTGAATAGTCAAGACTATCATACAGGATAGTTAAAATCATTAACGTGAATCTTTTATCATCCTTACATTAAGTCAAAACAGCACAAAATCAGTTATACAGTTTCTTATTCTGCTCTTTCTATCATTTGGTTCAATTGACCCTTTGGTCGGTCTGGTTTTAGAATAGAATAAGGTTGCATCATTGCCACTATTCTGTTTCTAAATGTTAAAGTCACTATACTTTGTTTTATTTTTTATAATTATTTAATTTTATATATCATTATTATTATTCTTTTTAAAAAAATTGCTACAGGGCACATGAACTCACCAAAGAGAGAGAGAGAGAGAGAAAGAGAGAGAGAGAGAGAGAGAGAGAGAGAGAGAGAGAGAGAGAAAGTGAGAAAAAAGCCACCAGGTCCAGGACTCAAACTGTGGTCAGTCATGTTGTAGTCCAGCATCTTAACCACCATGCCATCTGCTATCCCCTAAACTTTATTTTATATGTTATATATTATATTATGAATGTAAAATTACAAAAATCTATCTAGAGTGAATATTACAAAATAAGCTAATGTAATTTATTTGAAATTCTTTATATCTGAATTCAATTATATTTTTAGTGGCCTGTCACACCTCAAGAACTATGTTCACTTCACTACTTGTTAACACCTGCCATATGGTATAAAGAGAGAGAGAAAAAGAAAACATATTGGACTTTTTCTACAATTAGAGAATGAAAATTTAGATGGAGAAAAGACTGAAATTTATAACATTTTAAGTTAAGATGTCATTTCATGTTTAATTTTTCCATATTGTTTAAATTGAAGAAATTATTTATTGCCCTGAACAGTAGGAAGGAAATAATTTGTTACTTAAAATGTAAACAAACAACTGATTAGTAGCCAGGTATTATGTGGTTGATTGATTTCATTTAACTTAATGAGGGATTTAATAAAATGGTAATATAAAAACTAAATGGAATCACTATACAGTTCAACAAAATTTATGTCTGTCATCAAGAGGACTGGTTGAAATTAACCATGATAAAATGAAAACAATTTTTTAAATAGGTAATAACGTTAATTTTAAAGTCAAGATATCATAATTATAGTGGAACTATGAGACCGAAAAATGAAGTCTATATATATATATATATATATTGGAGAGGTTTTGCTGTAGGGCACGTGTGCTCACCAGAAAGACAGAGAGAGACAGAGAGACAGAAAGCGAGAAATCACCCCCCGGGGGGGGGGGGTGGCCACACTGCAATCCCTTCTCCTCCATTCTCCTCTCGGGATCTTGGGCATGCATGCACATGTGCCCAGCATGAGTTTAAGCCACCCGGTCCGGGATTCTAACTGTGGTCGACTATATGGGAATCCAGCGACATAGCTATTATGCTAACTACTGGTCCCCAATATTTTTTTATAATGATATTTTAAAAAACTATTAAACTGAAAAATAGCAGCCACCAACTTTACATTCAAGTGTGCCACTTAAAATGTGTCCATTTTCATAAAATTTTAAAATACATAAAATGCTTAGATCAAGTAGTCCTAATGATCCCATATTTTCTAAATATTTAAAAGACAATGATTCTCCAACAACAACACTAACAGCCTTACACATAAATACTAAAATTTACCAGTTCATTGTATGCAGATAATTGAGTAAAATCTTGCTCCTAACTTTTGCTGCTCCCTGAGCTTAAATTCTAATTGCTAGAATTACTACCATGAATATATTCTCCACTACATTACTTCAATGGACTTAACAGAGCTTTGGCTTAAGACAACATTTAGTGTACACTGTGTCTTTGTGCAGACAGTTGATTGTGGCCGGAGAAAAACAATAACGCTTGTGATTTCACTTTAAAATCAAGACCATGAATTTTATGTGGACAATAAATACTGACCACATACATATATACAGCAATCATACTGTATATTCATGGTTGATCTTTTCATTCTCCCCCTCTCCTAGATAACGATTTTAGTTTTTCTTTTCTCTTGCAAACTTCCAACACTTCCTCTGCACCCTCATTCTCATCTATATCTATTAAACTTGCTTCCTATTTCACAGAGAAAATTGAAGTAATCAGAAGAAAACTTCCACATGCTCCCACTACCCCATCAATCTACCTGCATCTGTACGCATATATGCTTCCTTCCTATATGTTATTGTGAGTGCAAAGTCCATGCTCCTTGCTAAGGCTTGGCTCTACCTTGATGCATGAGATCTCATCTCGTCTAAGCTACCAAGAATATTCTTCCAATAATTCTCCCCTTCTCCCACAACCAGAATCAACAGAGAAAACACAATACTATTGCTCTCACACTAAGCAAAACAAAACAAAAACCACTTCCTTGTCCAGCTACTGTCACAATCCCCTTATGAGAAAATTCTTAAGACTAGTTATCCCTTTCTTTATTTCTCTGCTCAAATTCTTTTTCTATTTATTTTATGTTTTTTTAAAGAATTATTTTATTTAACTTTATTTATCCATTTACTTATTTAACTTTTTTTTTTTTTGAGAGGTTTTTGCTATAGGGCGTGTGCACTCACCAGAAAGATGGAGAGAGACATAGAGACAGAAAGTGAGAAATCACCCCCAGAGGGAGTGGCCACGCTGCAATCCCTTCTCCTCCATTCTCCTCTTGGGATCTTGGGCACGCATGCACACATGCCTGGCATGAGTTTAAGCGACTGGGTCCAGGAATCGAACCACAGTCAGCTACATGGGAGTCCAGTTGCGTAGCCATTATGCCAACTGCTGGTCCCTATTTATTTATCTTAATTTGACCAGAGAGGGATAGAGTTAGGGAGAGAGAAAGAAAGTGAGAAAGCAAGCCTCCATGTCTGAGACTCGAACTGCAGTCTGACGTGGGAATCCAGCACCCTTAACTACCATGCCACCTGCTGGCCCCTTTATTTTATGTTTTAAAGCTGTATTATGAATAAAATGTACAGAAAAGTTGAATGATTTATTATTTATTTTTAGAGATTTTTGCTATAGGGTGAGTGTACTTGCTAGAGAGACAGAAAAGAAGAAATCATCCCTTAGAGAAGGTGGCCATGCTGCGATCCTTTCTCCTCTATTATCCTTTCAGGATTTTTGGCAAGCACGCACACTTGCCCAGTGTGTTTCAAGCTGCTAGGTCCATGACTCGAACTGCAGTCAACAACATGGAAATCTAGCACCTTAATCACTATGCCACTTGCTGGGCCAGTGAGATTTATTTTTAAAACACCCATATACCTTTCTGCTAGATTCGCATTTGCCAATTTCTCTTGCATCCACACAGAGCAGATTTTTGCTATCACCGCGTGACCAAATTATTCTTGTTAGGTTATGAATGGAACTCTATCCTGCTAATCTAAAAGTTGTTTTTCAGACCTTGTTTCACCTGATCTGTGAGCAACATTTTGCATAGTTGATCCTTTTTTTCCATAAAATGCTTTTTTTACTTAGCTTCCAAAACATTCAGTTCACCTAATTTTCCAACTACCAGATTGATCCCTTTCCCCCAGTCTCTTATGTGTATCCACTTTTCATCCCCTTGACATCTCAGCGCTGGGATACTGCAGCAATCAGTCCTTGAACCTCTTCTCATCTACACTCGTTTCCTGGGTAATTGGATGTGGGATCATACCGCTAAATAGCATCTATTGCATAATAAATTATTTTTCTCATCTCTGTCTTGCATTCCTCAGAGGAAACCACTAAGCTCTTGGAATCTCCCAAATGATAGCACTGTCTCTGTAATTCATGGTGGACCCTGATGCTACTTTATGCTAATGAAGTCACTGACTGTGGGCCTCTAGATAGCTTATTTTAATGGGATGATTGAAAATGGGGACTAGCCACATCAGAAGGACCAACTGTGTAATGAGAAGATTGTGGATTTGAACTACATGATATCACCCTAACCTACTAAACTCTGGTGAAAGTAGTATGATTATGTTATCAATAATTCCATCAGTTTTGCTTATGTAATAAAACTCCCAATAAAAGCTCTGGGCACTGAAGCTCCATAGAGTTTCCAGGTTTGTGAGCACACTGTTGTGCCTAGAGGTCACACACCTCGAGTTCATGGTGAGAAGGAAAAGGACATGTAAGCTCTGTGTTTAGGATGTTCCCAGACCTCACCCTGTATGTCTCTTCATTTGGCTGTTTCTAACATGTATCTTTTATAATAACCTCTGATCATAAATATAGCACTCTGTCTTTTGTTTGTTGTGAATTACTCCAGCAAATTATCAAATAAGGATGGGATGAGAATCCCAAAGTTTGTAGCCAGTCTATCAGAAGTTCTGGTGTCCTAAGGAACTCAAGACTTATGGCTGGCATTCTAAATGAAGCCAGTATTACTGGGGACTGTGTCTTTAATAGCATGTGGGCTACTGGTCAAAGCAGCTGGATCCCACATGATGTCTGATGGTGTGATTTGAGTCCTGGACTCAGAAGCTGAAAAAACAACAACAACAACAAAACACTGAATGTGGAACCAGCAGTTAGCGTAATGGCTATGTCGCTGGACTCCAATGTAGTCGACCAGGGGTTCTAGTCCTGGACCCGGTGGCTTTAACACACACTGGGCACGTGTGTGTGTGTCCCCAAGATCCCGAGTGGAGAATGGAGGAGAAGGGATTGCGGCATGGCCATCCCCCCGGGGGGTGATTTCTCGCTTTCTGTCTCTATGTCTTTCTCTGTCTTTCTGGTGAGCACATGCGCCCTATAGCAAAAACCTCTCCAAAAAAACAAAAACAAACAAACAAACAAACAAACACTGAATGCATGTGCCTGCGTGCCCAAAATCCTGACAGGAGGGGAGATGAAGAAGAAGGGATTAGGGTGTGATCATGCCCCATGGGATGCTTTTTTCTTTTCTTTCTCTCTCTGCTTCTCTTTGGCGAGCACACACATCCTCTGGCAAATAGAAAAAAATAAAATTGGCTCTATGTAGTCAGTGTCAGAACTAAATTGCAGTATTGCCTCATCAAGTCTTAAACTTATATCTTCAGCCTGGACTTACTCCTTAACATCACACTCATATATCCAGTAGCCTGTTAGAAGACTCTCTGTATATTTAATACACAACTGAAATGTTGTGAATTCAAAACCAAGTCCCTTATCTCCCCCAAAATTTGATCCACTGAAATTCTTCCCTGTATCAGTTCATGCTAATTTCAGTTTTTCCGATTGTTCAAAGCAGTATCTCTAGGGTTATCTTTGACTTCTCACATTCCATATTCAATCAATGAACAAATCTTGATAGTTACATTATTAAAAGATATTCACAATTTGATGATATCTCACCATGTCCATTACTACAAACCCAGTCTGTTCTATTACCATCTCTCACCTGGATTACTGTAATAGCTTCTTACATGAGGTCTCTCTTTCTGCTTTTGTTTACCATTAGTATATTTTCAACCCAGAACCAGAGTAAGTTTTTAAAATTACTTTAAATTTATTTAAAAATACAACTTTGTCCTGTGTTGAAAATGGACTGTAAATGGGCAAAAGCAGGAAAGCCACTTCATTAACTAAGATAATGTTAGCAGGTTAGTGCTATTCTTTGGTTCAAATCACAAAAAGCCTTCCCTAGCTGAGAATACAAGATTTCATTCCTGCAATGGCCTACTACATGCTGCCTTGTCTGACTCACCTGCTACCTCTAACCTCATGTCCTGTTCATCTCCCAATCTGTTCAGACCATTCCAGCTACAAAGGCATCCCTTTCTTAAAAACTACGGATATGGCACTAATTCAGGGATGTCTGCTTTCTCTACTGGAACGTTATTCTATGTCCACATAATTAATTCCCTTATCTCCTTCAAGACTTTACTTAAATGTCATCTCTACAGGCAGGCTTTCTCTGAACAGCAATTTAACATAGCACAAACAGTACTCTCAGTCTCCCATCTCTGTTTTTTCTTCATAGCATATATTACCATCAAATATTCTACATTTTTAGTCTATTTTATGTCTCTTCCCACTAAAATAAGCTCTAGTATGACAGAGATTTTCGTCTCTTTTATCTAGAACAGTACTTAGCACACTAAAAGTACTCAGTAAATTTTTCTTTGGATAAATGATTGACTCACTAAAGAGTCTCTTATTCTAATAAAATAGATGAGGTAATATTTGGCAAGTGTGGTGAGGAATTTATTCATTGTAAAAAATAACTCAAATTAAGCCTTAACATTTAAAGCAATACCTGCAGGGTTGAAAAGCAAATCTTGCATATTGGCAATATATGTTTTTAATTATAGTTAGTTATGGAATGTGTGGCATTAACTTCCCTTTTAAGAAATAATGTTATTTCAGGGCCAGCAGGTGGCATGTTGGTTAAGGCACTGGACTCTCACATGGCCGACTGAGGTTCAACTCCCGAACCTGGTGGCTTGTTTTCTCTCTCTCTCTCTGTCTCTCTGGTCAAATTGAGAATAATAATGAATAAAATTAAATGAATAATTCTTGAAAAAAATGTTATTTCAACACAAGATATGACAAGCTCAGGAATCAAATCATATCTTACTGGGTAGTAGGAAAAGTCATGATGGTATTTTTCTATTTAATGTGACATGACTTTTCTGATGACCCAATGTATATGCCAAGATTCAGATAGTAATTTTTGGAAGTATTGTTGTAAATTATCAAAAATGACCTATAATGTTAAATAGCTAGCGCTATCTGGTTGTTAGAAGTCCTAGATAACCTGGAACTTAATAACTCAGAGCACTGATTCAGTTTATCTTAGCAGTGATGAAATATTTTGGTGACAAATATAGAATATCAATAATATTCTATGAGCAAATTTTTACCATTTTGTAACATTGTTCATTGATGTCCTCTTTTGTGATAGTGTGCTTGGTAAATTTATAGATGCAAATTTTTAAAAAACAAATAATTACTTTTCTACATATGATATATACTGAAGTATATATAATAAAGTTATTATAGTCTGAATAATACTAATATGATATAATAATAGTAAATAATAGTTCTAAAAGTTTAAGATAAATTATCTTTAGCTTAATAATTACTTGCTCACTCCAAAATCAAACATCTCTTCTTAAATTTAGAAGGAATGAAAACTCTAATATAGTATTAAATTTATTTCTTTTTCTTTCAAGCATATACTCCTTCAGTGTAGCATTTTCACATTTAAGTCAATTTGATTGTGATGACATTATCTGAGAAAGAGTTTTGAAAAACTATAAAGCAGACTAAGTAGAAGAAACTTACTGTGCAATGTATCTATGTTAAACACCAATGAGGAAAGTGAATCTTGGCCAGCTACATTTGGGCTGTCCATAATGAATATTTTTGTGGCTAAGGAACAGAAATTCCAAACTAAAAAGTTTTTAAATTTTTCAATAAATATAAACTACCTTGGCTTCCCACAGGAATTGAGAAATAGGCCTAAAATAAATAGATCTCTTAGATTTCCAGTCTATTAGCCATGAGATGAAAATGAATCTTCTGTTCTTTCTTCATGTAATTTGAAGGTACAAATTTGAATATGATTTACACCTGACAATGGACTTTTTATCTTATCCCATAATAGCCATTGTCCTTTGTTTCCAAACTCTCTTTTTCATCATTTTATTGACAGGCTAGTTTCTTTTTGATGCACACACCTAACATGCATTGCTCTTTCAAGGAATTATGGGCATGCCTCTTTATCTTATGTTAGAAGGACTAAAAATGTGATCATTTGAATTATAGCCTTATGGTGCACTTCACCTTGTGTGTATGTGCAAGTACTATAATCCCCATTCTTCTTGGTGACTTTTAATTGTTTTCTGCCTGTGTGGTGTATTTTGTTGTTTTACTTAATGAATTGAAAACTTCACATTTTTCAAGTAATATGGAAAACATGATTTTATGTATTGATTAATTCAAATATCTGTGATTAACAATTTTCATCAATTATTCAGCATTCAACAAATGCTGAATAAATTATTACATTCAACCTAATCAATATAAGAGGTACAAATTTTGTGGGGTTCTATGACATGAATAAACTAATAAAGTCACGTAAGAAACCACGTATCTAGAATTGCATGAGAGAGGTATAATATCTTCTTTACCCTTTTTTACATTTGTTTATTTATTTATCTATTTGCTTCTTGTGATTTTGGGACCACTGGAACTGGGACTTGAAATGCAATTGGCCATGTGCAAGTCCAGTGCCTCAACCACCATACCACCTGCTGTCCCCCAGTAGGTGTAATATTTTAACACAAAATTCAATATAGACATTTGACTTTAGAATAAAGGAAAGAAAAGAGATGCATTGTAGTAAACAGAGCTCCATGTTTGAGCACTTGAGTTTGAGCTCTAAGTTTTGACATTTTACTAGCTGAATGATTTCCCTTAAATAAATTAAATTCTCCTAGACTTTGTATTTTTAATCATAGAGTTGGAATTATAAGATACAACTCAAAGAATTGTTCTGAAGATTAATGCATTTATGCACCTCAAAGTGATAGGAAAATATGTAAATGCTAGACAAGTGGAGCTTGACCAATGAACTGCAAGTTAAGATGAATGGTTTTTAATTGTACATGACCTTTGTAGCCATGTAAAAAACATTTGGTTTTCTTACAATAATATGTCATATTATTATTTTGGGAGAGAAGTGATATTTCTTTCTTTCTTTTTTTTTTTTTTTTTTGGAGAGGTTTTCGCTATAGGGAGCGTGCGCTTGCCAGAAAGACAGAGAGAGACAGAGAGACAGAAAGTGAGAAATCACCCCCCGGGGGGATGGCCACGCCACAATCCCTTCTCCTCCATTCTCCTCCCGGGATCTTGGGCATGCACACACACGCGCCCGGTGTGAGTTGTAAGCCACCGGGTCTGGGACGCGAACCACAGTCGACTACGTGGGAGTCCAGCGATATAGCCATTACACTAACTGCTGTTCCCGAGAAGTGATATTTCTAATTTACTCATTCACCAATGTTTATATGGCAAGGCTTAAAGATGAAGAACTTCTGTAGAAATTCCTACCATTTTTGAATGGAGTCAATACAAGTTGAATGCACATGGTTTTCATTAATTAGATGAACATCTATAGCATGTATGGAACCTCTCTAAGCATTACAGCAGATATAAAAATGTTTGAAATTTGACTGGATTACCATATTGATATAATTTACACATGGGTCACCTATAGTCATCTAATGGTCGAATCCAATTCATTCATTTAGTTACTGTTTTCCTTGTCCTATCTGTTGTATTTGTCACTGTCAAGTTTCTCTTACTTTCTGAAGCTGTCCATTTACTTGGTTTCTGAAAAATAGCTCAAAGATTTCATTTATTTCCACATGTTTGCAAACTGTATCAGTAAATCCCCAATATATATCTATAGCTAGAATTTTCTAATTTTAATTCATCATTTCCAATTGCTTAGTAGACATACATTTCTCATTATTCCATAGGAATTTAAACTCATCATTAACTTTCTCCTACCAAAGTCATCATAAGCTTCTTTATTTTTCCTTTTTAGAGGTTTTGCCTTAGAGCGCATGTGCTCTCCAGAAAGAAAGAGAGACAGACACAGAGATAGTGAGAGGGAAAGTGAGAAATTGCCCTGGGGGAAAACGACTATGCTGCAATTCCTTCTCCTACATTTTCACGCCACGATCTTGGACACGCATGCACATCCACCCAATGCGATTTTCAAGCCACTGGGTCTGGGACTCAAACCGCAGTTGGCCATGTGGGAGTTCAGTAATGTAACCACTACATCATCTGCTGATCCCATTATCATTAACTTCTAATCTTCCATATTTTATGTCAGTTGATGGCATCATCCTCAGCTCAATCACTCCTAGCATGACAGGCCATGGCATTGAATGCTTTCTCTTCTTAGAACTGTGAGTAATAAACTATTAGTCAATGGTAATTATATCTTAAATCTGTTAGCCTTTCCAAACTCTCTATTTTTTAAGAATTATTTTATTTAATTTTATTTATTATTATCATTATTATTTTTCAGTTTGATCAGAGAGAGACAGAGAGGAAGTGAGAAAGCAAGCCACCAGGTCTGAGACTTGAATCGTGGTCAGCCATGTGGGAGTCCAGCGCCTTTAACCACCACGCCACTTGCTGGCCCCCCAAACTTTCCATTAACACACTATATTTTAAAATAGAGAGATATGAAGACCTGAGACGAAAGAAGTTGTCCCAAACCTCAGGTTATTACCAAATGGATGCAAGGTTTGAATCCAAGTTTCAGGAACCCCATGCTGAGAAATTAATATAGACATGTATATAACAACTTGTCTAAGACTAACAAACTTATAAGGACACATTCAGAGGGAAATAAAAAATCTACTGTGTAGGAATGCTTCTCAGGTTCAGATACATTGAACTCCCAGTAAATGAACTCCCTTTGTTGATGTTCTTCCTGTAGAAAACTATATACTCAACAAGGGAAAGAAGTATCACCAGAGAGAATTAGAAGATGTGACTGATAATCAATTTCACATCCCAAGAATACACAATAAAACAGAAAAAAAATACTGGAAGTTCTTAGGGTTGTTTTCTCGAGATGTCCAGAGAGATATATGAAATAACAGAAATCTTGTACAATGGGTGGTTTATCAGGATGGTATGGAACAAAATAATAGGTAGATAAGAAAATTTTAACGATAGACACTCAACTAATAAAAACATGTAGTCATTGAAATAAGTAAAAATATTCTTAGTGATGGGTTAAACATGTATGACTATAGCTTATTTAAATTAACACATAAAAGAAACCATCACAGTCCCTAAAGTAGAAGGTTAATGAGTAGATAGAAGAAATAAATGGAAGAGAAAGTAAAAACTAAAATAAATGATCAAGGAGTCCCCAAATTATTCTTAAACAGATTAATAAAATACTAAATAAATGATACAAATAAAATATCACAAATGAAAAGATGACATGATATTTGTGATGGTTTATTTTGTGGGTAAACCTGCCTAAGACCACTACAAGTAGTCATTTGGTCAAATACCAGTCCAGATGTCACTGCAAAGACATTTTTGTATATAAGATTGACATTTTAACCAGCAAATTATGAATAAAGCAGATCAGTATCCATAATGGGGATGAGCCTAATCTGATTGAAGTGTTTAAAAAAATACATGAGTTTCCTCAAGGAAGAGATTCTGCCTCCAGACTACCTTTTGACTTTAGCCAAAACAACTTTTTCCTAGGTTCCCTGCCCACTGCCCTATGTGCAGACATTCCAGCCCCCAGAACCTTCTGAGACAATTCCTTAAAATAAATCTTTCTCTCTATATAACATCTTATTGATTATTTCTCTAGAGGACCCTGACTAGTACAAAGCAATGCATTTTTTTTGTTTTGTTTTTAGTTTTTTTTATATGGTACGTTTGCTTGCTGCGGAGAGAGAAAGAGAAAGAAATGGAAAGTGATAAATCCCCCAGGGAGGATGGCCATTCCATAATCCCTTCTCCTCCATTCTCCTTTCTGGATTTTAGGCACATATGCACATATGCCAAGCATGTTTCTCAAGCCACTGGGTCCAGAACCCACGTGCCTTAACTTCTGCAGATTATGGGATCCAGCCTCCTTAACCTCCATGCCAACTGCTGGCCTAGAAAATAAATATTTTAATAAAACTGTAAGAAAAACAATAAAGAAAATTTAATGTCAATGTCATAAATTTATAAATTAGATTTAATGTATACATTAGAAAAACAGGAATTACTAAGATTGATTTAATACAAAGGGAAAAATCTGAAAATACCACCAACCTCTGACACCATTCCATCATTAATCAGAAATCTCCATCCCCAGTACATTTAGTGTAAAGATTACCAAATTCCTTAAATAAACAAAAGTTTGAGATTAAACGAGCTCAAAGAACAGAAAAAGTGGTAAAAAAAACAAGCGTATTTGATACTAAAAACTAGGGACCAGCAGTTAGCGTAATGGCTATGTCGCTGGACTCCCACGCAGTTGACCACGGTTCGAGTGCCGGGCACGTGTGCATGTGTTCCCAAGATCCCAAGAGGAGAATGGAGGAGAAGGGATTGTGGTGTGGCCAACCCCCTGAGGGGTGATTTCTCGCTTTCTGTCTCTCTGTCTCTCTTTGTCTGTCTGGCGAGTGCACGCACCCTGTAGCAAAAACCTCTCCAAAAAAAGAAAAAGAAAACTAGATAAATAATGTCCAAAAATAGAAAATTATATACTTTTTTTCATGAGTGAGCATAAATGTAAAAAGCCAAATAAAATACTGCCAAACTGAATTAATCATTGTTTGTGTGTATGACCTAGTAGAATTTAATCCAGAAATATAGAAATATTTCAAAACAACCTATTTATGCAACATACCACATCAACAAGTTAGAAAGGAAACAAAACATAATCTTAGCAGAGGCAGAAAGAGTCTCTAAATGTATTCATGAGCAAAATATTAGCAGACTAGAAATAGCCAGGTACTCCTTTAACTAATAGAAGGCATCTATCAAAAATCCTGTAATAAACATTACCACCAATAGTGTACACTTATAAGCATTATTGCTAAAATCCATCTTAAGACAAAATCTCTATCTGCAACTATTTCACACTGTTCCAAAATTTGTAAGCAATGTAATAAAAAAAATGAAAAATCAGCATGTGCATTTAAAAGATTTGTTTTGGTAAAATAAAAGGCTTAAATTTTTATAGATTGTATGTTCAAATTTTTATAAAGTCAAGAGATTCTATACTTAATTTAAACTATTAAGACAGCTCATAAATTGGCTAAGCATATTAATAACGTATAAAAAGCAGTCGTTTTTCAGTCCATCATTAGTGGCACAGGCAGTATCTTCCTAATCTGCATTGCTGGAAACCACATGGCGACACATGGCCTACTTCGAATTTGGTTACCCAGTCAACCTAAAATATTCCGGATACAAATGGCCAAGATCCTGACAAGCAGGGAGGCCCAGGAAAGGGAATTTAGCATGAGGAAACAGGGTTGAGCGTGCCTATTCTCTCTCTCTCTCTCTCTCTCTCTCTCTCTCTCTCTCTCTCTCTCTCTCTTTAGCTTGCTTTCTCTCATGATATAAACAGATAAACTTTTTTAAAAAAGCAAGAGTTTTTCAGTTTTTCCAAACTAGCAAAATAGGCAAAGTAACAAGAAAAATAAATACTTTCCACAATATAAACATACATATAAAAATGCTAGCAAAACTATGCCTGACACATAAAAAGAATATTATGAGATATTATTGAATAAAACAAGACAAACTGATTAAATACTAATATATGGGAACTGAATATCATAGAAGTTGTTTATTCTCCATAAATGAATCTAAAGTTTAATGGTATTCCAATTGTAAGCTCAAGAGAAACTTGAGAAATACAAAAATTTAAATAAGATATTTCTAATGATCAGAAATTCCACACCTAGGTATTTATTAAAGAGAAATGAAAGCATATACTCACAGAATAATCATAGCATATATCCTTAATAGCCAAAATTTGGGACCAGCAGATGGTGTAATGGTTACATCACTGGACTCCCACATAGTTGACCGCTGTCTGAGTACCAGAACCAGTGGCTTAAAACTCATGTCCGTGCGTGTGTGTGCATGCCCAAAGTCCCAAAAGGAGAACGGGGGAGAAGGAATTGTGGTATGGCCATCCCCTCTGTGGGGTGATTTTTTGCTTTCTGTCTCTCTGTCTCTCCAGCAAGTAAGTGCATATGCCCTATACCAAAATTCTCTCTTAAAAAAAAAAAAAAAAAGCCAAAACTTGAGAACAGCCTAAGTGTCTAGTAATAAAACAATAAATAAACTGTTTTATTGGTATAGTGGAATATTATCCGGCAATAGAAAGGAATGGCATTAGGGATGAATGGTGACACAGTAATAAAACATAATACTCTGCTAGACAGAGCATGAGAAGTTTGCTGGTTCATGGTCAGAGAACTCCCAGAGGACTTCAGGCATGTAAATGTTGTGATTTAGGCTGACTGGGATGCCAAGTGGATTGTAGCATCAAGACACTGTTGGGAGTGCTGTATCTCTGTCTTTCTCTTTCTCCATGTCTCTCTCACTGGTGGGAAAAAATCTACTTAAGAAAAAGAGAAAGAAATGGTTTAATGACACATATTAGAACATGGATGAATCTCAAAAACATGCTGAGTAAAAGAAACCTCAGAAAAGTATCATGCTGTTTGATTTCATTTATATAAGATTATACAAAAGGCATAATTAATTGAAACAAAAACTAGGTCGCTTTTGAGAGGGATGGGAGAGGATGTTGACTGAGAAAAAGCTTGAGATAACATACTAGGGCGATGGCAACATTTTCTATCTACATGGGGCATGGATTATACAAGTGTATATATTAGGAAAATTGTAGGGTATGTACACTTAAGATTTGAACATTGTATTGCATATAAATTTCAGATCAAAAGAAGAACAAGCTATAAACAAATACTGAACTCTTTTTAATAATGTTCATGCTAAAGTACTGGAGGGAAGTACTTATGCCTGCAGTTTACTTTAAAATGACTCCCCCATCTCCAAATATTAAGATGTATTAGTGGATAGAAAAACGGTTTCTTAGATGGATGGATATAGGACAAAACAACATAGTGAAGTGTTAATGATGGCTCTTAATGGCATTTAAGGATTATCAGTTTCCATCTCTAATGAATCACCGTAAAATTCTTTCAAATGTGTTGAATGTTTTGAAATGGTACATAAAACTTCGGAAATATTAATCTGAGAGACTAAAGCTCTAAGAGTAAGATAAGTTACATAAAAAATTAAATACTGGGAGTGGGGAAGGAGTAGCATGTTAAATAACAATGCCTATTATAACGCTTTAGTAGATTAAAGTGTGATTTTTGTTCACAAATAGACATAGATTAATGAAACTTAATAGAAAACACAGACATAAACTGACACATATATAAGAGTTTGAAAATGGCGTTTCTAATTAGTAGGGAAGAGCGGACAGTTAAATAATTGATGATTGAACAACTGGCTTTACTCAAGATGGAAGTTTATTGCTATTCGAAATCATATATACAATTTAATTTCCAGCTGGATTACAAAGTAAATTAAAATAAATTTTAAGAGATTGAAATGGAAAAACTCAAAACTATTGAAAGAGAAAACATGGCATATTGTCATTGGGACCTCAGGGTAAAACAAGATTTCTTTAACAAGGTACAAAGCAATTTTTTTGATAATACAATTTGGCCATACCAAAACAGAAATTGTACATGAAAAGAGATACTGAAAACTTTGTTAAAAAAACTCAGAACACACTCAGAAAAGATATTTACCACCTACGCAATGGCAAATTAGAAGCATCTGGAATTTTAAAAGGACTTAATGGAAAGATGAGCAATACAGTAGAAAAGCAATGGATGAAATAAACAGGAAATTCACAGGAGAGAGAAGCTGAATGGCAAGTAGATGTAAAAAGGTATATTAATCGGGACCAGCAGTTAGCGTAATGGCTATGTCGCTGGACTCCCATGTAGTCGACCGCGGTTCACGTCCCAGACCCGGTGGCTTAAAACTCACTCCGGGCACGTGTGCGTGCATGCCCAAGATCCTGAGAGGAGAATGGAAGAGAAGGGATTGTGGCGTGGCCAGCCCCCCTGGGGGGTGATTTCTAGCTTTCTCTCTCTCTGTCTCTGTCTGTCTGGCAAGCGCATGCAACCTATAGCAAAAACTTCTAAAAAATAAAGAAGTATATTAATCTCTTTAGAAATCAAATAAATGAAAATGGAAGCAAAAGTAAAATGTTATGTTTTCTATTTTTTAACTATCAAGTAGGTAAAAGAAAAATTGATTCTGGAAAAAAAAGTGTTGAAAACTATTTGGGAAAACATGAACTCTTACACTCTATTAATAGGAGTACAAATCGGTTTAACTGCTTTTAGAGAGCAAGTTGGAAATATCTTTTAGAAATAAAAACTGACAACCCTTAAACCCATAAATTCTTCTTGTAGTTATATACTCTAGAAAAACTGCATGTGTACACCAAAAAATATGTAGATAGTACTATTGTTCTTCATAGCAAAATGTAGCATTAACCTGTGTTGTTCAGTAGAGAAAGAATAAATGAACTATATTTATTCAATGAATTACTATAAACCAAGTGAAAAGGATAAAGAAATGGGAATAAGAAGCTTCAACCTTGTTTCTAATATATTAATGGTTTATAAAAAATTATCTGGGAGTCAGCCAGTGGCATGGTGGTTAAGGCATCTGGATTCCATATAGCTAACAGCACAGTTCAAGTCCTGGAAGAGGCATGAAAAATAGACTAGACCCAAGCTGTGTGCATGCCCAAAATTGTGAGAAGAGAATGGAGGAGTGATTGCAACATGGCCATCTTCCCTGGGGGGTGCTCTCTCACTTTCCCTCTCTTTCTCTGTGCCTTTCTCTCTCTCTCTCTCCAGCTAGTGCTTGAGCCCTATAACAAAATATTTTTTTTAATTATGTGAGATAGGAGAAACATTAATATTTGTTAATTCTAGGATTGGTAAACGTGGATGCTTATTATCTATTTATTACATACTTTTTAAAATAGTGTCATATTATCTCCTTTTTAAAATAAAGTTTGTTGTTTATATTTGAGATTAACAACATGATGTTATGGAATACACAAAGATGCACTGAGATGACATACATGTTAGTTTATTTCCTGTGTTTTAGAACATTTTAAAATTGGCCCTCAAATAAAGAAATCAAAGAGAGGAAGAAACTAGCATAAAACCTTAGATGAAATGATTTAGCTTTTCCTCCTGGGTCATTTTTCCATCTACTCTATTACTTACCTTCCCTGCTCAATCCATTTCTCACTGAAATGCTCTTTATCCACTTGTCAGATGAACTGAATGCTAACTACACAGGAAGCTTTCTAAAGAAGCTGAGCGAAACAAAAAAGAATCTTAGGTGCTGTGTTTGATATCTTGCAATTCTGCTGAGAACATTTACCCCTCAAACATAGAAGATGTAATAAAATGTACAGTACACATTAAAATGCAGGGTTTCTCAGTAATGTAAAACTGGAAGGAAACAGGTCATGAAAAAGTAATACAGTTGCTCAGATTCAGTAAATATATATTTAGCAAATTTTTAAAATGCAGATTGACCCAATTATGCTAATTATTATGTTAATATTGTATACACTTGTTGGAAAAGTCACAACACATTTTTGCATAGAAAAACAGAAAAATATGCCATGACTTTCCCCACAACCAAATAGCACTACAATACAGTGTTTTTATGGAAGAAAATATAGTTTAAAAGACAAAAGAAATGACTCTCATAAAGTGCTTGAATGTATTTGGGGAAAAGAGTTTTGTTTTGTTTTGTTTTTTGAGAGGTCTTTGCTATAGTGCATGTGTGCTTGCCAGAAAGACAGAGAGAAACAGAGAGACAGAAAGTGAGAAATCACCCCCCAGGGGGGATGGCCACGCCACAAGCCCTTCTCCTTCATTTTCCTCTTGGGATCTTGTGCATGCACACGCATGTGCCAGGTGTGAGTTTAAGCCACCAGGTCCGGGACTCGAACCGAGGTCGACTACATGGTAGTCCAGTGACATAGTCATTATGCCAACTGCTGGTCCCAAGGAGTGGTTTTAATTTTGTCTGAAAAATATCTTTCCTACATATATCTATTAGAAATAAAAGCACTTCAGAGAAATCTATACAATGTAAGGTCATCTTAATTTTAAAGGCTTGAGCCTAAGATTTTTTGTTACATACACAACAGTTTGTAAACAAACTGACCCAAAACCAGCTAAATATGACCCTCATCCTTTATCACAATGCTCCCCAAATTCCTGACCCAAGTATATATAGTCAATCAATTGCTTGTGTTATTTTTAATAGACCAATGTGAATTCTTGTAAAAAACTTATCTCTCTTGCCCTACTCTAATCATAAAACTAGTCATTTTGGTGGCCATTTCTGGTGAACACATTTTAGGCTTCCAAAAATTTCACTTATTATGGCTCAGTCTTCTTTTTAGGTTGACACCTACAATTCATTAGTCTACTCTGAACATGTTTACTGTCAGCAATTTAAAGATGACTCAGTGTGTAGACATTCAAATTGATTTCTCAGGTGCAATCATGTTTTCAAATATCCTGAGTCTTACGTTCCATACTTTGAAAACTCCTTTAAGAGATACATATAAATAATGCCAAAGCCTGTATTTGGGTATACCGTTTTCAGTAATCTCTTATCTCTAGATTTATCGACACCTTAGAGATGACAAGAAGGGATCCAGCAGGTGATGTGGTGATTAAGGCACTGGACTCCCACATGGTAGACCACAGTTTGAGTAACGGATCCAGCAGCTTGAAAATCATGCCATGTATGTGTAAATGCATGTCCAAAATCCCAAGAGGAGATGGGAGGAGAAGAGATTGTGGTGTGGCATGGTCAAGCCCTCTTCCCCGCCCCCCAGGAGTGATTTCTCACTTTCCCTCTCTCTGTTTCTCTCTAGTGAGTGCATGCATCCTATTGACACAGGATTCTGGGGTGATCAGGCCCAGCAACAATGCCAGATTCAGGACTGTGAAATATCCAGGTTCTTGTCTCATGCTTATGAAAAATTAGAGATATTAGAGACAAAACAAATGGAGAAACAGCAAAACAAAGTTTATTGAAGGAGAAGAAAGCTCCCAAGGAGGAAAGGGGCGTCCCAGAAAAAGGTTGCCAAAGAGGAGTCAAGGCAAGGAGTTTTTATCCAGTCTGAGCAATGGACTGATTCTCTGATAAGAAAGTAGTTACATGGTAGTCTGGATGATTTATCATGCCATTCTTTGTGGGGTTTGCAGACCATAGCTATCTATACTTCTTGTTAGAATATAGTTAGCAAATAAAAGCTGTTGCCCTTCACTATAGTTGTTTTGAATATTGATGCAGTCACCTCTGTTTCTTAAAACTTTGTCATTGCGGCTCCATTTTAGGTAAAGCTTACGGTGTCTCTATCTTGGACCTTTATTCTGTCTGTATGCTCATTATTTCTATCTCCTGCCTTACTATGGCAAAGAAAAAAAAAAGACAAGGAAACTAAATTTGACTCCAAAAGACCAAAACAGAGCAGAAAACATTCTGTCACTAACCTGCATAAAACTTCAGACCTAACAATGTTCTAAAGCTGTAGAGCAAAATTTGGCCTTGCCCATTAAAAATAAAAAGAATACCCTGCCTGTGGGCTGGTCTTGTACTATGACATTTAAACCCTGTGCTAGGAGAGCTGGATCCCACATGACTGACTTTGGTTTAAATGTCAGCCCCAGTGGCTTGAAAAATACGTTAGATGCATGTGCATGCATGTCCCAAAATCCTGATGGGATGGAGAAATGGAGGAAAAAAGATTGTGGGATGACCACACCCCATTGAAGGGTGTGTTATCTCTCTCTTGTTCTGGTGAGTGCCTGTGTCCTCTGGCAGTGCAAAAAGGAAAGGAGAAAAAAAAATCCTTGTATCTGACAACTAACCTAATATTTCCAAATGAAAAGAAAGTCATCCAGAAAGCAGACAGTATTTTCCCAAGTCTTAACTTAATAGTTTAAATGAATGAGAGACACAGTTGTCTCATGTTTTAAAAAGAACTTCCATAGTTGATGGGAGAGAAAAGTGTTAGATAACCCTTTAAGGAGATATGATATTGTTTTATTTTTTGCAAAATACTGAGTCACTTTCTGAGACATACCAAAAATACTGACCAAATACCTTAAGATCCAAAATAAGTTTTCTTCAAAAGGCATGTGTGCACAGTAAGAATGATGCATGCTTGTGTAGACTTTAAAGTTTCCCATAGAATATATGTCGTTACTATAAAGTGAGAGAAGAGAACGGACAGGAGTCAATGAGAAAGGACAATAGTCAATGCAAGGAAAGCTGGCCTTATTCTTTCTTGTTACATCCTGACAAGTAAAAATGACAAGGATAGAACCTTTAAAGATGATTGGCTGGGACCAGCAGTTAGTGTAATGGCTATGTCGCCGAACTCCCATGTAGCCAACCGTGGTTTGAGCCCCGGACCTGGTGGCTTAAACTCATACCGGGCGTGTGTGCATGTGTGCCCAAGATCCCGAGAGGAGAATGGAGGAGAAGGGATTGCAGCGTGGCTATGCTTGCTAGGGGGTGATTTCTCACTCTCTATCTCTCTGTCTTTCTCTGTCTCTGCACACACACCCTATAGCAAAAAAAAAAAAAAAAAAAAAAAAAAAAAAGACGATTGGCTTACAGACTTCTCTCAGTTCCTAAGTCCTCTGTCTACACTGTAGGTTTCGTTCTTTTCTAGTCCTCTCTTGCATACCCTCAACTTCATGGCTGATTTCCCTCAGGATATATATGCGTGTGTGCTCACCAGAGAGAGACAGGGAGATGGAGAGAGGGGAAAAAAGCAGCCCCTGATAAGGCATGATCACGATGCAATTCCTTCTCCATTTCTCCATCCTGTCAGGATTTGGGATATGTTCCCACATGTGTTCAACATGTTTTTCAAGCCACTGGGACCTGGACTCATACCATGGCTGGCTGAGTAAGATTCAACTAATTTATTTATCTATCTATTTATTTATTTTTGAAGTTTTTGCCATAGAGTGTGTGCACTCAACACACACACACACACACACACACACACACACACACAGAGAGACAGAGAGAGAGAGAGAGAATGAGAGGGAAAGTGAGAAATCACCTACTGAGGCTATGGCCACAACATAATCCCTTCTCCTTCATTTTCCTCCTGGGATTTTGGGACATATGCACACGTGCCCAGCATGATTTTCAGGCACCTAGTCTGGGACTCGAACTGCCATCACCCATGTAGGAGTTTAGTGACGTAACCACTATGCCATCTGCTGGCCCAAGATCCAGCTCCTTTAACCACTAGTTTTCAAGGTTGGCCCAAGCCAAACTTTTTTTTAATAGTATGCCTAAGCTATATTAAATTTATGATTTCTACTTTTACAATTACACTGAAACAGCTCTGGCAAAGGTTATCAATAACTTCCTTGTTGGGACCAGCAGTTGGCATAATGGTTATGTTGCTGGACCCTCATGTAGTTTACTGTGGTTTGAGTCCCAGATTGGGTGGCTTAAAATTCACTCTGGGCGCATGTGCAAGTGTGCCCAAGATCCTGAGAGGAGAATGGAAGAGAAGGGATGGCAGCATAGCCATTTCTCCTCGGGGGTGATTTCTTGCTTTATGTCTCTCTCTCTCTCTGTTTCTCCAGTGAGTTCATGCACCCTATAGCAAAAATCTCTTTGAAAAAAATAATTTAAAATATCTTCCTCACTGCTAAATTAATAATTGCATCCCTATTCTTACTCTGTCTAAGCTGTCCAATATCTTTGTCAAATTCTTTGCCTTCCATGACACTGCTCTCTTCAGTTATTCTTCCCACCTCTCTGGTCACTCTCTTTTGGTCTCTGTCATTAGTCCCTCTTCTGCTCATATTTCTTCCATCAGTTAAAGTCTGCTGATTGGATAATTTCAGGTGTAAGCTAAAATTGAGACAGGATGACAGGGAAAAGGGGGTAAAATTAGAAGTATGTACAGTCTCACTTATGTATCTTATAAAGCTAGTAAAAACAGGTTCTTTGACATGCTGTGATCCATTTCAGTCTCAGTCTATTTTGAGAATATATGCCTTAGAAACAAAAAAATAAAGTGGTCTCAGCTGTTTTTCAATGTATTTGTTTATCTAATAAGCATTTATTGATTTACCTAAAATGTCCCCAATTTTGTAGCACTTGAGAATAGAGAGAAAAATGAGACTAGTTCTTGCCTTTTAAGGAGCATTGTAAGGGAAAGTTTAAAATTTTAATAAAGGGGGAACCAGCAGTTGGCATAATGGCTATGTCACTGGACTCTCATGTAGTCAACCGTGGTTTGAGTCCCAGACCTGGTGGCTCACACCAGGCACATGTGCATGCATGCCCAAGATCCCAAGACGGGAATGGATGAGAAGGGACTGAGGCGTGGCCATCCCCCCTGGGGGGTGATTTCTCGCTTTCTGTCTCTCTGTCTCTCTCTGTCAGTCTGGTGAGCGCATGCACCCTATAGCAAAAATCTCTGGAAAAAAATTAATAATGGGGACCAGCAGATGGCATAGTGGTTATGTGGCTGGACTCCCAGATAGTCAACTGTGGTTTGAGTCCTGCACTTGGTGACTTCAAATCCATGCTGGGCATGTGTGTATGCATGACCACAATCTCAAGAGAAGAATGGAGGAGAAGGGATTATGGTGCAGCCATCACCCCTGGGGGGTGATTTCTTGTTGCTATCGCTCTGTCTCTTTGGCAAGCACATGTTCCCTATACCAAAAATCTCTCTCTTGAAAACATAATAATAATGAACAAATGCTCCTCAAATGATAGTCTTAAATACTACGGGATTTCGGTAATCAAAATATTCCACCTTGGATGGAGACAGTGATACCTAAGCTTCTCAGAGAAGGTAACTTTTTATTGAGTCATTAGGGTCAAGGAACTATTTGTTATTGGGGAGGGGGGGGAGGTTGAGATCAGGTAGAGTAAATATGTGGTAGACACAGAGGCATGATGAGTTAAGGAACCATTTATAGTGATAAATGCAAAAGAGGCCCAGCCACAGTTACACATGCTAGCTGCTACTGCTTGGCATGAAGAGGCACTTGTGAGGCCCAGTTTTGTTCCCTACCCACCCCAAAAATAATGAGAGTGGTGGCATGTACTTTTAGTCCCAGCTACTTGGGAAGCTAAGGCAGGAGGATCAAAATAAGGAGGACCTATCCAAAAAAGAATAAACAAAACAAAATTTAAAAAGCACAACCAGAAATAATAAATAAATGCAAAAATAAAGGAGGGGAATGGAAAATCACCATTAGAATACCACAATAATTTGCTACAGGTAAGATCCCCAAATGAATGCTAAATTAGTCGGTGAAACAACAACAAAAAACCCAGGATATTATTAGAACCTTAAAATATGTCCTCTAAAATATTTAATAATTACTGTGGTGACTTTAGTATATATGAACAAATTCTTTGATACTTTTACAGAACTCAAATCAAGCTTGCTCACCCAGGCATTACAACCAAATTGTAGGCACAAAGTGTGATGAAGGAAAGTCTAGTTTTATTGCCATGTGCAAAGCAAGGAGAAGGGAAGCTATAGTAAGTTCTATGTTACACAAAATGGACACCATAATGATGAGACTGTATTGACCAGTAAAACAAATTCCTCACTTATCCTGACAAACTGAAAGGGCATTAATGGGAATGCCCTGAGGGTATAGTGTGACTGCCCAAACCTATTAACTTTAGACATACTGGTTCACCCGGAGATGGATAGATTCACCATGTGCTAGTAGAATCTGTCCCTCTCAAGGCATAAAAAGAGCCCTTACCAGGGCAATTTTGCCATTCATTTCTGCACCATGACCAGAGCACACCACTCTCGGCCATGATTCTGAGAGACTTGTGGACCTTGGTACCTGAGACTCTACCTGATGTTCTACTCTTGCCTGTGTTCTGGCCTCACCATTCATCCTTGGACTCTATAAGACCTCCAAGAATGGATCAGACAAGCTGTCAACATGATCTTGGTAGATATTTGGGATATCTGGGGTGCACACTGGCTCATCACCTCCTGAAACTACTCAGCGTGGCCAGCTAGCATGAGTTGTTCTTATTCCCTGAACTAGCTGCTTTGTCATGCTAAACCTTAAGCTATACAATAAAATTTGACATTAGGACAGACACAAATGTGTCCAGGGTCATATTCCCTCAATGGCAACAGCAGCTCAGGCTGAAAAAAGCCCTGTCTCCCCAAGGAGTTCTTTGCATGTATAATTAAGGGTAAAGGTTCTGGGCACCTTATCAGTTCAATGATTGTTCAAGATGGTGCGATCATCTTGCGAGCCTCTTTGATTGGTGAGGCAATCAATTTCCATTCTTGGAAAAGATATTCCTTAGGTTTCTGGTGCCATTCAGCCTGGGGTGGAGGTGTTCACAACCAGCAGTTTGTGTCTTGCAAAACATCTGAAGAATTTAAGTTTAAACCGTGTCTTTTGGGACCCGCAGGTGGCATGGTGGTTAAGGTGCTAGGCTCCCACATGGCAGACCCTGATACAAGTCCCAGTGGCTTGAAAACCATGCCAGGTGTGTGTGCATGTGTGCACAAAATCAGAAGAAGAGAATGGAGGAAAAGGGATTGCGGTGTAGCCGTGCCCCTTAAGGGGTGATCTTAAGCCAATCATTGAATTGATCATGAACAGATGTTGAATGATAAATGAAGGCTTGAATCTAGGAAATATTGACCATTGTACTATTCTTCCTCCCTTGTAGAGAATATAGCAGAGGTAAAATATGGATAACTTAGGAATTCTACAAATGCATGTAGGCTAAAAGATTGTCCAACTAATTTTGTTCAACCCCTATTTTGATCCTATATTACAAAAGAATCTTAGCTCTGCCATTACATCTTTAGAGGGTCAAGATTTTGCTACAAAGTGTAATCAGATGGGAAGGACATCCTAGGAGTTTTTCATTTCTATGTGTGTAAAATTTAACTACCACAAAACAGTTTGCATATAGAATCAATTAGGTTCTATATTTATATGCCATATTAAGAATTTCTTGTCTATCTCTCCTTTCAAACAAAGTCTTACTTATTTATATTTGCATTCGGTGATATACATTATCTCAGGTAAGGTTGCTTTTGTATGTAGATTTGTACTTGTCAGAGCGATTGAAGTATAAGAATTTCACATTGTTAGTCCAGAACCACTAGTCTTTACAGTCTGGAGAGACTATAATGTCCTTTTTTATTATTAAAGCATAATTGAAATCATAAAGCATTTTTTAACAGCCAATTTACATATAACAGCTAATGAAAATACCAACAATGATTCTGGGCATAAGCTGAAGGCAATGCAGGCAAATGTAATGTCATCACAGCATGGGGCTAATTACTCAATTTTTAAACTAATTTTAAGGGTATTTTAGTAAATGGTTGTTTTAATAAGTCTAATGTGTTTCATTTTAATATATTACACTGATGTAAAAGACTGATTATATGTAACGGAAAAACTATTGCTGAGAAATGTACTTACTGCTTTTGAAATAATTTATCTATTAGAGCATATTTTCTTGAATAAGTGATTCATTTTTTTTCTGTTGTTATGCCGTAAGAGTAAGAATTTTGTGCAAATAGGAGACTCTCCTCATTTACCCAAATTCCTTTGCCACAGAACAATTTCAATTATGGGCTGTTGGAAAAATCATGACCCATTTTTGCATAGAAAAACATAATGGGGTCAACAGAATGTGTAGTAGTTATGTTTCTGAACTTTCACATGGTCAACTGTGGTTCAAGTCCCAGACCCCATTTCTTAAAACTCACACCAGGTGTGTGTGAGTGTGTGCTCCAGATCCCAGGAGGAGAATAGAGGAGAAGGGATTGCAGTGAGGCCATCCACCCTGGAGGGTGATTTCTCACTTTCCCTCTCTCTGTTTCTGTCTCTCTGTCAGGTGAACATACACATCCTAAGGCAAAATCCTCTCTTTTTTTTGGGGGGGAGAGGTTTTTGCTATAGGGCGCGTGCGCTCACCAGACAGACAGAGAGAGACATAGAGACAGAAAGCGAGAAATCACCGCCCAGGGGGGATGGTAATGTCGCAATCCCTTCTCTCGGGATCTTGGGCACACACGCACACGCGCCCGGTGTGAGTTCTAAGCTACTGGGTCCGGGACGCGAACCGCGGTCGACTACGTGGGAGTCCAGCGACATAGCCATTACACTAACTGCTGGTTCCCAAGGCAAAATCCTCTTAAAAAGGGGAAATAAAAGTAAAGTCCACAGTCCTAATGGGCAGACTAGCAGGCAACAATTACACCGAGAATGACTATGTGCTTTTTTTTGTGTGGGATATTGTCATGAATATTTAGGAGGGGCCATTAAGTCACTATAGCCAGCTCTGCTCTTTGTTTTTGTGGGCTTATACCGTGCTTGTGCACTTCTTGCTTAATAAGGGGAATTCAAGTGCCCAGTAGAGGGAAGTCCTACATACGTCCAGTGCAGGCTTTGAAAGTATGAGCGTGTCCATAGGAACAATTTTGTCCACACTGGTTGAGTGCCTCCAGAGGAAGGTCCAATATTGGCCAGACAAGTGGGAGGGTATCTGTGTGCACATGTGTTGCTGTGGGAGAGGGAAAAGTTTACAGTCTCCAGATCCCCTAATGAAAGTGTAGTCAATAAAAGTTAGATAACCTTTTCTCTATTGATGCCAGGATTGTGGCTGTGATATCTGACAATGATGAGTGATATATAAGATGTCTTTTTCATTGGAGTATTAGAACTTTCTGCTCATATTTATCAGACTAGTTATAACACAGCCTCTATTCTGGATCTCCCCTACTATGATAATGGTAGCAACTGCATTCCAATTTAGTCATGAAACTTCTCTCAGCTTTTGGCTATTACTCAGAAACTGAAGTTAGAGTTCTTTACAGCTGACTCAAACACACAGAGGGCTCTGGAATCCTAATGTGAGGCAAGAGCTTCAGATATTCTCCTATCCCAGTTGTAGCTCAACAGTCCAAAATTGTTTGGCCACTGGGATGGTCAGAATAATGCCTCCAGCATGTTCCTGAACCCCCACAAATATGTACACACCCTAATCCCTGGAACCTGTTGCATTACATGTCCAAAGGGACTTAGCCGATGTGATTAAGGTTATAGATCTTAATATAGGGAGTTTATCCTGTATTACCTGGGCAGGTCCAATGCAAATATATGAGTCTTTAAAAGTGAAAAAGAAAGGCAGAATTGTCAGAGAGAGAGATGGGAGAAGAGGCATAGGAAATTTGAAGTGCTACTGTCACTAAACTCAAACCCAGTCGGCTCACTCAGGCACTACAAACCAAACCATGGAAAAAGTGTGAACAAGGAAAGCTTTATTGCTTTGTAAAAAGCAAGGAGAGTGAGCAACTAATGCTAAAAAGGCCTGGTCTCCACAAAGAGTTCTAAGTATGCATTTTCAAGGGCAAAATTAAGGGTAGGGAGTTCCATGTCAAACCAATCAGCTCAACAATTGATTTATTTCTCAAATATTAACAATGATCCACTTGATGAGATGAAAACCAGAAGAAATAGTTAAAAAGGGAATTATTTAATACTATATTTATACCAGAGCTGCACATCCAGTTGTGATATACAGTTGTATCACTACATACTAGTCTTGAAATGAAAACTTTAGATTCAATCATATAAAATTCCTCTGGAGGAAAAAAAAGTCTAACATCAAAGAATGAAATAAAAAGAAGATAAAATGGTGCTCAGTTTGACAGTTCAATAGTAATATCAGAGCCATTTCACTTTTTTTTAGGTGATGTTATTGTGATCATTAAAATATCTGCAAATATATACTACCCAATAGTATAGTTCACAACCAACTTCACTTCACATTGCAGTCCATTTTTAATAAGTGAAAAACTTGTTTGAGAGTTTGGTTAAAATCATTAGAGTACATGGAGTTGACATCTGTCAAAAAAGGTAAGTACATTTTTATTAGGGAACTGACATTCAGTCACAGTAAATGGTAACTGTCAAGCAAGCAAATGTAAATAATTGGTTAAGCCACAAATACAGATACTGTTTAGTTATATACCAACAGTTTTAATCTTTCTGACTTATGGGGAAAAAAATGTAAGTCAATGACAAGAGCTATGAAAACCATTTCAGGAGGGAAAAACATATTTTTGTGGTCTTGATGCAAAGTTAAAGTTTTCATCCTAAACATTTTTTTCAAGCTTCAATCTGTCACTTATTTTGTAAATAGATATTTGCATGAGAATATGAAATGATGCCATTTCTCACTGGCAATATTCTTATCCATCCTTCATTTGAGCAGCAGTAACTTTAGATAACCTGTGTTTCCAAAGCCATACTGAGCCAGAGGTAAAAATGACAGAATTCATACAACACAACAACAAAAACAACAAATACTTCAGAGAACTGAAGAGACTGACATCTTTCCTTTGTTCTATTTTCTTCCTAGAAGCCTGGGAAGAGTCATGCTAGTTAATGAGCAGTTAATCTCACTAAAAGTAAACTGCATTGGTCCGATGATTGTGAGATACTCTACATCCTGACTCTGACACAGCATCACATGGCAGAGTTTTCTGATATCTAAAGGTGAACTCAGACATTTTTTTCTGTGAATGCTGACTCTTTTTGCAATAAAAGCCTTGTGCTTTTAACCAATTTCTAACCTAGGAATTTTTAAACTCATCTGTAACCTCTAAACTCCCATTTCTAGATATTTCACCCTTTTGAGCCAGGACAAGATGAAAACTCCTTGTTTTCAGATTGACTTGCTTGTATCTCTCGCACTCAAAACTAAATAAAAGAGTTGCAGTATCTAAGACACCAGAATATTCAGGGTTATTAGAGATCATGATCTGGGACATGGTCACTCACAATTTTGGCTATGAATAAATCTTTATATTTTTACAGAATTTGGTTATTTCCCTTGAGACTTCTCTGGATTCCCTCCTTGCCCTGTCTTTCCTCCTCCGTCCATGGGAACTCTAGCCCACTAGCCAAATAAAGTTGGGACATTCTATCTATTCATGACTTAGTCTCTTGGTTTGTCTGTGGCCTTTATCATTTTTCTTCTCCCCTAGTCAGGCTCTCTCTAAAGACATTTCTAGTCACTGATGATAAAAATAAAAGGACTGGGGTTGGGTAGTGGACTCACAATGGTAACTAAAGTGGATCCACATAGAATCCAGTTTTTGTATCCAGGTATCTCAAGGTCTCCCTGTATACACAGGGTTCATTTGCCATGATCCAGGCTAGCTAAGACTGGAAATAGATCATGGCATGAAGACTTTATTGTGGGGTACCTGTCTCTCTCTCTCTCTCTCATGAAAGAAAAAAAAAAAAACGAACAAACTAAATTATAAAATAAAAGTGGCATTTCTGCCACTGAAGCTCAAGGAAGGTGTGATTGCTGCTCTTCTGTCCTATGGGAGAGGGGTGAATAGGACTAGAATGGGGGTCACAGGAAAGGGATGACAGAGGCTGCTAAAGAGGTGGCTTGAATCTAAGCCTTACCCTAATGCTTTTCCAATTTTCCAGTAAAGTATCTAGAAAGATAGGTAAAAGAGAAAACATACTGCATAAAGCAATCTGTCATGAGAAGTATTTTTTGAAGTCATGATTTTTTTTTTCTTGGAGATGCTTTTTTTTTTTTTTTTTTTTTTTTTGATATAGGGCGCGTGCTCTCGCCAGAAAGACAGAGAGAGACAGAGAGATAGAAAGCAAGCAAGAAATCACTCCCCAGGGGGTATGGCTATGCTGCAATCCCTTCTCCTCCATTCTCCTCTTGGGATCTTGGGCGCACACCCACATGTGCCCGGCGTGAGTTTAAGCCACCGGGTCCAGGACGCGAACTGCGGTTGACTACTTGGGAGTCCAGCGACATAGCCATTACTCTAACTGCTGGTCCCTGAAGTCATGAGTTTTTTGTAACATTGTACAAAAGCTATACACTTTTTCATTACAAATTTTAATTATAAATTTTATAATTTATTTCCATTATAAATTTTAATTGTAAATTTAATTATAAATTTTTATTTCTTTTGATATAAGCAAACTTTTCCTATCATTCACAATAAAGTAAATTGATGACTTGGGAAAATAATAATGATAAACTAAAAGGATCAATTTTTTTCTTTTTAAGGTTTGTAAGTTGCCTAAGCTCTAATGTGAGGATGTGGAGCAGCCTGGCAGGAAGAGAAAGAAATAGTTTTAATCAGAAGAATTCTCTTTGTTTTTGGTTCATTTTATTTTAAATCTTTTTAGCTATTGTGGGGATACTAGAAAAGTCTAATGAGAACGAGGAAACTCCAAACCCTGGTTACAACATCCAATTAGTTAACCCCTCCCCCAAATATAAAGTTTGAAAGGACCACTGTCCTTAACAAAATCATCTTTACTTCTGTAACTTTAGGAGATTTTTTGTTTGTTTGTTTATTTTTTGAGGGAGAGATATTTGCTATAGAGCACACGTGCTTGCCAAAGAGACAGAGAGACAGAAAGTGAGAAATTATCTCCAGTGGGGGATGGCCACATTATAATCCCTTCTTTTCCATTCTCCTCTCAGGATTTTGGTCATGCATGCACACATGCTTGACCTGTTTTAAGCTGCCGGGTCCAGGACTCAAACTGCGGCCAACTACGTGGGAATCCAGAAATGTAACCACAACATCATCTGCTAGTTCCAATTTTAGGAGATTTCTAATATCATCCTCAGTGTTAGTAATTCACTAAAAAGGTTCACAGAAATCACTGAAACAGCAGTTTATTATAGGAAAAGAATATGAGCTCAAATTAGCCAAATGAAGAGACATATTAGGGCAGAGTCCAGGAGGGATTCAAATGGGGCGCCTCTAGGTATTCTCTCCCCATGGAGTCATAGACAACACCATCTCCTCTTGACCATGATGTGACAATATGCACAGAGTATTCCTATCAGGGAAGTGCACTAAGATTTTTATGGCTGCTTTTCTGAGGCTCCATCACATATTGCACGTGGCTGAATTTTATTCTGTAGTCCCTCTTAGTGGTTGGGTTAATATTGAGATGACAGAAAAGTCATGACACATTTTTGCATAGAAAACATATGTCATGACTTATCCAACAATGTTATATCTTTAGTTATTTTTCATTCCACTGGTCTGAACTGTGGGTCCTGAATCATAAGTCTTATGGCCTCAGGCCCTAAGGAAACCAAAAAAAAATTCAATTATATAGAACATTTCACGGCCTGGGCACCTCCTAGTTGCCAAGGCCAAAGGGCAGACATCTCTTTGGATACATTTCATTCTTTACACAACCTAACAAATTTCAACTATTTAGATAAACTCTGGCTAAAAATCACATTTCTCAAACATAACGATATAATAAATGTCTTATAAATCATACATGCTCCATTCTCCAATATTAGTGATGAAAAGGACTTCAATTTCCTTTGCATAGAAAAATCTCCAAAGAGTACTTAAAGAAAGCCCTAGAATCCAAAGGAGTACATAAAATAAAATATTACACTAGAGACTTTCAAAACACTTTTCAGTGCAAGCCATAAAATCAGACTTTCATTATTTACTGAAAATCCTAATATGCATGGTGGTATTTCTATTTTGATCAGTTTCTCAGGTAGTGTCCTCACTTCATTCCTTTCCTGTGCTTGAAAAATGTAAATTATTCATGAGATGACAGACCCTAAGCAAATGAGAAAAGCAAGAGGGAAACAATGCTAATAAGCTACCTCCTTTACAGAAGCTTCAGATAGCAGTGTAGCAGAAGGAGAGGACTACAGTGGGGATCATCTTTTGATTCTCGTTATATCACTGTTTGTGAAGGGGTGTGTGTGTGTGTGTGTGTGTGTGTGTGTGTGTGTGAAAGCACCTGTGATTTTAAGTATTTTAACTCTTTCAATGTAGTTTTTTCCTCTTCATGAATAAGTCCAGGGTCATATATAAAAATGCATGAATTTCTAGTGGGAGTCTTACTTTTATTTCTCCATATACAACTGTAATTAAATGTTATCTTTATGAGAAAAATTCGGGAAAATCTAAGTTAATTACTCCATAGATACCTGCTAGATTATTTTTATTTAGTAGACTAATTAGGCAGTCAAGTTTAGGGAAACTGATGCCAGTTATTCAGACATAGATCCTGTACTGCCCTAGGCCCAAAGGGAGTAGTAACAGAATCCAAACATCCTTTGTGTAAAGGGCCTCCTGACACATGCCATGACCTTTAATAAAGGACTCCAGCTGATAGCAGGGATCTGACAGAGTAACAAACATTCTTCCCACACTCTGGATAACCTATTGTGTCTCTCATTGGTTTAATCCAACTAGAAACAAGATGGCAAGAGAGTTGGTTGATGTAGTCCAAATAGATAATGGGTCATAACACAGAGTAGAGAAAAGAAGAGATTGCAGCCAGAGGGCAAATGCTTAGTCTGAGAACTAAGCCCTGAGGCATTATAATACTTAAAATTGGAAAAACCAGGATAGACAGGCAAAAAAAAGCTTGGGTAAAAGCAACCAATATGATAACAAGGAAGCAAAGTGAGTATGTCATCCAAAGGCCAAATAAAAACATTTAAGCAGTAGGAAAGTAAAATATTAAACTGTATCTCATGCTGATGGATCAATAATATAGATATTGAGAATTCAGATTATAGTACAATAATAAAATGCAAAGCTCTTTAAGGCTATCTCACATAAGAAGGTTCATGGTGGGAACCAGCAGTTAGTGTAATGGCTATGTCGCTGGACTCCCATGTAGTCGACCGCGGTTCGCGTCCCAGACCGGTGGCTTAAAATTCACGCCTGGCGCGTGTGCGTGTGTGCCCAAGATCCCGAGAGGAGAATGGAAGAGAAGGGATTGCGGCGTTACCATCCCCCCTGGGGGGTGATTTCTCCTGTCTCTATGTCTCTCTCTGTCTGGTGAGCACACGCGCCCTATAGTGAAAACCTCTCACAAAAAAAAAAAAAAAAAAAAAAAAGGGTTCATGGTTCAAGTCCAAAGACCTCCCTGAGTACACGGGGCACTTGTCATCAACCCGGGCTGGCTGAAAGCTGTGCTGGATATTTTTGAGGTTCTGACTCTCTCATTATTAATAATGAAAGAAAGAAGGAATCTTTAAAAAGTATACATGAACACACACACATGCACACACACACACACACACACACAAACATATGGAGTGAATACAGACTGTTGGATTTGGCAATGTGGATGACACTGCTAACCTTGAAAAGAGGAGTGTGAAAATGCAAGCAATTGAGAATGACAATGATAACAGAGACTATTATTTAGCTCTTTCATTAACCAAAAAGATGCAAATCTGTCATCACTTGCATTTGACAGATACTCAAAAATACGCAGAGGATTGTAAAAGCTTTATAGTTCATATATATATATGTATGTATATATATGTAAAGGGAGACATTCAGTGCTGCTCTGATTGTAGTTTTTACACATGGTGAAGCTAGAGGCAGGCTAGCTAGAAGGGGACAGACTATGTGATTGATTTGAGGAATACAATTGACTTCTTGTAGATTTGAGTTGGAAATGGGAACTGAAATTAGGGAAGCCAATATTTGTTGACCTAGTCCTGATCATTGTAGACCAATAGATATAAAGGTCGTTGTTTAGTTTGAGAGACAGGTTGCTACAGAAAGTATGCATTAGAGTACTATTGTCATGTATTATCTGGTCATTGTTTGTGTGTATAGTCAGTCTCTCAGGAGTTTTACCAGAGAAGTGAAAAAGAGGAATGATTTGATTTGGTGTACCAGTCAGGGTAGAGTCAGGAAACAGAAACAAAGTACTTCAAACAGAGAATTTATTGTAAGGAGTTTCTGGTAGACGAGCTAAGAAATCAAATGGAGACAATGAGGTAACCCAGAGATTAGCAATAGGAGGTAATTATTCACAACCTTACAATTGAAGGGGTAATGGAAGGCCATGGTGTCACCAGAGACAAAAATCAGTGCTGTTCAGTAGGGGTTAAAACCACTACAGAAGCTACCCTTTGGATCAAAGAAGAAAGAAGCATTTTGTGGTAGCTGGAGCCATGGGGTAGACACAGCTGGTGCTAGAAAAGCGACATCAAAAAGAGAAAAGTAGATAGAAATATATGGTTTCCCCTTTCCTCTCATCCTCCACTCTCTCACCATTGTCTCTCATTGGTTATCCCCAGTGAGAGACAAGCTGAAAGCGAGACTCAGGGAATGCAGCTACAGGTATCATCCCCCTTGCCATACACATCAGAATGAGTAAAGGATAAGTTTGCCAACAAGTGTATGAATGACCAAAAAAGATTCATGAAAACAGAGCATTCGCCTTACTGTAAATGAAGGATTAGTTTACTAGAATAAACCCTCCCATTGTGAGCAATGAACAATGCTGGATCAAATGTTTTTTCAAAAAGATCTTGAGAGAATCAGTGTTAACAGCAGAGAAGGAGACCATCAGATTTAGGAGAGAGCTAGAACATAGAACGAAAAGCAAAACACATGCAAAACAAGGGTGCTTTTACTTTAAAGGCATTTTCTCAAATAGAAAAAATATATAAGATCTTGAGAGCAACATGTACAAACTTCAAGGTTCAGGGCCCCCAGAATCTGTGGAAGGACATCTAAGTTGTTTTAAGCTTTAGACTGCAAATAGTTATATAATTTTATAAATATACTAAAAATTATTAATTTATGCACTTTAAGTGTGCAAACTTTAGGGTAAGTAAATTACGGCTCATGAAGCTGTTTAAAATTAATGAAGGTGAGATGAAGACATTTTTATTGGCATTTACTAACTGAATACTTGGGTATAATATGATTTTTCAGAATAAGAATATAATTTGTATTGATCAAATCAGGGCAATAAGTATATCCATCATCTCAACCATTTGTCATTACATTATGTTACATAAATCAATTCAAAATAATTTAACTTTTTCAACATAAAATCTGAAGCTATTAAACTAATAGAAGAATATATAGGAGGCATAATTTAGGGCATTGGTATGAGCCAAGAGTTTTGAGTACAACCTCGAGCACAGGCAACAAAAGCAAAAATAGAAAAATGGGATTATATTCAGCAAAAAAGCTTCTGCACAATGAAGGAAACAATTAACGGAGTAAAGAGGCAAATCACAGAATGGGAGAAAATACTTGCAAACAATAGTTCTCAAAAGAAGAGATACAAATGGCAAAAAAACTAATGCAAAATTGCTCAAAATCACTAATCATTAAATAAATGAAAATCAAACCTACAATGAGAAATCATTTTACTCCAGTTAGAACAGCTATCAAAAAAGACAAAAAAAGATAAATTCTGGTGAAGTTGTGGAGAAAGGGGCACATTTTACACTGTTAGTGAAAATCTGAATTGTACTGACGTTATGAAAAACTAAAAAGAGAACTGTGTTATGATTCAGTACTCTCATTACTAAGCATATATACAAAGAAAAGGAAATAAGCATATCATAATGATAGTTGCATCCCAATATTTATTGCAAAAAATATTCATAATAGTCAAGACATAGAGTTAATGTAAGTGGCCATCAAACAGACAAATGGATAAAGAAATGAGGGATATGTATATTCAATGGAATACTATTCAGTCATTAGAAAGAATAAAGTCGTGTCATTTGAGGTAAAATGGGCAAGTCTGGAAGACATTATGGTAAGTGAAATGAGCCAGGCAGAGGAAAAAAAATCTAAATACAAAAATAAAAACAAAAACACATATTCTCACTCATATAAATTAAAGAAATTACATTTTCGGATGAACAGAAACTAAGAATGTTTGTTGGTAGTGGATGCCAAGGAAAGGATATTTAAAACTGTGCATTCCAAAACAGAAGAAAAGTGATTCCAATCAGAATATCTGACCAAATAAAATGAGAAATATGCAGATGAAGAGAAACTAAGAACATTTGTCAGTAGTAGATGCCAAGGAAAGAATATTCAAAACTGTGTGTTCCAAAACAGAAGGAAAGTAATTCCAAGCAGAATATCTGACCAAATAAAACGAGAAGTATGCTGGTAAATTTCAGATAGGAACTCTATAAAACAAGAACATCGATCATAATAATATTTTTGAAGTAAAAAGTAAATTAAAAGAAAATACAGAATTAAAATACATAACAAGAAAAAGGAACAAACAATGGTGAGACTCTAGAGCTCAACAATGCCTGATAAGTTGTTACTATCAATAGAGCTATAATGAGAAAAAAATAGTGCTGCTACAGTCCAGTGAGAGTTAAATTTCAGAGAAAAAAAATTCAAGTAAGAGTTGTGATCATGGGGAAACATTTCTGCTGCCAAATACTAAGTAATGAAGCAAAGAATGTATAGGATAGAAAGAATGATACATCATTCTCCATCTATATTCCAAGCTCTTGCAAACTGTAAATGTGCCCACCCCCTGAGACTCCCAACCGCTCCAAATCCATGATTTGAGATTAGGGTGTAATCAAATTAAGAAGATGAAAACATAATGTAACTATGTTGTTTAGAGGTGTGGCCTGTGGGAGGGGATCTGGATTAAGGTCATCAGGTCAGAAACCCCATGATTGACTCTTGACAGGTTTATAAAGACAGAATATGACCAAAACAGAGAGGTATCCACACAGCCAAATGTACTCTTACCCTCTCCCACATGGTAATACAGTCAGAAGACTCATATGAGATGTAGTCCCTAGAACTTGGATCTCCAAATAGTGAGCTGAATAGAGCTCTATTCTTATAAATCACACAGTTTTAGGTATGTTCTTTTTTATTGGCAACAGTAAGGACTAGAACACATATGCTTCCAATTGGTGAAATTTGAAGGAATAGGAGCATCAAAAGACACATAGGGTGAAAAGGCAAGTCACAGAGAGGAAGGTATTTCCAATGAGTTTTGTAAGTAAAGAGCTAACATCTTGAATATATAAAAAAAACTCTGAAAAATTAGTAGGAAAATGCCAGATAATCCTTTAGAGAAAAAAATGAGAAATGACTTTCTTAAGCATTTCACAAAAGAGAAAATCCCAAATAAGAATTATTTCCACATATAAAGATGTTCATTTTTATAAGTAATCTTGGAACTATGAGATATATTACATAAGAATACTGAAAAAAATAAAAATACAAAATCTGGGAATAGCAAAGGTAAGTTATGAAACAGAGTCATAGGAATTCTTATGCATACCTGTTTAAAATGTAAATTGATATTATAATATTAAGAATTGTTGGGTATGTGCATCTATGTGTTAGTGCATGTGTGAGTGTCTGTATGTCTGTGCAAGGACTCAAGTGCTGGTGGTTCAGGCTTTCCTGGAGGAGAAGTCAGCACTGCTACTACTGCTCAGGCTTTGGGGCTTCTTATTGGACAGTCTTTAAGCACATGTCATTCGATAAGATCTACAAAAATCTTCCATGGGAAGAAGATTTCAGGAAAAGCCACCACTGGGTGCTGGCCTTGCTGCTGCCCCTCTCAGCACCAGGCCAGGGTGCACCACCGTGCTGTCAGGACTCAGGTTTCGAGTACTGCTATATCTCCCAGGGAAAGGGCTGTTGCCTCCCCAGCCCTAACCATTGCTGGAACCTCAAGCCAAAGAGAAACTGAATAGGCTGTTGTGTGACCAGAACTGGAAGCATGTGCCAGAGTCAGAGAAGTGAATCTCAGATGGAGCTGGCTGTAGAGGCAATGACAGAAGTGTGGCACTGGAACACAAGACTGAGACTTACTGAAGAGAGTGACATGAACACTCCATCATTATCTTATAAGAAAACGATCAAGACAGCCAACGACAATGGTAATGCCCTTGCTGGAGAAGCTGCTGCTGCCACCACTGACACTCAGCCCTAGTGCTTTAATTTTTTGTTTGTTTGTTTTGCTGGAGAAAGAGAAAGAAAGATAGTGAGAAGGGAAAGTAAGAAATCACCTCCCAGGGGAGGATGGCCACACAACAATCTTTTCTCCACCATTCTCCTCTTGGGATTTTGGGAATGCTTTCACATGCACCCAGAGTGGTTTCCAAGCCACCAGATCTGTGACTCAAACCATGGCCAGTCATGTGGGAATCCAGTGCCTTAGCCACCATGCCACTCTGGCCCCAGCCCTAGTGCTTTTTTACTGTGGAATTTCCGAACCATTTTGTGGAATTAACAAAATCCTCCTCAGAAAGAAGTCTCTAGGAACAGCTACCACTGGGTTCCCAGCCTTGTCACTGCTGTCCTCTGTACCAGATTATGCCACATGGCTCCACTACAGGTACTTGGAGTATTCCATATTAAGCCATTGAGGCGCCAGAAAAACTTTCTCCATACTATTTTCTTCCCTAAAGGAGAAAAGGAGAGACACTTTCTCCTGAAACTGAATTTCAGACTCCTACCATGGATTTCTACCTACAGAAGAACATAGAAACTGGGGCAGAGGTATCACACATCTTAGGGAAGTACACTAGCATACAATTCCAGAAAAACATTGGACATCCCACTCCACCACCACAAGTAACAGTACTGCACCATTCTGTGAGTTGACCAGCAGGTGGAGCTTTATTTATGATCAAGACACCACAGCTCAGTGGGAGTAGAAGATGCCAAGGAAAGCATGCCTATACCAACAGAGACTGAGGAATTTGGTCACTACTCCCTGTCTGGCAGGTAAGGCAAGCCAACATTCTCCCTTCCTTCAGACTCTAATCTAGGGGAATGACCACTTGCTCTGAAACCACCCATAGAACAGCTCTTCTGAACTTACTTGAACTATCCTACATATAGGTCCTGCTCTTATCTGAAAGATGCAGCTGGTCTCCAACTCCACCTGGATCTCTTTGGCAAGAGCACAATTGGACCTAGGGCTTTTCTTCAACAACCTTCCCCTGCCCCTGCCTGCCTCCCGCCCACACACACAATAGAGAACTTACTCCAAAATTTAGGAAGAAATGAGTACTCTATCAGATGTCAATAAATCAAGTCTAAGACACAAGAAATACGAAAAAAATAGGAAATATCTTCCACCAATGGAACACAATAACTCCTCACCAAAAATGAAAACACAAGAAATCACAGAAATACCAGAAAACGAATTCAGAATATATAGAATAACACAACTCAATGAGATGCAAGAGAAAGGAATCAACTACAGATGAGGAAAAAAGATCATTTCATGACATGAAGGAGGAATTCTATAAAGAGATAGAAAGTTCAAAAACGAATCAAACAAAACATTTGGAGATAAAAATGCAATATAAGAAATCAAAATCTCTGTCAAAAGTATTAACAGCAGATTAGACCATGCAGAAGAAAGAATCTCTGACCTTGAAGACAAAACCTAAGATTTAGTCCATGCCACTAAAAGGAATGAAAAAATGACCACTAAAAATAAAGACAACATACAAAAAATTTTATACACCATTAAGCAGCTAAATATCTACATACTAGGTATTCCAGAAGATGATCAGGTGGGTAAAGGCTTAGAAAATATCTCATAAAATACTCTGAAAACTTTCCAAATCTGGAGAGACATACAGACATCTAGATCCAGAAAATACAAAGAGCACCAAATAGAGTCAATATAAGATGTTCCAATCCAAGGCATATCTTAACCAAATTAGGAAAAGTCAAGGACGAAGATAATATCTTAAAAAATGACAAGAGAAAGGACCAGCAAGTGGCATAGTGGTTAAGGTGCTGGACTCCTACATGGCTGACTGTGATTTGAGTACCAGATTTGTTGGCTTGAAAATCACATCAGGCACGTGTGCATGTGTGCCCCAAATTCAGAGAGGAGAATGGAGGAGAAGGGATTGTGATGTGGCCATCCCCCTTACAGGGTGATTTCTCACTTTCCCTTTCTCTGTCTCTGTCTCTCTCTCTCTAGTGAGTAAACACACCCTATGGGGGAAAAAAAAACATAAAAATGAAAATGACAAAAGAGAAACATCAAATTATATATAAAGGATATCTCTTTAGGCTAACCTCATTCCACTGAACAGAAATAATGCATCCAAGGAAGGAATGGGAAAATATATTTAAAAATTGAAAGAAAAAGAAATTCAACAAAAATATACCCAGAAAGATTCCTTCAAATGGGAAGAAGAAATAAAATCATTCTGAGACAAAGAAACACTGAAAGAATTCACCCACACTAGGCTAGTTCTTCAAGAAATGCTTAAAAGAATATCACATCAGGAAAACAAAAGGGAGAAAATAGAAAGAAGAAAACACAAAGCAACTAAGAAAATTACTAACAAAATGACAGGAAAAGATCACACATAATAATAAAATTGAGTGTTAATGGATTAAAATTCCCCATTACAAGACACAGATTGCCCAAATGGATTTTCTTTTTAAAGGGCCTTCTGTGCTGTTAGAGAAACAGATTGCATTGATAAAGACATACATAGATTAACAGTGAAGGGCTGGAAAAAAGTCATTTCATGCAAGCAGAAAAAAAAAAGGCTGCAGTTACGATACTGATATCAGGTAAAATAGATTTCAAACTGAAAACTGTGAAAAGACACAAAGGACACTGCATTGTATTAAAAGGATTAATTCACCAAGAAGATATAAAACTTGTAAATATTTATGCACCCAACACCAGGATATCCTAACATGAAAAATACTTTTAGATCTAAAGAGAGAGAGAGACTGCAGAACACTCATTGTTGGAGACATCAACAACTCACTGTCACCACTTGAAAGGGCATATAGACAAAAAACAAACAAAGAGATACAGGAGCTAAATGATATCGTAAACCAAATGAACTTGATGGACATTTATAGAACATGTTAACTAACAACTACAAAGTACACATTGTTCCACATGAAACATTTTTGAAGATTGACCACATAATAGGGTACAAAAAGATGCTTTTACAAATTTAAAAGTATGGCAACTATATCTAGCATCTTTTTTTATCACAATGGAATTATACTCAAAATCAACAAAAGAAAAACTCTTCAAAAAAACACAAATACATGTAAAGTAATCAATTTACTCCTGAGTGACTTTAGAACTACTGCAGAAGTCTTAAGAGGAAAGTTTATAGCAAATAGTACTCACAAGTATAAAACAGAATGATGGCAAATAAATGACCTAATGATGCATCTGAAGGAACCAGAAAAGCAGCAGCAGCAACAATAAAGACACTAAAAGAAAAGTAATAGATTAAAAGAGAAATAATTGAACTAGAGAATAAAAAGAAAATACCAAAAATCAATTAAACAAAAGGCTAGTTTCTTAAGAAGATAAACAAAATTGACAAAGCATTTGCTAGACTAACCAAGAAAAGCAGAGAAAGACAAATAAAATCAGTAATGAAATCAGCAATATTATAACTGACATCACAGAAATATGAAAGATCATGAGAGAATACTACAAGTGACTATAGGCCAACAAACTAAAAAACCTAGATGAGATGGACAAATTTTTAGAAACATTCAACATACCTAGGTTGGGTCAGGAAAAAAAAACAGAGAATCTAAATAAATTAATAACAAGTAATGAGATGGAATCAGTAATAAATAGTCTTCCAACAAGGAAAAGTCAGATCACAATGCGTTCTCTTCTGAATTTTATAAAACTTTTAAAGAAGAATTAACCCCAATTCTGGGAACCAGCAGTTAGCGTAATGGCTATGTTACTGGACTCCCACGTAGTCGACCGCGGTTCATGTCCCAGACCCGGTGGCTTAAAACTCACGCCAGGCACGTGTGCATGTGTGCCCAAGATCCCGAGAGGAGAATGGAGAAGAAGGGATTGCGGCGTGACCATCCCCCCTGGGGGGGGTGATTTCTCGCTTTCTGTCTCTATGTCTTTCTCTGTCTGTCTGGCAAGCGCACGTGCCCTATAGCGAAAACCTCTCAAATAAAAAAAAAAAAAAGAAGGATTAACCCCAATTCTTAAACAATTTCTGAAGATCCAAATGGAAGGAATCCTCTAAAACTCATTTTTTAAAACCTCTACCATCTTGATACTAAAATTAGACAAAGACATAACCAAAAATAAATAAATAAGCAAATAAATAAAACAAAAAAAAACACTTCAGACCAACATCCTTGAAGAATACACATGAACAAATATTCAACAAAATTTGAGTAAATAAAATCTAACAGTGCATTAAAAAGATTATACATGATAACAGGGTAGGCTTTATCCCAGGGATGCAAGGACCATTCAACATATGCAAAAGAATGAATGTAATCTACCACACTAACAAAAGTAAAGTTAAAACACATATAATTTTATCAATTTATACAGCAAAATATTTGATAAAATACAGCATTCTTTCATGAATAAGACTCAAAAAAATAGATATCAAAAGTAAATTTCTTAACACAACAAAAGCCATGTATGACAAACCCATAGCTGACATAATAATAAATGGGGGAAAGTTGAAAGTTTTCTCACTAAATGAAAGAACAGGACAAGATTGTGCACTTTCTCCACTCCTTTTCAACATAGTACTGGAATGCAATCAGACAAGAGGGTAAAATAGAAAGTATTTAAATAGGAAAGAAAGAAGTAAAATTGTCCCTATTTGTAGCTAACATGATTATAAACACAGAAAACTCAAATGAATCCATGAAAAAAACTCCTACAAGCAATAAATGAATTCAGTAAAACGGTACTATGTCTAAATCTAGTGTTTTTATATACCAACAATGAACAGACTGAGGTAGAATTGAAAAAAGAAGCCTCATTTACAATAGTCACACACATACAAAATCCTTAGGAATAAATCTAACCAAAGAGGTAAAAGACCTCTGCAAAGAAAACTAGGGAAAAAAAGCCTGAAAAAAAAGGTATAATGAGTATAATACAAAATGAGTATAATAAAAATATGAAGAAATGGTTATCATTCTTGTACTAGAAAAATAACATAATTAAAATGCCAATTTTAGTTAAATTCATTTTAAAATTCAATGTAATTTTTTATGAAATTACCAGCAGCCTTCTTCCCAGGAAAAAATAAATCATAAAATTTGTCTGGAGTCATAAAAGATCACATATCTCCAAGGCATTATTGTGTAAAAACAATAAAGTAGGTGGCATCTCACTACCCAACTTTAAAATATATTAAAAATTGTGATAATCAAAACAGCATGGTACCAGCATCAAAACAGACACATAGACCAATGGAGCAGAATAGAGAATCCAGAAATAAACCCCAAAACATACAGCCAACTGATTTTTGTGAAAATCATAAGAAAATTTCAGTGAGGAAAAGAAAGGTTCTTTTTCAGCAAATTGTGCCGAAAGATAGCAACCTGCAGAAAAAAGTGAAACTGGACCCCCATCTTTCACCGTTTACAAAAATCAACTCAAAATGGATCAAAGATCTAAATGTAAAACTTCAAACTATAAAACTACTTTGGGAAAATACAGAGGAAACACTTGAAGACAATGGAGTAGGCAAAAAATTTAAAATAAGAACTCTAAATCACAAGCAACAATTCCAATATAGACAAATGGGATTACATCAAGCTAAAAAGCTTCTGCATAACAAAAGAATAAGTAGAGTGAAGAGACAATGCATTAAATAGGAGAAAATATTTGCAAACTATCCTTCAGATAAGTGATTGATAACCAGAATATATAGGGAACTCAAGAAACTCACCTGCAAAAAAAAAAAAAAAAAAAATGAATAATCCAATTTTAAAATGGGCAAATAAGCTGAACAGGCAACTTTCAAAGGAAGGCATATAAATGCCAAAAAAGCAAACAAGAAAATGTTCAAAGTCTTTCAAGGGAAATGTGAATCAAAACCACAATGAGACATCACTTTACCCCAGTCAGATAAAAAAAAAAAAAAAATAGAATACTAAGTACTGGAAAGGCTGTGGTAAAAAAGGAAACACTTCTGCACTGTTGGTGGAATTATAAATTAGTACAGCCACTGTGGAAAATAATAGGCAGGTGCTTTAAAAATTTACATAGAATTTCCATATGACATGACATGACATGACATAGTAATTTCACATCTTGGAATTTATCCAAAGGACAGGAACACACTCAGTCAGAAAGACACTTGCACATCCATGATTAATGCAGCATTATTCACAATTGCTAAGATATGGAATTAACCTCAGTGCCCAAGAACTGATGATTGGCTTGAAAAAATGTGGTACATTTGCACTACAAAATACTAATCAGCCATAAAGAACAAAGAGACTATGTCATTCAATACAAAGTAGTTGAACATAAAAGATTTAATGGTAAGTGAAATACTCCAGACTATGAAAGACAAACTTTGTATATCCCCACTTAATTTATACTGAATGTCTGTACTTTACAGAAGAAATAGAAAGTTCTAGGACATAACAGTAGAGATGGTAAGTATAGACACCAGAGTATGTGTGAGAAGGGAGTGAATGGTGGCTTGTGAATGGGAGCAGCTAGAGAAAAAACTATTTAACAGACACAAGAATGTAAGGTCTTTTGTTTAAAATTATTTGTATGGTAATATCCTTGATTTTATTATTACACACTGCATATGTGCTTTGAAAAACCATATTGTATGAAATGAGGATGTACAGCAATTAAATGTATTTTACATTTTTACTATTTTTAAATGATTAATTAATTTATTTATTCATTTATTTACTTATTTTTAATTTGACCAGAGAGAGAAAGAGACACAGAGTGAGAGGGGGAGAGAGAAAATGAGAAAGCAAGCTGCCAGGTTTGAGACTCAAACTACAGATGGCCATGTGGGAGTTTAGCACCATTAATCACCAAGTCATCGCCAGTCCCTATAAGTAAATGTAAATAAGAAATTATAAAATAAAATAAAATTGGGAAAAAAAGGCACTAGAAGAAATAAAAGTAGACACAGACATAGATAAATATACATAGATATAGGTACAGGTGTGGTTATAGCTATACATAAATATAACTAATGATATACATAGACATATTTACACATAGCTATTCATAGGTATAGAAACATATATGAAGTATAGATATACATATACACACAGGCATGCAAGGATATGGGTAGATATGGAGGAATAGAGATATAACAATAAACACAGAGATAAGTAAGAAAAATAAAAGAATATGATTGGGCAATGTCTAATGAAGTAGGCCATGTATATACTCTATGATCCAGCAACTTCACTATCATTTACCCTAAAATATGTGCATGCATGTACCTAGACAGATGCACAAAAATGTTCATTACAACATTATACTTAATATTTCCCAGTTGTAAATAACATAAATATCCATCAATAGTAGCATAGGTGAACAAATTGTTGAATAATCATTAAATGGAAGATTCTATAGTGCTATAGCATTGAAAATGAAAGAACTACATCTACACATAATAGCATAAATGAAACTTACAGTAATGTATTAAAAGAAGAAAGTCACAAAATAATGCAGAGTATAACCCTTCATTTACATTTTTTAAAATACTGACAAAATGAAACAGTGGTACTGTTGTTTGGTGATGCCCAGGTAAGTGGTAATGCTTTATGAAGAAACAAAGTGATTGTCAGGGAGTTGAACAGTTCAACCATAGTAATAGAAGGAAAGGTTCACAGGTCTGATAGTGAAAAACATAAACCTTAAAGCCAATGTACACGGAGTAGACTACAATTATTTAATTTGGGAAAAGATGGTGATTTCTCTGTGCCTTTCAGGCTATTCATTTGAAATATTAAGTATAATTGGACAAATAACAGTATTTATCTAACAGAAGGCACCCAGTAAATACTTAACACATAAGGAACAATTAATAAATGGTAATTTTATTGATTTTTAGGTTTCCTATTTACTCTATATTCATTAAGCACTGACTATACTCCAAACATGTGTGGAACATAATGTTTATCCTCAAGGAAGTGATCATCTAAACATTTATTGAGAGCTTACTAAGTGCATTACATTCTAAAAGTTTTACAAAAATAAAATAGGACTGCAAGTGAATTTCAGTGCAATTACCAAGCCATTAATTTTCTACCGAATATTCAGTTGAATTCAGTTAACCCAAGTGAACAAATGTAGTTTTGTTATTTTCATTTAATATCTATTATTTACTATCTCAATTATTATTAATAATTCTCTAGACATGGCTAGAATCCATGGATTCACAATATTCTCTTTCCAATTAAACATCACATTCTTATGTATTCATTCAATATTTAATGATATCCCTTATGTGTTAAGTCCTAAGATTGGCATGAAGATACTAACCAGTACTTCACCTCAAAGTGTTCTCAATTCAGACATACAAATAGACAATAAAATCTAGTGTGGTAAATGTGTGATGAGAGATTCTAATAGGTTACTGTGGAAGCATTTAGGAGGTAAGACCAATTATTCAGCATGCTGAGAGGTCAGGCAAGGGCATTCTGGAGAACAAGATTTGTGAAATAAATTTTAAAAGATTGAGTAGAGTATACACCAATGAAATTAATGGGATGAGGCACAATAGTATTACGAGCAACATAAGAATCACGTGGAAAGATGATGTGAGGCAACATGTCATGTTTTAGAATTTATAGTGATTTGCAAGGACTGGGGATGAGGCTACAGTAGTTGAGTGGTGAGCGATGAGTTTGGTGAGGGAAAATGACAGCAGATTATGAAAATTCTTGTAAAATGTTTTGTTTTTAATTCAAAAACGGAGAGGAATAATTGAACCGAAAGACTCGAAACACAAAAGTAGAATTTTTTCTGCCCAGCCTCTAAACATTTGTATCTGATATCTCTTTACACCCAGTCCAAGCCTCTTTTTTTTACTAAACAAGGCTGGAACCTACATATGAACTGCTTTTTCAAAAAGCAGTTGTTCCTTGTGGGTAGCTATACTGTGGTTCAAACACTTAGCTCTTCTCCAAACTCTTTTTTTTTTTTTTTAATCTTATTCCTCCTCCAGATGTATCTAGCAAGCCTTGGCTTGCCCCAATACATTTGATACCCTGTGTGACTAAATTAGGACAAAGCTAAAGGCCTGTGGAGAAGGAAATGTCTAGATTGACTTCTCTAGATCTCAGGAACAAGAGAAATTGACTTGTGCCTGGAAACGTACAAACTCACCTTCCAGATTTGGAAGTCCAAGGGAGGACTCTTCTAACTCTATTAAAACTCCCTTGTGCCTATAAACTTTAGATGTTCAACTCTCAAATGCAGATCAAAAAATGAACTGCATAAGACACAAGGGAACTGTCTTTAAAATAAAAATAACACTGAACAGGAAGGACAGAATATTTCCTATGACAGCCAAGGATTATAAGGAGCAACTCTAAAAGATGAATTAGCAGCATCAACCAAGGTGTTGCAAAGCCAAAGTACTATACCTGTAACTTTCAGGAAATGTATTACATGTCTTTTCTGACGAGAGCAAACACCTTACTGTAGGAGTCATTCTTCAGAACAAAATGAAGGAGACTGAGGAACACCTCTCTAGACACCACCTTAATCATAGAGAAGGGACAAATTGTTACATAATTTGTATAAACGCTGTAAAAGGAATCCACAAGTATGTAGTTCAACAATGAGGAAGGAAATCAGAACCAGATTCAAGCAACTAGATAGAGAAGAATTATGTATTAGAAAGAAAAAAAACCAGAAAAACCTTGTGCTTGGAGACACATAGAATTATAAAGCAGCTCACATACAGGATATGCACCTTCTAGAGAAATAGCAACATCCTTTTTATACAGACAATTGTAAAGGAAATTAAAGTCAAGTAGGGGGCTAGATTTTGCTACAACAGTGAAAAGCTCTTGTGAGGGTATCCACCTGGGAGAGATGGGGTCCGAGTCTATGTCTCAAGACCCTCCTGCATACACCAGAAATACACAAGCTAAAAAAAAAATTCACCATGTGAGAACCTTGTTGGGGGTGTTGTGTGTGCATGTGTCTCTGTCTCTCACTCAGAGAATAAATAAACATCTTAAAAATTCAAGCAAAATATTTGAGGAATTAGACACAAGAGGATGGAGAGAAACAAAAGTGAGGAAGGAAACTGCTACCCAGAATGTTATTTCTGCAACAGAAATTGAATGGTGATTTGAAAGTGAAATTATGATTTATTTTTCTCCTCATTCATTCCTCACCAATATGTAGGTATCTTTTTGTCAATATAAATAAGTAGATTAAAAAAAAGGTGGCAATAATGATTAGAATTACCAAAAAAATAAATAAATGATGCATTTGCTTAAGATTTTTCTTACCTGAAGTATTTCTTATACAAAATATTGTATTTCCAGATCCACAATAATCCGCCAATTTTTCTCCCCCTCCTGCTTCGGTTGTAGCACAAAATTGTAGCATTCTGTGGGCTATTACAAAACAACTTAATTTGAGTCAGATAAGACTACTGCCTGATAGGAAAATATGTAGATAATATTACTTTAGTAAGCAGCATTAAGGATGCTTTGTGTAGCAGAGGATGTAACTATTATTAATGTCTCTTTCCGACTGGAAATCATTTCTCTAGGAATATTTCAATAAAGAGTTAAATTCCAGAGATTGGAGTACTTGTTTACATCTTCTTCATCTCTCAACAGTTATCTCTTAAAACCACTACACTTTAATATCCAGTCTTTCTAAATTACTCTAAATTCTAGGTTATGTCCCCTGACTTCACACCACCTTTCTGAATTGTACTGCCTGAATTTAAAAAAAAGGCTAATTAATGCGCACTGCCTATATAGACACCACCACATGAGAATTCCTTACAACCACCTCCTAGTGGCCCTTAGGTGTATGAATGTAAACTTAAAGGTGTAAACTTAAAGTTAAGATGATTTGCCTAGAGGTGTTGAAACAGAGCAGGGAGCAAAGACTGACAGAGCACATCAAAAGCTATTCTCTGTTGGCTAAAATATTGAGAGGATCAGTAATTCCAACACTAGCTCAGCACTAGTGGCAGAATCTGTTACTTCGATTGTCATGGTGGAATTTTGAGGATACTGTCCCTGTGGCAACAAATTCTGGAAATTCTACTCAGATATAACCAGGACAGAAATTGGTCACCATAAGGGAACCAGGGAATTTAGAGTGAATTTCTTCCTCTATTTTTTATTAATCTTTACTACTGTTATGTAAACTAGAATGTGTTAGGGGTAGGTAATGTACACTGCCAGTTTTCTTTTCTTTTCTTTTTTTCTTTTTTTTGAGAGGTTTTTGACAGAGACAGACAGAAAGCGAGAAATCACCCCCAGGGGGGATGACCACGGTGCAATCCCTTCTCCTCCATTCTCTTCTCGGGATCTTGGGCACACACTCACATGCGCCTGGCATGACTTTAAGCCATCAGGTCCGGGACTCGAACCGCGGTCAACTACATGGGAGCCCAGTGACATAGGCGTTACGCCAACTGCTGGTACCTGGACACTATCGTTTTTCAAGCTTGTCACAGGTACTTTTATTTATTTATTTATTTATTTTTGAGAGAGATTTTTCTCTACATGACGTGTGCACACCAGAGAGAGAGAGAGAGAAACAGAAAGACAGAAAGTGAGAAATCACTCCCCATGGGGAATGGCCATGACACAATCCCTTCTCCTCCATTCTCCTCTCAGGATTTTGGGCACACATACACACATGCCCAGTGTTTCAAGCCTCTGGGTCCAGGACTTGAACTGTAGTTGGTCATGATGGAGTCTAGTAATGTAAAGTAACCATTATGTCCTCTGCTGGTCCTTGTCCCAGGTACTTTAATATTCTTTCCATGTATCTTCTCATTCATTAAATTTCATGTATATTCTTAATCTCTTGTTGGAGATTATTTTAAAGGCCACCGATACCTGTATAACATCTTTGTGTAACAATATTAAGCTGAACATAAATATTAATGTGCACAATCTATGTACTTTTTTAGTGGTAATACTTTTATATCATACCTCTGCATACACAGAAATATATTATATTAGGTTGTCAGGAAAGTTGACATATTTTTCTATGCAAAAATGTGTCGTGATTTCCCTGACAACACAAGAGTACTAGCTTCTATCTCTATCTTATGCTTTTCTATATATCAGAAATAAGTCACCTCTGTTAATTTCTGCTTTCCCAGTCCCATAATTGCCAGTTCTAAAGTTAATCAATTTTTTTTTCTGCCTTTCCTGGTTCTTGAAGCAGGATTGACAGGATTGACCAAGTTTTAAACTATATTAACAGCTCATTGCCTTCAGTGATACTTCTGTGTATACAAAATTGCTGTTCTTCTTTGCCAATAACTTTGAATATCTTAGCCAATTTCCAAATTTAACTCCATTTTCCTCTTAGGATTTATTTTTTATTATTAAATTTATTTCTTTCTTGAGTTAGAGAGTCAAAAAGAAAGACATGAGCAAGAGAGACAGAAAAAGATAGATAAAAATCTCTAACAGGGTCTTGATGCAGGAGTCCACCCCACCAAGATCCTGATCATGGGAACACTCATTCGCAGTGTAATCAAGGTCTCCAGACATGAACCCAGAACATTTTCATGTGCCTCAACCTCACAGAGTGTCATATTTTAGTGCTGTGTCACCATACTGCCCCTGGGAGATAATTTCTTGTCCTGAATTCAGCCAGCTTGGCTTTTTGGTTCCTGAATGCCTTATTTAGATTTTGTCATTCCTCTCTCTCAGAGGTTTGATTGTCTAACATACCTTGTATAATTGGCAGGTGAGGTGGTTTTAAATATCTCCACAGACTGACATCTCTCCTTTAAAAAGTAGAGCCTAATTTCCCTTCCCTGAGTGTGTAGGTGGACTTAGTGACTTGCTACTAAAGAATAGAATGTTGCACAAAGGACAATGTGTGTGACTTCAGAGACTACGTCAGAAAAGGCACTGTGATAACAAATACAACTTTGATTTTGTTGTAAACAAGAGGGCAATCCAGGACCAAAACACTGACACTTATTTGGCAGCTAGTATCATTATCTACTGTTACAGATAGTCAAATAGATATGAACAGGGTGCCCCAAGACAAGAGCAAGAAGGGCATATCTGACATATCAATCATTGCTTTTAGGGGTTTCAGCTAAATCATTTGCACCAAAATGGGGAATAGGTTATCCACTTTTATTGCCTCAACTGTCATTATAGGATCTAGATATTGTAACTTTATTCCCCTCCCACAGCAATGCATGTGCACACATTTCCCCAACTTGGGTGCTTGATGGATATTTCACCTTAATGCTGGTGGCATTAGACTGGTATGGGCAAAATTGTCTCTGTGCACATACCTTCAAAGTCTATACTACACATGTTTATGATTTCCCCCAGCTGTGCACTTGAGTACTCTTCTCGAGGGAAGAAGTATGCAGACACTGAAAACAAACAATAGAGCTGGCTATAGTGACAGATCTCCCCTGGTAAATATTCATGACAAAATTCCACAATAAAGGTAACACTTAACCCCATTCCAGGTACAGCTTGACCTCCTGGACTACTGCTGGTTGTACTGTATCATTAAAACTTCTCTTTTCATACTTTTCTCATGGCTGTGACTTTATTTGCATCTGTGGATGGGTCTCTAAGTGGTCTGAACCCAAGAATCGAGTCTCCCATTACAAGGCACTCCCAGATCTCCATCCAATAACACTAATTCCTGTTATTCACCTTATTTATTTGATTTGATTTCTTTGATATCAATTATGACCTGTCAGGTTCAAAATCTCCAGAACTCTGTCAATTTTTTGGAACATTGGTAAGTCACAGGCCACCAGACTAATTAGTCTACTTAAACCTTGCCTATGTAGACCTAGGCTTATTCCACTGTGTCTTCAATTCAAATCAATATGGGTCATGATAATATCTATTTTGTTTACATGATCATTCACTAAGCTAATCATTAGGGATATTTAACTAAGAGCAAGCCAATCCTTGTATTCATAGAATTTATAATCTGTGACAGAGACTGTTAGATCCCTCCATTTCCATTTGTCACATCTTCAGTTAGTAACGGAATTCCATGTTTTATGTGGGCATGTGACACCCCACATTAAGACTCTTGCTTCCCTCAAGGCTACATGTAGCCACATGACTATTACTGAACACAAACCAAGTTTACTCACCCAAGTGCTATAAACCAAACTGTAGACACATGGTGTGATGAAGGAAAGTACAACTTTATTGCCATATGCAAACCAAGCAGAGTGGGCAACTCATACTGAAAGGCCTGATCTCCCAGAAGAGTTCTCCACGTACATTTTTAAGGGAAAAATTAAGGGTAGAAGTTCCAAATGTATGATTAGTTCAATGATAGGTTTAAGAAGGCAAGTCATCTCAAGACTTTTTCTTTTTTTTTTAGAGGTTTTTGCTATTGGGGGCATGCACTTGCCAGACAGACAGAGAGAGACAGAGAGACAGAAAGCGAGAAATCACTCCCCAGGGGGGATGGCCACGCCGCAATCCCTTCTCCTCCATTCTCCTCTCGGGATCTTGGACACGCACGCACATGCGCCCCACGTGAGTTTTAATCCACCGGGTTTGGGACACGAACCGCGGTCGACTACATGGGAGTCCAGCGACATAGCCATTATGCTAACTGCTGGTCCCAAGACCTTTTTTTTTTTTTTTTAATTTGCCAGAGGATGTATGTGCTCATCAGAGAGAAAGACAGAGAGACAGAGAGAGAGGCAGAGGGCTAAAGTGCCCCAAAAGAGCATGGTCACATCATACCCCTTTCTTCAATTCTCTATCCTTTCAGGATTTTGGGTATGCATGCACGTGCACTCAGTGTGTTTTACAGCCCACCGGGGTCAAGGTTCAAACTGCATAGTCAGCTATGTGAGATCCAGCTGCCTTAACCACTAGGCCACAGAGCCACCTTCATGGGCTTTTTTGATCAGCAAGGCCTTAGGTAATCAAATTTCTAATCTGTGAGGGTGTCAATCATCATGGTTATGGTTTCATTCAACCTGGGGCCATATGCCAGCAGTTTCCATTTTACCAAACATTTTAAGAATTTAAGGTAAAATATTAGGTTTCTTTTAAGTGGGAGTTTTAGAAATCTTATGACCTTCATTCATGGCCAATGTTACTTCACTAAAATAACCAAAGTCTGAAGTCTTACCAATTACTTTGGGCAATTAAAATGTGAATGGACTGAGCTAGCACGTTCAAATCTTAGATCTGGCAGCTTGAAAATCAAACCAGGTGTGTGTGCCTACATGCCCAAAATCCTGAGAGGAGAAAGGAGAAGGGACTGTGGCATGGTCATCCTTCTGGGGGAAGGGGTTGGTGATTTCTCACTTTCCCTCTCACTGTCTTTCTCTGGTGAGCACAGGTACCCTATGACAAAAACCACGCACACACACACACACACACACACACACACACATACACACAAAAGTAAATAGACCTTGGGAACCAGCAGTTAGCGTAATGGCTATGTCGCTGTACTCCCACGTAGTCGACCGCGGTTCGCGTCCCGGACCCGGTGGCTTAAAACTCACGCCGGGCACGTGTGCGTGCATGCCCAAGATCCTGAGAGGAGAATGGAGGAGAAGGGATTGCGGCGTGACCATCCCCCCTGGGGGGTGATTTCTCGCTTTCTGTCTCTCTGTCTCTCTCTGTCTGTCTGGCAAGCGCACGCACCCTATAGCAAAAAAAAAACCTCTCCAAAAAAAAAAAAAAAAAAGGTAAATAGACCTTGTAGTCCAAGCCCTTTAGCAAAGACATTTTATGTTTAGTTCAACTCTTACTAATCTTCAGTTTGGAGAATTTTTATTTTTTCTCCAACAGAGGGGAAACTGTAGGTCTATCCCTTTTAAGATAACCCTAGTCATTTTCACTATGTAGGATCCAGTCACCTTCACCACCATGCCACAGGCTGTCCCTCTATTTTTAAAGCATTGTTAGAAGAATGGAGTCACTATATCAGTTCTAGATTGTTGGACTGGTATAGAACTGAGGCATATACTTCTAATAACCCATCTAATAAATACATAGTCTAATGAAACTGACATTAAAACAAGTAATTTAAAACATTATTCAATACAGAGATATGATGAGGTTCAGGATATACTAACCACAAACATTTTGAGCTGAATAAATTCAAGAGAACTGCAGAAGTAGAAAGGTTATTCTCACTTTCCCATCACCATTCTCTTCTGAAGCAGATCTTAAAACTAAGAAGCATTTTCTGATCTTTCATTGAAGTAGGTCATTAGATCCTCATTTGAAAGATCCTGTCTCTATACTCAGAGGAAAGGAAAGTTCTTTTATCTGAAGACAGAGTCACAGAAGAAGTTAAAGAAACATACCTTGCTGAAATCCACCCAGTTTATACCATTAGATCATATATTTTTATCCAGTTATATTTCTCTATGAGTATACAATGTTAAAAGAAAACCTTCAGACAATTTAATTTTGTGGAGTTTAGTTAAGCAAAACTATTCAAATCAGGTAGTTTCCAGAATGACTTCCAAGGAACTCTAGGTAACCTCCTGGTGGAGGAATGTTTATGTATGGGAAAGGGAAAGTGATGTATGTAGAAACAGGAAAGTAATGTGCGAAAATGAAAGTGAGGGAATAAGGGAGAGAAATAATTGGATTGATTATAGTTTGATGTTAGGCTGCATGAACAGTCGAAAGAGTGGGCTTTCTGTAATTGACTGAAATGTGGCTACTGTGATTGGCTATAAATTAGCAACTTGCTAATAAAGCAGTTTTCCAAGAAAGGTGGTTTGCTGATGGAAATTAAGGCAGGAGTACGAAGGCTTTTTTCAAGCCGATATGCTTTAACATCAGGTCTTCATCAAATCTAGCATAAAGAATACATATTTATCCATTTTAGAGGGGTCTTAATTTCTGTGTCTATATTAGACAAATGTGTATGTTTTTCTTTTGTTAATCTATCATCATTTGTTATAGGGGCCACAGTCAGAAACCTAGCAATAGAAAAGTTTGTTTTCCTCCTCTTTTAACGTCTTCTGAGGGCACAGCAGAGAGAGCAAATGACTTTGCTTCCTGATGTAGAGAATCAAGCCACCAGGTAGGCTGTCATGGTTGACTTCTCTCTCTCCCTTTTCTCTCTGAGCTTTATGAACTTCATTTCTCAGGCATGCAAGTGACACAGACTACCAGTTCCAACATTTTCATTCTCTAAATCCACGGTCACCTACTCTCTGGCTTCCTTTTATAATATTGCTGATGACTTTTAAGCAATTACTTCATTTCCTTTAAACCATTCTTATATGAAAATATTAGAACACTTTAACAACAGACATGGACAAATCCCTATCACTCATGCAACATCAATACAAAGGTAATTCATGTGATTGAGTTATTTAGTGTAGTATCAGTAACCTCATGGCTTTTCTAATTAAGGTTAGATGTTGACTTACATTGCTAATTTTACTATATGAGCTTCTGAGGGAATTATCAGAGACTATATGTTGACTTTGTTTTTGGTTTTGCTATACAATAGAATAGAATTTACACAGAATATAATATTTTTCTTTAAGCATTCTTACATTTTTTTCATGTGTGGGAAATGTCTAAGTGCTTAACTACTTATAAATTTCACTGAAAAATAGGTATTTTAAAAATCAAAGTCTCCATATTCTCTTCACTCTTATTTCTTTAAATTTTCACAACAGACTGGATAGATCCACATATTTATACTAAGACGTCAGTGGCTAATAAGCCTTCATACATTGTAAAGATTTTTACAGAATTTTAAAGAATGTTTCTATTTGACCAAAGAGATAAACCTCTCATTGGTAAAGCCACCCATTATTCTGCTACTTATAACTGTCCCAAAACATAATTCAATTAAAATTTACTGAAAATCCATTTTATATATTATGGAATGAAGAGCAAAAGTTTAAAATTTTGTTGAGAGGAAATTGCTACACATAAAACACTTACAGAAGAACATAAAAAAGTATCCTCAATTACTCAATATTGTGGAAATGTTAAATGCACTAGAAATTTAGAAAAGGAGAGAATACTGTGTTTGAAGTGCCAAAACGGCTTCATGGAGGATCCTGTGATTCAGGATGAGTAAATTGTAAAAAGCAGGAAAAGCTTTCATTTAGTCTTAAATTATGACAATGGCTTAATATAGTACAACATATAAAAATGTCATTGTCATAATGTGCTTAAAACAGATGGTATATGGTTATATGTAATATAGAACATCAGTTATAATATATTATGCTTAATAATGTTATAATATATATCAGATTATATATCATCTGTTATATATAATTTATCCTGATAGAACATTTTAGGTGCATAGCTTCATGTTTACCCAATATATATTGTCAAATTTTTATCTATCTACACTCTTTCTTATAACAAGATTGTACATCCTCATTTATTGTCATGTAATTTGCAGGTCTCTCTGTGGGAGAAATGTGCTTCCTCATTCTATTGGGCTTAACTGTAGCACTTGCTTTGGCCAAAAGAATATGAGCCAACATGAAATGTACTACATTTGAGAAACCATAATTGCTACTGAGCAATCTGACTACCCTTTCCCTCTGAGACAGAAGAGGACCAAGGAAAGGATGCTCTAAATGCCTACAAGAAATAATACCTGACAGATGAGAAATGGTTGAGAGCCTAGGTCTGAACCAGTTGAAACTAAGATGGCACCTGGAACTGTTGACATACGGGGGAGATGAGCTGCATTGTGTGAAATACTCAGTTCTTTAGGTCCAGATCTCTAAGATTAGAGAACTGCTCCAGAGATGTGAGTTAAAGCCACAACCACAAGCAAAGCATACAGAAAAGAGATTTTAATAAAAAAGCAAACTTTTAGAAAAGAAGTATACCCAAAGACTTGTGGGCAGGCGAATTGTTAGGTAGCAACTGCATTTGAAACAGATTAGGTGTTATTTTTATTGTGGGGTTTGCTTATGAATATTTAGCAGGAAAGATCTGTCATTGTACCTGTCTTCTTTGAATTTGTAGGCTTTTATCTGAACTTGCACAATTTTTGACAGGTAAGGAATCTGAGGAATTTGATTATCGAATTACACGTGCCTATTGTAAACTTTGAAGATATAAGCATCCTGGGAACCAGCAGTTAGCGTAATGGCTATGTCACTGGACTCCCACGTAGTCGACCGCAGTTCGCGTCCCGGACCCGGTGGCTTAAATCTCATGCCAGGCGCGTGTGTGTGCGTGCCCAAGATCCCGAGAAGAGAATGGAGGAGAAGGGATTGCAGCGTGACCATCCCCCCTGGGGGGTGATTTCTCGCTTTCTGTCTCTATGTCTCTCTGTCTGTCTGGCGAGAGCACGCACCCTATAGCAAAAAACTTCTCAAAAAAAAAAAAAAAAAAAAAAAAAAAAAAGATATAAGCGTCCTCATCAGGACTCTCTTGACCAAATCAGTTTATTGACTGAGTGGGAAGTAAGTTGTTGACCAAGCATCCTGGTGAATTCCTGTATGCATATGCAGGATGGCATGGAAGGAGAGAAGATAACAACCATTCCTAAGTTCTTTGAGGAAAGCTTAGGTAATAAAGAAACAAAAAATGAGATCAGTTTCCCCTTCCCTGCACCAGGAGCCAAGAGGGAGGAAGCAGTCCTCAGAGAAAGTCTGGTTGTATCCCCTGATAAGCTGTGATTGATGAGGCAAATGTCCTATTGCCATTATCTCAGGCCTGCCTGTTCATAGCTGGTTGTCAACCTATGACAGAACAACAACAGCTTAAGCTTCAAATTCATACTGTCATTGTACTGCCTTAACATACTATATGACACTCCCGCCAGCACCATGATAATTACTATGACAACAACCAGAACTACCTTGATAAACTCATAAAATTGGAGGGACAGTGGTTCCAGGAAAATCATTGCTCCAGAAATGTCATGAATAAACTGCCCCTTACTTAGCCTGGCATTAAGCCAGTCCACATAAGTCAGACAATTATCAAAGTTTAGGACCGCCCTGCCTATTGAATAGTTTTCTGTATTTCTTTTTGGGTAACAGTTCTCCCCTTCCTCTTGGAGGAAGGGATGAAACTGTGCACCCATCTCCCATCATGAGGTTGCTCTACCTATGGAGTAGTTCTCTCTGGACCCTTTCTCCTTAATAAACCTACCTTTATTCTCTCTCAAAGGCTCATTATTGAATTCTTTTCTCTGTAATGCTAAGAACTCTCATACCCTGGGTAGAGACTCCCTACGGGTTGAGTTTTCCTGGCAACACCTTTAACCTTCCTCCTTCAGAACAACATGTCACAAATATGGACAACTTCTTGAGTCTGAGCATTAAAATGAAAAAACCACAAGAAGTGGAACCACATATGAAGTAAGCCTGGGGACCAGCAGATGGCATAATGGCTACGTCACTGGGCTCCCATGTAGTCAACCACAGTTTGAGTCCTGGACCCAGTGGCTTAAACTCGTGCTGGGCACGTGTACGTGCATGCCCAAGATTCCGAGAAGAGAATGGAAGAGAAGGAATTGCCGTGTGACCATCCCCCCTGGGGGTGGTGGTGGTGGTAGTTTCTAGCTTTCTGTCTTTCTGTCTTTCTAGTACCCTACAGCAAAAATCTCTCCATAAATAAATAAATAAATAAATAAATAAAGTAAGTAAGTAAGCCTAAAGAAAATATTTGTTTTTGTAAGTAACTGAGATTGAAAGATCACTTATTACAACAAAGTTAACAAACCAGTATATGCCTTACTATTTCCAAATGAATGTAAACAAAATTTAAAAACAAAAACAGGAGGCATGTTAAAAAAAAAAGAGAGAGAATAATAACTCCCAGGAGCGTGCTGTGGAGCAATTGTAGGAGCACCAGGGCTCTGAGAACAACTGTTATGTTGTTCTTCTATACAGTCAGGAATTCTACTGTATCAGTATATCCTTAACTATCAGTTAAGAACTGTAAGAACTCTTACCATGTAAGGACTCCATCCAAACCCATGCACTAAAGGATTTAACCAATCTTTAAAAAGGCTTCCAACAGCCTGAGGTTGAGTTCTTGGGATGACCCAGTCTCTTGAGTTTCTGTCTGGAAAATCTCAACACTATCGCTAAAATTTTTTCTAGTCACCTCCCTGAATCTCTGACCATGATCCCATCCCATGCCTCCCCCATTCTCAGAGCGTTTATTAAAAAGAGCTTACAGCTACCCAGTCTAGTGTGCAGGAGGCGGGGCTCGTTCAGCCCCAGCACCCAAAATACTGATCCTGCAGATTCAGTATTAGAAAGAGCAGAGGGAAAGCAGACCTTTTAACAGCCTTTTTCCTCCTGAAACCCCCTGTCCAGTCTAGGGTGCAGGAGGCAGGGATGGTTCAGCCCCATTACCCCAAATCATGATCCTGCAGTTTCCGTGTTAGAAGGCCCCACCCACCCAGAGATTGGGTATTATAGGATCTGAACACTGTGAGGCTCTTGAGGAATACTCTCCCCACACTGACTCCACTAGTAAACAAACAAACGAACAAAAAACAAACAAACAAAAAACCCCTCTTTGTAAATATGAACTCAAGACTCCTGCTGTGGATACCACATTTCAAAACACAGTAGAGGAGAGAAATTTGCACTAGGCTAATTCACAACAAATGGAAGCACATGGGCAAACAGCTACAGAAAACTACTGCAAAGAATTAGCAAGAAGTGAATACCTCACCAAATAATGAAAAATAACAGAATAACCTCAACTATCAGAAAACAAGGAAATATTTCCCCCACAATAAAACACCATAACTCAACTCAAACTATGGGGGAAAAAAAAAAAAAAAAACAGAGGAAATCACTGAAATACCAGAAAAAGAATTAAGAGTATTGTTTGTAACTAAATGAGATACAAGAAAAAACAGACAACCAACTCTAAGAGATGAAAAAATCATTCCATGACTTGATGGAAGAACTCCAAAAAGAGATAGGCACCATTAAAAAATAAATAAATAAAACAAAACTTCTAGAGATGAAGAGTCAAATACAAAAAATCAAAACCCAAAGCCTCTGACTTAGACAAAGCCACCAAAAAGAATGAAAAATAACAACAACAACAACAAAATGTGAGGACAACTTATGGGAAATACTAGATACCATTGAACACCTGAATGATTGCTACTCTAAAAGTTGAAGAATCTTGGGAACCAGCAGTTAGCATAATGGCTATGTCGCTGGACTCCCACGTAGTCGACCGCGGTTCGCGTCCCGGACCCGGTGGCTTAAAACTCACGCCAGGCGCATGTGCGTGCATGCCCAAGATCCCGAGAGGAGAATGGAGGAGAAGGGATTGCAGAGTGACTATCCCCCCTGGGGGGTGATTTCTCGCTTTCTGTCTCTATGTCTCTCTCTGTCTGGCGAGCGCATGCGCCCTATAGTGAAAACCTCTCAAAAAAAAAAAAAAAAGTTGAAGAATCTGATAAGGGCATAGATAATTGATTTCATGAATTACTTGAAAACTTTCTAAACCTAGACAAACATTCAGATATCCAGACCAGGAAATAAAAAGAACCCCAAAGAGAATCAACATAAAAAAGATCCTCCCCTGGCACCTTATAAACAGACTGGTAAAAATCAAAGACAAAAGGACCAGCAGTTAGCGTAATGGCTATGTCGCTCGACTCCCATGTAGTCTACTGTGGTTTGAGTCCTGGACCGGGGGGCTTAAACTCACACTGGGTGCATGTGTGTGCATCCTCAAGATTCAGAGAGGAGAATGGAGGAGAAGGGATTGTGACGTGGCCATCCCCCCTGGGGGGTGATTTCTCCCTTTCTCTCTGTCTTTCCGGCGAGCCCATGCGCCCTATAGCAAAACCTCCCCCCCCCAAAAAAAAAAAAAAAACAAAATCAAAGACAGGTTTCTAAAAATAGCAAGAGAGGAACATCAAGTTTCTTTCTTTGGAGAGGTTTTTGTTTATATATATATATATATATATATATATATATATATATTTAGGAGACAAGGTAGAAGCAAGCAAAGTATTTTCCAGATAACTTAGAACAAGCTTCCCCTACATCGCATTGCCTAGAATGAGGTTATATTCCCACCTCTAGGCCAGGGGCTGAATCTGTGTTCCTTGAAATCAGGAATCTCTACCAATACCCGAACAAAACTATAGTTCCTATTAAAAAAAAGAAGAGGGTTGGGGACCAGCAGGTGGCTTGGTGGTTAAGGTGCTGGACACTCCCACATGGCTGACCAGGGTTCAAGTCCTGAATCTGGTGGCTTGCTTTCTCATTTCCTCTCTCTCTCTCACTCTTACCCTCTGTCTCTCTCTGGTCAAATTAAGAAATAAATGAACGAATAAATAAAATAAATATTAAAAAAAGAGGGTAGTCGTGACTTTTGGATGAAAAATAAACAATATCTTTCATAATTAATAAACTGTGTGCTTTTAACTCAAATTGTTCTTTCTCTTTTTAACTCAGTCTAATTCTTAGAGAAAGATTAACTGCACTATGTAAATAAGTAAATAGAAAGAAAGTGAACTGATTTAGTGAGAAGCTGTGAATTGTCAGCAGTATTTTTGCCAGCAATTTTGCAAGTAAAGTGAATACATCAGCATTCTCAATATTAGTCACTGTTAGGCACTACATGAATGTCAGCATGCACTGAGAGCAGTCTGTGCCTTCAGTGGTCATTGGCAGTACAGTAACACATTTTGGTCTTGACAAAACCAGAAATATCTTCAAAGCACTCCAGAACAAGAAAGAAGAAAAAAGGTCAATGCCAGAATGTATAGAAAAGGTCTGGTTCAAAGAATACATATAAGAGATCTTCAGAATACTTACAGATCTATTTCAACAGGCAACTGAGGGAGACTGGAGTTCTATAGAGCCAGATGGGGGCAACTGCAATAACATCTTCAGGGTATTAAGATTGCATCTATGAACTATTGTATATTTGCTCCCAGGATAATATGACTTGAGCTATATCGAATGTTGGAATTTTCTTTCCAAGACAATAATATGTAAGTTATTTAAAAATGCATTCTGTGCTTCAATACCTTCTCCATAGGAGTTCAAGTATAGCTAAGATTTACAGTAATTCTTCAAATTGTGTTTCTCCCTGAGGCTCACTCTGACATATGCCCCTTGACATTTGGCTTTTTTTTTTTTTTTTTTTTTTGTACACAAGATTCATTCTAAGTAATTAATAAATACAGGTCATTGAAGGAAATAAACATTGAAGAAACTGTGACAAGTGAAATTCAGATTTTCTAAAGAAAGAGAAATGGCTGATTAAAAACAAAAGCTGAGGAATAAGCAATCTCTAATACAAAAAGTAGAGGGCAAGGAGTTTTAAAATTCCTAAGATAAGCAGCTAGAAAGAACATAGCCAGAAAATAGCTGAAATTGTCAAAATCAAGAAAAAGTGATTAGTTCTAATTTCAACACACAGTCTCTATTTTTTAAAATGATAGCTTTCAAAATTTTAAAAGCAAGTTTGAAAGGATTATTATGGTTAAAAATATATCTGTAGTCTTCTTTTCTTCAGATAGAATGATTCTGAGCACTGAACTTCAAATAATATAGTTTTATAACCAAAATGGAGGATGCAAGAATTTAGCTTCAGGGCTAATATAGCCTACATCTCCCTCTCCAATAAAACATTCCTGATCACAAACCTAAACCTAATTCAGATTCTCTGTCCTACTGAGTTGTCAAAGACAAAAATCAAATGAACTGATTTGATGAAGGTTCTTACAACAGGGAGAGAATCCCAGATCCAAAGATCAGAGTGTGTTAACAGGATGATTTTTACTTAAATTATATAGAAATGAGTCAATATTCCTATAGTTTGGGTAATTGATGGTTCAAATTGCTTTACAATTAGCAAAAGATTCATTCAGTCATATTAACAGGAAATGTTTCTCTGTCTAGCCAGTTTTAGGGATCAGTTCTAATCTCAGCTAATCATATGTAAGAAAAAATAATGGGAAGTTAAAGGATCTTTGGCTTTGTCAGGAGGTTTATGCAAAAGCAAAAGGGTGTTTGGCCTTGTCATAAATAACAAAGGATCATCTATTAGTCTTACAGGTCATGAGAAGCATACGGCAAATCTTCTCAGTCTTATGGAGAAGGGAAGTTGTTTAAGGTAAGTGGTTTCCTGGAACACTAAAGGGTAGGAGGATTACTTAATGGTCACTGTTTACAAGATTCGGATAAAGTTCAATATTGTCAGTTCCACTTTTTAATTAAGGTAAATGAATGTCATTTGTTACTGAGAAACTCATAGATGATCATAAACCTCCTGAGTGGGGTCTAACAAATTGTTTCTTGAGGATCCTTATTGGTGTTGCTCCTTCAAAATCAGTAGAAACATTTGTGGTTATGTGGAGGCATCACTTGAACCTGATCTTGGCAAGACTCTGATGGTGAGTGCATCCCCCCTTCCAGGATTATCACTGGAACTTGCAGCACTCCATCCACCTGGTGCTCCCTGATGCCTGGGTTCAACCCTCCCCCCCAGGACACTTGGGACCGATCTCAGCAGGCCTCATCAGAATATACTCTAATAAATAGGAAAAAGTGAATACTGCATCGGGTGACCAAAAACCAGTGGAGATCTCAAAGAAACATAAGAAAACAAGGGGGAGACTCTCCCCTAGGTGAGTGCAGTACTCCTTCACCAATGATGGACAGCACAAAGGAATTAAAAGAAATGTTTAAAAAAAGAATTCTGAACATTCATAGTGACAAAACTCAATAAGAGGCAAAAGAAAACAGACAGTCAATTTCAGGGAATGGGAAAATCATTCCAAGATATGAATTCCATAAAGAGATAGAGATAGACACTCTAAGAAAGAATCAACCAGGACTTCTTTTTTTTTGTTTGTTTGTTTGTTTGTTTTTTTTTTGATAGATTTTTTCTATAGGGTGTGTGTACTAGTAGGAAAGACAGAGAAGGACAGAGAGACAGAAAGCAAGAAATCACCACCCAGAGGGGATGGCCATGCTACGATCCCTTTTCTTCTATTCTCTCAGGATATTGGAACACAAGCACGTGTGCTTGGCATAAGTCAAACAGAACTGGAAATGAAGAATAAGATACAAGAAATTGGTCTGATGATGATAATGTGTATAATAATATCTTTAAATGGGCTGGTGTAAAATGTACTCATGCTAGGAAAATTCTTTTTTTTTTTTTTTTTTGGAGAGGTTTTCACTATAGGGCGCGTGCGCTCGCCAGACAGAGAGAGACAGAGAGACAAAGCGAGAAATCACCCCCCAGGGAGGATGGCCATGCCACAATCCCTTCTCCCCCATTCTCCTCTCGGATCTTGGGCACACACGCACACGCGCCCAGCATGAGTTTTAAGCCACCGGGTCCAGGATGCGAACTGTAGTCGACCACGTGGGAGTACAGCGACATAGCCATTACCTGCTGGTCCCAGGAAAATTCATTTTATAAGCTGTGGTAATATACAGTGACTGAATGTATAAAATAAATATAAAAAATTAAAAAACGGACACATTAGCAAATGATACACTAAGCCTGTTTTCTGTATAATTATGAAAGAAAGTAGTCATATCAGGAGTGTATTCTGAGAGGAATAATAATTTAAATTATTGGGTAGCTTCCAAAAAAGAGTAAAGAAGAATCTCAAAATTTTCAGGAAGCAAATCTTTTCATCAGTAAATTATTTAAAAAACAAACAAACTAACAAACAAACTCCCTAGAAATTATGAACAGCAGATTGAATCACACAGAAGAAATAATTTCTCATCTTGAAGCAAAATCTTCAACATAGATGAAACCACCAAAAAGAAAAAAAAATAACCAAAAAAAATAAGGATAACATATGGGAAATTCTAGATACTATGAAGCACCCAAATATCCAAATAATGGCTATCCCAGAAGATGAAGAAGCTGGGAAAGGCATGAAAATCTTCTTTCATAAAATAATATCAGAAAACTTTCCAAATCTAGAGAAACATGGAGAAATGCAGACCGAAAAAATAAAAAGAACTCCAAATAGAATCAACATAAAGTGATCCTCTTCCTGACACATCACAGCCAGATTGGTAAAAGTTAGACAAAGACAATATTCTAAAAATGGTAAGTGACATTTAAGTGACACAGAAATGGATGATTATCTGTTGATGATAACATGTATGATATCATCAGCTGGGCTGGTGTGAAGTGTATTCATGTTGGGTAAACTCAGTTTATAAGCTGTAGTGATGTATAGTGATTGAATGTATAAAATAAATTAAAATGATAAAATAAAAAATAAAAACGGAGAGGGAGAAGCATCAAGTTACTTATAAAAGTTATTCGATTAGACTAACATCAGATTTCTCTAGTGAAACAATGAGGGCAAGGAAAGAATGCATTTAAAGAAAATATTTAAAATATTAGAAGATAAGGCCGGCAATTGACATGGTGGTAAAGGTGCTGGACTCCCACATGGTCAACCATGGTTTGAGTCTCGAACCTGGCAGCTTGCTTTCTCACTTTCTCTCTTTCTCTCTCGCCAAATTAAACATAAAAATAAGGAACCAGCAGATGGCGTAATGTTTATAACACTGGACTCCCATGTAGTGAAGAGTGGTTCGAGTCTCAGACTTGGTGGCTTAAAACTCATGTCAGGTGCATGTGCAGGCTGCTGGGTACATGTGCAGGTGTGCCCAAAATACTGAGAAAAGAATAGAAGAGAAGACACAGCAGAATGGTCATCCTCCCTGGGAGTGTTACTTCTTGCTTTCTATCTCTCTGTTTCTCTCTATCTCTCCAGTGAGAGTACATGCCCTATAGCAAAAATATCTCTTAGAAAATGCAGGGACCAACAATTAGCGTAGTGGCTATGTCGTTGGACTCCCATGTAGTTGACCAGGGTTCAAGTCCCGGACCCGGTGGCTTAAAACACGCTGGGGGCATGTGCGTGCATGCCCAAGATCCTGAGAGGAGAATGGAGGAGAAGGGATTGCGGCATGGCCATCCCCCCTCCTGGGGAGTGATTTCGTGATTTCTCGCTTTCTGTCTCTCTGTCTGTCTGGCAAGCACACGCGCCCTATAGCAAAAAAAAAAAAAAAAAAAAAAAAAAAAAAAAACCTCTCCAAAAAAAAAAAAAAAATGCAGGGCCGGCAGGTATCATGGTGACTAGGGTAGCTGAACTCCCACATGGCTGACCACGATTCGAGTACCAGACCTGGTGGCTTGCTTTCTCACTTTGTCTCTCTCTCACTCTGTCCATCTCTGGTTAAATTAAAATAAATACATAAAGTTAAATAAAATAATTTTTTTTATTTCATTTTCTTTTATACATTCAACCACATTATTTAGCTTAGAAAGTGAATATTTTAACAGGTGAACATTTCTCCCTAGTCCAGTTGATAAAACTATAAAATATCTTCAATAGACAATACCACATTTTTTTGTCCCATTAATACTTTGCCTCCCTATTTTTCTTCTAAATGTCCTTCCTCAGACGCACTCTATATCTGGTATTTACAACCATATACTGTGTTTCTATATCCTTTAGTCAATCAGTTTCAGTCATAGAGTGTGGACACTCAAATAAAAACAATAATAATAATAAATACAATTAAATAATTCTTAAAAAAATGCATTACAAGAAAAAAATTAACTAAGAATACTATATTCAATAAGATTATCCCTCAAATGGGTAGAACAAATAAAAAATATTCTCAGATAAAATGAAAGAATTCATCAATAACAGACCAGTTCTACAAAATTTACTCAAAGGAGTATTGTATCAGGAAAACTAAGGAAAGACAAACGGAAATAAGAGAACAAAAAACAGCCCCAAAAATGGCTAACAAAATAATAGGTATAAGTCCACAAATATCAATAATACTGTTGAACATTAATGGATTACATTCTCCTACTAAAAGTCACAGACTGGATGAATGGAAAAAAAAAGAAAAAAAGAAGCCATCTATATAATGCTTACAAGAAACATACCTCACTGATAAAGACATATATAGACTAAAATTGAAGGACTGGAAAAAGATATACCATGGAAATGGAAACAAAAAAAAATGCTGAAGTCGTGATACTGATATCAGACAAAATAAATTTTAAGACAAAAGATGTAAGAAGAGACAAAGAAGGATATTATATAGTACTAAAAGGACATGTCCACCAAGAGGATATAACACCTTTAAATATCTATGCATCAACACTGGAACACCCAAATATATGAAAGAGAGACTATTAGATCTCAAGGGAGAGGTTAACTGCAGAGCAATAATCATTGGGGATGTCAACGCCCCAAATGTCTCCTCTGGACAGATCATCTAGACAAAAATATAAAGAGATACAGGATCTAACTGAAATGAACTTGACAGACATCTATAGAATATTACACCCAACAAGCACAAAATATACATTGTTCTCACCTCCACATGGAACATTTTCAAAGATTGACCACATGATAGGGCACAAAAAAAGCCTATACAAATATGAATTTACAGAAAATATATCCAGAATCTTTTCTGACCACAGTAGAGTCAAACTTGACATCAACTACTGAAAGTGCCCTCAAAAACATACAAACACATGGAAACTAAACAACTTACTCCTGAATGACTTTATAACTACTGAAGAAATTAAGTCTGAAATGAAAAGCTTCATAGAAACCAACGATAATGAACAATATGTATAATATATGAGACACAGCAAAACCAATCATAAGAGGGAAGTTCACAGCAATTAGTACTCATGAATTAAAAAAAAAAAAAAAAAAAAAAAAAAACAGAAAGGTGGCAAATAAACAATTTAATGACACAGCTCAGGAAACTGGAAAAACAACAATAACAAAAAATTCCAGGAGAAAAGAAATAATGATTTGAGCAGAAATGAATGAAATAGAGATGAGAGGAACTACAAATAAAAGAGATGAAATCAAAAGCTGATTCTTTGGAAAGATAAGCAAAATTGAAACACAGCTAGCAAGATTCTTCAAGAACAGAAAAAGGAACCAGATAAATCAAATTAGCAAGGAAACAGGCAATATCACAATGGAAATAACAGGAATACAAAGCAACACCACAGAATACTATGAGTCATCATATGATAATAAACAAGAAAACCTAGAGGAGTTGGACAAATTTCTGGACTTACCAAGATTGAACTAGGAAGAAATAGAAAGCCTGAATAGGCCCATAACAAGCAATGAAATTCAATCAGTAATAGCCTCCCAACAAAGAAAAGCCCAGGTCCCGATAACTTTACTTCTGAATTCTACAAAACCTTAAAAAACAAACAAACAAACAAACAAACAAAAATTAATGCCTATTCTACTAAAGATTCAAAAGGAAGGAACTCTCCCAAATTCATTCTATGGAGCCTCTGTCATCCTGATCCCCAAAACAGACAAGAACATAACAAAAAGAAAAACAATAACTGGAACAAAAATTTCAGGTTGATATCCCCAATGAATACAGATGCAAAAATGCTCAACAACATAGTCACAAATCATATCCAACAACACATTAAAAAGATTATGCACCATGACCACATAGGCTTTATTCCAAGGATACAAGGATGGTTCAACATATGCAAAACAATAAATATAATATATCACAGTAACAGAAGGAAATATAAAAATTGTATAATCATAGCAATAGATGCAGAAAAAGTACTTTATAAAATACATCCCTTCATGATTAAAACTCTCATCAAAATTGGCATATAAGGGACATTCTTCAACACAATAAAAGCCGTCTATGACAAATCCGTAGTTAATATTACACTGAATGGGGAAAACCCAAAAGCTTTTCTATTCAAAACTGGAACAAGACAAGGGTGCCCACTTTGTCCACTCCTCTTCCACAAAGTACTAGAAGTTCTAGCCAATGTAATTATACAAAAGAGTCAAATAGAAGTATTCAAATAGGGAAAAAAAAGTGAAAATACATGTATTTTCAGATGATTTGATTCTGAAAATCCAAAAGAATCCACAAAATCTCCTGGGAGTGATAAATAAATACAGTAAAGTGGCAAGACACAAAATTAACATACAAAAATCTACAGCATTTTTATATACCAACAATGAACAAACTGAAATAGAACTGAAGAAAGCAATGTCATTTACAATAGATATCCCACAAAAACAATAAGATATCTAGGAATAAATCTAACCAGAGAAATCAAAGACCTCTACAGGGAAAACTATGAAACACTTGGAAAGGAAAGAAAAAAGGACACAAAAAAGCAGGAAAAAATCTCATGTTACTGGATTGCAATAATTAATATAATCAAGATGTTAATTCTACCCAAATTAATCTATAAATTCAACGTGATTCCAATTTTTGTGGAACCATAAAAGGCCTCATATCACCAAAGCAATACTTGCAAGAGGAATAAAGTAGGAGGCATCCCACTTCCTGACCTCAGAACATAACACTAAGTTGTGACAATCAAAACAGCATGATACTGGCACAAAAACAGACAGGTAGACGAATGGAACAGAATTAAGAACCCAAAAATGAACCCTAAAATATATAGCAAACTGATCCTTGACAAAGGGCACAAAATAACCCAGCTGGGGAAAAAAGTCTCTTCAGCAAATGATGCTGAGTGTACTGTATACCTACCTGCAGAAAAATAAAACTGGACCCCTACCTCTCACCACTAACCAATCAACTCAAAATGGATTAAGGATTTAAACATAAAACCTCAAGCTATACCACTACTAATGGAAAACACAGGAAAAACTCTCAGAAATCTTGGCATAGGCCAAGATTTTTTTTGCCGAAACACAGGCAATAATCCCAGAAATAGACAAGTGGGACTACCTTAAGCTAAAAGGTTTCTGCACAACAAAAGAAACAATAACTAGAGTGAAGAGACAACTCTCAAAGTGAGAAGATACATTTGCAAACTATACCTCAGATGACAGACTAATGACGAGAATATACAGGGAATTCAAGAAGCTTACCCGCAAAAAAATAATGAGTCCAATTCTAAAATGGGCAGATGAGCTGAACATACAACTCTCCAAAGAAGACATAAGAATGGCCTAAAAGCACATGAAAACATACTAACCTCTTTTATCATAAGAGAAATGCAAATCAAAACCACAATGAGATACCTCTTTTTTTTTTTTTTTTTAGGATTTCTTTTTATTTCTTGCATTTTTATTTTATGTTTGCTCTTATCCACAATGGCATTTTTTTTTTGCTTTTCATACCTAAAGATCTTTCTTTTTAAATTAATTAATTTATTTATTTTCATTTCATTTTCTTCCACACATTCAATCACATTATTATTTGTCTTACAAAATGGATATTTCAACAGGTGAACATTTCTCCCTAGAACTGTTGATAAAACTATGAAATATCTTCAGCAGATAATACCATACTTCTTTGTGCCGTTAATGTTTTGCCTCCCTGTCCCTCCCCCAAATGTCCTTCCTCAGACCTTCCTCTTTCACACACACTATATCTGGTATTTACATCTATATACTGCATTTCTATATCCTTTAGACAATTAGTTTAAGTCATAGAGTGCAGACACTCGGTATATGTTAAGTGGGGACATACAATGCCTCTCCTTCATAGCATGGCTTGCTTCACTCAGCAGCAAGTCTTCCATATTTATCCACTTCCTATCAAATGCCAGGGTTTTGTTGTTTTTTATGGATGAATAGTATTCCATTGAGTATATGTGCCACAGTTTTTCTAACCGTTCATCAGTTCGTGGACATTTGGGTTGTTTCCATGACTTAGCAATCGTGAAAAGTGCAATGAGATATCTCTTAACCCCTGTGAGAACGACTAAAATGAAAATAATAAAGTATGATATGTGTTAGCAGGGTTGTGGTGAAAAGGGGACTCTCCTACACTGTTGGTAGGAATGTACGTTAGTACAGCCACTGTGGTGAATGATATGAAAGTTCCTCAAAGACCTACAAATAGAACTACCACATGATCTAGCAATTCAATTCTTAGATATCTACCCAAAAGATAGGAAAACCCTCAGTCAGAAAAACACTTGCATATCCAATGTTTATTGAGCATTATTTATAATTTCTTCTTTTTTTATAAATATTTTTAATTTTGTTTATTCATTCATTTATTTTGACCAGAGAGAGAGAGAGAGGAGAAAGTGAGAAAGCAATTCACCAGGTCCAGGACTCGAACCATGGTCTGCGATGTGGGAGTGTCCAGTGCCTTAAACACCAGGCCACCTGCTGGTCCCCAGCATTATTTATAATTTCTAGGACATGGAATCAACCCAAATGTCCAAAAACACACAAGTGGACTGAAAAAATGTAGATATATACTCTATGAAATACTACTCAGCCATGAAAAGCAATGAGACCCTGACATTTGTTACAAAGTGGATGGATATGGAAGATTTAATGCTAAGCCAAGCAAGCTAGACTATGAAAGGCAGAATTTGTCCCCGCTCAATATATACCAAATGTCTGTGCTCTATAGCAGAAACAGAAAGATTGGAAGTTATAATAGCAGGAGGGCAACTGTAGATGCTAGAGACGGTAGGGGAGGGATAATAGGAGATGGGTAAAAAGGGGAGGAAGGGAGGGGAACAGGGAAAAAAAACAATACATTTAATTGACACAAAAATAAAGTCATTTGCTGATGATAATGTATGTGGTAATATCTTTGTCATGACTAATATGCACTGCATTTGTGCTGGGCAAAAACCATGTTGTACACTGTATGAAAGTATGGTCATTAAATGTAAATCATAAATATGTATATATATGTATTTTTTAAAAAAGAAAGGTGGTGGCAAAGATCAGTTTTCTTAGAGTTCTGGACGTCAGATATCTACAAAGAAGGGTGACTGGAGGCCAGCAGATAGCATGGAGGTTAAGGCAGTCATCCCACATAGCTGTCTGTGCAATTCAAATCTCAGACCTAGAAGCTTGAAAAACACACTGGGCATATGTGTGTGCCCAGAATCCTGAGAAGAGAGTGGTGGAGAGGTAATTACAGTGTGGCTATCCCCCCCCCCCGGGGGGGGTGGTTTCTCATTTTCTCTTTTTCTCAGTCTCTCTCTCTCTCTCTCTCTGTCCTGTCTCTCTCTGGTGAGTGCATGCACCCAAATAACAAACTTTAAAAAAAGGGTTTGGGGTGACTTAAATGCAAAGAGACAGTGTACAGAAGAAACTTAACATAGTAGGCCTGAGACTCCTATGATTAGACAGGCCTGTGTGCAAAGTCGGCTCTGAACTGGTGTCTGGGGACCTTAACAGTAATCACTTCCCTATACTGAAATAAAACTTTCCTTTAATGAAAAGAATGGCTCACTCTGCGTAGAAAGTTTGTACAATAACACAGTTTGTTCTATACCTGCTTTCTTTCTGTGAGTTTGGAATTTTGGTACTTACAAGGCAGGTACACTACATGGCCAGTCATCAGTGAAATTCTTGGGCACTGACTGAACTTCCCAACAGATAATACTTTACTTGTGTTATGAACAATTTGATACTGAAAGAATTAAGCGCATTCCCTGTGCTTCCCTTAAGAAAAAATCCTTATAAACTTAGCCTATTTTTTTGCTGTATTTTTTATGCATTTTTCCCAGTATTGATATTTCTTTGAATCCTTTCACTGTAATACATTTTAGTTGTAAATTTGATTATATGTAAAGTTAAATGAATCCATTTAGCAAATCAATACACTAATGGTGGCCTTGGGAAGCCCAGTGAGAAATGTTAATATAAAATATTGGGGTTTTTTTGAGAGAGAGATTTTTGCCATAGGGAATGTGAACTCACTGGAAAGACAGAGAGACAGAAAGCAAGAAATTGTGCCACAGGTAGGTTGACCATGCTGTAATCCCTTCTCCTCAATTCTCCTCTCGGGATTTTGGACACACACATTTCCGGCTTGATTTTCAAGCCTCCAGGTCCAGGACTTCAATCACAGTCAAGCATGTGGGAGTCCAACAACCTAACTGTTAAGCCATCTGCTGGTCCCAATAGAAAACATTGTAATAAAATTAAAATCCCTCAGTCAGAGTGACTAAGATTAAAAAAAAAAAAAAAAAAAAAGACGAGTGCTGGTGGGGTGTGGTGAAAGGGGAACTCTCTTACATTGCTGGTAGGAATGTAAATTGGTTCAGCCACTGTGGAGAACAATTTGGAGATTCCTCAAAAATATACAAATAAAACTACCATATGATCCAGCAATCCCACTACTTGGTATCTACCCAAAAGACAGAAGAATACTTAGTCGGAAAAGTGCTTACACATTGATGTTTATTGCGGCACTATTCACGATTGCTAAGTTATGGAACCAACCCAAGTGCCCATGAACAGATGAATGGATAGAAAACTGTGGCATATATACTCAATGGAATACCATTCAGCCATTAAAAAAAAAAAAAAAAAAAAAAAAAAAAAAAAAAAAACCCTGACTTTTGACAGGAAGTGGATGAATACAGAAGATTTACTGCTGAGTGAAGTAAGCCAGGATATGAAGGAGAGGCATTGTATGTCCCCACTTAATATATAGCGAGTGTCCACATTCTATGACAGAAACTGATTAACTAAAGGATATAGAAACACAGTATATAGAAGTAAATAACAGATATAGTGTGTGTGAAAGAGAAGGATCTGAGGAAGGACATTTAGAAAAGAAATAGGGAGACAAAGCATTATGCAACAAAGAAATGTGGTGTTATCTGTTGAAGAAATTTTATAGTTTTATCAACTGTACTAGGGAGAAATGTTCACCTGTTGAAATATCCATTTTGTAAGCCAAATAATAATGTGATTGAATATATAAAAGAAAACGAAATAAAAAAAATAAAAAAAATTAAAATCCAGGAGTTGAAACCTGAGAGTATTTATTCCAGTAAATTTCAAATGAGTGCATAGAAACTTTTTAATTTTACGTCATTGCTTTTTGAGTTTTTTGAAGCTGCTTATGCCCTTGGCAATGTTGTCTACTGTCGGTTGCCTTTCATATAGGGTCATGTGTAACCTGAGCTTTTCATCAGGTTTCTTTTCCTTTTAGTTAAATTTTTAAAAAATTACTTCTAATCATGACATAATCACCCCTCAAGCCTTCCAGCTAGCCAGGGTGATGGATGTGTTCAGATGGATCCAGTATTTGAACACAGGACCTTCCATATGGCTAAAGTATCACATAAGGTCACCCTATCTCCTGTGAGTGAAATCTGGCTTATGCTGTGGTTATGAGTTTGGGTGGTATATATGAAGTTGTTAGACTTGTTCTCACAGAATTCCTTCATTTTGGAGAGAAAAGTATAGCTAAAAAGTAACCTAGCATCTGCAAAGGGATCTAGGTAGTCACATTTTATTGTAATTCTTATTTATAAATCAGGAAATGGAGAAAACTTGGAAACATTAGTTTTGATGCCTCTTGTCAGGTATTGAAAAAGTTATGGACTGAATTCTGCACCCTAAATATCCAATGTTGGATCGCTAACCTCCAAGGTGACTATCTTTGGAGATAGGTCTTTTAAGGAGGTGCTAGGATTAAATGAGGTAATAAGAATAGGATCCCAATCCAACAGAACTGTTGCCCTTATAAGAAAAGGAAGAGACACCAGGAACATATGCACATAGGAAGAAAGGCTACGTGAGTACACAGGAATAAGATAGTCACTTGCAAGCCAGGGAGAGAGGCCTCACTAGAAGCCATCCCTGTTGTCACCTTAATCTAGGAATTTATGACTCTAAAATTGTGAGAAAATAAATTTATGTTGTTAAGTTGTCCAGTCTGTGGCATACTGTTATGGCAGTCCTAGTTTACTAATGTGGAAGAAAAACTAAATACACTGAAAGTTTGGGTAATAGTTCTGAATTTGTGAAGAAAACAGAATCTAATTAAATTTACAGATATGTACCAAAATTAGTTTTTTAAAGTGGAAGAATAAGTCAATTTAATATTAGCCAGAGTTCCACTTCTAGAATGACAGTGTAAAGAGCTCCACTGATCCATTCCTCAGTGAAAAAAAGTGTAACTGGCGAAAATCATAAAGGAATAACTATTTAAACTTTTGGAAACTGAACTAAAAACATACAAAAAATGAAATAACATTTTTTTAAAGAAAATATACGAAAACTCAGTAAGAACAGCAATTGTCTGTGGAATCTGGCCCATAGCCCACTTTCACCACCCCTACTCTGTCTTCACGTCATCATGATGGAATTCCACTTCAGGTGAATGCAACTAAGGCAGGAGTCTCCTTCCTTCCCTCCCCCACCCAATTTCTACTCAACATGGAGGCTTTATTTCAAGCATGATACATTGAGAATAGTGGAACTCTGTTCTCCCTTACCATATGTCATTCGTAAGGTGAAAGTACATGTCAGCAGAGGCAAACAGAGAGGACTGGAGCTACCTCTTACACCCAGATCCATGTTTCTAAAGCAGTGTTGTCATATTTAGGGAAGCTGGTCTCTCTCCTTGTGCTAACAGAGCCATAGAAATAGCTGACAATTTTAAAAGGTTGGGGGCAGATAACATTGGTAGTATACTCTTTATTAATAAAAATGAACAAAATTTTTTTTAAAAAATGTAAAGCTCTTGGGGCCAGCAGGTGGTGTGATGGTTGAGGCACTGGACTCTCACATGGTCCACCAGGGTTTGAGTACGAGACTTGGCAGCCTGAAAATCATTCTGTGTATGTGTACACACATGCTCAAAACAAGGGAGAAGGGAATATGTGTGGCCATCCCTCATGGGGGAGGAAGAGACATGAATATCTCTCCCTTTCCCTCTCATTGTCTGTCTCTCTCCAGTAGTGAGCACATGTGCCCTATGGAAAAACAAACAAACAAAACAGTAGCAATAAAAACTCTGAGTGTCTCCTAAAACAAAGAGCTCTTAAAACAGAGGGTAAGGGTTGGGACCAGCAAATGGTGTAATGGTTGTGTCACTAAATTCCTACATAGTGGACTGCAGTTTGAGTCCCAGATCCGGTGGCTTAAAACTCACAATGGTCATGTGTAAGTGCATGCCCAAAATCCTGAGAGATGAATGGAGAAGAAGGGATTACAGCATGGCCATCCTCCTGGGGGGGGGAGGGGGGGGTGATTTCTCACTTTTTGTCTCTCTCTGTCTCTCCAGTAAATGCTTGCATCCTATAGCAAAAATCTCTCAAAAACAAAAGCAAAAAACAGAGGGTCAGGGTCAATTCAAACTGAAAGTCATTTTTGTAAAGAGTGGAATTTTTGGTAATAAGCAATTAAGAAGAGAATAGTAGCTTCATGATGAGAACAAGCCAAACCACACATCAGCTGCTACTTTATCAGAACAGGAGGAAAAAAAAGAATAGAGAAAAATGAACAGAGCCTCAGAGATATGTAGAACACTATTAGACAAATGATTGTACACACATTGAGTCTCAGAAGAATGACAGAAAACGTACCAGAAAAAAACATTCCAAGAAATAATAGCTTCAGGTTTGCCATATTTGATGAAAAAGTATTCTATACATCCAAGAGTTCAACAAAGTCCAAGTAATATAAACACAAAGAGAGCCTTCACTAGATACATTGTGGTCAAAATGTTAAAAGACAAAAGACAAGGAGAAAATCTTGAAAGCTGCAAGAGAAAAAGGCTCATTTCTTTCTTTCTTTTTCTTTCTTTGTTCTCCCGTCTTTCTTTCTTTCTTTTTTCCTTTTTTCTTTCTTTCTTTTTTTTTTTTTTTTTTCTTTGAGAGGTATTTGCTGTACGGTGCATGCGCTCACCAGAAAGAAAAAGAGAGACGGAAAGCGAGTAATCACCCCCCCCCCCCGGGGGTATGGCCACACCAAAATCCATTCTTCTCCATTCTCCTCTCTGGATCTTGGACACACACGCACATGTGCCGGGCGTGAGTTTAAGCCACTGGGTCCAGGACTCGAACTGCGGTCAACTACATGGAAGTTCAGTGACATAGTCATTATGCTAACTGCTAGTCCCGAAAAGGATTCATTTCTTACAAGAGGTCTCCACTGATATTAACAGCTGACTTCTCAACAGGAGCAAAGTGAGACCAGAAGGCAAATGATATAACCAATATACTAAAACAAAGAAACTGTCAACAATTTTTTATATCTATCAAAACTAATCTTTCAGAAATGAAAAGGCTAAAAACATTCATTTGTTCAAAATTCAGATAAATTAAAAAGAGAGAATTCATTACTAACACATCTGCTTTAAAACAAAGACTAAAAGAAGTTCTTCAGTCTGAAAGTAAGTGACTTCAGGGGGTAATCTAAAATCACATGAAAAAATAAAGAGCAAAATGAACTTGGGAACATTTCTTCTTCAAGTGTTTGAAAGAATTTTAGAAGAATAGATAACAGTTCTTTAAATATTCGGTACAATTCAGCAGTAAAGTTATCAGGTGCAGAATTTTTCTTTGGTGGGAGACTTTTATTACTGATTCGGTATAATTGTAATCTCTTTGAAGATTTTTTATTTCTTGCTGAAATAGAATAGATAGAATAGAATAGATGGAATAGATTTTATATTTCTTCAATCTTGGTAGATTACATGTCTCTAGAAATTTATTCTTTTCTTCTAGGTATATAATTTGTTGGTGTATAATTCTTTACAGTAGTCTCTTATGATACTCAACATGCATGGAACATCTTATTTGATACCTTTCTTTTCTATCAGTGTGTGTCCTTAAATGTGAAGGGAATTTCTTGTAGGCAGCATATATTTGAATTTTTTTAAATGAATTCATTCAGCTAATACATATCTCTTGATTTGAATATTTAATTCATTTACATTCAAGGTAATTTTTAGTAGATAAAGACCTACTATAGCCATTTTGTTAATTGGTTTCTAGTTTATTCTAAAAATCATGTGTTCTTTTTTTCTCTTACTGTTTTCCTTAATGATTAGATGACTTTCCATAGAGATATGCTTTGATTTCTTACTTCTTTTTACTAGCCAGAGGATGCATATGCTCTCCAGAGAGAGAGAGAAAGAGAGAAAAGTAGAAAGCACCCTTCAATAGGGTGTGGTCATGCCACAATTTCTTCTGCTCCATTTCTTCATACCTTTGGGATTTGAGGCATCCATACATAGATATTTGGCAGGTTTTTTGGCAGGTTTTTTTTTTGGAGAGTTTTTTGCTATAGGGCGTAGGGCACGTGCGCTCACCAGACAGACAGAGAGAGACAGAGAGATAGAAAGCGAGAAATCAACCCCCAGGGGGGATGGCCACGCCACAATCCCCTCTCCTCCATTCTCTTCTCGGGATCTTGGGCATACACGCACACGCGCCAGGCGTGACTCTCAAGCCACTGGGTCCGGGACACGAACCGCGGTCGACTACATGGGAGTCCAGCGACATAGCCATTACGCTAACTGCTGGTCCCAATATTTGGCAGGTTTTTAAGGCCGCTTTGGCTAGGATTTGAACTGTAGAATGCCATGAGGGATCCAGCTTCCTTAACCACTAGGCTACAGGGCTGACTCAATTCCTTACGTTTCCCTCCCCTTCCATCATTTCAGTATCTCTATAGGTTTTTGTTTTGTGATTACCATGAGACTTAAACAAAATAATACTTACAACAGGCTATATTAAGTTAATAACTGCTTAACTTTGATCACATAAGACAAATCTACATTTTTACCTCACTTACTACATTTTATGTTTTTAATGTCACAATTTCCTTTTTCTGTATTGTATATCTCTTAATCATTGTAGCTATCATTATTTCTAGTTGTTTTGCTTTTTAACCTTTGTACTAAAGATATAAGTGATTTACATACCACCATTACAGTACTAGACTATTCTTTTTTTTTTTTTGGAGAGGTTTTGCTATAGGGCACGTGTGCTCGCCAGGAAGGCAGAGAGACAGGAAGCAAGAAATCACCCCCCAGGGGGGATGGCCACATCACAATCCCTTCTCCTCCAATCTCAGTATCTTGGACACACACTCACACGCGCCAGTCCTAAATTTAGGTCACCAGGTCCGGGACTCGAACCGTGGTCGACTACATGGGAGTCCAGTGACATAGCCATTATGCTAACTGCTGGTCCCCCAGTACCAGAGTATTCTAAACTTACCTATACACTTACTTTTACAAGTGAGTTTTTTATTTACATGTATTTTCATGTTATTAATTTCATTCAGTTTAAAGAACCCCATTAACAAACTTGTAAAGAAGATCCAAGGGTGATGATCTTTCTTAGCTTTTATTTGTGTGGGAAAGCCTTTACGTTTTTGTCATTCATGACAGCATTGCAAGGTATTTTTTTTTTGTCAGTTTTTCTTTCTCAGCAGTTTTAGTATATTATCCCATTCTTTCCTGGCGTGTAAGGCCTCGTCTAAGAAATATGCTGATAGTCATATTAGAGTTCCCTTATATGTGACTTTCTTCTTTTCTTTTTCTGCTTTCAAGATCCTCCCTGTTCTTGATTTTTGAAAGTTTGATTATAATATGATTTGTGTAGTATTCTTTAGATCTTATTGAAAACTTTTGACTGTTCTGTACCTGGATATTTATATCTTTCCTTAGATTTAGAATATTTTATGCTATTAATTATTTTTTAGATGTTTTTGCCTTAAGGTACGTACCCTCGCTTGGGAGAAAAAGAGAGAGACAAGCACAGTGAGAGAGAAAGTGATAAATCATCCCCCAGGGAGGATGACCATGCTGCAATCCCTTCGACTCCATTCTTCTCCCGGGATCTTGGGCATGTACCACATCCAGGACTCAAACTGCAGTTGGCCATGTGGGAGTTAAGTGTTGTAACCGCTGTCATTTGCTGGTCCCAATTCTTTAAGTGAGTTTTATGTCACTTTTTCTCTCTTCCTTTATGAATTTTGTTTGTTTGTTTTTTAGGTTTTTGCCACAGGGTGCAAGCCCTCATCAGAGAGAAACAGAGAGAGACAGTGAGAGAGAAAGTGAGAAATCACCTCTTGGGGAGGATAGACACACCACAATCTCTTCTCCTCCATTATCCCTACTGGGATCTTGGGCACTCGTGCACACACACACACATACACAACACACACACACACACACATACACACACAGTACCAGGTTTAGAACTTGAGCAGTGGTTGGCCATGTGGGAGTCCAGTCCCTTAACCTCCACTCTACCTACTAGCCTCCTTTTTGAAGTTATATTATTCAAATATTTACTCCCTTGATGCTATACCATAAATCTTGTAGTCTTTTTTTTTTAAATTTTCTTTTAATTCTTTTTTTACTCCTCTGACTGTATATTTTCAAATTACCCTTCCTCAAGTTCACAGAATTTTCTTCTGCTTTATCAACTATGAGGTTATTGCCCTCTGTTACATTATTAATTTCATTTATTGAATTCTTCAGTTCTGGAATGTCTGTTTTATCTTTTCCTGCAAGAGGGTGTATACTTGCCAGAGAGAAACAGAGAGACAGAGAGATAAGGAGAGAAGAAAGCATCTCCCCAGGGAGAAAGATCACATTGCAATCCCTTCTCCCCCTTCTCTTTCTTTTTTCAAGACCTTGGGCATGTGCTCATACGTGCCAGGTGAGTTTCTCAAGTTACCAGGTCTTAAATTTGAACCATCCACCAGGCATTGGAGTTGGCTGTTGGCTCTGTTCTGTTTTCTTTTAGGATTTCAATCTTTTTTTTAAAGATTTTTGCTTTAAGATGTGTGTACTTGGGGGGGGGGGGGGAGAGACAGTAAGAGGGAAAGTGAGAAATCATCACCTGGGGGGGATGGCCACGATGCAATTTCTTCTCATCCATTCTCCTCCTGGGGTCTTGGGCATGAACACACATGTGCCCAGTGTGAGTTTCAAAGTGCAGCATCCAGGACTCAAACTGTCATCAGCCATGTGGGAGTCTAGTGATGTAACTGAACCAATACTGATCGCTGATTTTATTTTCTATGATAAATTTCTAAACAATATTTTCATGATTTCATTGACTCACCTCTTTGTATTTTCTTGAAATTTGCTGAATGTCCTTCAATATTTTCAATTATTTGTCAGAGAATTTATACGTCTCAATTTTCCAGGGGTCATTTGCTGAGAAATTAATATTGTTTGGTGATGATATGTGTTTTTGATTTTCATATTTCTTTTCATATATTGATGCTTATGTATTTGACACAGAAACTACCTGTTCCAGAATGTATAGGCTCTTTTCAGTGAGAAATATCCTTTCACTCTGTGAGGGGTAGGAGGGCTCTAGCTGAATAAAGTACAATGTTCTGACACTGGTAGGGTGCAGCAGCGTAATCTTTGTGCAACTGTCAGCTAGAATCTTCTGAATAAAGATTGACGGGATCCTCAGCAGCCAGTGTTAGGAATGTCTGCAGTGGTGGCGGGGGCTGCCGGTAGTCATCACTATTGATGACCCTAAGGGCATACTGATCTCTTTTATTCCCACTGGAGAAGTGGTTGAGAAAATTTCTCTTACCACTGAGTCTAGTTTGTAAGCTCACTGAGTCTGGTTTGTAAGCTCACTCAAGGTGGTGGTGGCAGTGGTGTCTGATTTGTGGTGACCTTTGAGTGGCCATGAAGATGAGGTTTGAAGCATGGGCATGCATGGTAGGACTATGGCTCTAGGTTTTACAATAGTAATGACACTGATGTCTAGAATGCAGTGTCCCCTGCTGCCAAATTGGTAATGGGAAGTGTGGCATATATTCTTGCAAAGCAGCTGGTGATCAGTCAACAGGAGCATGGATTTGTGCAGAGATACAGTAGCTCCAAGGTAAAGATTCAGTCTAGAACTCTCTAGCAGCTAAGCTGGTATCTGGAGTGTGTGCACATTCAGAGTCTTCAGATCCTGGCTCCCGGGTATGAACTAGCTCACTACGGCAGTGACTCTAGTGTCTGATGTGTTGGTATATGCAAAAACACCTATTTTAAAACAGGACGAAAAGCCTCTCAGATAAATAAGCTCTATTCTAGCTTAAAATACCAGAAAAGAAGAGAAAGCTAAACATAAAGATAGAAAGAGAGAGGAAATAATGAAGACTAGAACAGAAATTAATATAGTAAACAATAGGTAAAGTAAAAGAAATCAAAAGCTGGTTCTTTGACAAGATCAATGAAACTAATAAATATTTAGCTACACTGAAAAAGAAAAATAGAGATAAAAATAAACTGTTAAAGGTACTATTTACATTACAAGTGAAAATACTATAAGAGACTACAATGAACTAGACTAACAAATTAGAAAACCCAGTTGAAATGGACAAAATCCAAGAGAGTTACAAACTACTATAACCAAGCCAGAAAAGAGGGAAATTGATTTTATGTTTAATAAGTAGAGATTGAATTAGTATTATGGACTACATGTTTGTGTATCCTCAAAAATCCTATGTTGAAACTCTGATCCCCAATGTGATGGTATCTGGAGATGTGACTGTTTGGAGGAAGTTATATAATGATTAGGCCATGTGAGGATACATAGAGAAAACATCTGCAAATCAGGAAGAGGGCCCTCATCAGTCACCAACTATTCCAGCAATCTGATGTTAGAGTTATCATTGTTCAAAACTATGAGAAGTAAGTTTATGTCATTTAAGCCACCTAGTCTATGGTATTTTGTTATAATGATCAGGTATATAACAAAGAAAAATAAAAATATTTGTTCAAATAAAAAGGATATACATAAGGACCAGCAGATTACATGGTAGTTAGACATTGAATTCCCACATGGTCTATTGCAACTCGAGCCCCAAACCCAGCAGCACATGTGTATGCCTGCCCAAAATCCCAAGAGGAAAAGGGATAGTAGCATGATCATCTCCCCGGAGGGGGGTGATTTCTTGCTTGCTCTCTCTCTGTTTCTCTCTCATGAGCAAACACTACCTATGGTAAAAATCTAAAACAATAATAATAACAATAATAATAAAAGAAAAAAAAAAAAAGAGCCCAGTTTCATCTGCAGCCTCGTGACCAGTCAGGGAAATTGAGGCAGAGCCTTTCACTGGTCCCGGCCCCAGCACTAGCTCTTCAGGTCCTAGCCCAGCTCTCAAAGCTCAAAGCCTTCCCCCCTTCCAGAATGGTAGGTAGGCTGATTTTTTTTCTTTCTTTTGTTAATTTCCTATTTCTCCTCACCCCTTGTGGCAGCCCCCAGCTCTCCACCTGAGCCCAGTTCCAACTGCAGGCATCTGGCCAGTCAGGGAAATTGAGGCAGGGCCTTTCAGTGGTTCTGGTCTCATCTCCAGCTCTTCAGGCCCCAATCCAGCTCTCCCAAGCTCAGAGCCCCTTAATACCCCCTACCCTCGCAAAAGAGGGCAGCTCCTAGCTCTCTAGAAGAGCCCAGTTCCATCTGCACCCCTCTGGCCAGTCAGGGAAATTGAGGCAGGGCCTTACACTGGCCAATTGCCCAGCTCCAGCTCCTTAGGCCCAAGGCCAGCTCTCCCAAGCTGAGAGCCCCTGCACCTCTGCCAGAAATGGCAGCACCCAGCTCTCTGGCAGAGTCCAGTTCCATCTGCACTCCTGACCAGTCAGGGAAATTGTGGCAGGACCTTTAACTGGGCCCTGCCCCAGTCCCAGTTCCTCAGGCCCCAGATCAGTTCTCCCTAGCTCAGAGTCCCCCCATTCCGGAAAGTGCAGCTCCCAGCTCTCTCTGTAACTGGCCTTTGCCAGTTACATCTGCAGTCCCCTGGCCAGTCAGGGAAATTGAGGTAGGCCCTTCACTGGCCCCAACCCCAGCTCCAGCTCTTCAGGCCCCAGCCTAGTTCTTTCAAGTTTAGAGCTCTTGTGTAGAAAGGGCAGCCCCCAGCTCTCCAACAGAGCCCAGTTCCATCTGCAGCCCCCTGGTGAAATCGAGGTACATGGCTTTTTCTTTCTTTCTTTCATACTCTTATTCTTCCCTCTTATGTTGTCATCTTCTCCTCATCTTCCTCCCACCCAGAGGTACTAGACAGATCTAAATTCATAGTTTTCAAATACCCTTTTATTGTGAAGCCCCCTGGGACCCTCCATTTCACTGATCCACTCTGGAAACAGGAGAAGCTGCTCTTCAGACACCTGAATAGAAGAGTCACCCTGTGAGCACACATGGGTAAACACAGCGGAAGAGAGAGATTGGCACACATCAGTCTACAGCAAAATGGACACAAACTTGTTCCCAGTGCCAGAAACATTCTCCAAAATGGTATCCAAAAGTGAATACATCACCCAATGGCTAGAGGGAGATGAAGAATCTAAGGTTTGAAGAAAACAGGAAATATGTCTCCATCAAAAGAAAACAAAAACTCCTCCCTATCTCTTGAAAAGAGAGAAAAAAAAAAAAAAAAACTCTATCATTTGGAACAGAAAAGATAAAGCAAACTCCAGGAGACATGGAAGAATTCCATGATTTGAAAGAAGAAATAGACACTGTAAGAAAGAATCATATTGAAGTATTAGAGATGAAATTTGTAATAAAGGAAATCAAAAACTCTAGAAAGTATTAAAAGTTGATTAGACCATGCTGAAGATCGAATCTCCAACAAAGAAGATAAAACCTTAGACCTAAAAATAAACACCAAAAAGATAGAGAAAATAACAAGAAAAATGAGGATAATATATGAGAAATACTAGATTCCATTAAACATCCAAACATCTGAAGGTGAAGAAATTAATAAGGGCATGGAATATCTATTCCATGAAATCCTGGATGAAAACTTCTTATGTCTAGAGAAATACTCATACAGGGACCAGCAATTAGGGTAATGGCTATGTCGCTGAACTCCCACATAGTTGACTGTGGTTCAAGTCCTGGACCTGGTGGCTTAAACTCACACCGAGCGCGTGTGCTTGTGTGCCCAAGATTCCAAGAGGAGAATGGAGGAGAAGGGATTGCGGCATGACCACCCCCCCTGGGGGGGTGATTTCTCGCTTTCTGTCTCTCTCTGTCTCTCTGGCGAGCACACGCACCCCGTAGCAAAAGCCTCTAAAAAGAAAAAAAGAGAGAGAAACGCTCATACATCCAGCCCCAAGAAATACAAAGGACCCCAAATAAAATCAACCCAAGGAGATCCTCCCCAAGGCATATCTTAGCCAGACTCGCCAAAAATACAAATGAAGACAAAATACCAAAACGGACAGGAGAGAAATGACAAGTTACTTACAAAGGTCCCCCCATCAGGCTAACACCGGACCTGCCAACAGAAACAATGCAAGAAAGGAAAGAATGAGATGACATATTGAAAGTGTTAAGAGAGAAGCAATTTCGGCGGTGAGGCGAGGCGCGGTGAGGCGCGGCGCCTGTGACGAGCTGCTGAGTGGGCATGGCGGCGGGTGCGCTGCGGGGCCTGCCGGTGGCTGGTGGAGGTGAGAGTAGCGAGAGCGACGATGACGGCTGGGAGATTGGGTACCTCGACCGCACGTCTCAGAAATTAAGAGGACCATTACCTGCTGAAGAAAAGAGTGAGACATTTAAGAGAGCACTGGCCACTGGAGATATTTCGCTGGTCAAGGAGCTCCTAGATTCTGGCATTAGTGTAGATTCCAGCTTTCGATATGGATGGACTCCCCTTATGTATACTGCTAGCGTTGCCAATGCAGAACTTGTTCGGGTCCTTTTGGACAGAGGTGCTAATGCAAGCTTTGATAAGGATAAGCAAACTATTTTGATAACTGCGTGCTCTGCTCGTGGCTCAGAGGAACAGATTTTGAAGTGTGTAGAGCTACTACTTTCAAGAAATGCTGACCCAAATATCCCTTGTAGGAGACTTATGACTCCAATCATGTATGCTGCACGAGATGGCCACCCTCAGGTTGTGGCTCTCCTTGTTGCTCATGGAGCGGAAATTAATACCCAGGATGAGAATGGCTATACTGCTTTAACGTGGGCATCACGTCAAGGTCATAAAAATGTAGTTTTGAAGTTGCTGGAACTTGGAGCTAATAAAATGCTACAAACCAAAGATGGGAAGACACCAAGTGAGATTGCAAAAAGAAATAAACATCTTGAGATCTTCAACTTGCTTTCTTTGACTTTAAATCCAGTAGAAGGAAAGCTTCAACAGCTAACTAAAGAAGAGACTATTTGTAAACTACTGACAACAGATTCTGATAAAGATAAAGATAACATATTTAGTTCATACACAGCATTTGGAGATCTGGAAATATTTTTACATGGTCTTGGACTTGAACATATGACAGATGTATTAAAGGAAAGGGATATAACTTTAAGACACCTGTTGACCATGAAGAAAGATGAGTTTACAAAGAATGGAATTAGTAGTGAAGATCAGCAAAAAATTCTGGCTGCTCTTAAAGAACTAGAGGTAGAAGAAATAAAATTTGGAGAATTACCTGAAGTGGCAAAGTTGGAAATCAGTGGTGATGAGTTCCTCAACTTTCTTCTAAAATTAAACAAACAGTGTGGCCACTTAATAACAGCTGTACAGAATATCATTGCTGAGTTACCTGTAAATTCTCACAAGGTATTCTACAGAAGTCTTAAGTGAAGAAACCTATGAATAGTAAAGAAAATTCCAGATAATTTTATGATAATTCCATAAACAGCACTCATCTGGTAAAATTACTTGATTTCTTCTGCAGTATCATGTAAGATCTAAATAAGTCACTTGGTTTTATTTTCATACTACTTTATTGAAAAACTGCATTCTATGCCTCAAGAAAAGAAAGGCAAGTCAGACCAAAAATTAAACTGATCTATGTGTTGAACTTACCCTTTGTTCTAAAAGGGGATTTAATTGTTTAAAATATAAAGTGACAGGAGACCCAAATGAAAGTTCAAACAAAACAAAGTGTTGAGTGTTATTAAAAACCTATATAAATATAAGTTTTTTTAATGAAGGAAATTTTAAATAGAGAAAGTGTAAATGACCTGCAAAAGCAAACTTATTTTGTAGTTGTTCATATGATTTGATTTTAGCGATCTGTAGTGAAAATTTTTGAAGGCATTTGTTTTTCTGTGATTTTTATATACCATTAATATAGGAATCATGTCTTTTTTTAAGCCTTCAGGAATCAAATTGTTCATTATAAGTATTACTACTAATATTGGTCTCCAGATAGAAAATTTTATGTATATATATTTAAGGAATATATTCCATAAGCTAATTTGTCTTTTGTGTAAAATTATTGACTTATTTTTTGATGACAGGATTTATCCTGAACAAAAAAATCCTTTACAATTATATAATTTAATGTTTAAGAATGTCATACAGTCTTTGTGTATATAAAATTGTGACAATTGGTTTTCCATTCTTTAAAATGTAACCTTTGAAAATATTAACAGATAGTACTAGAATGGGCTTCTCCCCGAAATTTTAATTCAGTTTGTGAAGAACTCGTTAGTAATGTTGAAGATTTGAGTGAAGAGGTCTACAAACTAAAGGACTTAATTCAAAAGTTGCAAAGTGAACGGGAAAATGATCCAACTCATATACCTTTAATGGAAGAAGAATCTACATGGAACAGTAGAATTTTGAAGTGGACAGCTATTTCAGTGTGTGGATTTGGGTTTCTTCTTTTCATTTGCAAGTTAACTTTTCAGAGAAAGTAACCCTAATATTTGTTCTAGTTATATATGTACATCTTATTCAAACTAACCAGAAGCATTGCTTTTAATCATTTGTGGCATAATATAACTTTACATTCTTTGCTAATACTCCATAGAAAAAATCACGATAGCATAAAGCAGAAAAGTTTTTCTCTAGAAATAGTTTGTCAGTTTGAGTTATAACTACAATTTTGTTAATGTTAATTTAGATCAGCAGTAAATTATAAAAAATTTCTTAATCATATTACTCGATCACATTGAAAATAAAATTTTTCTAATATTAAAAAAAAAGAGAGAAGCAATTTCAACCACGATTATTATATCCAGCAATATTATCCTTCATATGGGAAAAAATGATTAAAATATTCTCAGACAAAGAAAACTTGAAAGAATTTTTCCAGCACCAGACCAGAACTTCAAGAAACTCCGAAGAGAATCCTATTCCAGAAAAACTAAAGAATGAACAGCCAGAAATAGGGAATAAAAAACCTGAGACAATGGCCAACTTAAAGTTTATGACAAGTTCAGAAATATCAATAATAACATTGAATGTTAATAGATTAAATTCTCCAATCAAGAGACACAGACTGGCTGAATAGATAAAAATAAAAAAGAAGAAAACCCTATATCTGTTGCCTACAACAAATGTATGTAATGGATAAAGACATATATAGACTGCCTTTTTTCCGGCAGTGACGACCTCCCCACGAGAACATGCCTCTCGCCAAGGACCTCCTTCATCCCTCTCCTGAAGAGAAGAGGAAACACAAGAAGAAGCACCTGGTGCAGAGCCCAAATTCCTACTTCATAGATGTGAAGTGCCCAGGATGCTATAAAATCACCATAGTCTTTAGCCATGCACAAATGGTAATTTTGTGCGTTGACTGCTCCACTGTCCTCTGCCAGCCTACAGGAGGAAAAGCCAGGCTTAAAGAAGGATTTTCCTTTAGGAGGAAGCAGCACTAAAAGCATCCTGACTCAAGATGAATGGGAAAGCATCCCAATAAACTCATTTTGTATATGTTCTGTTTATTGTCTTGTTTAACTGCTAGGAAGTTCCTGCCTCAAGTATTCAGGGGCAACTAGAAGAGTGGAACACTTAGAGTCATTTGGGGCAAGTAAGTTGGCCAAGTACTTTAAAGTCCATTGGGGACATTTGTATCCATCTAAGCTCATTGGTTCTTGATTAAAAACAAAAACCAAAAACAAAGATATTAAATAAATAAGATTTTTACTTACAAAAAAAAAAAAGAAAAAAGAAAGGCATACATAGACTAAAAGTGAAGAGCTAGAAAATGGTACAGCATACTACTGGGAAACAAAAAAACTGAAGTTGCAATACTAATTTCTGACAAAATAGGCTTTAAAATAGAAAAGGTTCAAAGAGACAAAGAAGGGCACTATATAGTAGTAAAAGGGTTAATACATGAAGAACATATAACCCTTATAAATACCTATGCACCTAACTCAGGAGCAACCAAATACATGAAGGAAAGACTGTTAGATCTAAAAGGAGAGATAAACTGCAACACACTAATTGTTGGAGACCTCAACACCCCACTCTCTTCCCTAGATAGATCTAGACAAAAAATAAGTAAACAGATAAAGGACCTAAATGATGCCATGAATCAAATGGACTTCACAGACTCTATAGAACCTTACACCTCAAAACCACAATATATAATTTTTTCTCCCCCCCACATGGAACCGTTTCAAAGATTGACCACGTGATAGGACACAAATCAAGCCTTTACATATTCAAAGGCCTAGAAACTATATCCAGCATCTTCTCCAACCATGATGGAATTAAATTTCATATTAATTTCAAGAAAAATCCTCAAAAATACACAAATACATGTAAACTAAATAACTTACACTTGAATGAATTCACAATTACTGATAACATTAAGATTGAAATAAAAAGATTCATTGAAGCTGATGACAATGAGAACACTAGTTTCCATAATCTTTGGGACACTAAAAAAGCTGTCATAAGAGGGAAGTGCATAGCAATTAGTGCTCATAAGAAGAATATGGAAAGAAGGCAAACGAACCACCTAATATCATGTTGCAAAAGCAACAGCAAAAAAAAAAAAAAAAAAATCCAAAACACTCCAGGAGATAAGAAATAATAAATATCTAAGCAGAGATAAATGAAAAAGAAAATAAACCAACTATAAAGAAAATAAATGAAAGTAAAACCTGGTTCATTGAAAAGACAGAAAAAATTTGTACACCATGAGCTAGACTGATTAAGAAGAGAGAAAGGAACCAGGTAAATCAAATTTGCAATGAAGTTGACAATATAACAATAGACATAATAGAAATACAAAACATCATCTGAGGATACTATGAACAACTATATGTTAACAAACAAGAAAATATGGTTGAGATGGACAAATTCCTGGACACATATAATCTACTCAGGTTGAGTCAGGAGGATGTTGGAAGTCTGAATAGGCCCATAACAAGCCAGGAGATTGAATCAGTAATAAATAACCTCCCAACAAATAAAAGCCCTGGTCCTGATGGCTTCACCTCTAAATTCTACAAAACTTTTAAAGAAGAGTTAACTTCCATTCTTCTCAAGTTATTTCTGAAGATCTAAAAGGGTGGAACTGGGGGAACCAGCAGTTAGCGTAATGGCTATGTTGCTGGACTCCCACGTAGCCGACCGTGGTTCACGTCCCGGACCCGGTTGCTTAAAACCCACGCCAGGCACGTGTGTGTACATGCCCAGGATCCCAAGAGGAGACTGGAGGAGAAGGGATTGCGACGTGGCCAATCCCTCTGGGGGGTGATTTCTCGCTTTCTGTCTCTCTGTCTCTCTCTGTCTGTCTGGCGAGCGCATGTACCCTATAGTGAAAAACCTCTCTCTCAAAAAAAATTAAAAAAAATAAAATAAAAAAATAAAAGGGTGGAACTCTCCCAAATTCATTCTATGAAGTCTCCATCACCCTTATCCTTAAAACAGACAAGAACAGAACAAGGAAGGAAAACTATAGACCTTATCTCTTATGAATATCGATGTAAAAATTCTCAATAAGATACTAGCAAATTAGAACCCACAACATATAAAAAGATTATACATTATGACTAGATAGGTTTTAATCCAGGAATTCAAGGTTGGTTCAACATATATAAAACCGCACATGTAATACACCATGTTAACAGAAAGAAAGATAAAAATCATAGGATCATATCAATTGATCTAGAAAAAGCACTTGGTAAGATATGACATCCATTCATGATCAATATTCTTATTAAAATTGGCATAGAAGGGTCATTTCTCAACACAATAAAAGCTATCTATGAAAAACCCATAGGTACCATCATCCTGAATGGGGAAAAGCAGAAAGCCTTTCCACTAAAAACTGGCACAAGACAAGGATGCCGACTTTCTCCATTTCTTTTCAATATAGTACTGGAAGTCCTCGCCAATGCAATCAGAAAAGAGAATAAAATAAAAGGCATTCAAATAGAAAAAGAAGAGGAGATACAATCTCTATTTGCAATGACATGATTGTATATATAGAAGATCCAATGGTATTCATGAAAAAGTTCCTGGAAGTAATACATGAATACAGTGAAGTTGCAGGATACAAGATCAACATAGAGAAATCTATAGACTTGCTATATAGAAACAGTAAGCAGACAGATATAGAACTGAAAAAAGTAATTCTATTTACCATAGCCACAAAAAAGTATAAGCTACCTAGGAATGAATTTAACCAAAGAAGTTAAAGACCTTCATGTGGAAAACTATGACAGGCTAAAAAAAGAAATTGAAAATTACACAGAAAAGTGAAAGGACATCCCATGTTCCTAGATTGGAAGAATTAATATTATCAAAATGGCAACTCTACCCAAATTGATATATATATTTAATGTAATCCCTATTAAAGTGCCAGAGACATTCTTCACAGATCTAAAAAAGACAATCACAATATTTGTCTGGAATCATGAAATATCTCGTATTGTCAAAGGAATCCTGCACAAGAAGAGTGGAGTGGGTGGTGTCTCACTCCCTGACCCAAAAATATGCTACAAAGCTGTGATAATCCAAACAGCATGATGTTGGCACAGAAACAGAGAGGTGAGCCAATGGAACAGAATAGAAACCCCAGAAATAAACTCCCAAACATATAGCCAACTGATTTTTGATAAAGGGCACCAGTCAATCTAGTAGAAGAAGGAAAACCTCTTTAGTAAATGGTGCTGGAAAAACTGAATATCCACCTGCAGAAAGATGAATATAAACCCCTACCTCTCGCCATTGACAAAAATCAACTCAAAGTGGATCAAAGATCTAAACCTAAGACCTCAAACTGTAAAATTACTCCTGGAAAAGACAGGAAACTCTGAGAGACATTGGGGTAGGCAAAGTCTCCTTAAGTAAGACCCCCCCCAAGATGTTCCATCTCCAGACCCCTAGCCTAAAGGACACTGAGTCAGAGCCTCAGTCGCACAGTGTATGAATTTTCTTTATTCTCTTTTATACTCTTTTCTCTTCCATCTTATATTGACATCTCCTGCTGATTCTCCACACACCAGAGGGGGTTATACAAGTCTTGAACCACAGTTTTTAATTCCTCTGGTATTGTGAGGCTTCCTTGGATCCTCCCTTTTATTTAACCACTTGCAAAAAAATAAAGACTGCTCTTCAGACTCTTGAATGGAAGACTCCTCCTGTGTATGCCACATTGCAAAACACAGAAGAGAGACTTTGGCACACATCAGTCCACAGTAAAAGGGAAGCACATTTGTTCCCAGTCAAAGAAATATTTTCCAAAAAGGTATCCAAAAGTGAATACCTCTTCCCATGGCTAGAAGTAGAAGAAGAACCTCAGGTCTGAATACACCAGGAAATATGTCTCCATCAACAGAACACAATAACTCCCCTAGGACAACAGAGAAGGAGGGAATCCAGGACTTGAACCATGTAGCCAGCTGTGGGCTAGCCACCCTTTAGCCCAATTTTTATATTGTTCCTTTTTACATTAAAATGATCATTTCTTTTTTTTTTTTTTTTTTTTGGAGGTTTTTGCTATAGGGCGCGTGTGCTCACCAGACAGATAGAGAGAGACATAGAGACAGAAAGCAAGAAATCACCCCCCAGGGGGGATAGCCACACCAAAATCCCTTTTCCTCCATTCTCCTCTCGGGATCTTGGGCATGCACACACACATGCCCAGCGTGGGTTTAAGCCACCGGGCCCGGGACACGAACCGCGGTCGACTACATGGGAGTCCAGTGGCATAGCCATTACGCTAACTGCTGGTCCCTAAAATGATCACTTCTTAGAAAAATATCTTTTTGAGAGAAGTGGCCTAATTCTTGAGAAATAAAGAAAAGAAAAAAAAAATCTCTTGAAAAAACAGAAGATGTTACCAAAATGTCAGAGAAAGAATTTAGAACATTCATGGTGACTAAATTCTATGAGTTGAAACAGAAAAGAGACAGTGAGCTACCGGATATTAGGAAGTCCTTCCACAATATGAAAGAAGAAATGAACACTCTAAGAAAGAATCAGATGGAACTATTAGAGATGAAGTCTGTAATACAGAAAATCAAAAACTCTCTCGAAAGTATTAAAAGTCGATTAGACCATGCTAAAGATAGAATCTTTGACATAGAAGATAAAACTTCTGACCTAGATAAAAACACCAAAAAGTTAGAGAAAATAACAAAAAAAATGAAGATAATATACGAGAAATATTGGACTCCATTAAATGTCCAAACATCCAAATAATTGGTATCCCAGAAAGTAAAGAAACTAATAAGGGCATGGAAAATCTATTCCATGAAATCCTGGAAGAAAACTTTTCAAGTCTAGAGAAACACTCACACATCCAGATCCAAGAAATACAAAAGACTCTGAATAGAATCAACCCAAGATCTTCCCCAAGGCACATCTTAGCCAGACTGGCAAAGACCACAGATAAAAACAATATACTAAAACTGGCAAGAGAGAAATGAAAAGTGACTTACAAAGGTCATCCCATCAGGCTAACTCCCAACCTTTCAACAGAAACAATGCAAGCAAGGAAAGAATGGGAAGACATATTGAAACTGTTAAGAGAGAAACAACTTCAAACAAGATTATTATATCCAACACGATTATCTTTTGTATGGGAAAAAAAAGATTAAAATCTTCTCAGACGAACAAAATCTGAAAGAATTTGCCAACACCAGACCAGCTCTTTAAGAAACTCTGAAGAGAGGGACCAGCAGTTAGCGTAATGGCTATGTCGCTGGACTCCCACGTAGTCGACCGCGGTTCGAGTCCCGGACCCGGCGGCTTAAACTCACGCCGGGCGCGTGTGCGTGCGTGCCCAAGATCCCGAGAGGAGAATGGAGGAGAAGGGATTGCGGCGTGGCCATCCCCCCTGGGTGGTGATTTCCTGCTTTCTATCTCTCTGTCTCTCTCAGTCTGTCTGGTGAGCGCACACGCCCTATAGCAAAAACCTCTCCAAAAAAAGAAGAAAAAAAAAAAAAAAAAAAAGAAAGAAACTCTGAAGACGGACCAGCAGTTAGCGTAATGGCTATGTCGCTGGACTCCCACGTAGTCGACAGCGGTTCAAGTCCCAGACCTGGTAGCTTAGAACTCACACCGGGCGCATGTGTGTGCGTGCCCAAAATCCCAAGAGGAGAATGGAGGAGAAGGGATTGCAGCGTAGCCATCCCCTCTAGGGGGTGATTTCTCACTTTCTGTCTCTCTGTCTCTCTCTGTCTGTCTGGTGAGCGCACACGCCCTATAGCAAAAACCTCTCTTAAAAAAAAAAAAAAATGAAAACTCTGAAGAGAGTCTTACTCCAGGAAAACTAAGAATGAACAGCCAGAAATAAGGGCATTACAGACAACCAAGACAATGACCAACCTAAAGGTAAAGATAAGTCCGTAAATATTGATAATAACATTGAATGTTAATGGACTAAATTCTCCTATCAAGAGACACAGACTTGATGCATGGATAAAAAGCCAGAAACCCTCTGTCTGTTATCTACAATAAATGCATCTCATGAATAAAGACACACATAAACTAAAAGTAAAGAGCTGGAAAACATTATTCCATGCAAATGGGAACCAAAAAAAAGCTGGAGTAGCAATACTAATTTCTGACAAGATAGGCTTTAAAACAAAGTGTTCAAACAGACAAAGAAGAGCACTATATTGTAGTTAAAGGGTTAATCCATCAAGAAGATATAATGCTAATAAATATCTATGCTTCTAACACAGGAGCATCCAATTATGTGAAGGAAAGACTGTTAGGTCTAAAACTAATTGTTGGAGACCTCAACATCCCGCTATCTCCTCTGGAGAGATCATCTAGACAAAAAATGTGTAAAGAGGTAAAGGATGAAAATGATACCATAAATCAAATGGACTTAACAGACTTCTATAGAACTGTCCACTTGACAACTCCTAGATATAATTTTTTCTCACATTCACATGCAACCTTTTTGCAGACTAACCACATGAAAGTACACAAAGCAAGCCTCTACATATTCAAATGCATAGAAACTATATCCAGCATCTTCTCCAACCATGATGAAATTAAACTTCATCTTAATTTCCAGAGAAATCCTCAAAAATACACAGATACATGGAAACTAAATAGCCTACTCTTGAATGACTTAACAACTACTGAAGAAATTAAGACTGAAAAAAAATAAAGATTCATGAAAACCAATGACAATGAGGACACGAGTTTCCATAATCTTTGGGGCACTGAAAAAGGAGTCATAAAAGGGAAGTTCATAGTAATTAGTGCTCATAAGAAGATGGAAAGAAGGCAAATGGATCACTTAACATTATGCCTCAGAGAGTCAGAAAAGCAACAGCAAAAAAAATCCAAAAAAAACTCCAGGAGAAAATAAATAATAAAGATTCTAGTAGAGTTAAATGAGATAGAAAATAAAGGAACTATACAGAAAATAAATGAAAGCAAAAACTAGTTCTTTATAAAGATAAACAAATTGATACACCACTAGTGAGACTTATTACGAAGAGAGAAAGGAACCAGGTAAATTAAATTTGTAATGAAGTTGGCAATGTAACAACAGACATTATGGATATACAAAACATCCTTAGAGGATATTATGAAATACTATATGCTAACAAACAAGAAAATCTGGATGAGATGGGCAAATTCCTGAACACATATAATCTATCAAGAATGAACGAGGAGGATGTAGAAAGTCCGAATACGGCCATAACAAGCCAGGAGATTTAATGAGTAATATGTAACCTCCCAACAAAGAAAAGCCCTGGTCCTGATGGCTTCAATTTTACTAAACTTTTAAAGAAAAGTTAACTCCCATTCTGTTCAAGTTATTTCTCTAGATCCAAAAGGACGAAACTCTCCCAAATTCATTCTATGAAGTCTCCATCACCTTTATCCACAAAACAGATAAGGAAAGGACAAGGAAGGAAAACTATAGACCAATATCTCTAATAAATATAGAAGAAAAATTCTCAACCAGATACTAGCAAATTGTATCCAACAACATATAAAAAAGATTATACATCACAACCAGGTATGCTTTGTACCAGGGATGCAAGGCTGGTTCAACATACATAAAACCATAAATATAGCAAACCATATTAACAGAAAGATAAAAACCATATGATCATATCAATTGATGCAGAAAAAGCACTTGATAGGATACAACATTCATTCATGATCATGGCTCTCATCAAAATTGGCTTAGAAGGGTCATTTCTCAACACAATAAAAGCTATCAATGAAAAATCCATAGTTAACATCATCCTGAATGGGGAAAAGCTGAAAGCTTTTCCACTAAAAACTGGTACAAGACAAGGATGCCCACTTTCTCCACTCTTTTTCATATAGTGCTGGAAGTCCTTACCAATGCAATTAGAAAAAAGAATAAAATAAAAGACATTAAAAAAGGAATAGAAGAAGTGTAACTATTTCTATTTGCAGATGATATGATGATATACATAGAAGACCCAATGGTATCCATGAAAAAGTTCCTGGAAGTAATGCATGAATACAGTGAAGTTGCAGGATACAAAATCAACATAGATAAGTCTATAGAATTTCTATATACAAACAGCTGGCAGACTGAGATAAAACTGAAAAAAGTCATTCCATTTACCATAGTCACAAAAGTATAAGTTACTTAGGAATAAATTTAACGAAAGAAGTTAAAGACCTCCACAAGGAAAACTATGAGAACCTAAAAAAAGAAATTGAGAATGACACAAAAAAGTGGAAGGACATCCTATGTTCCTGGATTGGAAGAATTAATATAATCAAAATGACAAATTAATCAACATATTTAATGTGATTCCAAAGTGCCAGAGACATTCTTCACAGATCTAGAAAAGACAATCATATAAAGATCCATATTGCCAAAGCAATCCTGTACAAGAAGAGGGAAGTGAGTGGCATTTCACTCTCTAGCCCAAAAATGTACTACAAAGCTGTGGCAATCAAAACAGCATGGAATTGGCACAGAAATAGAGAGGTGGACCATTGGAACAGAATAGAGTCCACAGAAATAAACTCCCAGACATATAGCCAACTGATTTTTGACAAAAGGTGCCAGTCATCCAGTGGGGATAGGAAAACCTCTTTAGCAAATGGTGCTGGAAAAACTGGATATCCACCTGCAGAAAGATGAATCTAAACCCCTACCTCTCACCATTGACAAAAATCAACTCAAAGTGGATCAAAGATCTAAACCTAAGACTTCAAACTAGAACACTGCTACTGAAAAACACTGGGGAAACTTTGGGAGACATTGGGGTAGGCAAAGATTGTTTAAATAAGACCCCCAAAGCACAATCAATAGTACCAAAAATAGACAAGTGGGGTTACATCAGATTAAGAAGTTTCTTCATGGCAAAAGACACAGTAATTAGTGTGAATCAACAGCTCTCAGAATGGGAAAATATTTTTGTAAACTATGCATCAGATAAGGGACTGATAAGCAGAATACACAGGGAACTCAAGCAGCTGTCCTGAAAAAAGATGTTCAACCCTACTAAAAAATGGGAGAAATAGTCAAAAAAACAACTCTCTAGGGAAGATACATAAATAGCCAAAAGGTACATGACAAAATGCTCAACATCCCTCATTATAAGGGAGATTCAGATCAAAACTACAATGAGATACCACCTAACCCCAGTCAGAATGATTAAGATTAAAAAAAAAAAAAAAAAAAAAAGATAAGTGCTAGCAGGGGTGTGCTGAAAGGGGAACTCTCCTACACTGCTCGTGGGAACATAAATTGGTCCAGCCACTATGGAGAACCATATGGAGATTCCTCAAAGACCTGCAAATAGAACTACCATATGATCCAGCCATCTCACTCCTTGGTATCTATCCAAAGGACAGAAGAATTCTTAATCAGAAAAGTGCTTGCACATCAATGTTTATTGTGGCATTCTTCACAATTGTGAAGACATGGAACCAACCCAAATACCCACGAATAGATGAATGGGTTGAAAAAGTGTTGCACATATTCTCTATTGAATACTATTGAGCTATATATTAACAAAAACAAAAACAAAAACAAAAACAAAAACAAAAACATGAAGACCCTGACTTTTGACAGAAAGTAGATGAATATGGAAGATATACTGCTGAGTAAAGCAAGCTAGGAGATGAAGGAGAGACATTACATGTCTCCACTTAATGTATACTGAAAGTCTGTACTCTGTAGCCAAAATGAAATGACTAGAGGATATAGAGACACAGAAAATGGTTATAAATACCAGATACAGTGTGGGAAAAGGGTGGGTGAAGGACGAGAGACTGCAGAGGGTCATCAGGGAGAGAAATAGAGGGGTGGGCATTCGTAGTACAGAGAGATGGGCTATTGTCTGTTGAAGATGATGTGTGTAGTATTCTCAATTGGTTGGTGAGAAATGTATACATGTTGGAATATTCACTTTGCAAGCTAAGTTATTGAATGTATAATAGAAGTAGAAATAGAAATAAAATATATTAAAACAAGAAAAGATAATTTTAGACTCAGTCTTTATGCTTTCTACAAAATTAAATTCAAAATGTTCATAGACTTAAATTTAAAACTATAAAACTTCTTGAGGAACATGATAGAAAATTAATGTAACATTGGGTTCGGTGATATTTTAGATTCAATACCAAAAGCATGATCTGCAAATAAAACTTTGATAAATTGTAATTTATTATAATTAAAAACTTGTAATCTGTGGCCCAGTCATGGTGGTGCAAGTAGTAGGGGATGACTGTGCAAGCTTGAGGCTGTTGGTGGCAAGATTCAGTTCCCAGACCAACCTAAACATACAGAGTACAGAGTGTTGCACACCTGTAATTCTAGCTAAGTGGGAGACAGGAGCAGGGGAATTGTGGAATTGCAAGACCCTATGAAAAAGTGCCTATCTCTCTTTGCATCCCTAAAAAAAATAAAAATAAAAATAAAAATAATCAAACTTAAAATCTGTGAAAGTCATTTTGATATGGTTTGAATATGTTTTGTTATCTTTGAAACTCATATTGAAATTTGATCACCAATATGACAATGAGATTGTGTTTAATAGGAAGTATTTGGGCCATTGTGGGTTTTGCCTTTGTGAATGGATTGGCACCATTCTTGCATTAGTGAGTTCTCATCCTTGTGAGATTGAATTAGTTTCTGTGGGTGCATTAGTTTTTTTTGTTGTTGTTGTTTGTTTGTTTTTTAGTGTTTTTTGCCATAGTGCACATGTGCTCACCAGGAAGAGAGAGATAGAGAAAGATAGTGAGAGGGAAAGTAAAAAATCACCCCGCATGGGGAATGGCCATCCCACAGTCTCTTCTCCATTCTTTTCCTGGGATCTTGGGCATGCATGCACATGCACCTGGTATGATTTTCAAGCCACCAGTTCTGAGACTTTGATCACTGTTGGCCATGTGGGAGTCCAGTGACATAATCACTATGACATCTGCTTGCAACCAAATGTGTTAGTTTTTGAGAAAGTGAATTATTGTAATGTGAGATCACCTCTTATTTTTAGCCTTTTTCAAATGCACTTAGTTCCCATTCTACTTCTCTAACATCATGTTATGTTTTGTTTGAAGGTTTTTGGTTTGTTTTTTTTTTTTTTTCTATAGGGAGCGTGCACTCGCCAAAGAGACAGAGAGACAAAAAGTGAGAAATCACCCCCTAGGGGGGATGGCCACGCCACAATCCCTTCTCCTCCATTCTCCTCTTGGGATCTTGGGCACACAAGCACACGCGCCTGGCGTTAGTTTTAAGCCACCGGGTCCGGGACTCGAACCATGGTCGACTACGTGGGAGTCCAGCGACAAAGCCATTACGCTAACTGCTGGTCCCTCTAACATCATGTTTTGACATAGCATCTAGCTCTCAGTAGAAGTTATCAAATATGGCTGCCTAATTTTAAACCTTCTAGCTTGTAGAACTGTGAATAAAATAAATACTTTTTTGGGGGGCCAGCCAGTGACATGTTTGTTAAAACAACTGGATCCCACATAGTCCACTATGTAATTTGAGTCCCGGACTCTGCGGCTTGAAAAACATGCCAGATGCTTGTGTATGTGTGCCCAAAATCCTAGAAAGAGGGAGAAATGGAGGAGAAAGGATTGAGGCATGACCATTCCCTATGGAGGGTACTTTCTCATTTTCTCTCTCTCTCGCCTATCTCTCTCTCCCCTTCTCTCTCTTTGCCTGTCTCTGGTGAGCTCATGTACTCTGATAAATTCAACAAGAAAACAGAAATTACCCAGTCTCAGATATTCTGTGATAGCAACAGAAAACAGACTAAGACACACTGCTAGAAGAATGAAAAGATAAGCCACAGAATAACAGAAAATATTTTGCAAACACATCCTGATCATGGACTTGTATAAAAATATAAAAAGAATTCTCAAAACACAGTAATATGAATATTTGGGAATATTCTTATTTTTGGCAGAAGAGTTATTTGCATAAGTTCAATAATGCTTGTTGCATTGATTCAGAAATCGGAAATACTCATTATTGGACAGGGCTTTGACTGGAATGTCATATCTGAAGATTAATCAGAAAATTATGGAACTAAGGTGGATCTCAATTAAGCTAATAGAAGCTCTTAGAAAGATGGCCTGGCACCATAAATAATTCTGCCTGGCAGAGAAGATTAGAGAAGATATATGAAAGAATTTATAACATAAAATAACCTGGACTTTTCCAGCCCAGCATTGTAATCAGTAGAGATTGCAAAAGAGCAACCACAACCAGAGAATTATCTTGAGAAAGACTTTGAAAGAAGAAAAAGAGACTGATCTTTGCTAGCAGATGGTATCTCACAGAATACACTTGGGCAGGGCTGAATTGAGAATGTTTATGTGTGACCAGTTTGCTGAGCATTTACTTTTCAACAATTTGAGTAGGTGACATGTAAATATTTTCTCAAAAATATATAAAACCATACTGTTTCTGTTGTTATAGAGTCACAAACAAAATTATACAAAATTATAAGAAATATTTTGAAAAATATCTTTACAATTTAGTATTTTTTTTTGGAGAGGTTTCTTTTGCTATAGGGCACGTGCGCTCGCCAGACAGACAGAGAGAGACATAGAGACAGAAAGCGAGAAATCACCCCCCAGGGGGGATGGTCACGCCACAATCTCTTCTCCTCCATTCTCCTCTCAGGATCTTGGGCATGCACGCACACGCGCCCGGCGTGAGATTTAAGCCACCGGGTCCAGGACATGAACCTCGGTCGACCATGTGGGAATCCAGCAACATAGCCATTACACTAACTGCTGGTTCCCGAGTATTTTGAAATTTTGAAAATTGTTTAACTTTCAAGAACTTTGGAGCATGAGTTAAAATTTTTTTATTTTTTGGAGAGGTTTTTGCTATAGGGCACATGCGCTCACCAGACAGACAGAGAGAGACATAGAGACAGAAAGCGAGAAATCACCCCCCAGGGGGGATGGTCACGCCGCAATCCCTTCTCCTCCATTCTCCTCTCGGGATCTTGGGCACGCACGCACACGCGCCCGGCGTGAGTTTTAAGCCACCAGGTCCGGGACGCGAACCGCAGTCGACTACGTGGGAGTCCAACGACATAGCCATTACGCTAACTGCTGGTTCCCAAAATTTTTTGATATGTAAAGTAAGTGTTTGTGGAAAAATGTAAAAATAAATTAAAATAAATAAAAATGCCACACACGTGCTCGCGTGAGCACGCACACACAACACACACACAGACACAATAATAAGAAAATCAACAACTCAATTATAAATGGGCAAAATATCTGAACTGACACCTTATCAATGAAGATACACAGATGGCTAATAATCCAATAAAAAACTATCCAATATTATTTGCTTCTAAGTTCTTAAAAATTAAAGCATAATAAGGTGCAACTATAGATCTATCAGAATGGCCAAACAAAACAAAAAATCTCAACCATACCAATTAGTGGCAAGATGTAGAACAGTGATAGTTTGGGTGATAGTGTCTCCTGCAAAATTCATGTTGAAACTTAATCCTCTAACCAACAGTATTGAGCAGTGCAATATTTAGGGGACCATCATGTCATAAAGTCTTTGCCTTCATAAATGGGATTAACACCTTTATAAGGAGGATTGAGGTTAAAGGGAGTGTTTTCTTGTCCTTCTGTCCTCTCTGCCATATGAGGGCAGTGTTTCTCCACTATGAAGGATGCAACAACAATACACTACCTTACCAGACACTCATCCTGCTGCTGCCTTGATCTTTGACTTCTCAGCCTCCGGAAACATGAGAAATGAATTCTTATTGTTTATAAGTTTCCCAGTCTGTGGTACTTTGTTATAAAAACACGGATGGACTAAGAAAAACAGAAGCTGTCATTTGTTACTTGTGAAAGTGTTAAATGATACAACCACTTTGGAAGACAGTTTGGCAGCCTTTTTGTACAATGTTAGCCATAGTCTTAGCATGTGTATTAGTTTCCTAAAACTACCATAACCAAGTACCATAAAGTGGATGACACAAACAAAAGACATGTGTTGTATCACAGTTCTGGAGGCTAGAAGTCTGAGGTTAAGGTGTTGGCAACGTTGATTTTATTGAGGGTTTTGACAGAAAATCTGTTCCACATTTCTCTCCCAGATTTTGCTGGCATTTTTTGTCATTCTTTGGTTTTCATTTTATTTTATCTTATTTTAAAGTTTACCTTTTCTTTTCTTTCATGAGTGAGAGACAGAAAGATAAGCATCCCCAACAGGGTCTTCGCACTGAGATTCACCCCCAGCTTTGGCCTGCCCAGATCATAGGCCCATACACACCCAGCATGCTTAAGGAGATGGCCGCACTGGGATCCAGAGCCCTCCCAATGTGGATCAGCCTTGCTGAGTGTTGAGTTCACGCTGTGCCACCCTTCTCATTGACTTTTAGATGCATCATCCTAATCTACCTCCATCTTTACATGACATTCTACATATATTCCTATGTCTATGTTCAAATTTCTCTTTTTAATAAGGATATCAGTCATATTGGATTAAGGTACTTTTAATTGATTACCTCTGCAAAGAATCAATCTGCAAATAAGGCCACATTCTGAGGTACTGGGGATTAAGATTTCAATGTATCATTTTTTTGTTTGGTGGTCAGCCTTATTAAACTCACAATGTTATATGAGTTATCAATTACAGCCCTACATATGCGTTCAATTTATTTGAAACTTATTAATAAAACAAAAGACAAAAACCACATTATCATCACAAATGGTGCAGAAATAGCATTTGACAAAATTCAATGCCCTTTAATAAAAACATTTAACAAACTAGGAATATAAGAAAATTATCTCAACATAATAAAAGCCTTGTGTAAAAGCCCACAGATAACATTATACTCAATCATAAAAAACTCAAAACTTTTTGTCTAAAATCAGGAGTAAGAGAATGATACCCACTCTCACCACTACTATTCAACATAGTACTGAAAGTTCTAGCTATAATAACTACTCAAAAAAGAAATAAAAGGCAGCCAAGCCTTCCAGTCCAAATCAGAAAAGAAGAAAAATTTTCTGTTCACAGATGGCATGATCTTATATGTAAAATACTCTGTTTCCACAAAGTACTGTTAGAACTAGTAGGCAAATATAGCAACGTTGTAGGATACAACATCATAAGCAAAAGTCAGTTGTATTTCTATGTATTAGCAATAAAAAATATAAAAATAAAAACAAGAAAAAGATTCCATTTACAATAGAATCGAAAAGCATAATGTATCTAGAAATAAAGTTATTCAAAGAAAAAGATTTTACACTAAAAACTACAAAGGATTGTTGAATGAAATTAAAGAAGAAACAAATATACACCTGTGTTTGTTTATTGGATGATTTAATATTGTTAAAATTCGTAGTACCCAAAGTAATCAGCAGATTCAGTGCAATTCCTGTCAAAATTCCTAATCTCAAATGACCCCAAGCAGTAAAAATAATCTGAGAAAATCTACTTCCTGGTTTCTAAACATATTACAAAGACATATGCAGAAATGGAACAGAATAGAGAACACAAAAATAAGTCATTGTGACCATATATATGACCATATAATCCTCAACGATAGTGCCACAATGAGGAAAGGACAGTACTTTCAACAGTGTTGGAAAAACTGGATAGCCACATGAAAAGAATGAACTTGTAACTTATATTATAGCAAATACAAGGATTAACTCAAGATGGATTGAAAACCTAATCTAAGATCTGAAACTGTAAAATTACTAGGAAAAAACAGGGTAAGAGCTTCATGACTTTAAAATTATCATTGATTTCTTAGCTATTATACAGAAAGCAATAAGCAACAAAATCAGACAAAGATAAATGAGACTACATGAAACTTGAAAATTTCTGTGCAGCAAAGGAAACAAGCAGCAGAGTAAAAAACACAACCTTAAGAATTTGTGAAAATATTTGTAAGCCATATATCTGATAAGGGGTTAACATAGCCCCCAGAATATATAAAAACACACCCTTCTAGTGTGATATCAGCAAAATGGTGGAGTAAAAAGCCATGGATTTACCATTCCCCACAGAAACATGGACCAAACAATACACTGAAGAATTGTCTTTGTGAGAAATGAGAAACTAGTTAAAAGGCTCCTACTTCCCAGGTTGTCAAGCACAGGTAACCAGCACACTGAATCTGTTAGAGAAATTAAGAAACTCTCCTATAAGATTAATCACAGGCATCTTCATCTCAGGCATGTCTTGCCCTTTTCTGGGCCCAGCATCACTGCTGAAAAGCACCCAGCCAGCATCTCTTTCATTTCAGACCCCAGAAGCTAGAAAAGAACAGAGGAATCACAGGCATCTCCTTCTCAGGTGTATTCTACCTTTTCTGGGCCCAAAATCACTGCTAACAAGCACTCAGCCTGTACCCCTCTCCTTACAGACCCCAGAAGCTAGAAAAAGTAGGGCTAGTCTTTCTCTTTCATCTCATTTTCTCTCTTTTATAACTTAAATAAAAACTCCTTCCCATGCTTTTCACTTGCTAATTTTCCTCTCCTCCCCCCACATAGGACAAGGTAATTGAAGGGATTTCCATCTTAGGTGTGTTATGCATGTTGCACGGTTTTTATGTATTTATTTATTTTTGTTTTCTCCTTTTTTCTGTTTTTTTTTTCTTTCCTTTTTTTCTGTCTCCTGTTCCTACTTTTTTACTTTTATCTTATTTTTTCATTTTGCGGCTCAGCCTTCACCTCCCCACCCCCCCATTCTCCCCCCACCCACCCCCCCCACCTCCCGTCTGGGCAGGTGTTGGTGCATAGTAGTCAAACATCTGAATACTGTGAAGCTCCAAGAAATCTTCACCCCTTCCACTGAACTGGCTACAAATAAAGATTAACTCCTTTTTATAAATCTGATCTCAAAACTCCTCTTGTGGGTACCATGTTGCAAAACACAGTAAAAGTGAGAAATTAGCACAGAATTATTTCACAGTAAAGGGAAACACACAAGTTCACAGTTACAGAAATCTTCTCCAACAAATTAGCCAAAAGTGAACACATTATAAAATGACTAAACATCAGAGAAAAGTCTCAAGGATGAGAGAACTAACTAATACATCTCTAACAAGGGAACACAGTAACTTACCTCCAAGTATGGGAAAATTAGAGGATTTTATCAAAAAGTCAGAAAAATATTCAGAATACGTATGGCAATGAAACTTTATGAGATTCAAGAGAAAAGATACATTGAACTCCTGGAGATTAGAAAACCCTTCCATGATATGAAAGAAGAATTAGACACCATAAAAATGAATTAAATGGAACTATTAGAGATGAAGATTATAATACAGACCATCAAAACCTCCCTTGAAAGTATTAAAAGCAGATTAGATCATGCAGAAGATTGGATCTTGGAGATAGAACACAAAATCTCTGATCTAGAAAAAAGTCATCAAAAAGACTGAGAAAACTAGCCCCCCAAAAAGGAGGACAATATACGAGAAACACCTAAACATCTTAATAATTGGTTCATGAAAGGTGAAGAAATTAACAAGGGCACTGATAATCTATTCCAAAAAATCCTGAAAAACACCTTTCCAAGTCTAGAGAAGAACTCAAGCATTCAGACCCAAGATATACAAACAACACTAAATAGAACCAACCCAAGAAAATCCTCTCCACAGCACATCATAGTCAGATTGGCTAAAAACACAGACAAAAACAAGGTACTAAAATTGGCAAGAGAGAATCATCAAGTTACTTACGGAGGGTATCCCAACAAGCTGACGCTGGACTTTTCATAACAATTCAAGCAAGGAAAGAATGGGGAAATAAATTCAAAATGTTAAATGAAGAACAATTCCAACTAAGATTACTATACCTGGCAAAATTATCCTTCATGAGAAAAAAAGATAAAAACATTCTCAGATAAACAAAATCAAAAAGAATTTACCAACTCCAGACCAGCTCTTTAAGAAGTTCTGAAGGGAGTACTATACCATGAAAACTAAGACAGATAGAAATAAGAGAATGAAAAACAACCAAGAATATGACCAATATAACTCTAGAGACAAGTCCAGAAATATCAATAATCACATTTTATGTTAATAGTTTAAATTCTCCAATTGACAGACACAGATTGGATGAATGAAAAAAAAAAAAAAAAAAAAAAAAAACCCTTCATCTGTTGCCTATAAGAAACCCATCTCATGATAAAGACATACATATACTAAAAGTGAAGGGATGGAAAAATATATTCCATGTAAATGGAAACCAAAAAAGAGTGGAAGCCATGATACTGATTTCAGACAAAATAAACTTTAAGACAAAAACTGTTAAGAAGAGAAAAAGAAAGGCATTATATAGTAGTAAAAGGGTTAATTCATGAAGAAGATATGACACTTATAAATTCTATGCACCCAGTTCAGGAGCATCCAAATATGTAAAGTAAAGACCGCTAGATCTAGAAGGAGAGATAAACTGTAACACACTAATTGTTGGGAATCTCAATATTCCATTATCTCCTTTAGGTAGATCAATGAGACAAAAAAATAAGCAAAGAGATACAGTACCTAAATTATACCATAAATCTGATGGACTTAACCGATATCTGTAGAACTTTCCACTCAAAAACTAAAAAAATATACATTTTTCTCACCAACATGACACTTTCTCAAAGATTGGCCACATGATTGCAGCACAAAACCAGCCTTTACAGATTTAAAGGGATAAAATCTATTTCCAGCATCTTCTCATACCACGATGGAATTAAATTTGATATTTTTTTCAGTAAAAACTGTTAAAAACACACAAATACATCAAAACAAAATAGTCTACTCTTGAATGGCTTCACAACTACTGAAGAGATTAATACTGAAATAAAAAAAAAAAAAACTCAAGGAAACAAATAATAAAGAGTCTATGGGACACTACATAACAAGGAAGTTCATAGTAATTAGTGCGCATAAGAAAAAGACAGAAAGGTGACTAATGGACAACCTAGCATCATGCCTTAGGGAACTGGAAAAACAACAAAAAAAAAAAATACAAAAAAAAATGCCAGGAGAAAAGAAATAATAAAGTCAGAGCAGGAGTAAATGAAATAGAAAATAAATGAATTATACAGAAGATAAAAGAAAGCAAAAGCTGGTTCCTTGAAAAGATAAACAAGATCGACACAACATTAGCTAGACTAATTAAGAAGAGAGAAAGGAACCAGATAAATCAAACTCACAATGAAACAGGCAATATTACAACAGACATAATAGAAATAGAAACCACTGGGGCCAGCAGGTGGTGTGGTGGATAAGGGCGCTGGATTCCCACATGGCCGACCATGGTTCAAGTCCCGGACCTGATGCCTTGCTTTCTCGTTTTCCCTTTCTCTTTCTCTCTCTCTCTCTCTCTCTCTCTCTCTCTCTCTCTCTCTCTCTCTCTCTCTTTCTCTCTCTCTCTGGTGGAAAAAAAAAAGGCAAGAACAAATGGAATTAAATAAATACAAATTTTTTAAAAAAAAAGGAAATAGAAAACATTATTAGAGGATACTGTGAGAGACTATACACCAATAAACAAGAAAACCTGGATGAGATGGACAAATTTCTGGACACATATAATCTACCAAGATTTACTCAGGAAGACATAGAAAGCCTCACTAGAGTAGACCCATAACAAGCAGTGAGATTGAATCAGTAATAAATAACCTCTCAACAAAGAAAAACCCAGGTCCTCATGGCTTCACTTCTGAATGCTATTAAACAAAGAAGAGTTAACACACATTCTATTCAAATTATTTATAAGAGAAAGGAACCTTCCCAAATTCATTCTATGAAGGCTCCATCTTCCTCATTCCCCAAACTGATAAGGATACTATAAGAAAGAGAAATTGCAGATCTATATTCCTGATGAATATTGATGCAAAAATTCTCAACAAGATACTAGCAAATCATATCCAACAACATAGTTTCTTCTATAGATTATTTATTTTAACCAGGTAGGGTTTATTCCAGGGATGCAGGGTGGTTCAATACATATATATTTAAAAAAAAACACAAATATAACACCATATTTTTATTATTTTTTATACATTCATACATTAGCTTACAAAGTGAATAAATCAATATGTGAACATTTCTCCCTAGTCCAGTTGATTAAACTATAAAATATCTACAAAAGAAAATATCACATTTCTTTTTTTTTTTTTTGGAAAGGTTTTTGCTATAGGGTGCATGCGCTTGCCAGAAAGATAGAGAGACAGAGAGGTAGAAAGTGAGAAATCACCCCCCAGGGGGATGGCCACACCACAATCCCATCTCCTCCATTCTCCTCTCGGGATCTTGGGCATGCACGCACACATGCCCGGAGTGAGTTTAAGTCACTGGGTCCAGGACTCGAACTACAGTTGGCTACATGGGAGTTCAGCAACATAGCCATTACACTAATTGCTGGTCCCAATACTACATTTCTTTGAAGACTAAAACCATATGATCATTTCAAACAATACAATAAAAGCATTTGCCAAAATACAACATCGTTCATGATTAAGACTCTCAGCAAAATCAGCATAGAAGGACCATTTCTCAGCATAATAAAACCCATCTGTGAAAAACCTATAGCTAACATTATTCAGAATGGGGAAAAGTTGAACATTTTACACTAAAAACTGGTACAAGAAAGGCTGACCACTCACTCCACTGCTTTTCAGTATGATGCTGGAAGTCCTGACCAATGTAATCAGACAAGAAAATGAAATAAAAGGCATTCAAATAGGAAAAGAAGAGTTGACATAATCTCTGTTTGCAGATGACATGACTGTATACATAGAAGACCCAAAGGTATCCATGAAAATACTTTTGAAAGTAACAATTGAATACAGTAAAGTGGCAAGAAACAAAATCAACTTACAAAAATCTACAGTATTTTTACATTAAAGAAATAAAGCAGACAGAAGCAGAACTGAAGAAAGTAATCTCATTTATCATAACAACAAAAAATATAAGATACTTAAGAATAAATCTAAATAATTAAGTCAAAAATCTCTACAAGGAAAACTATGAAAATCTTAAAAAATAAATAGAAAATGACACAAAAATGTGGAAGGATATCCCATGTTCCTGTATTGGAAGAATTAATATAATAAAAATGAAAATTCTACCCAAATAAACCTACATATTTAATGCAATCCCTATAGAAATACAAGAGACATTCTTCACAGATATAGAAAAGATAATCATAGAATTTTTCTGGAATTATAAAAGACCCTGTATTACCAAAGCAATCCTACACAAGAAGAGTAGAGTGGGTGCATCTCACTTCCTGACTCTAAAATTTATTACAAATCTGTGATCATCAAAACAGCATGGTATTGGCACAAAAACAGACAGGTGGACCAATGGAACAAAATAGACACCCAGAAATAAACCCAAAAACACACACCCAACTGATTTTTGACAAATGATACTAGTCAATTCAGTGGGAAAAGGAAGACCTCGTTAGCAAATGGTGCTGGAAAAACTGGGTATCCACCAGCAGAAAGATGAATCTGAACCCCTACCTTTCACCATTAACAAAAATCAACTTAAAGTGAATCAAAGATCTAAACCTTAGACTTTAAACTGTAAAACTACTGCTGGAAAATACTAGGGAAACTCTGGGAGACATTGGGGTAGGCAAAGACGTCTTAAATAAGAGCCCCAAAGTACAGGCAATAATCCCAAAATAAACAAGTGGGTTACACCGGATTAAGAAGTTTCTGTACAGCAAAAGACAAAGCAATTAGTGTGAATCGACAACCCTTGGAATGAGAGAATAGTTTTGTAAACTATACTGCAGATAAGGGACTGATAACCAGAATGCAAAGGGAACTCAAGTGGCTTTTATGAACCCAATAAAAAGTTGGGAAAATGAGGGGCCAGCAGGTGGCATGGTGGTTAAGGGCACTGAATTCCCACATGGCTGACTGCATTTCAAGTCCCAGGTCTGGTGACTTGCTTTCTTACTCCCCCCCCCCCCCCCCACTCTCTCTTCTTGGTCAAATAAATAAATAAAATAAAATAAAATAATTTTTAGAAAAAAAAAGATGGGAAAATGAGCTGAATAAATAACTGTCTCAGGAAGGCATATGAACTACCAAAAGGCAAATGAAAAAATGCTCAACATCCCTCATCATAAAATATATTCAGATCAAAACCACAATGAGATACCTTCTAACCCCAGTCAGAATGGCAATGATTAAAAAAAAAAAAAAAAAAAAAAAAAAAAAAAATTGGTAAGAGCTGTTTGGGATTTGGTGAAAGGAGAACTCTCCTACACTGCTGGTGGGAATGTAAATTCATCCAGTCCGTGTGGAGAACAATATGAAGGTTCCTCAAAGACCTACAAATGGAACTACCATATGATCCAGCAATCCCACTCCTGAGTATCTACCCGAAGGATAGGAGAATGCTCAGTCAGAAAAGTACTTGCACATCTATGATTATTGAGGCATTATTCACAATTACTAAGACATGGAACCAACCCATATGTCTACAAACATATGAATGAATTGGAAAAGTGTGACACATATACTCTATGGAATAATACTCAGCCATAAAAAAAAAAAAAATCAAACCACCACCATGGCATTTGATAGAAAGTGGACAAATATGGAAGATTTACTGCTGAGTGAAGCAGACCAGGCTATGAAAGATAGATATTGTATGTCTTCAATTAACATATACTCCCTATCTGCATCGTATAGTGGAAACTGAAAGATTAGTGGACATAGAATCATTGAAAATGGTTATAAATAGGAACCAACAGTTAGCGTAATGGCTATGTCATTGGACTCCCATGTAGTCAACCGCGGTTCGCGTCCCATACCCGGTGGCTTAAAACTCACACAGGGCGCATGTGGGTGCGTGCCCAAGATCCCAAGAGGAGAACGGAGGAGAAGAGATTGCGGCATGGCCATGCCCCCTGGGGGGTGATTTTTTCTCTTTCTGTCTCTCTGTCTCTCTCTCTGTTTGTCTGGCGAGCGCACGGGCCCTATAGCAAAACCTCTCCAAAAAAATAATGTGAGAAGATGGTGGGAGAGAGGAAGAGTGTAAGAAATTAAAGAGGACAATAGAAAGGCAAGACATTTGTGGGACACAGAAATGGATTACTAATCTGTTGATGATAATGTGTGTTTTAGCCTCAGCTGGACTGATATGATGTGTATTCATATGGGGTAATTTGACTTACACACTGAGCAATGTATAGTGATTCAATGTATAAAATAAATAAATAAGAAAAAATAACTCCCCTGCATACCTCTCCCACCCTAACACAGTGCTCTGATTGGGAGGCTATCTTAGCTTCTCCCTGGGGTGGGGAAGAAAGGACTGAACCATATGCTCAATGGATGGGTATTTCTAAAAAAAAAAAAAAAAAAAAAAAAAAAAAAGAAAATACACACACACACACACAAATATGATCAAGAAGCATATGAGAAGATGCTCAAAATCACTAGTCATCAGAGAAGTCCAAATCAAAACCATGAGAAACCTTACATCATTTAAAATATCCCTTATCTAAAAACAAAGACAAAAATGAAAAAACAGAAAATAGTTTTAGGAAATAAGGAAATTGGGCTTTCTATCTATTGTTGGAAATTTAAAATAGTGCAGCCACTCTGAAAAACAATGTGGAGTTTCCCTAAAAATTAAATATAAAGCTACTGAATTATCCACTAATTCCATACCTAGCTATTTATCCAAAAAGTTTGAAATCAGTATCTCAAATACACATTTGCACGTCCATGTTCATTGCAACATTATTCACAGTAGTCAAGAGGTGGTCACAACTCATATATCCATCAACAGAGGAATGAATTTTAAAATTGCATTATATACATGTCCTTGTGTATTATTCATGATGAACAAAGAAAGAAATCCTGTCACATGCTACAATATAGATGAATCTTGAAGACATTATGTCAAGTGCAATAAGCAGTAACAAAAAGACAAATACTTCATAATTCCATTTATATGAGATATCTAAAGCAATTGAACTCTTAAAAAACAGAAAATAGAATGGTAGTTACTAGGAGCTGGAAGGAGTATGAAAATGGGATTTCTTCAAAGGATATGGAGCTTTAGTTTTGCAAGAATGAGTATATTCTAGAGGTCTATCATACAACAATGTGAACATGGTTCATACGGCTGTATTATGCACTTTTAAATGGTTAAGATGGTAAATTTTTTGCTTTTTTTAAAAAAAAAAAGAAAAGGAAAACAACAAGCCCATAAACTGCCATTATAAGTGACTTCTTAAATGAGTGTAGATGTGACATTAGAAGGGAAAAACAAAGCTGTACAGAAACTTTTTAGTGTAGTTGTTGAAGGTACGCTCCAATTCTGGCACTGTTATGCATAAATTCTGAAACTAAATAATTAAGAAAATGAATTGTGAGTGGTGGATCCCAGATTTCTCACTACAAGAATGGGAGGTTACAGATAAGTAAGGGGAAAAGACTAGAATGATTTATGTGATAGTGGATTAGAATTGGTGACATCAGTAAGAATTCATGTTTAGCTTAATATAGATACAGATGATTAGATATATAAATATGTATAGATATATGTATACATATAGTGTAGTATACAAACATATTTCCTGGGTCTTTCTCTTTTTTTTTTTTTTAAGAGGATTTTGCTGTAGGGCGCGTGCGCTCGCCAGAGAGAGAAAGAGACAGATAGATAGAAAGCGAGAAATTACCCCCCAGGAGGGATGGCCACACTGCAATCCCTTCTACATTCTCCTCTCGGGATCTTGGGCACGCATGCACATGCGCCCGGCGTGAGTTTAAGCCACCGGATCTGGGACGTGAACCGCAGTCGACTACATGGGAGTCCAGCGACATAGCCATTATGCTAACTGCTGGTCCCCCCTTGGTCTTTCTGAAGAGAAGGCCTAGAAGCCATGACACCCCAATAGCATTGGATACATGTAGTGCCAAGATTGTGGTTTCTAGCACCATTCCCTAGTAACAGGAGCAACAGGTCCTTAGTGTTAACCTCTTGAAGATATTTTGATCAATGGGACTGGAGAGAAATGTTCACATATTGAAATGTTCATGTTGTAAGCTAAACAATGTGACTGAATGTATATAAATAAATTAATTCATTAACAAAACAGAAAAAAAAGTAGGTATTTCTAGGACAGTGGAGAAAAGATAACAGGACAAACTTATAAGATCCTGTAGTGCCAGAAAGCAACTGCTCTGAAAAATTAAAACACACACATTGATTTGGGAGTGTTTGTCAAAGAGACATAGGCCAACTAAAAGAGTTTCTAATGGCTGGGACCAGCAAAAATAATGGTTACATTGCTGGACTTCCACAGAGTTGACCAGGTTTGAGTGCCAGACTTGGTGGCTTAAAACTCATGCCAGGCACATGTGCGTGCATGCCCAATATCCCAAGATGAAAATGGAGAAGGGATTGTGGCATAGCCATCCCCACAAGGAGTGATTTCTCACTTTCTGTCTCTCTTATTCTCTCTGTCTCTCTGGCAAGTGCATACACCTTATAGCCAAAATCTCTTGATGGTCAAAGTTGAAGCAATTTGTGCGAGAATATGAAGTGATATTGGATTGGTGGTCAAGGTTAACATCAATAGTGATAAATCTCATTGATATACACCCTTGATATGATATAATGAAAATGACACTTTACCTCTGTGGAGTTCCTTGGAAAAACTCTTACCCCAGATTAATCATGAAAAAGAACATCATACAGATTCTAAATGATGAAAATTTTAGAAAATACCTGAGTAGAATTCCTCAAAACTGTCGAGATAATAAAGAAAACAGACAGTCTATGGAATTGTATAGTTAAAAGTAATCTAATCAAATATAACATTTAAGTGTAATGTAGTATCTTGAATGGGATGAAAGAATACCAAAAAAACATTAGGTAAAAACTATGGAAATCTTCATAAAGTACAATTTTAGATAATAATAATATATCAACATTGATTCATTAATTATAACAAATATAGTAATAGTAGGTGTTAAAAATAGAGGACACTAGATGGGGGAATGTGAAACTACTACCTGTGATTTCTTTTCTTTTCTTTCTTTCTCTTTTTTTGTAACTTTAAAACTGCTCGGGGTGGGGGAAATTACTTGGAAAGTGAATTGGAGATGGGGTTATTCTAGGCACTGTGCAATAAAACAGAATTCAGAAATTGTAAGTAGCTCTGTAATGGTCAATTTTAGGGTACATCTGCAAGAATGATGGGAAGTAAAAATGAGGAGGGGCCACAATATGGAGTCCTTAGTAGGGAATAAGTACTTTTATCTACAGATCAGGAAAGCAATAAAGCACCTATAACATAGTAGTTAAGTACATGGTCTTTAGAGCCAGACTATTTGAATTTCAATCTTGACTCTGACTGTTAAGTAGCTATATGAAACATGAGAAAATTACTTAATCTCTTTTTGCTCAAGTTTCTTTGTCTGTAAAAGGGAAATTATGGTAATATATCACAGAGATGTAAAATAAAAGCACTTAGAACTTGCCTGAAATATGAATCATCAATAGTGATAGCTTAATAAGTTACAAAGTAACTGGAAAAGTATGGCTGTATCCTTACAAATACTTACAAAGTAAGTATTAAAAAGAAGTTTGTGTTAGTATGTTCCTAAGTATCCTTTCTAAGAGAATGTTTTGAACTTAGTTTCCATTGAAAGTGTGATGCATTCGGGCAAGGCCTAAAGGCTCAAAATTCAGCTTGCAGCTACAACAAAGATCTTTAGGTATGAAATGAAGTTCCATGAGTAGAGTCTTTCTGCCAAAGAACTTTCTGATATTCCATGTACAAGTTCAGATTAACACTGAAAAATTACATGCTTATCTCTGAAAAAGAGCTTCATTCCACAACCTCCATACACTAACAGTGTAAACTGCTTACAAAACTAAACACTGAACTATAGCAAAACTGTCTTCATATGTTGTTCAACTTCTAAAGTTAAGTAAGTAGTATAAAGTTTATGATTGTTCCTAAGTGTACTTTCTAAGAAAATGTTTTTAAGCTTAGTTTCCATTGAAAGTGTAATGCATTTGGCCTAGGCATAAAGGCTCAAAACTCAACTTGCAGCTACAACAAAGATGCAAAAAGGTTTCCAATATAAAGGCAAAAAGCTGAAGAATTAACAGCCAATCTCTTTTTAAAATTAAAGATGGTAACAGTCATTTCTGGAGAAAGTGGGAGAAGGTAGGAGAAAGAGTATGGCAAAGTGTCTTGAGAAAATTGGTGAAGATTCAGTTAATGAGAATAACAGAGGGCATTAGAAAGAAGAAACTATTGTACACTTAGCACCTATTGCAGAGTACAAGTGCCCCATGCATCTTTGTGAATTAATCTGTGAATAGGAATAAATCATAATGTCAATGTACTCATTGATATTGAGAAAAATAAATGCTAATCAAGTAGTAATTCATGTGAGCTCATAGCGCATTTCTCCTTGGTACATAAAGAGATAGGAAACAAAATTATAGACAAAAGGTTGCTCCCTCAGATCCTAACAGTAAGGCTTATCAAGCTATAATACCTGAAGCATCTGTCTGTACTGTAAAAATAATGTGGGCTGGTCAGGACCAGGACACTCTCTGAAGGCCAGTGCTAGATAAACACTGCTCGGTTTGTCTTCTGTGGTTTTACTTTTATTAAATTCCCATGCTGCTCATCCATTCATTCACTTATTTAGTCTTTCTTTATATTTACTGAATGCTCACCATTTTACCAGACTCTGTGCTCAGTATTGTTGATAGGAATAAACAAAAGAGACTTTGTCTCCAAGAAATGAACAGTCCACTTCTGTTAATATATATTCTTTGACTATCCTTATTTGCTACCAAAAGCTAGTACAAACAATGAGGCTTCAGTCAAACTCCTTTTTGAGATTTTAACAAAGCTAAAAAGATCTTTTTAGGGGACAGCAGTTGAAGAGGTTGTTAAGGCGCTGGGATCCCACATGGCTGACTGCGGTTTGGATACCGGACATGGTGGCTCACTTTCTCACTTTCCCTCTCTCTCTCTTTCTGTCTCTCTCTGGTGAATTGAAAATAATAATAATAAATAACAATAAATAATTCTTCAAAATATTTTAAAGACTGTCTACACAAATTGTTTTTTTGGATGGATAGGTTTTTGCTATAGGGCAAGTGAGCTCGCCAGAAAGAGAGAGAGAAACAGAGAGATAGAAAGCGAGAAATCACCCCCCAGGGGAGATGGCCACGCCGCAATCCCTTCTCCTCCATTCTCCTCTCAGGATCTTGGGCATGCACGCACATGCGCCCGGCGTGAGTCTAAGCCACCAGGTCTGGGACTCAAACTGCGGTTGACTACATGAGAGTCCAGCGACATAGCCACAAATTTAATATTATCTTTTATATACTTATTTTACTCAGAATTGTGAAGATGTTTATGTAGTGAAAAATTAACCATATCCAGAGAGAAATATGACATTATCCTTGCCTACTGGAAGACAATCTCTAGATCCTTGGAATGTTTTGCCTCATAGGAGTGCTTTTGTTTGCCTAGGGTATTTAGTCATCAGTCTATCGCCATGATCTATGATGGGAGCTTTGGGACATATGATATTGGTTCCAACTTCTGGAGAAATTGATTAGCCAGACTGCTAAGAGGGGCAAAAGATTAAGAGTCAGGCATAGAGATATTATGTGATCAAGCTCCATTAAAAATACATACATCAAAGACTCAGGCATGTTTCCCTGGTTGGCAATATTCTGTGTGTGTTGTCATACTTTGTGTAAAAGAAAAATCAACACATTCTGATAACTCCACAGGGTTGATGATAGCCAGAAACTCCACATTTGAAGCCTTCATGGACCCTTTCCTATGTTTTTCTATATTTGGCTGATTTTTTTTTCTATTTCCTTTTCTGTACTAAACTGAATATAACAGCTTTCAGTGAGTTGTGAGAACCTTAGTGAATTATCAAACCTGAGTGTGATTTCAGAAACTCCCTCATTTTGAAACTGATGTCAGAAGTAGGAGTGGTCAAATGGGATGACAGTGCCCACTAATTTTGTAGTTGACTAACTTTTTGTTTTTCTTTTTAGAGAGAGAGAGAGATTTTTGCTATAGGGTGTGTGTGTACTGCTTGAGAGAAAGAGAGACAGAAAGTGAGAAATCATCCCCCCCCCCCCCCCCAGGAGGGATGGCCCTTCTCTCAGGATCTTGGGCATGCATACACACACGCCCAGTGTGTTTAAGCTGCCAGGTCTGGGATTCAAACCATGGTCGACTACGAGGGAATCCAGCAACATAACCATTAGGCCATCTGCTTGTCCTGTAGTTGACTAACTCTTATACTTCCTATTAATGCCTTATTTTTCCCCATGTATGTCACATATATTACATGTGTCAATTTATATTATATCAGAATGTAAAGCCAAATGTGGGTGTTTGGAATAAGAAGTTAAGAATGTGTCTAAATGTTCAGAAGAATTTATAGCTAAACTTATTTTATATTGGATTCTCAACATATTCCATTAAAATTGTGAAATTTTATGTGAAACATTACATACATGCATGAATAAGAATTTGTTTTGTAGTCATTCAATAACTTTCATCAGATTCTCAAAGAGATCTGAGAATCAAAACAGCTAAGAACCATTGTTTTAATTAGTTATACAGCGTTCAGTATTTTGGTATATCATTTAGATTGATAAATTTTATTAACGTTATTTGTCTCTTCTGTTTCCCAAGTTTCAGGATATTTAGTGGTTGATGCTATAAATATAATATACAGATTCTTAGAACAAGTAACTGCAATTTTTTTCCTCCTCTTTCTTTATTTCATCTATTTGACAACTGACTATAGGATATTTTCTTTTCATAGAAAGTATTTTGTAGTCTTCTGAGTGGTTATAAACTGTTTCACAGTATAGTAAGGACTATAGACTTTGCTTTCAAGTTGAAATTTATATAAAGATTGCACAACATTAACATTTTATAATTAATATTCTGAGATACAAATTTTTCATATTCCTCAGTATTAAAAAGAAATAAATTTCCCCTTAAGTTTCTAGAAAGAGGCATGGCATCATTTATGTACACTAAGTCATAATTAGTGCACAAAGAGAACATCACTATGAATAGCAATCACTGCTCTGTGAAGAGCATCATTATAAAGTATTCAAGAGAGGGTCAGAAAATGGTTGTAGTGGTTAAGGAGCTGAACTCCCACGTGGTCAACCACTGTCAGAGTTCCAGACCCCCATGGCTTGAAAGTCATGCAAGACACATGTGTATGTGTGTGTGCCCAAAATCTTGAGAGGAGACTGGAGAAGGGATTGCTGTGTGGGAATCTCCCCTAGGGGGGTTATTTCTCACTTTCTGTCTCTCTGTCTCTCCAGTGAGCACACATGCCCTATAGCAAAAACCTCTAAAATAAATACAAAAGTATTCAAGAGAAAAGTAAATTACTTTCCACAATTTTAACTATAGTTAAAAATGTCCAAAATAGATATATTTGATCAAGACTTTGAAAAGAGATTAACACCCAGTAATGGAAAGTTCATTCTAATCCATATGGACTATACGGCAACTATTGGAATACAGCTTCAATTCAGCATCCTCTATTAGATGACATTGGAAAAAATTGCAGAAAGATTAATATTTTAGTAGAAATTTTGTAAAATTTGAAAAAGGCACTATCATCTATTAGAGTCCATGATTTTATACTCCTTATAGTAGAAGTCATGGTCCAAGAAAAGAAATAAAATATGGTTTGCTTTTTTATATTTTGCTTTGTTTACTATGAATTCAACTACCGTGATTTTCTTTTCAGTCTGCAATTGTCCTTCAGGAGATGCAGTTTCAAAGTATAACTCTGTTTATAGCAACGTTCATTATTTACACTTTTAGTGATGCTTGAATGGCTATAGGGGCTGTAAACATTCTCTTCTAACATGAGACAGCTGGAAGAAAAACTATCAATCATTCTCCACAAATAAGGCCATGCATTCAAAGAATGCACCTTCATTATATGTTTACAGTTATCATTACTATGTATATATTAAATATTGATGGTCATGGGAATCTAGATATAAATCTCCAAACACCAGAAATGTATGACTGCTAGCATAATAGAAGAAAATGATCTATTCTCTTCCCAAATTATACCCTTGTATATTTCCTCTCACAAGCTACCAAAATATAAGTGGAGAATAGTTTCAAGCATTGTTGTTTATTGTCTCCAATATTTTTGTCACTAACATCAAATGCATGTCATCTAAACTCTTCTTAAGTATTGGGGAAGTAAGGCCTTTTGTACCATTATTAAAGGTTATTATTACTATACCAGGGTCAAGTTACCCGTGGCAGAGGGATGACAATCTTAGTGATTCATGTACAAAACAAAAAGGACGTGAAAGGAAGTAGTATTTTTTTTTTAGAGGTTTTAGCTTTAGGGTGCATGTGCTCACAAAAGATAGGGAGAGAGAGAGAGAGAGAGAGAGAGAGAGAGACATTGAAAGGGAAAGTTAGAAATTACTCCCCATGGGGGGATGACCATACTGCAATCCCTTCTCTATTCTCCTGGATTTATGGGGTATGGACAAACACATGCCTGGTGTGATTTTCAAGCCACCATGTCAAGGACTTGAACCATAATTGGCCACATGAAAGTCCAGCTTCATAATCACTATACCATCTGCTGGCCCAGGAAGTACTATTAATAATCCAGTTGTCAGTAAGCCAAGGTTAGAACTGATAACACTTGACCAAAAAGTGAGGGAAACATAACTTTATTTTCACTGTATTTTAGTCTGCTTTCCTGTCACTAACAAATGAATAATACACTAGATATTTTATAAATAATAGAAATTTTTTAAAAGAATAAGTTTTATTTATCTCACAGTTTGGGACACCCAAGTCAAGTGGCCCCATCTAATGAGTGTCTTCTTTACAGGACATCACATGGCAAGAGCTTGTGTGTATTCAAGTCCATTTCTTTCTCATTCCTTCTCCTTATAAACCCATCAAGATTCAATGATGGGGGGCTCCATTATGACGACATTATTTAATCCTAATCACCTCCTAAAAACTCCACCTTTTAATTCCATAATTGAGTTAAAATGCAATCAAATTTAAACACATGAATTCTGGGAGAGACACATTCAAACCATATCATACTTCAAGAAAGAGGGCAAGACCTAAGAGAGAAGTTCTCACTATGGGACCAGCAGTTTGTGTAATGGCTATGTTACTGGACTCCCATGTAGTCAACCGCAGTTTGAGTCCCGGACCCGGTGGCTTAAACTCACGCCAGGCACGTGTGCGTGCATGCCCAAGATCCCGAGAGGAGAATGGAGGAGAAGGGATTGCAGTGTGGCCATCCCCCCTGAGGGGTGATTTCTTGCTTTCTGTCTCTCTGTCTCTCTCTGTCTGTCTGGCGAGCACACATGCCCTATAGCAAAAACCTCTCCAAAATAAAGAAGGAAAAATAAAGGCAGACCTTTGAGAACTCAATATATTTGACTGGTAACTTTGGCAGTTTCACAGGTCCTAGTTTTCTGATTAACTACTGTGCTAGTTTATCTGGTTTTATAGAAATCTCATTTTACAGGGCATGTTTTTATACCCAGATTAAACCTCATATTTTCCTTGGCTATGAGTTTTCACAAATCATGTCTAAACTTTTCTTCCCCAAATTATTATGTTCTACTACTCTGGAGACATGATCCACTTTTTAAAATTTTATTTCTTGTGGTGGTCCCAGATTTCTTCAATTAAATCTATAGACAGAGCATTTTACACATTTTCACTAGATCATTCCCTTAGGAAAAAAAAAAAATACCTCTTCTGTGGTGATTTTTAGACAAAATTAAGAATATGATATATGGTCTGATTTTGTATTTCAATATATTGTTAATATTTAGAAAAATATCTATATATTAACTCATAGTGCTTCTGAAAGACAGACAATTCTAAATTATACCATAGATAAATCACTAACTCTGCATTTATTCCCATTATATTCTGTTAGAAAAAATGAATATATTCAGGGAGTGTATAAAACACATTTTATTGGAGGCCAGCAGATGACATAGTAGTTATGTCCCTGGACTCCCACATGGCCAACTGCAGTTTGAGTTCCAGACCCAGTGGCTTGAAAATCACACTAAGTGTGTGTGTGGGTGTGTGGGTGTGCACGTGTGTGTGGGTGTGTGTGCCCAATATACTGGGGGGAAAATGGAGGAGAAAGGATTGTAGCATGGTCATTCTTTCTGGATAGTGATTTCTCACTTTCCCTCTCACTGTCTCTGTCTCTCTATAGTGAATGCATACATCCTAAGGTAAAATCCTGTAAAATAATTAAATAAATAAATAAAATGCATTTCATAAAATAGTATAATTTGGGAACCTTATGAAGTTTCAATCTTTTGTATATTTATAAGGGTAAAAATTATTTCTGTTTCAGGGATAATGTGTATGAGTTACAGATTTTAAAACATATGATCAAAACAAACTAAAAAGTCATCTCAGCATCCTCTCAATTTTGAAAGTGTCTATTCAAAATATTCTTCCACCACATTAGTATTTTAAGCACAATAGTTAAAATAGTTCTAAAATTTTCATAGTAGGACAAATCTTAGCAGTCTTATCTGCCTAATTTTTCTATGTTAAATGATTCTGAGTCATTGCAGTTTTGTTTTGGTTTTAAGTCAAATTGCAATGCAAGTATACTTAGTCTTCCTTACTCATTAAACAACTTTTTGAATTAACATGGATAAATTGAAAATTTTTAGTGGATAAATATTAATGTAACATTGGTAATAAAATCTTTGTGATTTTTAAAATGATAATAAAAATAATGTTTAAACATATGCAGTTTTTTGGTATAGCTTTCTCTGGAGAATTCTGAAGCTTCATGTAGAATCAGTATTTAGTTACATTTTATTTTGAGGCAAATTGATTTTAATCATAGTTATGTGTTCCCACAGTAACAATGCTTATATTGTACTACCAATAATCTGATAACAATTTGCATGATTACATATGTTGTACTTCCAATTATCTGATAGCAATTCACATAATTGTATTAGATAAATCTGTTTTTGAAGAAAATTATATGTGGTAGAGAAAATAGATCTATTTGTGTATTTATGTGGTCAAATCTCCAAACTATTATATTTTCTTATTGTTATATGCTCTCAATGTGGAACAGCCCAAGTCTGATAATTGCCTGAACTTTCTGTTCTGATGTAGAAAAACTTGTGAACAACCTTGAAACAACCCAAGGCTAATAGTTGCCTGGGCTTTCTGTTTCCCTGCAAGTTAGCTGCCCCTCCCCTGAACTGTTGAGTGGCCAGAGGCCTTGATTCCCTGCTTCTCTGCTAGCTCTGTATTAGGGTGGACACTGAGCCCCTTTTCTCTGACAGGACACTCCAAGCATGCTAAAACTGCCCCCCCCCCCCACATTCACCCATAAAATACTGTCCAACTCTCAGCCAGAGCCAGATATTCAGAGTTAACACCTCTGTGCCTGTCAACGCAATAAAAGTGTTCTCCTTTCTCTCCGGAGTGCCGTGTTTTTGTTCTTCAGTGTCTGTTTCTCTGCAACACTCTAATAATATAATGCTATAAATGTGAGCATATGATAACAGATATTAAATTATATGAGTAAATGTGTAAATACATCACATAAGATGTCTTTTGCCAATAATTTGGAACAAAATATTGTAGAAGACATTCTGTAGTTCTGAAAAATAACTCCTAATTCAAAGATAGTTTTCAGTAAACACATTTAATTGTTTTGAATAAGATATGCACCATTATAATTTTAAAAATTATACTTTAAAAATATATGTTAAAATGCAGTATTTCCCACAGTGTGTTTTGAGGAGTATTAATTCTATTGGACGTTGATAGATATCATGCCACCAAGCAAGGAGGGTTTGTGATCAAGCATCAAAGAAGTTTGGAAAATAATGCATTAAAGTTAAATAGATAACTTTATTTCATGTCTTCTCAAAGTTTTAATATGCTAAAGTCTACTGTGACTCTCTGAAAAGGGGAAATATATCCCTTTTTCTTTCTAAATTTATTTGTCCATGGATTGGACCCTCTTAAATTGGAATATCTTAAGGATATTAAGTTACCATGGAGCATACTTTGAGAAGTGCTGCTGTTATGTATTAACTTTGTGTGGTAGCATATATTACCAAGAGCAATAATCTTGGGCTAAATTAGTGTAGGAGAGATTATCCTAAAGTACAAGTACATCAAAAAAGAAAAAGCAATAAAATAGTTTCTCTGTATCTGACTTTCTCTCTCTTTTTTTTTTTTTTTTTTTTTTTGAGAGGTTTTTGCTATAGGGCTTGTGTGCTTGCCAGAAGGACACCAAGAGACAGAGAGACAAAAAGCAAGAAATCACTCCCCACCCCCGAGGGGATAGCCATGCCGCAATCCCTTCTCCATTTTCCTCTTGGGATCTTGGGCACGCACACACACGCACCCAACATGAGTTTAAGCCACCAGGTCCGGGATTTGAACCATGGTCAACTAAATGGGACTCCAGTGACATAGCCATTACACCAACTGCTTGTCCCTGTCAATTCTTTCAAAGACAGTACATAACTAGTACCATTCTAGATGCATGAGAAATAAGTTACAGCTTCTCTTCTACAATCTCTCTGAAAAGAAGATAGCACTTTATGCCTTCTTGAGGCAATTACAACATGTTTTGCCCCAAATTGTTGTTATGTATGTTATTTTAATGTGCTCAACTAGTCTGTGTGATCCTTCAGGTCAAAAACAGTCTTATTCATCTCCATATACTCAGTGTGAAGCAAGGTACCTGGCACATACAAGGCACTCAGCAGATGCTTATGGTTGAAATTGAGTTAAATCTGACAAGTAGTCACTTTATGTGATCACAAAGTAAAATTTAGAGTATAGAGATTTTGAATAGTTGGTTTCTCCCTACAGAGCTTGCAAGGGGAAAAAAAAAATACCTCACCAGGTAAAATAGCAGATATAATTATGAGATATATCTATGGTTGCTTAAAAAAGATACTGAAGTCAAGGTAGATATGGTAAAGACATCAACCCTACAGGTAAAAAACACATGTATAAATTAGCCTTTAAAATCATTAGCAGTCGGGGGGCTGAAGGTGACATAGTGGCCAAGGCTCTGGACTCCCACAGGATTGACTGTGATTCAAGTCTCAGACCTGGCAGCTTGAAACACCTGGTGTGTGTGTGTGTGTGTGTGTGTGTGTGTGCATGCCAAAATCCCAAGAAGAAAAAAGAGGAAAAGGGTTTGCAGGGTGGCCATCCTTTCTGGGGGGGGGGGGGGGTGATTTCTCGCTTTCTGTCTCTCTGGTAAGCTCATGCACCCTACAGTAAAAATCTGTCAAAAAGAAAAAAAAAATCATCAGCAGTTGGGTGTTATTACAGTACATTCATTATCCCTAACATCTCTAGTTTGAAATCCTTTTCTAACTCTCATATCCCAGTAATGAAGAAATCAGTTAATATGGTGGTGGAAGAAGGGTAAGAATAAAATCAATTACTTGTTACAGAAGTATATCTGAAGGCAATGCTTTTGAGTTATTTATCTGTGACATTTCTTATCTAAGTTATTCCTTATTTAAGTTATGTGTTTTCAATTCAAGTATTTTAGTACGGGACCAACAGATGGCGTAATGGCTATGTTGCTGGACTCCCACGTAGGCATCCGTGGTTCAAGTCCTGGACCTGGTGGCTTAAACTCATGCTGGACGCATGTGTGTGCATGCCCAAAATCTCGAGAGGAGAATGGAGGAGAAGGGATTGCAGAATGGTCATCCCCCCTGGGGGGTGATTTCCACATGCCCTAAAGTGAAAACCTCTCTCTCCCAAAAGAGTATTTTAGTGCTTTATGAATATAGACAATGTTAATTAATAGAAGAATGTGTATGTGCACATGCAACAGAAAAAGAGAGAGAGAGAAGCACCATCTTCCAGATCTTTTCACATCCTGATCCCTTTTCCCAAGCTGCTCAGCAACCAACTTAGGATCTTGAGTATGCACACATAGGTTTGGCATGTTTTCAAGCTGACCCAGGGACTCAAACCCATGGTTGGCCATGTGGCCTCTAGCACTGCAGTTCAGATTGCTAATGATTGTGCCACCAGTCTGGACCAGTTCTTATTTATAATAAATCACCTGCTAATCATTTGGTTTTTAGTTATCCAAATCTACATTGTCATAATAAAACAACTGTTTTTAATAGGAGTTTTTTTTATTTAAATGTCTTCAACGAATTATTTTTGGCAGCAAACAAGCATTTAAATAAATACTTCATAATGACAATTAGCAATATGAAAAGAGGGCATTTCTGATGATCGGTTGAATCCACAGTAAAATAGTCTCAAAAGATTAGCATTAATAAGAATGTTTTCCTTTTTTTCAAAATGTTTTCAGAATGAGTGTTCCAGATAAACTTTTCTGATTTGGTACTAATTAGCTAGATTAGAGTTCTGCCCTATATTTACCATTCAAGACAAGAGGGATAAAGCATGATATGGAATACTTGAATAAGATTTACAGTCTCCTTAGGCTCCATCCTTAAGAGCACTACACCGAGGATTATAAAATGACTCTAGTAAAATAACTGTTTGGCTGTAATACAGTAGGCTGCATTTAATTATTTAACAGGGAAACATCTGTTCTGTTCAACCAGATTGAACCCATCATTTCTTCTTGTACTCCCTTAATTTGTCTAGAGAATTCCCATCCTCCGAGATCCAAATCAAGTAGTTCTTTCTCTGGGAAGTTTATTTGGCTAGACTTAACTGATCACTTTACTACTGTGCCACCATGATTCCTTACACTTACTTCTTTCATAGCAATAATCACACTAAGCAGCTTTTTAATTCACTTACTTATATTTTTCCCATTAGAATATAAGTTAGAATCTTTGGTGGCCTTAATTTGTTTGTGAAGGTGGGGTTCCAGTTTATTTCATCATTGCCTTATGTACCTTTTCTCACTAAATGATAAAAGTATAAAAGGGAAGAGCTTTCATCATTTCTTTTAATCACCATTGATTTTCATTCACAGGAATGTATAAAGTGTTATCTTCTCTGCCACCTTCTATCCTAAGTATGTTACGGATGTAAACTCAGTCCATTTCTACCACTAAGCATAATTATTGGGTCTTAATAATTGCTTAACAAATGTTTATCAAATAATGGCTGAAAGAAAAAGAAGGAAAATTTGTCAGTATATGAAGTTGATGATACATTGTTATTCATTTTCCATTTCAATTCAATTCAAGTAACCTCCGCTGAGCTTCTAAATGTGCCAAACATTACGATAGGCCTTAAGCATACTGAAAGATGACTATCACAATGCTCCTGCCTTCAAGAGGCTCACTTAATAAGCTAAGAGATTTTTATGCAGATTAAGCTGTAGACATGAAACTGCCGTGTTCATCTATACGTCCATTTACTCATTAAATCTACAAATGAAGTTTTTTGTGCACTTGCCATGTGCTGAGTACTCTGAAAGGCACTAGGAAAATATCAGTGAGCAAAACAAAATGGCATGGCCACGTAAAGGAAGAACAGGCATTGATCAAAAATTCACATATATAGGAAACCAGCAGTTAGCATAATGGCTATGTCGCTGGACTCCCACGTAGTCGACCATGGTTCGCGTCCCGGACCCGGTGGCTTAAAACTCATGCCGGGTGCATGTGCATGCGTGCCCAAGATCCCGAGAGGAGAATGGAGGAGAAGGGATTGCAGCGTGACCATTCCCCCTGGGGGGTGATTTCTCGCTTTCTGTCTCTCTGTCTCTCTCTGTCTGTCTGGTGAGCGCACGCGCCCTAGAGCGAAAACCTCTCCAAAAAAAAAAAAAAATTCACACATATAAACTTACAACTAAGATCAGTGCTATTATTAAGGAGATAGATGTTAAATGACAGAATATAATTGGAGGACAGTGACCTAGTCATGAAGATAAGAGATGGTTTAAAGCTGGAATTAACTGAAACAAAAAAAAAAAGGAGAAAGAGAATATTGTCTTAAATTTGTTCTGTTTGGAAGAAGGTAGAACATTTGAATTTTAGGAATCTTATTTCAGGATCGAATAGAAAAATTTGCAGTTGACCCATACCTACACAGTTCTCTGGCTTATTGGCTAATTACTGGAGATTCTAATTATGATACCAGATACCACCTGCCTGGTTCCTCCTTATGGAAGAGTAGTGCATCCCTTGAAAAGATCCCAAAGAAAAGGCACTCAAAGTAGGAACTTATGCCAAGTCTTGCCTTTGGACAGAAATCTCTAGCCTGGCCACCCTATCAGGAAACGTTCTGAGAAAACTCTGAATTATCAAAGTAGTCCATTATATAACTTTGGAAGTATTACTTTTTAAGTCACTCTTCTATAGTCTAAGTGTACAAAGGTTATACACTATTCTTTCCTACAGGATGCTCACAATCTTCTGCTTGTGAAAATAAAGGGAATATATATTCTAGAGGGCTGAAGTTCCTAGCCTCAACTGAACTGACTTTCTAAACGTACTTTGTAATGAAAAATATCAGACAATCCAAAAATATTAACTTTCATTATAATATTTAAAATTTTGTACCCCATCCTTAACAATTTAAACCTATTTATTACCTATGAAATTAGTAACTCTTAATTTTAATATAGTTAAATTCTTTTATAAGCCCTGGTTGCTTATAATGATAAAGAATTTTGGGAATATAAAATCTGTTCCCTGGCAAGTGAAATAATATATAATTTAAATATTTCTGTTATATTGGGTTGTCGAAAAAGTAATGATGCTTTTTTTTTTTTTTGGTAGAGGTTTTTTCCTATAGGGCGCGTGTGCTCACTAGAAAGACAGAGAGAGACACAGAGAGAGAAAGCAAAAAATCACCCCCCAGGGGGGATGGCGACACCGCAATCCCTTCTCCTCCGTTCTCCTCTCGGGATCTTGGGCATGCACACACATGCACCTGGCATGAGTTTAAGTCACTGAGTTTGGGACTCGAACTGCAGTCAACTACATGGGAGTCCAGTGACATAGCCATCATGCGAACTGCTGATCCCAATGATGCATTTTTGCATAGAAAAATACGTCATGACTTTTCCAACAACTCAATAGATAACACAAAATGTTCCTGAGAAAAAACAGTTTTGCTTCTGCATTGCATTTCTACACATTGTGTTTTTTTTAATTTTATTTTTCTTGTCATATTATTTGATAGACGGAGATGACTACTTCCCTAATTCATAATTTTTTGTAGGTGCTTTTAACAAAGAACTATTAAGTAACTATAATATACATAAACTGAGAAATTTAAAAGTGACAGAAAACAAAACATTTGCTTTAAAGGCTATTGTGTAATTCAATGGTTTTTGGTCTTACATTTTAACCCATTTGAGTTCATTTTTTTTATTTGGTGAGACCTTTATAAGGGTCTAATTTCCTTATTCTGCATATAGATATCCATTGGTCTATGTGTCTGTTTTTGTGACAGTGAGGTAGGAGGTAGGGACATTAAAATACAGTTAGGGTATAGGCCCAAAATGGAATCACAAAATGGCTAAAGTATAAGATGGAATAGCAGTAGCTAAACATTCACAAAAAAACTGCTTGCTCATCAGAAATGGCTGGTAGTTATCAGCAGTGATTCAATGATTAAATTAGGCAGCATGATCTAAAGTAATTTTTTTTTCCATGACCCCACTGCATTCTGGAACCTAGATAATGATTTTTAGAGCCAAAGCTCTCAGAAAAAGATTCAAGCCATTAGTGACCACTATGTAATGGTCTCTGGGACCTGAAGCTCTCAGACAAAGTCTTGGGAAATCATTTACCAGAAGTGCTCTAAATATACAACTCCCTAAAAGCATACCATGATATATCAAGCATGTGACCTCCCCCCAAAGGGACAAAAGGTGAACAAATTACTCCTAGCTAGGATAAAAGCTCCCAATAAGAGCTCCAAATCAACCACCCTCTTTCAGGATGCCTTCCATTGCAGGAGCTTTTCTTTTTTAATAAACTCTGCTTTTCTATCCCCACTCTTTATCCATGTGTCTAATAATTTGTGAGCATGAAGCAAGAACCAGATCAACGTGGAATCCTGAAGATAGCACTGATATTGGGCCTATGTATACCCCAATATCTTGCATCACCAGGACCATGCTGTTTTGGTTATTATAAATTGTGTTATATTTTGAAGTCATATACTGTGGTGCCTTGAACTTTGTTCTTTCTACACAGGATTACCCTATTTGGGGTCTTTTGTGGTACCCTATAAATCTTATGATTAATTTTTTCTGTTTCTGAAAAGAATTCCATTGTTATTGTCATAGGGATTTAATTGAATCTGTATATCATCTTGGGTAATTTATATTAAATTAATTACATAAAATTAGTTTTAGCAATATTAATTCTTCCAATGTATGAACTGCATGATATGGGTATCTTTTCACTTTTTTTGGGTCTCCTTTCATTTCTTGAATCAGTGTTCTACATAAAATTAGAAGGGAAAAGAAATAGGAGAAATACTTCAGGACATGGTCTACACAAAGTTTTTTTTTTAAGAGAGATTTTTGCAATAGAGCATGTGTGTTCACCAAAGAGTTAGAGACAGAGGGACAGGAAATTAGAAATTACCCCCTGAGAGAAGATGGTCATGCTGTGATCCTTTCTCCATTATCTTCTTGGGATCTGGAGCACAGATACATGCACTTGGCATGAGTTTCAAGCCATTGGGTCTGGGACTCAAACAGCAGTCAACATGTGGGAATTCAGTGATGTAACCATTATACAATCTATTGGTTCCTAGGCAAAGACTTTTTAAATAAGACTTCAAACATATGGGTAATAATAGCAAAAACAGGCAGATGAGATTACATGAAATCAAAAAGCTTCTTCTCAGTGAACAATCAACAAAATGAGAAAACAGCATACAGCATGGTAGAAAATATTGTGAGTTGTATGAGGAAAAAACAAATAATGCAATGGACAATCACAGCCAAAGTGGTATATTAATAATACAGTGCTCTGTAATGCTGAAAACCTCCTGGAAGACAAAGTGGTTCATGAGTCTAACTGTACATGTTGGGCACACATGTGCATGTCCATGACCCTGGATGACTGAAAGGCTGGCAAGGTGGAGAATCATGACCTAAGGCCATGTTAAGGGTGCTTGTATCTTTCTTCTCTCTGTTCTTCTTTCATGAAATAAATAGATAAATTAAAAATCAATCAATCTGTTGATACAATTCTGAAAAAAGACATATAATCGTTCAACAAGCATATGAGAAAACACTCAACATCACTAATAATCAGGGAAATGTAAGTCAAAACTATAATGAGGTATCACCTCACTTGAATTTCAATGACTATTATCAAAAAATAATAAAATAAAGAATAACAAGTGTTTTCATGGTTGTGGGGAAAAGGGAACTTTTATGCACTATTGATGGGAATGTATACTAGTATGGCCATTATGGAAAACAGTATGTATGTTCCTCAAAAACTGAAAATGAAATGATCTTATTATCCAGTAATTCCACCAGTAGTTACATACCCAAGAGAAAATAAATCAGTATGAAGAGATATATGCACTTTCATATTTATTGCAGCCCTATTCACAATAGCTAAGATCTGAAATCAACCTAATTGTCTAATCACAGATGAATGAATTTTTTAAAATGTGATATATAAGGGCCAGCAAGTGGCCTGGTGGTTAAAGAACTTGATTCCACATGACTGACTCCGTGGTTTGAGTCCCAGATGTGGTGGCCTGAAAAACACACCAGGTGTGCATGTATGTGTGCTCAAATTCCAAGAAGAGAATGAGGGAGAAGGGACTATGGTGTGTGACCATTTACCCTAGAAGGTGATTTCTCACTTTCCCTCTCTCTCTCTGTCCATCCCCTGTAAGCACACAAATCTTATGGCAAAACAAACAAACAAACAAAACTCTAAAAAAAATAAAGAAAACGTGGTATATAATGTGGTACATATACACAATCGGATATTATTCAGCCATAAAAAGGATGAAATCTAGTCATATGAGGCAGCATGGATGAACTTGAAAGAGATAATGCAAAACCAAGCACCTGAAAGATAAATTCTATACGTTCTTACTCATTAGTGAAAGCTAAAAAATTCAATTGCATAGAATGGAGAATGTGATAGTAGACACAAGAAGCTGGAAAGGGGAAGGGAATAGGGAAGATGAGATAATGTGGCTAATATATAAAAAAGTACAAATAGATAAATAGAAGGAGCTGTAGAGTACTATATCACAGAAGCATAACTACAATTTGAGGCAATTCAATGTATACTTCAGAACAGAAGAATGTATTTCGAAGGTATACAACATGAAGTAATGTTAAGTGTTTGAGAGGATAGATGTATTTATTGCCTTGATTGGATCATTATACAATGTACATGTGTTTTGAAATAAACCACACTGTACTCTATAAATATGTACAACTACTGTATGTAAATGATAAAATATAATAATAAAATAAAATTTAGGGCTGGCCTCATGGCCTAGTGGTTAAGAGGGCTAAATCCCACATAACTAACTGCGCAGTTTGAATACTGGCCCTCGCAGCTTGAAAAATATACCAAGCATGTGTGAGTGTGTGCCTAAAATATCAACAAGATGGAGAAATGGAGAAGGAATTTCAGAATGACCATGGCCTATAGAGGAGTGCTTTCTCACTCTCCCTCTCCCTGACTCTCTTTCTCTCTCTGGCAACTGCACATACCTTCTAGAAAAATTTTAAAATATGATAAAATAAAATTTATAAAAGACTGAAGTATATATAATCATTACAGTTTTCTTGGAGGATATATTAGACTGAAAATAGAACCTGTTGTGATATACAGTTTTCCTACAAGATCAGCAGGAGATTGGTTCCAAGACTTCCCACTAATATAACAATTCATGGATGCTCAAGTCCTTTATATAAAATGGTATAGTGCAGTAAGCTCACTGTATCTATGGATTTCATATCTGGATATAGAGGGCCAACTGTAGTGAAGTATAAAATTATAGACACAAATACAGCATGCCAGGATGGATAAAAATTTATGTGACTTGAGAAAACTAGAGAAGACATCAAGAGATGGTGATGTCTGAGCTGTGCTTTTAGGGATGATTAAGATTTTAAACTGGTAAGCAAAGGAAGGGCATTGTAGAGAGAAAACCTGACCCAAGGAAAAGTCTGAAAAAGCATAGTATGTTTGACGGAATTTTGAGAGGTTGCCCTGACTGAAAGAAAAGCTTGTGCTAGAAAACAGAAGTAAGTTTTCACAAGCCTGGCATAAGATGATGAATAGTATCAAAAAATACAAACCTAAATTTAAAAAATGTTAACATTTTCTGTGAAAATATGATGTCAATAAAAATATGATTTCAAAAATCTTCTCTTTATGCCACTCTACTTATTAGATATTTGGTCTCTATTATGCTATTGTGCTATGACTGGATACATCCTTACACAGTTTGTTGACACTCATCTTGTCTTTTAATAAAAAAAATAAGACTTTTACATCAGACAGACATGAATTTGATTCCAAGATAGAGTATTATTTTAGTCAGGATACTCCAGAGAGACAGAACGGATAGATTATATATATATATATATATAGATAGATAGATAGATAGATAGATAGATTTAGAATAATTAGATCACTTGATTATGGAAGCTAATAAATTTTGTGAAAAGACATCTGAAGGCTGGAGAACCAGGGAGTCTGGTAGTAAATTTAATCTAAGTTCTAAGTCCTCAGAACCAAGAAAGTCAATGGTGTAGTTCTCAATACAAAGCAGATGGCTGAAGAGCCATGCGGACTACTACTGATAATTTAAGTCTTGAAGTCTGAAAGAGGAGAAACTGTATCTCTAATGTCCAAGGGCAAGATAAGAAGGACACTCCAGCTCTGGGAGAGTGGGAGAACTAATCTTGTCTTTGTGTTCAATATGAGTTTCACGGTTGATGGGATGAAGCCATCATTGAGAGTAGATCTTCCTGACCCAGTCCACAAACTCATACACTAATCTCCAAAAGCACCATCACAAACACATGTTGGGCATCCTGGTAATTCTAATTAAATGGCAAACCATCTGGTTTCACTTTTAGGAGAAGATGTGTCGGCGCAGTACTTACTAAAGTATTGTGAATAAATGATATTTTACCAACTACATGAACATCCCTTCATCTAGTCAAGCTGACATCCCAAATCAATCATCACAACTATTAATTTTGATTATTCCTTTTGAAGTAGCATTTCCATGCCTCAGTTTCATTTCTTAAACAAATGAAACTGATAAATCCCAATCCATATGGTAGTTGTGAAGATTAAATATAGTGTTTTAGAAACCTCTTTGTGCAACATTTGGCATACAGTTGACACTCAATTTATGTTAAGATCACTTCTCTTCCCTCTCATCAATCATTGGCTTTTAATAAATACTTCCGTTGCATATTTGTTATATCTCTTCAACCGAAATAAGCCTTTCATAACAGGCTATGCCCAGCAATTACAATTACAAATATTAATTGATATCATTTATTTTTCTCCAGGCTTTTGAGTATACTATTCTAAAAATGCCAAATTGTTTTTATAATGTTCTTGCTAACTTAACTTTCTTTAGGCCAGTTCATGCGATAGCCACACTATTACAAAAGACAAAGACTAAGATAGAAAAATCAATTTTGCATTCTATTACCTAGAATAGTGGTAATCAAACTAGGAGCATAGACTAAATCTAACCCACTTCCTTTTTTTGTAAATTAAGTTTTATTGGAACACAGTCACACTCATGCAAGAACATATTCACAATGGCTACTTTTGCACCACAAAGGCAGAGTTGAGTTTTGAAACTGCAAGCCTATGACCTAGAAAGCCTAAAATAGTTACTCTCTGGCTCTTCTCGAAAAGTTTTCTGGGGGGACCAGCAGTTAGCATAAAGGCTATGTCGCTGGACTCCCACATAGTCAGCTGCGGTTCGAGTCCTGGACCCAGTGGCTTAAACTCACGCCAGGTGCGTGTGCGTGCATGCCCAAGATCCCGAGAGGAGAGTGGAGGAGAAGGGATTGCGGCGTGGCCATCCCCCCAGGGGGTGATTTCTCGCTTTCTGTCTCTCTGTCTCTGTCTGGCGAGCGCACGTGCCCTATAGCAAAAACCTCTCCAAAAAAAAAAAAAAAAAAGTATTCTGGGGACAGCAGGTGGTGTAGTCCTTAACATATAGGACTCCTATATGGTCAAACATGGTTTGAGTCCCTGACCTGGTGGCTCGAAAATCGCACAGTTCATCTGTGTGTGCATGCCCAGAAATCTGACAGGAGACTAGAGGTAAAGGGACTGGAATTTGGCCATGCTCCCTAAGGGTGATTTCTTACTTTTCCTCTCTCTGTCTCTCTCCTAAAAGCGTGTGTGCCCTATGGCAAAAACCTTCATAATAAAAGTTTGCTATTAACTAATCTAAAATATATAGAAAAGATCTCATTTGAGTGATAAGATAGTGTCATTAATAACTATCTAAAATCCAACTATTTCTTGGTAAAGTTTTAGATATAATATTGGGAAAGAGTACTATTTCAACCTTTTAATTAATTGGTCTTTTAAATGGAATGTGAGATAGAGAATCATATTAAAAATAATTCTACTGTCTTGATGCATCAATTTCCTTAGTATACTATTTATCAGAGAGTATGTGAGTATTCAGTTTAAGGCCGAGAACTTCAGAGCTCTCACTAGGTCTCCATAAATAAAAATATAATCAAAGAGAAAGAATATTTTTTCCAAAAGAATAATTTTTAAAAATATCAAGCTAAGCCATGTGATGCGAAGTTCCACAGTTCTGAGACCACATGGGAAGGTTCCAGGTTCATGCCCCAAGGTCTTCCTGTGCATGCTAGACACAAATATCTCTGTGATCCAGGCCTGTGATCTAGGCTAGATAAAGCTGGGCACAGGAAGGCAGAGTGAAAACTGCCTTGGAAGTCCCTTTTTGTCTTTCTTTCTCTTTCTCTTTCTCTCTCTCTCTCTCTCTCTCTCTCTCTCTCTCTCTCTCCTCTCTCTCTCTCTCACTTCCCCTTTCTCTCTGTTCTCCTCTCTCATGGAACAAGTAAATAAACATTTTTAAAGTACCAAATCATCTGATAAGTATTTAAAAGGATATTTATGGGCCAGCAGGTGGCGTTGTGGTTAAGGTACTGGACGCTCCCACATGGCTGGTCACGGTTCAAGTCCTGGACCTGGCAGCTTCCTTTGTCCCTTTCTCTCTCTCTGTCTCTGTCTCTCTCTGGTCAAATTAAAAAAAAAGAATAAATAAATAAAACTAAATAATAATTAAAAATACTTTAAAATAAAAGGATATTTATGAGATTTCAGGATAGTATATTAATTGTTCGGGGGTAACAATGCAAAAGGCACTTATATATTCACTTGAAGGTCACAAAAAACAGTCTAGGAATAAATAAACCTATGGGAAACTGCATTAAACACGTGTTTCTTTCCTTTTAAGGTAAAAATGATTGAATATCTTGAAATATAGCCCATAGTTGGATTAATAAAAATAATATAATGGGTACAAACAGATGTCATAATGGTTACATTGCTGAACTCCCATGTAGTCAACTGCAGATGGAATCCCGAACCTGGTGACTTAAAAAATGCCAGGTGCATGTGTATGCGTGCTCAAAATCTTGAGAGGAGAATGGAAGAGGAGGCATTGTGGTATGGCCACCTGTTATGGGGGGTGATTTCTCACTTTCTCTCTGTCTCTCCAGAGAGTGCACATGCCCTATAGCAAAACTGTCTCTAAAAAAAATTTTTTTAATATAATGAAGTGTTAGTTGGAGGTATGCAGGAGAAGTGTTGAGTGGCTTTCCGTGTTCTCAGATTAACCCACCCCTCCCCACCAATTTCTGAGAGATAAAAAGACAAAATCCTTTTTAGAACCAGAACCTTATTATTTTTCCATATTCCTTTGTGTATATTTAGCTCTTTGTACTAGTAACTTCCTCATGAATGCAAAATAAAACTTTTTAATGTCTCTTCAAAGCAGAAAAAAATGACAGTAGAAAATTATTTCCTTTTATAAGCAGAGAAACATCCTACAGAGAGGTGCCAGGTTAAATATTAGAGAGAAACAGAGGCAAGGTTTATGTTTTGTACAATTCTGCATCCTCTTTTATGTTCACCACAGTACAGGGCACATCATGGTTCAGTATTTGTAAATATTTGGTGAGGTTTGAGTAATTCAATATAAATATTCTAATCAAAATTTTAAGAAGTAGTTATTATAAATCAAAGATATTCTTTGGAGGTAAGAGTATTCTTACTCATCCAGCCCCCCCCCCCAAAAAAAAGAAAGCAAAGAAGTATATCTACAAACTCTGCTTATTATAATAAAAAAGTAATATAAGAGACTAGGTACACACATGTATGCCCATGATCTAGGCCAGATGAGACTGGGGGCAATCATGGCCTGAAGACCCCACTGGGGCTCCCTGTCTCTATCCCTATCTTTCCCTCTCTGTCATGGAAGAAATAAATATATAAAATTAATTTTTAAAAAAGTAAAAGAAATAGCTTCAGTAGACTAACATGAAAATAATCTCATATAAAATTATTTTGTAAAAAATAATTATTTTATTTGGGGACCATCAGGTGGTGTGGTGGCTGAGGTGCTGGACACTCCCATATGGCTGACCACGGTTTGAATCCTGGACCTGGTGGCTTGCTTTCTCACTTTCTCTCTCCCTCTCTCTGTCTCTCTCTGGTCAAATTAAAATAAATGAATGAATAAATAAAATTAAATAAATAACTATTTTAAAAAAATATTATTTAATTTAATTTTATTCATTATTATTATTATTATTATTATTATATAATTTGACCAGAGAGAGACAGAGAAGGAGAGAGAGAGAGAGAGAGAGAGAGAGAGAGAGAGAGAGAGAGAGAGAGAGAGAGAAGTTACCAGGCTTGGAATTCGAACCGTGGTCAGCTATGCCACCTGCTAGCCCCAATAATCCCATATGAAATTCTTACTTCTACTTTTTTGTGCCATTTATAAGTCCTTTTTCTAAAAAAATTTTACATGATAGCTAATTTTTATAAATAGTAAGCTTCTATAGTCTAGAATCAGAAAATAGATTCACATAATCCACAAAGGTAATATTTTCTGTGTGTTTATGAAGAAGAAAGTTTTCCTGTACAAAAAGGGGTTATTAGGAAGCTATCATTTCCTAATGCCTATCACTCAAGAACAGATTAGGGATTTAAAATGGAGTTTTAAAGAGCTCAGTCCACTCTAGATTACAGAGAAAAACAATCAGTGTAACTTTCTATAAATTTCTACTCCAAAAGTGCTGTTGCTAATTAAAAAAAAATTAGAGAATTCAATGTTAGCAATTTTTTAGTGAAAATATTTTTATATGATTGAGCAAATCACAATTCATGAATTAACTTTTTAAAACTTTAAGAGCGTTTAAGGTCATTCCATAAAATTTAAAACTAACACCCTAAACCAGAGCTTCTCACCTGCTACACTATCGGCATTTAAAGAAAGTTGAATCATTATTTATTGAGGGAAAAGCGGCTGACCTGTGCATTGTAGAATATTCAGCAACAACCTGGCCTCTACTATCAGGTTGTCAGAAAAGTCATAATGTATTTTCTATGTTTTTTCTAGGCAAAAATGCACCATGACTTTTCCTACAACACAATAGATGCTAGTGGCATCCCAGTTCTGATAACCAAAAATATCTCCAGACATTGCCAAATGTCCCCCGGACAAAAATCTTACTCCCATTCAGAACCACTACTATGCTAATTCTCTCAAATTGTATTAAACAATTTCACATTTTATGTACATGTGCCTAGTCTGTATGGTAAGGCCTTCATTATTCTTCCTTAATTCATTGTTTTCTTTTTTCTCCATTTATTTGCTATACAAAATAAAATTTATTTTTTGGAATTTAAAGTGGAAAGCACATAAACTAGACTGATTGCCTGAAACTGCTATTATTCTTTATTCAAAAGGAAACAAAACATAAAAATAAAATATAAGAATTTGCAGCACATATGCATTTATGGTAGTGGTAGAATTTCCCTATCCCTCTCGTTCTTGATAGACTGACTTAAGCATGAACCTCTTCTTAAAATAAATAGCATTCTACACATCTGCTTAGAACCATTCTCTCCTCAAACTTTAACCATTTATTCTTCATGTAAAAATTGAAATTAAAACTTAGCAATTTCTTCTCATAACATAACTTTCCAAAACCACCAAACTGTGTTTATTATGTTACATGACGGAGTACATTTATCACTGCTCTGTCTTAGTCCTTTCATGCTGCTATAACAAAATACTGTATGTAGACTATGTAGCTTATAAGCAACAACAAAAATCATTTTAATTTGTGGGACACTGTGGGAACTGACTGAAGACAGAAGAGAGAAAGAGAGAGGAAAAGGAGAAAGCACTTCTCATCAGCGTTGGGCATGCCACGATCCTCTTTCCTCTATTTTTCCTTTCTTTCAGAATTTTGGGCGCACAAGCACATGTGCCCAGTGTGTTTTTCTTTTCTCTCTTTTTTTAAAGAGGATTTTTTTTTTCCTTAGTGCGCATGCACTTGCAGGAGACACAGAGAGATACAGACAGACGGAAAAAGTGAAAAAAAAATTACCCACTGGGAGGATGGTGGTGCTGCAATTCCTTTCCTTCCATTCTCCTCCTGGGGTCTTGGGCATGCAAGCACACGTGCCCAGCATGAGTTTTAAACCACCAGCTCTAGGACTGGAACCATAGTCAGCTATATGGGAGTCCAGTGATGTAACCACTATGCCATCTGCTGGTTCCCAACCCAGTGTTTTTTAAACTACCGGGTATGAAACTTGAACTACACAGTCATCCTGTGTGATTCATCTACCTTAATCACCACATCACTGGCTGGCTGATCTAGGAAGAGAAATTTGTTTTTCACAGTTCTGGAAGCTGGGAAATTCGTGACTGAGGCAATGGCAGACTTGATTTTTGGTAAGGGCTTGTTTTCTGATTCATAGATGATGCCTTCTAGTTGTGTCCTCACACAAGGAAAAGGGCACGGTAGCTCTCTGGGCCTTTTTATAAGTGCACTAATCCCATTAAAGAAGGCTCTGCACTTGGTTTATTCATCTCCAAAAGGCTTCATCTACTTACAACACTACATTAGTTTTTAGATTTTCAACACACGAATTTTAGGAGGACACAATCAGATAGCAGAATTCTCAGACTAACCTTATGCTGACAAAAAAGAAAGGAGACATTGTATTAGCGTTTACTACTTAATTGCACAGGTATACAAATCTGAAAAGAACATTAAACATTATTTATGAAGTCAAGTTTCTAGCATACTCAAGCCAAAAATTAAATTTCCCTAAAATATCCAATAAAGTCAGAGGCACAATAACATTCCGAAGCAAACCAAACAGTAATGTCATATTCTTAATTTAGTGAAATCCAAATTGTCATTCCAAAATACTATATATTTGAGAGAAAACAATTTTCTTTTATATGAGAAACAGATAATTTTGGGATTGTTCAGAAATGCTACTTCTAGCATATTTAGGAGATAAGTATTTGATTTAATTATGAAACTATTAAAACAATATTTACTTCTAATATAGTGTTATTAAGCTGCTATTTTTATTTATGTATTTATTTATTTTATTTTATTTTATTTATTTTATTTTCATTTATACATTCAATCATTATACCTTACTTAGCTTGTATAGTGAATTCTCCCAACATGAATGCATTTCATGCCAGTGTTATCATCAACAGACAATAATCTATTTCCATGTCCCATAAATTTCTTGCCTATTTTTTGCCATAATACCTTTTCTCACACTCTACCCTTCTTTCACCCTCCTCCCACACTGAATCCAGTATCCATAACCATTTTCCATGATTCTGTATCCTCTAATCTTTCCGTTTTCACCATAGAGCATGTATAGTCAGTATATATTAAGTGGAGACATACAATGTCTCTCTTTCATAGCCTGACTTGCTTCACTTAGTAGTAAATATTCCATATTTATCCACTTTCTATCAAAAGCCAGGATCTTGTTTTTTATGGCTGAGTAGTATTCCATAGGGTATATGTGCCACATTTTTTTCAATCCATTCATCTGTTCGTGGACATTTAGATTGGTTCATTTCTTAGCAATTGTGTGTAATACTGCAATAAACATAGATATGCAAACATTTTTTATACTGAGCATTCTCCTGTCGTTTGGGTAGATACCCAGGAGTGGAATTGCTGGATCATATGGTAGTTCTATTTCTAGATCTTTGAGAAACTTCCATATTATTCTCCACAGTAGCTAGACTAATTTACATTTCCACCAGCAGTGCAGAAGAGTTCCCCTATCACCACAGCCCCACCAACACACACACACACGTGCGCGCACTCACACACACACACACACACACACACACACACATATTTAATCTTTGCCATTCTGATTGGGATTGGGTGTTATCTCATTGTGGTTTGTATCTACATCTCCCTCATGATGAGGGATCTTGAGCATATTTTTTGGTTGTTAATGTCTTCCTTAGAGAGTTGTTTATTCAGCTCATTTTCCCATCATTTAATTGGATTGGTCATTTTTTTTGGGGGGGTAAGATGCTTGAGTTTGCTGTGTATTCTGGTTATCAGTCCCTTATCTGAGGCATAGTTTACAAAAACATTCTCCCTTACCAAGGATTGTCGATTCACACCAATAACTGTGTCATTGATTTGCAGAAACTTCTTTTTTTTAACTTTTTAAATTAATTAATTTATTCATTTTTCATTCCATTTTCTTTTATACATTCAATCCCATTATTATTTGTCTTACAAAATGGATATTTCAACAGGTGAACATTTCTCTCTAATACAGCTGATAAAACTACAAAATATCTTCAACAGATAATACCACATTTCTTTGTGACATTATTACTTTGCCTCCCTATTTTTCTCCTAAAGGTTCTTCCTCAGACCCTCTTCTTGAAACTTCTTAATCTGATGTAATCCCACTTGTTTATTTCAGGAATTATTGCCTGTGCTTTGGGGGTCTTATTTAAGAAGTCTTTGCCTACCTCCATGTCTCTCAGAGTTTCCCCAGTGTTTTCAGGCAGGTCTGTGACTCAAACCTGGTGTAGACTATGTGGGAATCCAGAAATGTAATCATGACACCACCTTCTGGGCCCAAATCTTTAATTTTAAACTCACTATAAAAGTCATTCTGTGATTTGTCATGTGTTAACTTTTACTCCTACTTCAGCTCTAACATCACATCTAAAACTCAAGACTCTTTATAAATAGTTCCTACCTATTGAGTTGTTGGAAAAGTCATGATACATTTTTGCAACAGATGGCACTAGGTCAGTTTTGGAAGTACTAGAGTCATTTGCATCTATGTTATAGCTATGTCATTTGACAGCTGACAGTTCTAGCTTCATTCTAAAAAATCAAGAGATTTGGTTGAGTTTTGGAGATTTTACAAGTTGAATATGGAAGGCCAAACTACATTTTTGCCATATTTTACTCTTTTACTTCTGTAAAGGGAAGAACATGTGTCAAGCTTGTAAAAAGTTGTGTATAGTTTAGGGTGCCATTACTCTACAAATGTTTGTTAAGTCCATTTGATTTATGGTATCATTTAGATCCTTTATCTCTTGCTTAGTTTTTGTCTAGATAATTTGTCCACAGAAGATAGTTGTGTTTTGAGATCCCCAATAATTTGTGTGTTTCAGTATATCTGTGCTTTTAGATCCAGCAGTCTTTCCTTCACTTATTTGGGTGCTCCTGAGTTGGATACATAGATATTTATAAGTGTTATATCTTTTTGATAAATTAGCCCTTTTACTACTATAGAATACCCATCTTTGTCACTTCTTACAGTTTTTGTTTTGAAGTTTATTTTGTCTGAAATTACTATCTCAACCTCAGCTCCTTTTTGGTTTCCTTTTGCATGGAAAATATTTTCTAACCCTTCACTTTTAGTCTATATATGTCTTTATCCATGAGGTATGTTTCTTGTAAGCAACAGATAGAGGGTTTCTGTTTTTTATTCCATTCAGCCAGTCTGTGTCTCTTGATTGGAGAATTTAAACCATTAATATCCAATGTTATTGATATTTCCAGATTTGTCCCTACTGTTAAATGGGCCATTTTTTCGTTGTTTTAGCTTCTTATTTTTGTCTATTTCTCAGTTTTCTTCGTATAGCATTCCCTTCAAAACTTCTTGAAGAGGTTTTCTGGAGTTGGCAAACTCTTTCAAGTTTTGTTTATCTGAGAATGTTTTTGTCTTTTCTTCCTATTAAAGACCATCTTGCCAGGTATACTAATTTGAAATTGTTTTTCCTTTAACACTTTGAATATATATTTCCCTTTTCTTTCCTTGTTTGCATCATTTCTAATGAGAAGTTTGCTATTAGCCTGATGAGATAACCTTTGTAAGTAATTTGATGTTTCTCTGTTGCCAATTTTAGCATCTTGTTGTCTGGTTTTAGACCATTGGCTATAGATTGGCTCTTCATGGGTTGATTCTATTCAGGGTCCTTTGTATTTCTTGAGTCTGAAGAGGTTCTCACTTCGTATATTATAGTCTTCATCTCTAACAGCTCTTTTTGATTCTTTTTGTGGTTAATCTTTATTTATTTATTTATATTATTTACTATTATTTATACATTCAATCTTTATAGGTCATTTAGTTTGTAAAGAGATTTTACCCAACTTGATACATGCCACACACCAGGAGAGTTGAGAATACTGTACACTATATCGCCAACAGATAACAAACAATATCTGTGTCCCACAAATGTCTTCTTTCTCCATTTTTTTCCAAATTTCCCTTCCTGAACACTTCCCTATTCCCACTCTCCTTCCACTTAGTCCTCAGTGTCCATAACAATTTTCAATGCTTTTATGTCCTCCAGTCTTTTAATCACTACCACAGAGTGTAGATGGTCGATAAATGTTAAGCGGAGTTTTTTTCCTGGGACTCTAAGATGAACTTGTACCTTTCCCCACCCCATCTGGAAACTGGTTCAAGTCAGTGGCATTGTTGGATGCCAGGCTGCCTATGGCTGCAGGTCCTAATGGCCAGGACCTGTCACTCATCCTCTGCCACTTCTTCACTTGCCTTTGGACTCTCAGAATTTCAGTGTTTTGAATAGCGTGCAGTATGCATTCCCCAAAGGGAAATAAGCCCACATCATTCACAGTCAATACAACGAATGTCACAAACATGTCAGTTAAGCAAGTCAGAATATTTGTAGTGACCAAACTAACTGAGATGAAAGAGAAAAGAGACAATGAGTTACAGGAGATGAGGAAGTCCTTTCATGATTTGAAAGAAGAAATAGACACCTTAAATAAGAACCAGATGAAACTTCTAAGATTGAAGAATGTGATACAGGAAATCAAAACCTCCCTTGAAAGTATTAAAAGTAGACTAGATCAGGGACCAGCAGTTAGCGTAATGGCTATGTCACTGAACTCCCATGTAGCCGCAGTTCAAGTCCTGGACCCAGTGGCTTAAAGTCATGCCGGGTACGTGTGCATGCATGCCCAAGATCCTGAGAGGAGAATGGAAGAGAAGGGATTGTGGTGTGGCCATCCCCCTTGGAGGGTGATTTCTCGCTTTCTATCTCTCTTTCTCTCTCTGTCTTTCTGGAGAGCGCATGCGCCCTGCAGCAAAAAGCCTCTCAAAAAAAAAAAAAAAAAAGTAGATTATATCAGGCAGAAGATTGACTATCGAATGTAGAAGATAATATATGAGGAATACTGGATATCATCAAGTGCCCCAACATCCGGATAATTGGTATCTCAGAAGAGGAAGAAAATAATAAGGGCATTAATAATTTATTCCATGAAATCCTGGAAAAACACTTTCCTAGCCTAGAAAGGCATCCTAGTCCAAGAAATACATAGGACCCTGAGTAGAATCAACCCAAGAAGATCCTCTCCTAGGCACTTCATAGCCAGATTGGCAAAAAAAAATAGACAAAGACAAGATACTAAAGTTGGCAAGAAAGAAACGCCGAGTTACTTACCAAGATCACCCCTTCAGGCTAACATCGGACCACTTGGCAGAAACAATGCAGGCAAGGAAAGAATGGGGAACTATACTCAAGATATTCCATGCAAATGGAAATTAACAAAAGTTGGAGTTTCAATATTGATTTCAGACAAAATAGGCTTTAAGACAAAGACTGTAAGAAGAGACAAAGAAGGGCATTATATAATAGTAATCCAGCAAGAAGACATAATGCTTATAAATATCTATGCATCCAACTCAGGAGCACCTAAATATGTGAAGGAAAGACTGCTGGGGCCAAAAGAAGAGATAAGTAGAAACACTGCAATTGTTGGGGATTTCAACACCCCATTATCTCCTTTAGACAGACATTCTAGGTAGAAAATAAATAGATGCAGTACTTAAATGATACTATAAATCGAATGGGCTTGATAGATATCTATACAACTGTCCACCCTAAAACTACAAAATAAATATCTATACAACTGTCCACCCTAAGACTACAAAATATACATTTTTCTCACCTCAGCATGGAACCTTTTCAAAGATTAAACATATGTTAGGACACAAATCAAGCCTTTACAGATTCAAAGCCATAGAAACTATATCCAGCATGTTCTCTGACAATGATGAAATTATATTCAAGATTAATTTCAAGAAACACCCTCGAAAATACACAAACACATGGAAACATAACAACCTACTTTTCAATGACTTAACTACTTAAGAAATTAAGTCTGAAATCAAAAAATTTATGGAAACAAGTGATAATAGGTACACAAGTTTCCATAATCTGTGGGACATGGCAAAAGGAGTCATAAGAGGGAAATTCATAGCAATTAGTGTGCATAAGGAAAAGATGGAAAGGTGGCAAATAGACAACCTAACATCATGCCTCAGGGAATTAGAAAAACAACAGAAACAAAAATGCCAGGTGAAAAGAAATAATAAAGGTTAGAGCAGAAATAAATGAAATAGAAAATAAATGAACCATACAAAAAAAATAAATGAAAGCAAAAGCTGGTTCTTTGAAAAGATTAATAAGATCGGCACACCATTGGCTAGAAGGATAAAGAAGAAAAAAAGAAACCAGATAAATCAAATACGTTATGAAACAGGCAACATTACAATTGACATAAAAGAAATACAAAACATCCTCAGAGGATACCATGAGTGACTATATGCCAACAAATGAGTTTGGAGGAGATGGACAAATTCCTGGATGCATATAATCTACCAAGATTGAATCAGGAGGACATAGAGAACCTGAATAGACCCATAAAAAGCCAGGAGATTGAATCGTAATAAATAACTTCCCAACAAAGAAAAGCCCAGGTTCAGATGGCTTCACTTCTGAATTCTATGAAACTTTTAAGGAAGAGTTAATCCCTATCCTACACAAATTATTTCTAAAGATTCAAAAGGAAAGAAACCTTCCAAATTTATTTTATGAAGCCTCCATCATTCTCATTCCCAAAACAGATAAGGACATGACATAGAAAGGAAAACTACAGACCAATATCATTGATGAATATAGATGCAAAAATTCTCAACAAGATACTCCCAAATCATATCCAACAACATATAACAAAGATAATTCATCACATCCAGGTAGGCTTTATTCCAGGAATGCAAGTGTGGTTCAACATATGCAAGATCATACATGTAATACACCATATTAACAGAAAGAAAGATAAAAATCATGATTATTTCAATTGATGCAGAGAAAACATTTGATAAAATACAACATCCTTTCACGATTACGACCCTCAGTGAGATTGGTATAGGAGGGTCATTTCTCAACACAATAAAAGCCATCTATGAAAAATCTACAGCTAACATTATACTAAATAGGGAAAAGCTAAAAGCTTTTCCACGAAAAACTGGTACTAGGCGAGGATGTCCACTTTGCTGCTTTTTAATATAGTTCTGGAAGTGTTAACTAATGCAATAAGAAAAGAGAACAATATAAAAGGCATTCAAACAGGCAAAGAAGAGTTGAAAATATCTTTATTCACAGATGACATGATGGTATACTTAGAAGACTCAAAGGTTTCCATGAAAAAAGTTCTCGAAGTAATAAGTAAATACAATAATGTGGCAAGATACAAAATCAACATCCAATAATGTATAGCATTTTTATATATGAACAACAGGTTGAATGAAGTAGAGCTGAAGAAAGGAATCCCTTTCACCACAGCCACAAAATGTATAAGATACCTAGGGATTAACCTAAGGAAGTCAAAGACCTTTATAAAGAAAACTATAAAAATCTTAAGAAAGATATTGAAAGTGACATAAAAAAGTGGAAGGACATCCCATGTTCCTGGATTGGAAGAATTAATGTAATCAAAATGGCAATTATACCCAAATAAATCTACATATTTAACACAATTCCAATTAATATACCAGAGATATTCTTCACAGATCTAAAACAGACGATCATAGAATTTGTCTGGAATCATAAAAGACCTCATATTGTAAAGCAATCCTGTGGAAGAAGAGTAGATTAAGAGGCATCTCTCTCGCTGACCTCAAAATATATTACAATATATATATGTTTTTCCAGTACAAATACTATGCATGTCAGTCAAGCCAAAGATATTACTTGATAACTTATCAGCAAATAGCTTCTCATTTTTTTTGTCAATTAAGCATATATTACTTTTTTTTTCCTTCTCCTTTCCTTTGTTTCTTTTCAATACTAAACTTTTTTCTACATTTTATTGATTCACAAAATACCTTAAACTAAAAATATGGACAAAACTAGTGACAAGTGCACTGTAATTTTCTTCTGAAAATTTTTTTAATTAATTAATTTACATTCATTCCCTGAGCATTGTTCACAGCATACAAAATGTGATTTCCCATCTGGAATAATAAACTGCATAGTGACTTAATCATACATATTATTATCAATAATTTTCCATTTCTAGTAATTCTTAAATTTCTACTTTCTTTTTTTTTATTTTGGAGAGGTTTTTGCTATAGCGCGCGTGTGCTCGCCAGACAGACAGAGAGAGACAGAGAGACAAAAAGCGAGAAATCATCCCCCGGGGAGGATGGCCACACCGCAATCCCTTCTCCTCCATTCTCCTCTCGGGATCTTGGACACGCACGCACACGCACCTGGCGTGAGTTTAAGCCACCGGGTCCGGGACTTGAAGCTCGGTCGACTATGTGGGAGTCCAGCGACATAGCGATTACGCTAACTGCTGGTCCCATATAATCTAACTACTTTCAATAGCAAGCTCTGCTGATATATATGTATCTATGAATACATGTCTGAATTTAGGCATAAAACTCTGAGTAGGTAACACCTAGCTGATGCTATATAGTTTACTATGATCATTAATTATGTATACTTTACAATATTTTTTAGTTTCAAGAAAAGCAGATTTAGCTTTAATAAATCAAAGAAATGCTAAGGAATTTGCTTAAAACTTAAAACCAGGAAACAGGTTGGAATTCTGTTCAAATGGTAGGTACATGAACCTATCGGCAGCTCAAAACAAGACAAAAATCCTTAAAACTGGAAAACAAAGCCTAGAAATAAAAATCACCAATGTTTTAGTCATAAGTCAAAAGATTCTATTTCACCAGCTCAGTCTCACATACTTAATATATCTTCTGTTGTGGTTCAATTTTCCCAATTAAATTTGGGGATATAATACTGTCCTCCCAATAAAGTTAGCCATTTTCTTAGTTTTGAACTCTTATTTCTGTGCACTGTATTTGATTTTCCTGGTATAGCACTCCCTGCAGAACTTCTTGAAGATCTGGTCTGGTATTGTAAATTCTTTCAGGTTTTGTTTATCTGAGAATGTTCTTGTCTTTTCTTCTCATGTGAAGGATAGTCTTGCCAGGTATAGAATCCTTGGTTGCAAGTGCTTTTCCCTTAACACTTTGAATATATTTTCCCATTCTTTCCTCACTGGCATTGTTTCTGATGAGAAATCCACTGTTAGCCTGATGGGATATCCTTTGTAGATAACTTCACGTTTCTCTCTTGCCAATCTTAGTATCTTATCTTTGTCTGTGGTTTTGATCAATATGGCTGTAATGTGTTTTGGAGAAGATCTTTTTAGGTTGATTCTATTGGGGGTCTTTTGTATTTCTTGGGACTGGACCTATGAATGCCTCTCTAGGTTTGGAAAGTTTTCTTCCAAGATTTCATGGAATAGATTATCAATGCCCTTATGTATCTCTTCCCCTTCTGGGATACCAATTATCCAGATATTTGGACATTTGATGGTATCTAGTATTTCTCATATAGTATTCTCATTTTGGGAGGCAATTTTCTTAGTCTTCATGGTGGATTTTTCTAGGCCAGCAATTCTATCTTCTAAATCTCAGATTCGATTTTCTGAAAGTATTAAAATCTAGTCTGATTTTAATACTTTCAAGGGAGATTTTGACTTCCGTTATTATAGTCTTCATCTCTAACTGGTCCATTTGATATTTTTATAGTGTGGATTTCCTTTTTTGGATCTTGCAAGAATTTCCTCACCTCCTGAAGCTCATCAGCTCCTTTCCCCTGCCTTTTCAGCAGTTCATTGTCTCTCTTCTCTACTATCTCTGTGAGCTTTGTCACCATGAAAATTCTAAATTCTTTATCTGACGTTTTCATGAATTTCATCATACTGTCTGAAGATGAAGAGGAGTTATTATTTTTTCCCCGGAGAAGAGGTCTTTTTTTGTTTTTCCATATTTCTTGTGACCTTGCAGTTATTTCTATTCCTCTGATGGATGGTATGTTTCTTCTAATTCCTGAAGTTCAATCTGAGTGTTCAGAGGCATGCAGGAGGAGGTGATCTGCTATCTCTCTTCCATTCTGTTCTCACTCTTTGTGCATCAGAATCAGTGGGAATAGAGAAGTACTCTGACCTTAATTGTATTCAGATGTTTAGATCCTGTTCACTTGGACCTATCTAGACATTTAGTGTGAAGGAGCTGAGAAGCCAATGAGTAAAGATAAAGAAAAAGAAAAGAATTAATGAAAAGGAAAGAAAAAAATATAAAAGAATAAGAAAAAAAGGATAATAAAAAAACTCTAGGTTTTAATTTTAAAAAGCAAAAATTGAAAACTATGCGGCACAGAAGCACACAGCACGAAAGCAATATTTCACACCTGAAGTTCAGGTGGAGATGGGCCTGGATTTGTGTTTTTCCTAAACAGAATGGGGAGAGACACCTATTAACACAATAAAGGGGCTTGAGAGCCCAGAGAATACTTTACCTTAAAAAAATTTAAAAACTCAGGAAGACACAGGGAGAAATGGAGAGAAAGAGACAGGTAACACTACCCACTAGAAATGAATGAAGAAGAAGTCTCAGTAGAAAATCATTATTTTAAGTCTCTGAAAGCAATATTTCAAAGCTGAAGTTCAGCATCCATGTCAGGAGGTTATTTTTTACTGATTCAGCCTCCTGGTTTGTTATGGATCTATTCAGGCTTTCTATGTCCTCCTGCATCAATCTTGGTAGATTACATGAGTCCCGAAATTTATTCATCTTATCCTGGTTTTCTTGTTTGTTGGTGTATAGTCACTCATAGTATCCGCTAATGATATTTTGTATTTCTATTATGTCTGTTGTAATGTCGCCTGATTCATTGTGAATTTGATTTATCTGGTTCCTATCTTTGTTCCTCTTAATTAGTCTAGCTAATGATGTGTTAATCGTGTTTTTCATTTCCAAGAATCTGCTTTTGCTTTCATTTATTTTCTGTATAGTTTTTTTTTAATTTTCTATTTCATTTATTTCTGCTCAAATCTTTATTATTTCTATTCTTCTGTCAATTTTTGGATTTTTGTTGTTCTTTTTCCAATTCCCTGAGGCATGATGTTAGGCTGTCCTTTTGTCACCTTTTTATCTTTTTCTTATGTGCACTAATTGTTATAAACTTCCCTGTTATGACTGCTTTTGAGGGTCCCATAAATTATGGAAACTTGTCTACTCATTATCATTTGTTTACATGAATCCTTTGATTTTAGTCTTAATATCTTCAATAGTCATGAAGTCATTCAAAAATAGATTAATGTTCATGTATCCGTGTATTCCTAAGGATTTTCCTGAGGTTACTATCAAGTTTAATTCCATCATGGTCCAAAAAGATGCTAGGTATAGTTTCTATGCCTTTGAATCTGTAAAGTCTGGTTTTCTTCCCTATTATATGGTCAATCTTCAAGAAAGTACCATGTGGGGCTGAGAAAAATGTATATTTTGTGGGTTTAGGGTGGAAAGTTCTATAGATGTCTGTTAAGTCCATCTGATTTATGGTATCATTTAGGTCTTGAATCTCTTTGCTTTTGTTTTGTCTCATTGATCTGTCTAAAGAAGATAATGGGTGTTGAGATCTCGAACAATTATTGTGTTACAGTCTATCTCTCCTTTTAGATCTAGCAGTCTTTTCCTTTATTTAGGTGCTTCTCGGTTGGGTGCATAAATATTTATAAGCATTATATCTTCTTGATGAACTAGCCCTTTTACTACTATATTGTTCCCTTCTTTGTCTCTTATTACAGTATTTGTCTTTAAAGCCTATTTTGTCCGAAATCAGTATAGCGACTTCAGTCCCCCCGCCCCCATTGGCATGGAATACCTTTTTCAGCCTTTCACTTTTAATCTATGTATGTCTTTATCCATGAGATGGGTTTCTTGTAGGCAGCAGATGGAGGATTTCTTTTCTTTTTTTTTTTTTTTTTTTGTTTTTTGAGAGAGATTTTCGCTATAGGGCGCGTGCGCTCGACAGACAGACAGAGAGAGAGAGAGAGACATAGAGACAGAAAGCGAGAAATCATCCCCCAGGGGGGATGGTCACGCCGCAATCCCTTCTCCTCCATTCTCCTCTCGGGATCCTGGGCACCCATGCACACGCGCCAGGTGTGAGTTTTAAGCCACTGGGTCGGGGACACAAACCGCGGTCGACTACGTGGGAGTCCAGCGACATAGCCATTACGCTAACTGCTGGTTCCCGAGGATTTCTTATTTTTAATCCATTCAGACAGTCTGTGTCTCTTGATCGGAGAATTTAATCCATTAAAATTCAACGTTATTATAGATATTTCCAGACTTGTCCTACCATTAAATTGGCCAAATTCTTTTTTTTTTTTCCTTGTTCTCTTATTGCTGTCTGTCTGTCTTTAATTTTCTTGGTATAGTACTCCTTTCAGAATTTCTTGAAGAGCTAGTTTGGGGTTGGTAAATTCTTTCAAGTTTTGCTTATCCAAGAACGTATTTATCTTATTTTTCCTCATGAAGGATAATCTTGTCAGGTATAGTATTTGTGGTTTAAATTGTTTGTCATTGAACACTTCGAATGTATTTCCCCATTCTTTCCTTGCTTGCATCGTATCCACTAAGAGGTCTGATATTCGCCTTATAGGCTATCTTTTGTAAGTGACTTGATGTTTCTTTATTGCTAGTGTTAGTATTTTGTCTTTGTCTGTTTTTTTCGCCAATCTAGCTGTGATGTGGTGTGGAGAGGATCTCCTTGGATTGATTCTATTTGGGGTTCCTTTTATTTCTTGCGTTTGAATGTTTTAATGCCTATCTAGACTTGGAAAGTTTTCTTTTGGGATTTCATGGAATAGATTATTAATGCCCCTAGTAGTTTCTTCACCTCTGGAATATCAATTATTCATATGTTTGGGTGTTTCATGGAATCTAGCATTTCTCATATATTATCCTCATTTTTCTTGGCTGTTTCTCAGTATTTTTGATAATTCTTTCCCTAGGTTAAATTTTTGCCTTCTACTTCTGAGATGTGATCTTCTGCATGGTCTAACCTGCTTTTAACATTTGTGAGGGAGGTTTTGATTTCCTGTATTATGGTCTTCATATCTGACCGTTCTGTTTCATTCTTTTTTATGGTATCCAATTCTTCTTTCATATTGTGGAATGACTTCATTTCTTGAAGTTCAATGTCTCTTTTCTCTTGCATCTCAGAGATTTCTTACCATAAATATTCTAAATTTTTTTCTGACATTTCTGTAATATCCTCTAATTTTTCCCTACATGGAGATAAGTTACAGTGCTCCTTTGTGGGAGTTGTATTAGTTGATTCTCTGATCCTTGAGGCTCTTCTTCAATTTTTAGTCATTTGGTAATGTATTCTCTTTTGGCTAATTTGTTGGAGAAGAATTCTGTAACTGTGAGCTCATGTGTTTCCCTTAATGTGAAATATTTTGGTGCTATTTTCTCTCTTCTACTGTGTCCTCTAATGTGGGAATCATAGGAGGAGTCTTGAAATCAGATTTATGAAGGGACGTTTCACTCTTTTTACAGCCAGTACTGTGAGAGGCAAAGAATTCTCTAGAACTCACAATGTTCAGATGTTTAGCTACTATACACTTAGCCTTCTCTAGGCAGTGGGTAAGAGCTGAACAGTAAAACAAGAAAGTAAGGTGAAAGAAAAAGAAATTAAAAATAGAAGTAGGAAGAAAAAAATGGAAAAAGAATGAATGAACTAGAACAAAAAGATGAGGAAAAAAGAGAAATCACTTTGCAGAAAATAAAATTGATAAAAATGGAAAACTGTGTGGCACACTGAAGGGGCAGCAGAGGCACAGATGGAGATGCCTGGATGGATTTTGTCCTCAGTGAGGAAAAACAGAAAAATTAGGAAGACAAAGGCACAAGGAAGGGGCAGAAAGCTGTCTCTGTTATTTTTTTTTTTTTTGTATGTTTGTTTTGTTTTAAAGAGAAAGAAATGGTGGAAGGGACAGAAAATAACAAGAGGAAGAGAAATACTTTGCTTATCTGAATAGCACTGGGGTCTAGAAAAGGAGGACCCTGACTTGGAGGACTTCACAGCCATGAAGCTGGACCCAGAAGGGGCAGCAGAGGAAGAAATGGAGATACCTCAATGGATTCTGTCCTAGATGAAGAAAAAAAAGACAAATTAGCAAGAGAAAGGCACAAGGAAGGAGACAGAAAGGTGTTTTTTGTTTTGTTTTTGTTTTTGTTTGTTTTGTTTTTAAGAGAAAAAATTTGGACGGGACAGAAAAGAACAAGAGGAAGAGAGAGACTTTGCCTATCTGACTCTCTCTGGAGTCTGGAAGAGGGTGGGTCTTAACTTGCGTGGGCTTCACAGCCATGAAGCTGGACCTGGAAGGCACAGCATAAGCAGAAATGGAAGTGCCTGGAAGGATTCTGTCCTAGGTGAGTTAAAAGAGAAAACTGGCAAGAGAAAGGCACAAAGAAAGAGACAGAAAGCTGTTGTTTTTAAAAAGAGAAAAAAGTTGGAAGGGACAGAGAAGAACAAGAGGGAGAGATAAACTTTGCCTACCTAACTAGCACTGGAGTCTGGAAGAGGGTGGGCACCCTGACTCCGAGGGCTTCACAGCTGTGGACCCAGAAGGAGCAACAGAGGCACCTTGTTTGATTATTTTTTATGGTGTCCATTTCTTCTTTCAAATCATGAGAGGACTTCCTCATCTTCTGGAGTTCGTTGTCTTTCTTCTGTTCCTTCTCATTGTTTTCTCACCATGAAAGTTCTAAATTTTTTTCTGACAGTTTGTTACTTTGTTGTTTTTATTTTTTTCAAAAGCTTGTGGTGATTTACTGTGTTCTTTTGATAGAGATTTATTTCCTGGTTTTCTCATATTTGAGGCTTTTCTGAGACATTTAGTAATTTGGTGGTGGATTCACTTTTGGATATTCTTTGTAGAATGTTTCTGTACCTGCAAACTTGTTTGCTACCCTTTTGCTGTGAATTGCTTTTGTGTCAATATGTCTCTTCTGCTGTAATTAGTAATCTGGTCCCCAGAGGAGAAGTTTTCTCTTTAGGTTTCTTAAGAGAAGTTTCTCCCCTTTTGTTGGTGTTTCAGTTGGGGGGTGAGGATTTCTCTGAGCTTCACAATGTTTAGATGTTTTACAATAATAAATAAATAATTATAACTCAAGTTCTGTCTAAGCCCTCTGGGGATTGGAGGCTTCTTGCTCAGAGGAGGGGGTCTGGGCTGTGGCTGGGCCTGGGACTGAAATTTACCCCAATTCAGATTCTCTGACTGAGCAGGGGATTCAGATGGAGATGGAGTCTGCTTGAGAAGCCTGAAACTACTCTATCCTATGTGAAGGAAGAGAAGGAATTTATTTGCTATTATTTATATTAAATACCATAATGCTAAAAGATTCAGCAAGGAATAGATGTCCAGATGGCCTCTTTCAACTAGATGTTAAAATGTGCATAAGAGTCTGATCGACCAATACTATGTTGTTCTTTGTATTATCAACATTGATATTATTGACCTTTCACTGTTCCAATCAATTCTTGGTTATATCTTTGATATCAGCTAATTGATGTGAATAGCAGACTAAAAAACATTTATTTTCTTAAATTTTATTTATTTATTCCATGATAGGAAAGAGACAGAGATATACCAGCAAACCCAAGAAATTCTCTACCCTATGATCCATATCCACCTTCAGCCAGCCTGGATTATGGGCTCTTGAATGTCTGGTGTACTTTAGGGAGGTTTCTGGATATGAACTGATAACCTTCCCATGTGAGGCATCATATTTCACCACTGCACCACCATTTGGTCCCTCTTGCCCTCTTCTATGTCTTGGATGCTGAACTTCATACTAGTGTTCTCTCTGAAGCTATTTTTTTCCCCCTGTGGTCAAAGCATTATGTATTCTTAAAGCAAAAAAAAAAAAAAAAATTATTAAATGCCTAGAACATTAATGAGATTTGACTTTGATTAATTTATGAGATTCCATTGACAGTTATGGGAGAATGGGCCCTCAGAGAATTAATAAAGTACTGATCAGGTAAATTCTGATTAAAATGGAAAAAAATGAATAGAGATGGGGATGGGGCCATGAGCACCTAACATAGGAAGTTCTGAAAAAAGTTCTGGATACAATCAAAGGGTTGGTCAGAAAACTACAGAAGAACTTTATCCATAGTATGATTTTCTGAAGTGAGCTCAATTACCAGGTCAGAATGTCTCATATTCCCCAAACAAGCAAGTGCTAAAACCTTAATTGTATTCATGAATGTACTGTAAAGAGTGCTCTACTGGGGCTCCTGAGTATCGTACATGCTCCTCTTTTTTTTATTTTTTTCTTGGAGAGGTTTTTGCTATAGGGAGTGTGTGCTCGCCAGACAGACAGAGAGAGACAGAGAGACAGAAAGCGAGAAATCACCCCTCGGGGGGATGGCCACGCCGCAATCCCTTCTCCTCCATTCTCCTCTAGGGATCTTGGGCACGCATGCACACGTGCCAGGCATGAGTTTAAGCCACCGGGTCCAGGACTTGAACCGTGGTCGACTACATGGGAGTCCAGCGACATAGCCATTATGCTAACTGCTGGTCTCCAAACATGCTCCTCTTTTAAAGAACACAAATAAAAGTATATATGTGTGTACACATGCAGGGATTCACTACATATGTATTTATGTATTCATTTTTCCTGTCCATCCATTGATAAATCCAGCTATACAACTATACATTTATCCATATCCATTCTAATTAGAAATATAAAGTCAACTGGGAAAAAGAATGAGGAGTTCAGATACCCTAGGAGAATGTAATAGTGATGGTAGGTATGCAATAAAAGAATTTATTTTATAAGATCATGCTACGGACTAAATCTGTGCCCCTCTGAAGTTAATATGTTGTAGCTCTAACCCCTATTGGGACTGTATTGGGAAATAAGGTTTTTAAGAGGTAATTAAAGTTAAATGAGAGCATAAAGGTGGATCTTGGGACCAGCAGATGGCATAATAATTACATTGTTGGACTCCTACATAGTTGACCATGATTCGAGTCCCAAACTCGGTGGCTTAAAACTCACACTGGGTACGTGTGTGTATGTGCCCAAACTTTCGAGAGGAGAATGGAGGAGAAAGAATTGTGGCATGGCCATATCCCCTGGGAGGGAGTGATTTCTCACTTTCTGTCTCTCTGTCTCGATGAGTGCACATGCCCTATAGAAAATATCTCTCTGAAAAAAAAAAAAAAAAGTGAGTCTTAATCTAATACTACTTGGCCATCGAATAAGAAAAGGAAGCCCTCTCTCTTTCTCTAGTTCTCTTTCCACTATGTGAGAACAAATCAAAAGACTTAGATCTCAGATTTAGGGCCTTCAAAACTGTGAAAAAATTCATTTCTGTCATTTAAGTCACTCAATCTATTAGATCCTTTTTTATGACAGCCCAAGTTGACTAATACAGAGAAGACTTAAATAATAATTCTGGACCTACAATCTTCAACTTGAGTTTTTCTCTGCCTGAAATTATTATCTGAGAGGCCGTATCATCCATTTTCTCATTACACTCCATTTTACCCCTTATTCAGCAGTGGATAATAAATTATCTGCTCTCTTGGTTTCACATATATTTTTTCATGAATCTCCCTCTGCTCTATGTAAGAAGATTTTGATGCTGTGGAAAGGTAACTAATCTCCTGCATTTTAATTTTTCCTGGAATTATCTTACATATGCCAAGTTTCACTCCACCCACTTTTGTGTACTTATAAACTAGAAAAAAATAAGTTTTGTAATGGAAATTCTGACAGATATTTAGATATGGAACTATGAATTCTGACACTATAATTATAGGTAAGGATGTATTAAAGTAAACACCTCATTTATGAGGTGTCAAGCAACAAGTTGCATCAATCAGATTACTGCTTATGCACTTTACTGGCAATCAGTTCTGCTACCAACAAAGCTAAATGACAGTAAGCTTCTTATACTAGAAGGCCAAACATGACAACTGATTTTTTTAAGCTACTAAGAAATGTACTATCTCTCTTTCATCACTTTTATCTGCTGTCTGGGAGATTAAAGGGGCAGAGTGGAATAAAATATGTTTGATTACTCAGCTCTTGGTTTTTATTTGCTGAGAAAGAGAAACTAACATACATAGTTATTTTATAAGTCTATTATTTTTACCCCTGTGCTGTGGCTTATAGTATGCCCTGAAACAGTAATAAGATAAAACAGGTTTTTCTCTAGAAGAGTAAGCCAATAGCAGAAGGACCTAGGTTCAAATATGAGCTCCTCTGTTCAAGAGCTGTGTGAAAATGACAAGTTATCAATGACTTAGCATCTCTATTTTTTTGCTTATGTAACAGGGATATTATCTACCTCATAGAGATGTTATGAGAATTAAATTTGAGTGAAACATGGTAATAAGTATACATTAGTGACTCATTGTTGATCCTGCTCCCATTATAAATCTGATAATTTTATGTACTTTAAACCTGCTACAAGGTTAATCAAATGTCAACTGTGCAATGAAATATTTCTAGCCCGTCGTCAAGATCTCTGATTCCAATTGGATGAACCAATGCGTGGAGATCAGAGCTCCAGATATTTCCTGTTCTGAAAAGTTCTGCTAGGTTGGTCATAGTGCTTCAGTGGGGTCTACACTCCATGCGAAATCTGAATATACTGAACTCCACAGAAACTTAAAAGACACAAAAATGAAAAATTATCTGTTGATGATAATGTGTATGATAATATCTTTACCTGAACTGATAAACTGTATTCATGCTAGGAAAATTTATTTTACCTACTGTTAGAATATAAAATGATTTAATGCATAAAAAAAATTTTTAACAATAATTTTTTAAAAGTTTATTGGGAAAATGCCTTAGAGAAATCAGTGGTTTACAAATGAATAATTCATTTTAAACAGGGACTAGATAATGTTGTAGATGACACCCACAGCAGCAGACCATCACATCAATGTGCAAAAAATAATAATAATAATTTGGTTTGTGCCCTAATTGAAGAGGGTGAACAATTAACAGCAGGAACAATAAACAACACCACAAATATCTTAACTGATTTAGCTTACACAATTCTGACTTAAAAACTACAGTGAAGTATGCTCTCTGTTCAACAGGTGCCAAAACTGTTACACCCAGATAAGCTACAAAGAACAACTTTTAAAAAAATTTTTTTTAAGTGGGAAAAAGAACCTGAAGTGTTTCTTCAAAGCATTGTAGCAGCAGATGAAACATGGATTTATCAGCATGATCCTGAAGACAAAGCACAATGAAAACAATGGCTACCGAGAGGTGGAAGTGATCCAGTCTAAGCAAAAATGGACTGTCCAAGAGCAAAGGTCATGGCAACAAATTTTTAGGTATTTTGTTTGTTGACTTTCTGTAGAGATGAAGAATGATAACATCTGCTTATTGTTGAGAGTGTTTTGAGAAAGTTAGCCGACTTTAACCGAAAAATACCCAAGAAAGATAAACCAGAGAGCTTTTCCCCACCACAATTCTCACTCCTCTCCACAATTAGTGCATTTTTTCCAAGAGTTTTCAGGGTAAATCATTAGACATCCACTTTACAGTCCTGGTTTGACTCCTTCTGACTTTTTTTCTTGTTTCCTAATCTTAAAAAATTGTTAAAGTACACTTGTTATTCTTTAGTTAATAATGTAAATAAGACTGCATTGACATGGCTAAATTCCCAGGACCTTCAGAGTTCTTTAAGGATGGAGTGAATATATGGTATCATCATTTATAAAGTGTCTTGAACATGATGAAACTTAAAAGAAAAAAGAATGAATAGAAGAAATGGGCACAAAGGTGACTTTTTTAGTTTGAGTACAATACAATGAAGAGTTATAATGCTTTGATGAGGGAGATCACTGTCTTGACTTTTATTTATTTTCCTCACATATATAACCATTAGATTTTTATTAATCTTTTTTCTTTATTTTATTTATTTTTACATTTTTCCACAATCATTTACTTTACATATCAAACATTTTTTGCTCATACTCCATAGTTCTCGACAGTTAATAAACAACTTTCAAAATTTCAAAATACCGAATTTTTTTTTTTAGAGATTTTTTGCTATAGGGTGTGTGTGCTCACCAGAAAGAAAGAGAGAGGCAGAGAGACAGAGAGACAGAAAGTGAGAAATCATTCCCTGGGGGGTTGGCCATGCCGCAATCCCTTCTCCTCCATTCTCCTCTCAGCATCTTGGGCATGCACGCACACATGCCTGGCATGAGTTTAAGCCACCAGGTCTGGGACTCTAACTGCAGTCAACTACATGGGGGTCCAGCCATTATACCAGCTGCTGGTCCCCAAAATACTGACTTTTAAAGCTAATATTCAAAATATTTCTTGTAATTTTGTATAATTTTGTTTATGACTCTATAACAACAGAGAAAGTATGGTTTTAAATATTTTTGAGAAAATATTTATATGTCAGCTATTCAAATTGTTGAAAAGCAAATGCCCAGCAGATAAGTCACACATAAACCTTCTCAACTCAGCCCTGCCTACCAAGTATTCTGTGATATACCATCTGCTAGCAAAGATCAGTCTCTTTTTCTTCCTTCAAAGTCTTTCTCAAGATAATCCTCTCGTGTGGTTGCCCTTTTACAATCTCTACAGATTACAATGCTGGGCTGGAGAAGTCCAGGTTATTTTATGTTATGAATTCTTTCATATATCTTCTCTAATCCTCTCTGACAGGCAGAACTATTTATGGTGCCAGGCCATCTTTCTAAGAGCTTCTGTTGGCTTACTTGAGATCCACCTTAGTGCCATAGTTTCTTGATTAATCTTCAGATATGACATTTCAGTCAAAGCCCTGTCCAATAATGAATATTTCCAATTTCTGATCCAATGAAACAAGCATTATTGAACTTATACAAATAACCCTTCTGCCATAAATAAGAATACTGGTAAATATTTTCCAATTCCAGAGAGATCAGGAAGGAAGAAAAGTTTATGTTTTCATTTAAAGAAACAAACAAAAATATTTTAACAAATTGCTAAACCTATCAACAACTCAGGAGAAAGTAAAATGCTTAAATTGGGAAAACAAGGCATAGTTAAAAAATCAGTAATGTTTTACTTGAAAGTCATAAAATTCAATTTTGCCAGTTCAGTCTTATGTTCAAACTCTCTTCTGTTGAAAATGCAGTGTTACTGTGGTCCAATCTTTCCATTTAAATCCTGGAAAGTAACACTCAATGTTATTATTGATATTTCTTGTCCCTAGCATTAAATTGATCATTTTCTTGGTTGCCTTTTATTCTCTAATTTCTTTATGTGTCTATTTTCTTTATGTGTGTATTTTCTTTATGAGATATTTTCTTGGTTTCTCATGTTTCTTGTGCCTCTGTGGTGGTTTCTGTCATTCTGTGACAAAATCTCTCCTCCACCTGTCTGAATATTTTAGGAGTCTAGAAGATGAAGTTTAGAGCATAGCTTCCCTCAACACTTGTGAATATCTGTGCACCCAACATTGGAGCACCTGAAGCTGGCAAGACTCTGGTGGACTTCTCCATGTCTTCCCTCTGGTTGAAAAAAGCTAACCATTAGATTTTGTATGGAACTCTCAGGGCCTAAGCTATTAAAAACCTCATATACTCTTGGATTTTTTTAAAAAAGTTTAAAAACACCATTTTTTTAAAACTTTATCAACAACTAGGTACCATATGTGTACAAAAGAAAAAAAAATCCCCATGTATATTCCGCATTCTTCAAATATTCTTGCTTGTACCTATATATTTTTGTTGGCAACTCTTATGTTAAAGTTCATTAAGTTTGACTAATTATATTCTAGAATGGTCTGTCAATGACTGGAAAGAAGAAATAGAGTCTAAATGTTACAACTTAGAACCAACAGTTTAAGTAAACACATATCTTTGTGCCTCAGTCAAATCACAGTATGGAAACCTCACTCTGAGTAATTTTAATGACACAGGCTGAAATTACCTTCATGAAAATTTACCTGTGTGAAAAAGATAAAATGTTAGGTGTTAGTTTCATTTCAATGTTAATGTTTATCTACTTGAGAAAAGTATTTTCCATCAGTTCAGAAGCAGCCATGTGCATAATATAATTGTAATACAAGCCATTCCACTCAAAGATCATTAATTAAATCAAGTAAATACTTTGCTTCAAACTTCTCAGTAGCTTCTTATCGCATATACACTAAAAACCAAACTGTTTTTTTTTTTACATTCAATCGCTGTATATCTTTATAGCATACAAAATAAATTTTCCCAGCATGAATACATTGCATATTAGTCCAGTCAAAGATAATACCATACACATTTATAAAGGACTACAGATCTCTACCCAGTCCCCTCAACCCCTCCCATAACCAAGTTTACATTTTTGCTATGGCATCTTGATACATCCCTTGTGTTCCTCTGCTTCAGCTGCATTGGCATCCTTGTTATTTCTTGAATCTGTCTGGTTGACTCCTGCCTCAGGTCACTACTTCAGCAATTCCTTCTATTGGAATGCTCTTCTCCCTGATAAACACATGACTCACTCTCTTTACCATCTTCATTTCTAAACTCTAATGCCTCTTTTCTCAGTGAAACCTTCTCTGGATACTGTCTAAAAAGTAAGCCTTCATGGCACGGCCACAGTGGTATAACAGTGGCACAAAGCTCTGAAATGTTGGAGAGCATAAGGATGATTGAGGTTTGGTTCTTAGTCAACTTGTACAGGTAGGTTGTTACCCATGTTTGGCCATAATCCAGCCTGGCTAGATTTAGGCTGGTGAAGGATCTGACATAAGATCCTGTCAAGGGTGCTTCTCTCTCTCTCCTCTCCTCTGTCTCATGAAATAAAGAAGATGAAGGAAGGAGAGAAGGAACCTTTAAAAAAATAAAAAACAAACCCTCATAATCTACCTATCTTAACGGTTTTATTTATTCCTCAGCACTTGTCACCCACTAACATTGTAGATAAATTGTTTATTAATTGTGTTTTATTGTCTGACTCCATCACTATAAGTTCAAGGAGAGTATAGACCTTTGTGTTGATCACTGTTTTATCCCTCAGCACCTAAAATAAAGTGTTTTGGCACAGGATGGTTGCTCAATAAATTTGTTGATGTAATCAAATAAGTAAGTACCGATTAGGTGCTATGTTGGATACACAGTAAAAAAAAGAGTCTTCTATTTTTAAATTATATGATATTTTTATATATTCTTTAAATTAAAGCCTCTACTAGACAATCTTAGTCTACTTCAAATTCATTTACAACAGTTAAGGTAGAAATGATTTCTTTGAATATCCTTTAATAGTCAAATAGTTCACAAAATCCTATATTTATTTTCTAAATTATAGTTATTACATTTTATGCTACATGCTAGAGCTATTTGTTCTTGTTTAGAATCTTAAACTCCTATTATCTCTCACATAAGCTTCCTCCTTACTGGTCTCCCAGTAACCAATAATGCTCTACCTTTCCACACCCACCTGTCTAATACACATACTTAAGCTGCCCAAGTGATCTTTAGTATTAGTGTACTATATACTGCATCAATTCTCCATCACTTTTATGAGGAAATTCAAAGCATTTAGTATAATCCTCAAGATTGTCCATTTCTTGGTCTGGTGTGCCGGAGGTCTTTATATAGTCCTCTGGAGATTGACTGCAGACTGCCTTTGCCATTTGTGGTATAATTATACTTCTTGTGTGACTATGAGGAATTATTTTATTAAGCTATCACTAGAAGGGTAGAGTACAGCAAGGCGTAAGCCATTTCCTTCCTGTAAGATATTTTAAGTAAGGTTGCCCAAGGTAATAGCTAAAATTACACTATGTTCCCTTATCTTATATTGTCTATCATTATGTTATTTTTATATTATTTAATACTAATTTCCAGTAGTTTGTTACTTCATACTATTTCTAGAGATAATGGAAATCTCTCTTTAGTTATACAGTAAGAACTGGATGCAATCACTGCCAATCACTTTGGTATAAAATTATTCACCTTAACAGAGAAGTAGTAGTATGTAGGCCTTGTCCAATGTGATTTACTGTGGGCAACCTCCTTTTCTCTGCTTTCCTGAAGTGGACAGTGAAGTCTTGAGTCTCCAAAACTTTGAAAGAATTTAGAGGAACCAGTAGGTGATGCAGTGAAGTTGCTGGACTCCCACATGGCCTACAGCAGTTTGAGTCTCTGGCCTGGCTGCTTGAGAATCACACTGAATATGTGTTCATACATGCTCCAGATCCAAGGAGAATGAAGGAGAAAGTATTGCTGTGTAGCCATCATCCCTTGGGGGGAGATTCATCACTTTCCCTCTCACTGTCTCTCTCAAGCACACAACACACCCTATGGCAAAATGAAACAATAATAAACAAAAAATAAGGGTTTAGATGGTTAGTTTTATGTGTCAATTTGTATAGGCCACATTACCCAGCTATTTCATGAAACAGAAGTCTAGATATTGCTGTGAAATTATTTTTTTTAATTTAAAAACAAAAACTTTATTCAGTTCATTCAAAAAATGTTAACAAAATAAATTTCAGTTGCAACACTACAGTTTTGCAAAAGAGAGTAAGTACTGTGCACACTAGTCAGAGCTATTCTTTTAGGCAAAGTGCTCTTTTGATGACAGATAAACTAACAAATACACACTATTGTGAGCTATTAATATTTCAGATAGTACAAAGCAGGGTTTTTTTCTCTTGTAAACAAAAGTTTATCATTTATAATTTTTTTGCCTTACACCACCATCCACCACCCACCACTACCTTACCAACTACTTTACCCGACTATTGTCACTAGCATCCACACCCATCCTCTCCACCATCACATCTTCAGATCTCTCAGCCTCTGCCATAAAGTGCAGGCACTCGGTACAAATCGAGTGGCAATATACAATTTGTATCTCTTAAAGTCTGGCTCACTTTGCTCAACATTAAATCGCCTATTAATATATTCATTCATTTTGAGTGAAACAATAGGTTCTTTTGGAAGTTACTTTTTAATTATATTAAATCATTTTTTTTAATTTCTAAGACATGTACACTCAGAAGAGAGAGACAGAGACGGAGAAATTATTCCCCAATTGGGTGTGGTTACATTGCAATCCCTACTCCAACTCTTCATGCTCTCTGGATTTTGGGTATACCTGAACACGTGCCTGGCTTTTCTTTCAAGCTGCCAGGGACAGGATTCAAACTATGGTCAGCTATGTGGGATCTGACTCCCTTAACTCCTAGGCCATGGGGCAGGCCTTCAAATCTATATTCCTTAAGTAGAGTAGGCTGCATAATATGAGTGAACCTTGTCAAATCAGTTCCAGGACTTAAGAGAAAAAGGAAAGTCCCCTGGGTAATAAAGAATCGTGCCTCCAGGCTGCCTTAAACTCTTGCAAAATCAACAGTTCTCTGGGTCATCAGCCTGCTGCCCTGCCCTGCAGAGTTTAAACTTGCCAACTCTGAAAATATTAAGCCAGTTCTTTAAAGTATCTCTCTCTCTTCCTTTGTATGTGTATGTGTATAAATACACACATGCGCGTGCGCACACACACACATATACATGAGGGAGGAAAGAGTTTTTAAAAAGTTCATGGAAAATGTGTATTATGAAACTGTGGATGGATTTAAAGCATTTTTGCATCAAAATTAACTTGCAATTAAATTCCATTTATCCACAAAGTTTTTTTAAGACCTCTTATGTGTGTTTCTGTGTATATCCATTTATGTATATATTATATATATGTAATATAATATATAATATATACACATGTATACTTCTTATATACCTACATACTTTATATATACATACACACTTCATACACACACACACACACACACACACACACTTTGTATATACATAGCATACTCATCCTATTGGTTTTATTTATCTTTAGAAGGGTGACTACTATGAAATTCAACAATTAAATAGAGAAATTTCACTATTAAAAGGCCAATATAATCCATCCAGGTAATAGCTTATTATTTCTTTAGCTTACATTTTCTAGAAAGGAAAGGGAATTTATTAAAAAATCTTTCAAACTGATCTCTGCCTTGATTGTGAACATTTTACTCACTTAGCCCAGGAAGACAGCAGTCTCTCAAATTTGTCCTAAAATTTATATAAAAAAATTACTGTTTTAACGAATGATTTTTGAATAAAAATATCACATTGTTGAAAATTTTTAAAAAGAATTTTAAGTAATTCACAATTCATAAAAATATGAATGTAAAAATCTCAAGCCAAGATTTTATGTCACACAAGAAATATTAATTTTAATAATCTATCTTGATTTGTCAAATAACTTTTGTCTAAAGAAAAAAATAAAAACTGTCGGGACTGGCAGGTGGCATGGTGGTTAGGGGCACTGGATTCCCACATGGCCAACCACGGTTTGAGTCCTGGACTTGGTAGCTTGCTTTCTCACTTTATCTTTCTCTCTCTCTCTGTCTCTCTAGTAAAATTAAAAAATAATAACAAATAGAATTAAATAGATCAATCCTTTTTAAAATTAAATAAATAAATAAATACTGACATTACACTCATAAAGTGACATAAAAAGGTGTGAGCATTTGTCTCCACTTAGACATAAGAAACTTGACAATACCACAGAATTCTCATTCAACCCAAAACCCTTTTTACAATAGTTACGAAGAGAGTGAGGCATTGTCTCTTCAAGTAAAAGGAGAATCAGAAAATTATCATTTTGACTTCCAGCCCAGTTGACCTATCTCTCAAAAAATAAATTTTATCTAATTTGGTGATGGTCATTCACATTCTGAATTTAAAAATAGTCTTTGAATCCCTAAAATATTACATTTTATTTAATAACTTTAACTAAAAGTAAGTATTTATTTAAAAAAAAAATCAAAGATAGTAACTGGTCCTTCTCAGCATGAAGATTTGAAACCCAATATTCAATTATTTTCTTCACTTTGAAACTTATGTTTCAAACCTGGAATGTTATGTTCATTTTAATCTTTTCATAGGGATTTATTTGAAATGAAAAATATCAATGGCCTGGCTGACAGGTGGCACAGTGGTTAAAGGTGCTGGACTCCCACATAACGGACTGTAGTTTGAGTCCCAGACTTAGCGGCTTGCTTTCTCACTATCTCTTTCTCTTTCTCTCTCTCTGTCCCTCTATGGTCAAATTAAAAAATAAACAAATAAATAAATTTAAATAAAATAATTCTTTAAAATAATAATGGCAATAGCACAGAGCAATCTAGTTCTGAGGGAAATTATAAAAAGAAAACAAAACAAAAATTCAAAGAAAGGGTATTTTCCGTCAGTTTATATTTCAAGTGTGGCATATTTAAAATGCATAGATCAAATATCTGATATAATTTTTTCAATTTTTTTTTCTAAATTTGTCTTTAAGGAATGTCTGTAGAAGAGAAGAGGAGGAAACCACCCAAGTGTATGTAAATCTCAACGATTATAAAAACAATTTTACTAACCTGAAACTATTGTTTTCTCCTTTTGACTTTAAAGGTTCATTGCCATTTTTCAGAAAGAATGGTCTGAAAATATTCCATCTTTCTAAGTCATGATGAATGAGCTTCGATTAAAAGTAGCTTAAAGAAGAAAAGCTACTAATGTGTTTTATACAGTCACTGATCAGTTACTGACATGCAATATTTCATTTTTTTGGGACATTAAGAGATGTTGTGTACCTAAAAACAACAGCTTGTATGGTAGTAGATTTATCATTACATGCATCATAAAAGCAAGAAAGACATAAAATTCGTTTCTGCCTGTTAAAGTCTAATTATTTGTAAAATCATTACTTGGCACTTTAACAAATTGACACAATGAAGTTAATGATCCTCAACATATTAAAATTTGCAATGTGTTTTTGCTTCCTGGAGTCCTATACCTTATCCAATGTTTAGTGATATAGATAATATCAAGCAGAGGACACTAGGTTAAATTTCTCTGCAAAGTGTTAGTAGTGTCACTACTGTTACTCACAGCATGTGTTTGTTGAACACTTAATGAAAATTAAAACAGTATTTCTAGGTCAAGGTTTATTTTTCATTGCATTGCTGAGGCTTATAATACAGCCACATGGACAATGACAGTATAAAATATAAACTTGGGTATTATATTGGCATAGAAAATGACTAAAATGAGAATTTATTGTAGAATATTATGAAATAGAGGTTTTAAATCTTAAATTTACTTTCAGAGAATATTTGCTTTAAAAAACTATATGCTGGGGCCAGGAGGTTATGGCCAGTGCCAGTGGTTATGGCGCTGGACTCCCACAAGGACGACTGCAGTTTGAGTCCTAGACCCAGAACCTTGAAACTCATGCTGGGTGAGTGTGTGTGCGTGCCCAAATTGGATTTTTCTCAATTTGTGAGATTATGTTGTCTCAAGTCAATAGAGGTTTAAATAATTAAAAATCTAGAATAATCTAGAATAATAGATATATAGAGAAAAGCAAAACTTTTTCAATGTTACAGGAAAACTATGTGGGCTAGTAACAAAATATAAGTGATACAGCCAGGCTGTCTGGAGTCACATCCTAGATTTGACACAGCTGTGCAGTCCTGGTCAAGTTACTTACCATCCCTGTATCTGCTTCCTTCTATGTAAAACGGCAGTGAAATATCTATTTCATAAAATAATTGTATGGATTAAATACATTAATACAATCAAGTTGTTCAACAGATGTTAACTATAATTGCATTGCTCTGCCTTGTTAGGCCAATGACTATTCGCAAATATTCTTTTGCATAAAGCTTTTTAGGATAAGACAATATAAAATACAGGAAGAGTTATATTGTGAAAAAAAATCTCTATTTAGCCACATAAGAAGTTATTTTTGTAAACAACTAGAAAAGAACATAAACTTTTGTTAAGATTGGGGAATCATTTGTGAATTAGGGAATTATTACTGATTTTTAAAACATGATCCAAGATCCATTCCCATTTACACATATGGTACAGATTTCCTCTTAAAAGGACAGTTAGTGATCACTTTGGAGAATTCATCTCATTAGTGCCTTCACATTCTCGCTTCCTAATTTTTGTATGTAAAAAAGCAACAGTGCATCTGCAAATTTCCATCTGTCAGTTCAAGCCAGACCAGTAGTAAGGTGCTGTTTTTATTTTGCTCTAAATGCAGCATATTTCTACTGATATTTCAGTTCTTGAAAATCTGATTAGCATTGAAAATAATCCTACCTCAGACCTGCAGGAAAACCTAAAGCTTAAGCAGCTAGAATTTATTCAAATGTAAAATTTTAATACAAAAGATAAGCTACTATGCCTAAAGAAAGTTGACAAAAATTTAACTATATTATCAGAAATAGTGATTTTGTATTCCATTTGATTACAAGTGAGCACTGTTATTTTAACTTATTCAGAAAACCTGAAACCTAAGCACCTCTAAGCTATTCGAGCAGTGAGTCCACTCCTTCTGAGATTTATTTTAAGCATCACATCTCTGTCCCATCACATCCTCATAGACGTCTTTAACACACACACATACACACACACACACCTGCACAGAAAAGAAAAAGGAAGGAAGGAAAGGGGGAAGAAAGAAGGAGAGGAGATGAAGAATAAATGAGGAATAAGAGAGTGAAGTGGAGAGTGAAAAGGAAAAGTAAAGCAAGTCAGGAAAAGAAAGGACTGTGGGAGATTTTCGTTTCCCTGACTGGAGAGTGATTTTCTTGAGTTCAAGCAACCCTCAGAGTAGTTAAGGTGCTGCCTTGGGCTCCTAATGCAGAGGAACCAAGGTTCTTCCTTGCTGTAGCTGGTGTACCAGCCACACCATCAAAGGCTGCCCATACGGCTCTCTCCCCTAGGTGTCTGGCACCTATGCACTGAGTATGGAACCATAAACTGGGTCACAATCCAGTAAATTAGTTTCTTCAGGGTGATGTTCATGATTTGGTGTTCCGTAGAGCTGACAGTTTCAGCTTCCCTTGTACTCTGACTGTGCTCCCTATATGACAGTCTTTACAGCCTACCAGAGTAGTCAGTCATGACATTCACCCTGACTGATTCTGTCCCCACTAAGAGAGATTGAGTCCTGATACCAGGTCAGGATTTTATTCCAGAGCTTTTAAGAGCTAGCATATAATGAAAGTTTTGCATCTTGGCCACCAAATATCACTTTGAGTCAGAGACCTGCACCCAAAGCACACAAGGCAATGGTGTATGAGAATATCAGCATCTCTGGGCCTATCCTGTACATTCAGGTCGGCTATGACTTGATCACTCACTGCTCTCTGGGCGAGGACTGTATGAGCTGAAGGCTAATATGGAGTAAGCTATGGTCATCATGAACTTTGATATTATTAATGGCACCACTGTTAAAGGAAAATCTGAGATCAGTTAAACTTAGCAGAGTTAAGCAAGGAACAGGTTCTACAACAGGGAAGTATTCTGATAAAAGTTGGTAAAAATGTTCCGTCCAACTACATGTGCAACTTACATTTATAGTCAGAAAAAAGGAAGTGACATACATACCAAGGAAGTGATATACAACACTAACCTGATTGGCTGCAGTTGGCATTTGCATTATATATCATGGTTTGATCAGTTGTCAGCTTAAGGTTAATTAAAGTTTACCTGCTGTGATTGGCTGAAGCTCAGTTGCTAGGTTACCAGTATGTGTGTGAGTGTGTGTGTATGTGTGTGTGTGTGTGTGTGTGTAGGTTAGGTTATTGTTTATCAAGGGAGGTTGAAATTCAACATATAGGAAGACTGCTCTGAGTTAAATTTATCACCCAAGTATGGAAGCCTGCTTGGGTCAATTTAGTTTAGCTTAAAACTGTATTATGTGTTCCTAGTGTGACCCATCAATTCATAAGGATAAAGTGGGAAATAAGTTTATCAACATTCTTGCAAAGTCCCTTTATGGTACATTTTTTGTCTTTAGAAACATTCCTTCTTTGGGGATTAGCAGTTGGCATAATGTCTGTGTCGCTGGACTCCCATGTAGTCGACCGCAGTTTGCGTCCTGGATCCGGTGGCTTAAAACTCACGCTGGGCGCGTGTGCATTGCCCAAGATCCCGAGAGAAAATGGAGGAGAAGGGATTGCAGCGTGGCCATCCCCGCTGGGGGTGATTTCTCGCTTTCTGTCTCTCTGTCTCTCTCTGTCTGGCGAGCGCACGCGCCCTATAGCAAAAACCTCTCAAAAAAAAAAAAAAAAAAAAAAAAAAAAAAAAAAGAAAGAAAAGAAAAAGAAACATTACTTCTTTCAAAATATTAACTTATGAAAATGGATCAAGGTGTTTGGAGTTTGTCCATTTTGAGAAATCAGAAGCCCCTTAAAGAACCATTATAAAAGCAAACAAGTTTCTGCTGAAGGATAGCTGAGTTTTTATTAGGTCGTTTAAATCTCTTAAAGAAAGGAAGCAAAACTCCAAACTTAAGCAAAGACATTTACCAATATTTACATCAAGAATTTTGGAGTGACCAGCAGTTAGCGTAATGGCTATGTTGCTGGACTCCCATGTAGTCGACTGCGGTTCGAGTCCCAGACATGGTGGCTTAAACTCACGCTGGGCACATGTGCGTGCATGCCCAAGAATGAAGAATGAGAGGAGAATGAAGGAGAAGGGATTGCGGCGTGGCCATCCCCCTGGGGGGTGATTTCTCGCTTTCTGTTTCTCTGTCTGTCTGGTGAGCGCACGCGCCCTACAGCAAAAACCTCTTCAAAAAAAAAAAAAGGAATTTTGGAGATTATGTAGATGCATGTCTTAAAGAGATTTTTGACAATTTCGATTCTATCTTAAGTATGAGAATTATGACTGATGGAAGTAAAAAATAGAAACACTGGATTTGTGAGTTTTCAGAATTTTGAAGATACTCCAAAAAGACATAGATGAATGTAAAATTAATTAATGGAAATCAAGTTTCTGTTGGTAGAGCACAGAAAAACAAAAGACAATCTGAATTAAAATACAAATTTAAGCAAACAAAACAGAATAAGCTCACCAGGTGCAAAGGTGCTAATCTTTAGGTGACAAGTCATTTTTTAAAGTTATTTATTCAAAAATGAAAGACATACACACACACACACACACACACACACACACACAGTGAGAAGGAGGGAGTGAGGGAGGGCAAGAGGGAAATATGCGCCCTTACCAGGGTCTGATACTACAAACTTCCCCTCAGCCTTCCCAGCCAACCAGGAGCACAGGAAAATGCACAGATGCTCAGTATGTTCAAGTCAACCCAGGAACTGAACTCTGATCTTCCATGTTGCTTCCAGCATCTCAGAGTATTGAGCTACTGTTGCTCCTTTGCAGCTGTGTCATGAAAAATCTTGAAGATGATATTGATGATAAAGACTGAGAAGAAAATTCTCACTCTATAATATAATCACTAGAGCCTACCATGATGGTGACCAGCTGCAGCAAGGGCTTTGGCTTCATATGTTTTACATCTACTGAAAAAACTAATGAAGTCATTGTAGATATGAAAGAAATAATTTTTTTTCACCAAAGTACTATATGTTACTAGTTCATGAAGCAGAGAGGAATGCAAACTTTTTCCTCTCCAAGATCTATGGGAAAAGAATGGTGTCTATAGGAGCTGAAAATATTCTAAGTGGCAACAATATTATAGAATAACTTCATGCCAAATCTTTCTTTACCTAGACATGGGAGCACACATCTTTGCAAGTCTGTGGTCAGGATCAAACCTCTTCTATCTCAGAATATATCGTGTGCCATCTACTCAGCAGCAGGAGCAACGGAGCCATTAGTTAGCGCCTTCAGACCACTGCAAGTTCCACCAGTTAAATGAGTACATAAGATACAACAAAACAGATCATGACTATTCACCCTAAAACTTCTGCTTCGGAACTGCGTCTATTTTTTTTTCTTTTTTTCCCTACTGTCAGGTCCTTCGTAGGTCCCATGGAGCATAGTGTCTTCCTTGGGTGGTGGTGGGTGAATGTGCTCTCGCTCTCTCCTCAGGCAATGTCATGGTTTGAGCAGAAAGCCCCTAAAGTAAAGCAGAGGAAGCAGAACTATGTCTAAATCAATGATTCAAAAGAGTTTGTGTTGAAGGTGTTCACAATCTTCTAAAATTTAAATTACAATGACCAACATTCATTCGGAAGCCAGAAGCCTGTTTGCGTCTGTATATAGGGTTATAGTAGTGCAAATGTATCTATGTTGACGTTAGCTATTACTTAGAAGATTTTAGGTGAAAAATCTGGTTTCTTTTGTTCAATCCATTCTCCCAAATGTTTCTAGAGAAAAGGCTGGCACACTGTTGATGACGGATGGCACTAAAATTCTTTTTATGCTCAAATATCCTGAGTTTCTCTGTGCCAAGGTTTATGAAGTCATCCTTACTCTACAAGCCAACCAAGCTAAAGATATTTCCCTGAAAGATGCTAGGAAAATTCCCTGTATTTATAAGATTTCCAAACCTTGAAAAAGGTAAACATTAGAGAAAATTAAGAAAATAAGAATTTTTTTTTTTCTATATGTCACTGGAGAAAGAGAAGGAAGGTGAGAAATCTCTCCCCAGGGTTGTTCATGCCACAATCCCTTATCCCCCATTATCCTCTTGGGATTTTGGGCACAAATCCACACACACTCAGGATGTTTTAAAAGCCACCAGGCCCAAGACTTGAACCATGGGGCCGGTCATGTAGGAATCCAGTTTCTTAACCACCACAGCACCTGCTGGCTTATGAGAATAAGAATACTTTTTGAGAGGATTTTGCTATAGGGTGCGTGCCCTTGCCAGAAAGACAGAGAGAGACAGAGAGACAGAAAGTGAAAAATCACCCCCCCCCCGGGGGGGATGGCCATGCCACAATCCCTTCTCCTCCATTCACCTCTCTGGATCTTGGGCACACACCCACATGCTCCCAGCATGAGTTTAAGCCACCAGGTCCAGGGCTCCAGCCACAGTCGATTATGTGGGAGTCCAGCGGCATAGCCATTATACCAACTGCTGGTCCCAAGAATAAGAAATTTTTAAAAAGTAAAATAAATTTATACTTTACCAAGCAAATGTCAAGTTTAATTGCTAATATCTGATTAGTTATCATTTAAAAATATATATAGAATATAAGAAAAGGTAAATAGTAAGAAAAAAGAAAAAATTAGCACGTAACACCTTGAAGGATGGAGTGAGATAAAGGAAACTTTACACACAGGACAATAATAAAATCATTTTTTTAGAGGTTTTTGCTATACGGAGTGTGCCATAGCTAGAAAGACAGAGAGAGAGAGAGAGAGAGAGAGAAAGCAAGAAATCACCCCCCAGGGGGGATGGCCATGCTGCAATCCCTTCTCCTCCATTCTCCTCTCGGGATCTTGGGCACGCACGCACACGTGCCCAGCGTGAGTTTAAGCCACCGGGTCCGGGACTCGAACCATGGTCAGCTACATGGGATTTCAGTGACATAACCATTACGCTAACTGCTAGTCCCCTGTGTGTGTACTTTTATTATTTTTTTTTTTTTTGGAGAGGTTTTTGCTATAGGGCGCGTGCGTTTGCCAGACAGAGAGAGAGAGAGAGAGAGCGACAGAAAGGGAGAAATCACCCCCCAGTGGGGATGGCCACGCCGCAATCCCTTCTCCTCCATTCTCCTCTCGGGATCTTGGGCACGCACGCACACGTGCCCAGCGTGAGTTTAAGCCACCGGGTCCGGGACTCGAACCATGGTCAGCTACATGGGATTTCAGTGACATAACCATTACGCTAACTGCTAGTCCCCTGTGTGTGTACTTTTATTATTTTTTTTTTTTTGGAGAGGTTTTTGCTATAGGGCGCGTGCGTTTGCCAGACAGAGAGAGAGAGAGAGAGAGAGAGCGACAGAAAGGGAGAAATCACCCCCCAGTGGGGATGGCCACGCCGCAATCCCTTCTCCTCCATTCTCCTCTCGGGATCTTGGGCACGCACACACATGTGCCCAGCATGAGTTTTAAGCCACTGTGTCTGGGACGCGAACCGCGGTTGACTATATGAGAGTCCAGCGACATAGCCATTATGCTAATTACGCTAACTTCTGGTCCCGCTTGTGTGTTTAATTTTGACAGAGGGTGCATGCACTTGCCAGAGAGAGAGAGAGAGAGAGAGAGAGAAGAAAAGCGAGAAAGCATTCCCTCCCTTTGGGGGATAGCAATGCTGCAATCGCTTCTGCACCATTTCTTTCTTCTTCCTTTCAAGATTTTGGGTATGTGTGCACACACACCTGGTATGATTTTTCAAGTCGCTTGATCTGGGACTCAAACCTTGTAATCAACCATGTGGGTGGGATCCAGCTACCTTAACCGCCACACGACAGGCTGACCCAAATCCAGTTATCTTATAAGCAGATCACGTAATAACATTGCAGGGTATGGAGAAGAAACAAACTGACCTAATTTTCTTTGGGAAACAGTGCTTTAAATAGGTATTCTAAATGTAATAAAGAAAAAATAAACACTAATCTCCCGGACACGGTGGCTTAAATTCACGCCGGGCACGTGTACGTGCGTGCCCAGGATCCCGAGAGGAAAATAGAGGAGAAAGGATTGCTGCAGGGCCATCCCCCCTGGGGGGTGATTTCTCGCTTTCTGTCTCTCTGTCTCCCCCTGTCTTTCTGGTGAGCGCACACGCCCTATTGCTAAAACTTCTAAAAAAAAAAAAGACATACTCCCTCAAAACCTAGCTCACTTCAATAGGATCTAAACCTAAGACCTCAAACTATAAAGCTGCTCCTGGAAAACACTGGGGAAACTCTGGGAGACATTGGTGTAGGGAAAGACTTCTTAAATAAGACCCTCAAAGCACAGTCGATCATCCCCAAAATAGACAAGTAGGATTATATCAGACTAAGAAGTTTCTGCATGGCAAAAGACACAGTAATTAGTGTGAATCGACAGCCCTCAGAATGGGAAAATATTTTTGTAAATTTTGCATCAGATAAGCGACTGGTTACCAGAATACACAAGGAACTAAAGAAGCTGTTTGGAAAAAAGATGATCAACCCTATTAAAAGATGAGAGAAGGAGTTGAATAAAACACTCTCTAAAGATGACATACGAATAGCCAAAAGGCATATGAAAAAATGTTCAATATCTCTCATCGTAAGGGAAATGCAGATAAAAACAACAATGAGGTACCACCTAACCCCAGTCAAAATGTCTAAGATTAAAAAAACAAAAAATGATAAGTGTTGGCGGGGGTGTGGTGAAAGGGGAACTCTTTTACACTGCTGGTGGGAATGTAAATTGGTCCAACCACTGTGGAGAATAATTTGGAGATTCTTCAAAAATCTACAAATAGATCTACCATATGATCCAGCAATCCCACTCCTCGGTATCTACCCAAAGGACAGAAGAATTCTTCATTGGAAAAGTGCTTGCACATCAATATTTATTGCTGCACTTTTCACGATTGCTAAGACATGGAACCAACCCAAATGCCCCCGTATGGATGAATGGATTGAAAAACTGTGGCACATATACTCTATGGAATACTATTCAGCCATAAAAACCAACAGAACCCTGGCTTTTGACAGAAAGTGGAGAAATATGGAAGATTTACTGCTGAGTGAGGCAAGCCAGGCTATGAAGGAAAGACAATGTACGTCCCCACTTAACATATACCAAATGTCTGCACTCTATGACTGAAACTGATGGACTAACAGTTGTACAAACACAAGAGATGGGTGTGAATGTCAGATGAGGTGTATGTGGAGGAGTGGGGCCTAACTAAGGACATTTGGAAAAGGGATACAGAGGTAGAACATTGACGGAATGGGGAGGTGTGGTGTTATTGGTTGAAGATATTTTGATCAACGGGACTGGGGAGAAATGTTCATATATTGAAATGCTCACATTGTAAGCTAAACAATGTGATTAAATGTATATACAAAAATAAATAAATAAATAAATAATCCTAGCTCACTGTCTCCTGTGAGAGAGGGCATTATTTATTATTGATGGATACAGTCCCATATCCCAAATATCTCCCACTAGGCCCCATCTCCCAATACTACCACATTGGTAACCAAATGTCAGCATGAATTTAGGTGGCTACACACTGAAACCATAGCAAATTTGTAAGACTCAGTTCTTCATGGAGATATATTTAATCAAAAAACAGATTACTCCTCTGACTGAAAAGCCAGGATTTGACCTCTGATTTAAAGAAGCAATATTTGTTCAAAATCAGTTCAACTCTACAGTTAGAACAGGGGAAAGTGACGAGTAAGATACAATCATGATTCTTTGCTTGGGCAAACTTTAGTCAGGCTACTGAACCTTCTCCCATGCCTATCTGTTTACTTTCTTTTAAAATCCAGTTGTAGCAAAAAACTGCTGCTAAATCAGTTTGGCAATAACTCCCCCTCCCCCTCTCAATATCTAAATACCCTTGGATCCTCTAACATCCCCCAGGGAATGTCTAAAAGCCTATCTTTAGCAAGGATCCTGTTAAATCAATTTAGTCAGAATTCCCTTACCTCTAATGTTTCCTCTTAGCAATTTTCCATCCACTGACTCCCACCTTGCTCCTCATTTATAATTTCCTACTTTTGTCATCTTCTACCATCCCCCATATAATGTACAATCTACCTAGCCTGCCTTTAGCAAGAATTCTGCTATGTTGGTTTAGTCAGAGTTCCCTTACCCCTAATGTTTCCTCTTAGCAATTTCCCACCCACTGACTACCACTTTGCTCCTGTTTTATAAATTCCCACTGGCCCACATTGTATTACAGTTGAGCCCAATCTCTCTCCCTCACTGTAAGAACCCACTGTAGTGTCCCTATAAGCATCATGATGATCCTGAATAAAGTCTTCCTTAAGATGCTTTAACATACGTTATTTTATAATCTTTTTCTTAAACAGATGAAACTCTGGCCGATTGTCTGGCAAACAAAACAATAAGCATTTGGCCCAAATAAAATATGAAAGTTATTGGTATGAGAGGGGAAATATATTTTTATTGTAGTTACTTACCCGAGTTAAGATAAGCTAGTGTCAGAGCTGGCCCAAATACATTTACTACCTTCAGCGAGACCAGTAACCTGACAAATTTCATTGCAATAATAGAGTTGTTTATGATTAAAAAATAGTATATTTCAAGAGAAATAGATTCTCTTTATATTGGAGTACATGTTAACCTCAGAGACTTGAAGACCTAAGTTACCACCCGGTAGTGGTTAATAGTGGAGAGATCTTTCTGGGTGAGAAACTGGTAAAGAGGTAATGGAACTGATGTGAAAAGTAAGCAGAAGCATTGGGACCAGCAGTTAGCGTAATGGCTATGTCGCTGGACTCCCATAGTCGACCGTGGTTCAAGACCCAGACCCGGTGGCTTAAACTCACACCAGGCGCGTGTGCGTGCATGCCCAAGGTCCCAAGAGGAGAATGGAGGAGAAGGGATTGCGGCGTGGCCATCCCCCCTGGGGGTAATTTCTTACTTTCTGTCTGTTTGTCTCTCTATGTCTGTCTGGCGAGCGCATGCGCCCTGTAGCAAAAACCTCTCAAAAAAAAAAAAAAAGAAAGTAAGCAGAAGTGTTAGTCATACCTCATATTATTTCCATGAACATGACAACCAAAAAGTACCAAAGATTTTGGAATTGACATAGGGAGAAATGAAAACGGGGAAAAAAGGAAAGAATATAGACAGAATAGAAATAGCAGAGGATAGAACGAATTTATATGATAAGCACTCTTGATTTACCTAATTGCTCAGGGACATTATTTTAACAAAGAGTTCCCTCGGGACCAGCAGTTAGCATAATGGCTATGTCGCTGGACTCCCACGTAGTCGACCGCGGTTCGAGTCCCGGACCCGGTGGCTTAAACTCACGCCGGGCGCGTGTGCGTGCGTGCCCAAGATCCCAAGAGGAGAATGGAGGAGAAGGGATTGCGGCGTGGCCATCCCCCCGGGGGTGATTTCTCGCTTTCTGTCTCTATGTCTCTCTCTGTCTGTCTGGTGAGCGCACGCGCCCTATAGCAAAAACCTCTCCAAGAAAAGAAACAAAAAAAAAAAAAAAAAAGAGTTCCCTAACTAGCTGGCCTAGCTAAGAAATTATCCTAGGTTACCACAAATTGCACATTATACACCATGGCTCCACCTCCTGCTTGTTATAATATTCCGGGAATGTAGGATGCATGAAACAAAGGAAAGCTAATTAGAAATGTGTGTTATTTTTGTAAACCAACATAAATTCTTAAGAAAAAAATTATTTTTACAAATGATCTTTTGTACCCTCTTTCCTTCTTCTCCATTTTGCTTATATAGTGTAACCCTTTCAGAGGCCATTTTATAGACATGGATTCCATATTGCATGGAAAGAATCTCAGTCCACCTGTGTGACCATCCACAGACATGATTCAAAAACAATCTTAGCTTTTCATTTTACCTCAGATTTTTGTTTTGTTTTGTTTTGTTTCAGATGGACAGTTTTTAGAATAATACAAGCAGAGGTATCGTATCGTGGGATCTATATTGAATTTGTAATGTGTTTTCATTTTTCCTTCTCTTACAGACATTAGCAAGGAAAATAAGGTAGCCCAGAAGACATTGGGTACTAAGAAAAGTAAATCAGAGAATTTAAGTAATTATCAGAGGAAAGAGAGTTAGGGACATGAGTACAGAGTAGTCAAGAGGAGCCACCATAATATAGTGTACTAGATTGTTAGAGTCTGGGAGATCAAGGAAAGTCCTTTGGATATGTACCTTATAGTAGCGCCTTACTGAGCCAAAATATCCCATCAAAGGGGGTTAGTTGAAGAAGGATGGAGGAGAAAGGCATGTTGAGAAGTTAGCGTCACAAGGAGATAGGCAAAGTAGGAAGAGAAAATAGAGATAGAGATGAGAGACAGAGTGTTTTGGTAAGATTGTTCAATTGCTCTTAGGTGGGGTGGTGGGAAATTGGGAGAGATGATTGGCGAAGGACATGGCTCCGGTATCTACTACAAACAAAGTTGGGTGGCTATTTACTAATACAGTTATTTCTCCTTGCTGGTCCAAAGGCAATTGAGGACACTGGAGGAGATCCTCCTTAGAGAGAGGAATTATTTTTATTCCAATTGAGTAGCCTGTTGAGTGGCTTGTTTTCTGATCTACAAAAGATAATTGCACACCAATTAGCCATTTTCTTTGCATTATTTCAAATATCCTTGTTTACCTATGTTGTGAATATTAAGCTATTTAAATTATAGTGCCATATTTTTATGTTATGTGGTATTCTCTTTGTTTATTATGCTATCTTCAAAAGGCTGGAACATAACATGGATAGGTATGGTCTGTCAACCTACTTTAAGCTTCTGAGTAGCACCTAATATTTCTGACTTAAGATCATTAACAGAAAGATGAGTATTGCCTGTGGTAGTATTAAGAGAAGGCAAAGTTGTTTTAAGAGATGCTGTAATAGATTGGGATCCTTTGAATTATTTCTTTTCTCAGCTTCTGTGTCCTGGTTAAGAAAGTTGACTAATGTGAGTAAACTGTCTTATTTCCTTTTTGTTTTAAGACACTCTGTTAAGGGCCGCAGATTTCAAAATTGTCTTCCTTTAAGTCGTACTACTTAGCCCATAATAAAATACTAAATATAGAAATGAGATGGGCCATTTTCCTACCTCACAACAATCATCTAATTCTCCATTTGGCCAAATAGCCAACAACAATGAAAGGACAGGACCAGCAGATGGTGTAATGGTTACATCGCTGGACTACCACATAGTCTACCATGGTTTAAGTCCCAGACCTGGCGGCTTAAACTCAAACCAGGTACACATGTCTGCATAAGCAAAGTCCTGAGAAGAGAATGGAGGAGAAGGGATTGTGGCATGGCCATTCCCTCTGGAGGATGATTTCTTGCTTTCTGTCCCTCTGTCTCTCCAGTGAATGCATGCTCCCTATAGCAAAAATCTCTCTAAAAAATAAAAAAAAATGAAAGAACAGAAAGTAGTGACTTCAGACAATAAGTTAATCCTTCTAAAGATTCAAAACCTACAACCTCTGTGTTTCTTTCTTTCTTTCTTTCTTTCTTTCTTTCTTTCTTTCTTTCTTTCTTTCTTTCTTTTTTTTTGTGTGTGTGCTTGTGTGTGTGTGTGGAGGTTTTTGCTATAGGGCATGTGCACTCACCAGAAAGACAGACAGAGACATAGAGAAAGGGAGAAATTACTCCCCAGGGGGATGGCCACACCACAATCCTTTCTCATCTGTTCTCCTCTAGGGATCTTGGGCGGGCACACACGCACGTGCATCTGGCATGAGTTTAAGCCACCGGATATGGGACTCCAAACATGGTCGGCTACATGAGAGTCCAGCAACATAGCCATTACACCAACTGCTGGTCCCAAAATTTAAGTTTTATGGAGTAAAAAAAGGGCATGTGACTGTATTGGTTCTCTGTTGGTGCGTAGCAAATTACCACAGAATTATGAACTTAAAACAATTCATTTTTATTATCTCACAGTTTCTGCAGGTCAGGAATCTGCAGGGCAGCTCACATCATATAAGCTTACTTCTTCAAGACCATCAGGAATGTCTGGTGCTCCAGACTGCTAACATGCAGTCTGCTATAACAATACCTAATCAAGTGAGTGACATCCATGATCTGTTGTCCTATTCTACTGGTTGAGAGCAAGCCAGGGATTCCACTTAAAGATGAAATGTTTATACAGTGGAATGAATTATTGGGATTCACTTGAGACTACGTCTGCCACAGTGACCATGGTCTTGTGCCAAGTTTTAGTTTCCCTTATCTGTAAGTGCTGTAAAATTTACTGTTTAAATGGTCAGGAAATGTCCAGTTTTTCATGCCATTTGCTAGGGATTATTGGTGCAATCTGGTTTTTGCAACTGTTGGAGCATTCTTTCTAAGAGCTATCTTTATAAGCCTTGCAGGCTGTCTGTTAACTGTCTAATGCCAGTGAAGTTTCAAGGAGAGGTGGGATAGAAAAAAAGGGGGAAGGAGAAAAAACAGAAAGTAAATATTGAAGCAAGGAAAACTGGAGCCTGTTTTAGTTCTTTTAAAATATGTTTCAAATACATGCTAGTTTTCTTTTCTTCCTTTTTTAAAAAGAATTATTTATTTATTATAATTATTGTTGTTTAATTTGCTATGGAGCACTAGAAAGTCAGACAAAGAGAGAGAGAGAGAGACAGAGAGAGAGAGAAAGTGGGAAAGTAAGCTGCCAGGTCCAGGACGTGAACCATGGTTAGCCATGTGGGAGTCCAGTGCCTCAACCACCATGCCATCTGCTGGCCCCCTTTTCTTCCTTTTAATAGTAGATGTAAAGTACATATTCTGACTGAAGCGATTGCCATTTTTGCCATTCCTAATGCAATACCAGGCATATACGGGATGGTTGGTAATGGGAAAATGGGGGCAAATTTCAATTTCTTTTATTATAAATGGCTTACAATAAGTAAAACAAGCCTAAATAATTTTTAGCAAGCATTTTCTTTACTCTTTAGACTCTGCTTTATTCTAAAATTAGCTCAAAGGATGTCTAACATTAAATCGTTTATTATTTCTTTCACAAATGAGAGAGACAGAGACAGAGACGGGCAACCCCAACAGGGTCTTTATACCAAAACCTATCCCCAAATTCAGCTAGCCTGGATCATGGGCACACATGTGCTGAGTATGTTTAGTGAGGTCTCTGGACATGAACTTGGAACCTTCCTATGTGGGTCAACCTTGCAGAGCATTATATTACCTTTGAGCCACTATCCACCCCAGGATGGGCATCCTAATGACTGGGCTGTGACAAATGTAAATCAGTAGCAGATACCCAAGAAGCAGCACAGAATACATTAATAAAATTATCGCACTGAAAATTAGGCTTCACTGTTCAAATAAAGTCCTGGACCCTTTTTGAGTAGTATATATTTATATTTTAGGTTGTATATATTTTCTCTGCACAAACCAACATGAGGAAAGGCTACAATGAACAAATACTGTCTTTCGTGCTACTGTACTTCCAATTATTTATTTTAACAAGTTGCAATAGATCCTCCCACCATTTTCTATTATTTTAATGTCTTTAAAAATATCTGCATGTTTCGAAAATAAGAAAGTGAGCTTGTATTTTAATTTTGGAAATTTTCCTAAAAGAATTTCTGATATGCTGGAAACAGATATTGCAATTATTTGTGTAAGAGTTAAAATAGTTTATAAAGGCTAAAATGAAATGAAAAAGAAAATATTTCTAATGAAAAATAGCACTGCTTGCTAAATGAAACCACATTATATTATAATCCTCCACAATGCACTCATAAGAATAAAATAAATGATTTTCAAAAGCCCAAAGATCCTGGTGAATTAATATGGATTTTGTTCAATATGCTAGAGTAAGATTCTGGATATAACTATTTTATAGGAGTAAACAAAGTCTTGTGCCCCTCCTATAGCACAGTGGTTAAACACTGTGCATTGGGAGTCAGATCCTACATAGCCTACCGTGTTTCAAATCCCATCCCAGCAGCTTGAGGGAAATTCTGAGTGTGTGTGTGTGTGTGTGTGTGTGTGTGTGTGTGTATGTCCCTGGAATCCTCATAGGATGGAGAACTAGAAAGCAAGGGATCATAGTATGGCCACTTCCCATGAAGAGATGTTTTTTTCTTCTCTCTGGCAAGTGCTTATGTTCTCTGACAATTAAAAAAAAAAAAGTCTTGACATTAGATGAAATTTTCTTTATAGTAATATTATCCTTTCTTCTTCAAAGTTTATAGTTTGATAATTTTCGTGTCTTCCTCTATAAAAATTGTTTATAAGCAATATTCTGCCTGGACATTGCACTAAGAAATAGAATATCCAATACTGAAAAGAATAGTTTGTTATTCTTATCTTTAAACATATATCTAGATGGTTCATTCACCTACAAAACAAAATAATAGTATTCAGTTTTTCTTTTTTTGTCATTAACATTTTTTACTTTGTTTCTAGAATTTATCCTTTTTTCTGAGACCAGCAGTTAGCGTAATGGCTATGTTGCTGGATTCCCATGTAGTTGACCACAGTTCGAGTCCTGGACCCGGTGGCTTGAACTCATGCTGGGCGCGTATGCATGCGTACCCAAGATCCTGAGAGGAGAATGGAGAAGGGATTGCAGCGTGGACATTCCCCCAGGGGATGATTTCTCGCTTTCGGTCTCTCTGTCTCTCTCTGTCTTTCCGGCGAGCACACGCACCCTATAGCAAAAACCTCTCCAAATAAAAAAAGAAAAAAAAAAGAAAATTAGAGAATTTATCCTTTTGTCTTTATTATTATTATTATTATTATTATTATTATTTATACTTTCAATCATTATACATCATTTCACCAGTCATCTGAATGTTTAATATTTTGGAGAATTATACTGTAATTGAGATATGTAATGAAATATTTCTATTATTTTGCATCCCTATTTATAGTTACATATACTCAACTTGCTGAATGAACAAGGATAAAAAAACTATTTTCTATTTTCTCTCCTTTACCTAGGATTGCTTCAAAACAAGTAGTGGCTTAACAAATATTGGATGAGTATTTACTCCTACAATTTCATGTTTTCCTTAAACTAGTTATTAAATGAGAAATCAGTGTTTTTCTCTTTCCTTTACCATTGTGACTCCTTAGTGATACTACACTGTTTTTAATTTTGCGTCCTGTTTTGACTATGTAACATCACTGTAAGGTTATAGAGTTTCTTCTTTACTCTCACACAGATCCAAGAGAGTTACTTCTTGTTTGGATCCAGAAATTCAGAAACCATCAGAAAATTGATATTTGCTATCATAAGCCACCAAGTTTTGGAGTAGATAACTAATGTGAATATAATGGAAAAACACACCTAATTGAAGCAAAGAGTGTAGGCTTATCAGTAAACACATACGAAAAACACTTCTCTAAGGCAACTTCAAATAAATCTATATCTGACAAAAGTAAAGCTTGGTCGACTTTATTTTTAAATATTTATTTAATTTTTAATTTATTATTATTATTTTTGAACTTGACCAGAAAGAATCAGAGAGAAAGGGAAGGTGAGAAAACAAGCCACAACTACAGTTGGGCATGTGGGAGTCCAGTACCTTAACTACTGTGCCACCTGCCAGCCCAGGTTCAGTTGATATTAAGACAAACACTATTACTACAATTAGCTGGCTATAAGGCAGCAGGTGACAAATCAGAGCCAATGGGTTTGAACCACTTATGTGTCTGTCAGAGGTAAGCCTAAGCAGGCAGTGCTTTATGGAGGAAGAAAGGTCCAGATTTATTTTTGTGAAATATATTTTTTTTAATTTTAAAGAATTATTTTATTTAACTTTATTTATTTATTTAAATTTGATCAGAGTGTGTGTCTGTGTGTGTGTGTGTGTGTGTGTGTGAGAGAGAGAGAGAGAGAGAGAGAGAGAGAGAGAGAGAGAGAGAGAAAGTGAGAAAGCAAGCTGCCAGATCCAGGACTCAAACCACAATAGGCCATGTGGGAATCCAGTGCTCTTAACCACCACACCACCTGCCGGTTCCCTTATTTTATTATTTTATTTTTTGGAGAGGTTTTCATTATAGGGCACGTGCGCTCACCAGACAGACAGAGAGAGACAGAGAGACAGAAAGCGAGAAATCACCCCCCAGGGGGGATGGCCACGCTGAAATCCTTTCTCCTCCATTCTCCTCTCAGGATCCTGGGCACGCATGCACACGCGCCCGGCGTGAGTTTAAGCCACCAGGTCCAGGACACAAACTGCGGTCGACTGCATGGGAGTCCAGCAACATAGCCATTACGCTAACTGCTGGTCCCCCGGTTCCCTTATTTTTGTGAAATAAATTAACCAGTACATTAACCAGTAAGTTAACTAGTACAAATTTACAGAATGAAAATAGAAAATAATCCCTTTATAGTGAACCAGTGATTTGGGGACAAAACATGAAATCTAACTATGAATTCAGCATATATCATTCAATAAATTCCTCTCAATATAGAGAGATCTATGATAGATATATTCTCATTATGATGACTCTGATCATAATCTATTAAAAGACAAGGCATGCTTTTAGTAAATGTATTGACTTATCACATTTTACTTGTATAGGCAAAGGGAGATAAGATCAATGTTATATAACTAACCTCTGATTTAATAAAACTAAAACTAGATGGGGCCAGCTCGTGGTGTGGTAGTTAAGATGTCTGGATTCTATGTGATCGATTTTGCAGTTCAAGTCCTGGACCTGCTGACTTAAGAAACATGCCAGAGGAATGTGTGTGTGTGTGTGTGTGTGTGTGTGTGTGTGTGTGTGTGTGTGAGAGAGAGAGAGAGAGAGAGAGAGAGAGAGAGCCTAAAATCCCAAGAGGAGAGTGAAGAAGAATGAATTGCAGCATGACCATCCCTCCATTGGGAGGCGAGTGCTTCTCATTTTCTCTCTCTCTCTCTCTCTCTCTCTCTCTCTCTCTGTCCCTCTCTGATTAGCACACACACACCCTGTAGCAGAATTAAAACAAAAGCAAAAATCTTAAAATTAGATAACCAACAACTGAGTGAAACTAATCGTAAAACTGAACAAGATTAAGTTCATGATGTCTCTGGCACTTCTTGATTTGTGACAAAATATAACAGCCTACTAATGAAAACAGTGTGCCATTTCATGGAGAAAATAATATGCACTCATTTTTAGCATATTTTGAGGTGAGCCAAGGCCTAGCCGAGCCTGAGCCAAGCCAAGGCCGTCAGGCCTGAGCTAGCAGAACCAAGACTAAACAGAGCAGGGCTAACTAGCAGGGCGGAGCAGGGCAGAGCAGAGCAGCACAGCACAGGATAGCACAGCACTAGCTGACCAGGGGATCCCTTTCTCTAAAAGAGGCTGCAGGTGATAGTGGCTGATTGCCAAACCAAACTGTTGTACATGCACACGCATGCTACATTCAGTGGTGTGAAACAGTAAAGTCATAATTACAAAACAAGAGTACAGGTGCAGTTCAACTAACAGCATAAGTTGTTTACCCTGTGGTCTTCAAACATGAGATATGGGTTGAGAGAACCAGACTAAACCATCCTGACTCCATTTGCAATAAATTGAGCTAATTAATATGTGTATTACCTGACATAGTTATTATTTTTGTGGTAGAAATATTCAAAATCTGCTCTTTTAGTAATTTCCAGAAATACAATATATTGCTATTAACTGTAGTCACCATATTGTAAAATAGATCTCTTGAACTTACTCCTCTTGTCTAACTAAAATTTTGTATCATTTGATGACAGTCTCCCCAACTCCTCCTCTCTTTCCCAACTCCTGGTAGTGATCAGGCATTTCGCAGAATGTTTCTTAATTTGAGATCATCTGATGTTTTCTCATGATTAGATCTAGGTTATTTTTTTTTAATATACCACAATGTGTAGTTAGTCATATTAATAATCATGTTAGTCATATTAATCTTGATTATGTGTCTTGAGTGGTACCTGTGAGGATTCTGTCCTGTGAACTTACTCTTTTTCCTTCTATTATTACTGAATATTTTAGGAAAGATATTTTAAAATTATGCAAATATCTTGTTTTGATTTAAACTTGTGCTCATTAATTTTTTTTAAATTTATTTATTTGCATTCATTCTCTGAACATCATTACAGCATACAAAATGAGATTTTCCATCCAAATTACACTATATATTGTCTCAATCAAGCACATCAACGAACATGTTATTGTCAGCAAATGATCTTCCATTTCTTGTCTTCTGTATGTTTTGCTTTTTTCCCCCCATCCTAGATTCTCTATCTCTTACCCTCTGCCATCTCCCACTCTCCTCCCACAGTCTCTGGTATCTATGTTTGCTTTCTATACTGTTTTCTCCTCACATTTTATTGTAACGCCAAAGACCCTAATCAATCCAAATACCCTCATAGCAAACACAGGTGATACCCACATTTCCATGAACACAAGTCTTACTTTACGCATCCTATAAAGTAGCACCTAGCTGTGGCTACATATCCTACTGCAGTCATTGAATATATATATATTTTTTTCCTGAAACTTTTTTTTTTGTAACTCAATTTACATTCCTTCCCTAAGCTTCATCGCAGCATACAAAATGCAATCTCCCATCCAGTACACACTGCATAGTGATACAATCATGCACATTACAAAAAATTTTTCCATTACTAGTTCCTAGAATTACTTCCACCCCTCTTTCTGACCCTCTGTCCCTTCCCACCCTCCTCTCACACCACCTCCGGTGTCTACAATTGTCCTTCATTCCCTTCCCACCCACGTTGCATTGATCTCACAATTTGACACATTATAGCCAGGTTGACCAAAACCGCAGACAAAGACAAGATACTAAGATTGGCAAGAGAGAAACATCAAGTTACCTACAAAGGACATCCCATCAGGCTAACAGCAGATCTCTCATCAGAAACAATGCGAGCGAGGAGAGAATGGGAAAATATATTCAAAGTGTTACGAGAGAAGCAATTTCAGCCAAGGATACTGTACCCGGCAAGATTATCTTTCAGGTGGGAAGAAAAGACAAGAACATTCTCAGATAAACAAAACCTGAAAGAATTTACCAGCACCAGACCAGATCTCCAAGAAGTTCTCAAGGGTGTGCTGTATCAAGAAAATTAAACACAGACACACGGAGATAAGAGTCAAAAACCTATGAAAGTGGCCAACTTAATCAGAGGGACAAGTCTGGAGTTGAATATTATATCCCAGAATTTAATCAGGAAAATTGAACCAGAGCAGAAGATAAAAGTACATGAGACTGATAGGTTCATGCACCTTCCATTTGAACAGAATCCTAACTTGTTTCCTGGCTTTAAGCAAAGTTCCTTGGCATTTCTTTGAGTTAAGTTAAAACTGGTTTTCTTAGTAGTAATGAGTGAACTCACCATTGAAAGTAGTTAGATTATGTAGGAAATTGTGTGATCTGTGCTCATTAATTTTAACATCCATCTTGCCTCAGGCAGGACTCACCATATCAATATAGTATTAATATATAAATAATTGTGGTGGTCTGATTGTAATTTTCTATTTTCATCCATGAGATTTGTCACATTTTCTTCATTTATTAATATAGTTATTTATTTGCATCAGTATCAGTGGGGACTCATGGTTAGTTATTATTCTGGTTGTAACCCAGTACAATTACTATATATTTTGTTGTCTAGTTAGTCTCATCTTTGACCTTTGGATACTTTCAGGTTGGCTCCTGTGCCTTTTATATACATCTTAATTTCTGGAGCACAGGATATTCCAGTCTCATTGTGAACTTTTACTGTACCAGCACTATAATCAGCCTTTTCCACAAACATCCCCGATTACTGGGAAATAGAATTTTTTGTTTTTAAAGTTTTTGCCATAGGGAATGTGTGCTCACAGAGAAAGACAGAGCAGGACAGTGAGAGAGAAAGTAGAAAATCACCCTCCAGGGTGGATGGCCACGCCACAGTCCCTGCTCCTCCATTCTCTTCCTGGGATTTTGAGCATGCACGCGCATGTGCCTGGCATGATTTTCAAGCCTCCAGTTCTGGGACTCAAACCGCAGTTGACCATGTGGGAGTCCAGCACCTTAACCAGCACACCACTTGCTGACTGTCCTGACTCGCAGGACAGTCGAACAGGTTTCCTGAGGGAATGAGTGAGAGAAGGGACAAACGGCACACTGTCACAGCATGGAGACACGCAGTGTCTCTTCAGGGTCATCTCTTTATTGTGGGCAGCACGGAGACGACACAGTGTTCAGGGTCTTCCGGAGATGACGCGGTGTCACAACTCTTCAGGGTCTTCAGGGTCATCTGGTGATTATGGGCCAGGGATCGTGGTTATATACATGTTGGTGGGCCGTGATTGGTTGAATGAAGGATAGTAAAAGATGGGTTATGATTGGTTGCTTTGTGGACCAATCATGAGGTGCCGGGATATGCAAATCTGAGGGATTCTAAGCTCACCGATTTGCTATGGGAAGTGGCCAATCAGAGTATGGTTTTGAAGGTGAGGTTTTTGAAGGGGAACCAATTGTGGCCTTTGTAATTGTTTGCTCTCTGAGCCTAAGATGGCAATAGTAAGAGACTCATGAAAAATGGCCTCAGCAGACTCACTGGTGCACTGCCTCCCACAGCTGACCATGGGAATGGTATTTTCAAACCAAGATCTGGCTTTTGGAATACTCATTGTCACTGGAGTGATATTGCCCCTTAGGCTCTCTCAGTGAGAACAGCTAGGAAATACATACATCTAAAGACCAATCCAAAGAGCAAAAACATCTGTATTTTTCTTCCTTCCTTCCTTACCTATCCCCATCACTTATCACTTATCTGTAGTAAAAAAACATAGTTCATACTGATTTCTCCAATTCTGTTCCAATTCATTCTAGCCTTTTCTCATTCTAGCTTTCTCCTTTTCTTTATTATTTATTCTCTGACAATGGGAAATTAAACTTTCCTTATCTACAACATACTTACGTATTTGTTCAACTTTCATATGCAAATAAAATCATTACAGAATCCCTAACCCATGACAGGGTGAAAAGCAAATTTATCCACTGGAGAATAATTTTATTATTATCATCATCATTATTATTATTACATTTAGAATACCTATTTAAAGCACTGTTTCCCAAAGTAAATTAGGTCAGTTTGTTTCTTCTCCATACCCTGCAATGTGATTATGTGATCTGCTTATAAGATAACTGGATTTGGGTCAGCCTGTCGTGTGGCGGTTAAGGTAGCTGGATCCCACCCACATGGTTGATCACAAGGTTTGAGTCCCAGATCCAGCGACTTGGAAAAACATACCAGGTGTGTGTGCACACATACCCCAAATCCTGAAAGGAAGAAGAAAGAAATGGTGCAGAAGGGATTGCAGCATTGCTATCCCCCAAAGGGAGGGAATGCTTTCTCGCTTTTCTTCTCTCTCTCTCTCTCTCTCTCTCTCTCTCTCTCTGGCAAGTGCATGCACCCTGTGTCAAAATTACACACACAGGGGGCCAGCAGTTAGCGTAATGGCTATGTCGCTGGACTCTCATGTAGCCGATCACGGTTTGAGTCCTGGACCCGGCAGCTTAAATTCATCTTGGATGTGTGTATTTGTGTGCTCAATATCCCGAGAGGAGAATGGAGGAGAAGGGATTGAGGTGTGGCCATTCCCCCTGGGGAATGATTTCTCACTTTCTGTCTCTCCGACTCTCTTTGTCTTTCTGGCGAGCGCACGCGCCCTATAGCAAAAACCTCTCCATAAAAAGAAACAAAACAAAGTTACACACAGACACACACACACACACACACACACACAATTGGATTAATTTGTCACTGTTTTCCATTTTCCCCTTTCACATTCTCTTTGAGATTTAAAAATCATTACCAATGGAACTAGAAGTTGATGTAATGACTATGTCTCTGGACTCCCATGTAGTCGGTAGCGTTCGAGTCCTGGACCCAGTGGCTTAAACTCACGCCAGGCACGTGTGCATATGTGCCCAAGATCCCGAGAGGAGAATGGAGAAGAATGGAGGAGAAGGCCACGCAGTGCGGCCATCCCCCCTGGGGGGTGATTTCTTGCTTTCGGTCTCCCTCTGTCTTTCTGGCAAGTCCACATGCCCTATAGCAAAAACCTCTAAAAAAAATAATATTACTAATAAAATTCATTTTTTTGTGGTGTATAGTTCTGTGGATTTTGAAATTCATACATTCATATGTCCACCAACAAAGTTCTATCTATAAAGTTTCATTTTCCCAAAACTTTCCATGTTGTTTCTTCTTTATGGATACATTTTCCCATGTGCTCAAACACTGGCAGCCATGTCTGTTTTTCTATCAACAGTTTTACCTTCTCCAGAGTGTCATATAAATGGAATTATACAATACAAAGATTTCATGACTTCTTCAGCTTAACAAAATGCATTTAAAGTTTATCTCCATTAGTATATTAATATGCATTCCTTTTTATTACTAAGTAGTGTTTCATTGAATGGATGAACCACTGTTTTGTAGCCATTCAATAGTTGACGTTTATCTGGTTTTTTTTTTTTTCCATTTTAGGGGGAAATTATGAATAAAGCTAGTGAAAATATTTGCCTGCAATTTTTGCATGAATTTATGTAGATGACACATAGAAGTGGAATAGGTGGGTCATATGGTAAAGTATATGCTTAATTTTATGACAAATTTGCATACCATTTTTGCATTGTCAACACTATATAAGAGTGGCAGCTGTTCCATATCCTCAAAAGAACTAGCGTTGACAATTTATATCCATTTTATTTTGATTTGCTTTTCCTTTCATTGTTTTAAAATAGTTTTATAGATATTGGCAGTATTCATGTATTTATTCATCATCCATGTGTATTCTTTGGTGAGCTATCTGTTCATATCTTGCGGCCATAAAATGAGAAATGGGAAAACACAAAATGTCAGTTAAATGGAAGGAATAAGTTCAAGAGAGATGTATTGTACAACAAGGTGACTGTTGTTAATAACAGTACATTGTAGTTTTGAAAATTGCTAAGAATAGATTTTAAGTGTTCTCACCATAAAAAATAAATGTGTTGCCTAATATATATGTCAATTAGCTAAATTTAGCCATTCTGCAATGTACACGTCTTTCAAAACAGCATGTTAACATAATAAACATATATCATTTTATCTATTAAAAAAAACTTTTTAAAATAGAGGGTGGTTAGTTTCCTTATTTTAATTTTTATGTGATTTTTAAATATCCTGTGTGCAAGCCCTTGTCAGAAATGTGATGTATTTTCTCCCAGTTGTGGTTTATATTTTATTCTCCAAGTAGTGCATTACATGGAACAATGGTATTTTAAAGTAGTATTTTAGGGAAAAAAGTCCTATTATCATTTATGAACATTATAAATTATGCTTTTGATGCTATATCTAAATCCCAAAGCCTAACACAGAATCTTAAAGACTTAGTCTGTGTTTTCTTCTAGAAAATTAATAGCTTTATATTTTATATTTACATCTACAATCTATTTTACATTATTTTTGTATACCTTGTGAGGTATAGGTCAAGGCTCTCTCTGCCTATAGACTTTCCACTGGTTTAGCATCATTTGTTTAAAATATTACTTACGTTAGTTACCTTGTTACTTTGTCAGAAAATAGCTGACTCTATGTGGGTATATTTTTAGGCTCTTTATTCTGTTTCTTAATATATGTCTATACTTTCACCCATACCACACTGTGTGATTAATGATTATTGTAGTTTATGATATCTTGAAATGCTTTATGGGTTTCAAAGAACCAGCTTTAGGTGTCATTGACTTTTCTCTACCCTTTTCTTATGTTTTCAATTTTATTGAATCCTGTTTTTAATTACAAGGAGACTTCAACAAGTTTGTGGAAAAATGTAATTAAAATACAAGTTTATTTTGGTGCAAAAAAAATTGATATTAGCCCAACCTAAATGTCTCAGTCTGTAGTATACTGGACTTCAGTGCCAGAAGGCACATAGCTGACCATAGGTTTTGATCTCCGGGTCTACTTAAAATAACACTGGGTATGTGTGGGGGCAAGGGACACTTCAGATTCCACTGAAGGGCTGGAGAAAGACGACTGTTTCATGATGAGATTCTGTTGCAGCAATTTTTCTCTTTTTTCTTTCCTTCCCTCTCATTTTCCCCCATGTGTACACATCTGTCTTCTCCAAAAAATAAAAATTATGGCATAATGGTTATATCACTGGACTCTCAAGTAGTCAACCACAGTTTGAATCCCAAACTGGAGGCTTAAAATTCACGCCAGACGCATATGTTTAAAATTTATGTCAGATACATATGCATACGTGCCCAAAATCCCAAGAGAAGAATGGAGGAGAAGGAATTGCACTGTGGCCATTCTTCCAAGAGATGATTTCTCACTTTCTGTCTCTCTGTTTCTCTCTGTCTCTCTGGCAAGTGCATGTGACCTATAACAACAACAAAATCTCTCTAAAAAATAATAAATAAAAAATTAAAACTGAAATCCACATATAGTTTTGCCAAACTCATTTTCCACGGACTTTATTTTTGAAGACTCCTTGTATTGTCTTCTTCTTCTGTGCTTTAAATTTAATTTGCTCTTTTTTTGTAATTTGCTATTACTGATTTGAGTTTTCATTTTTTTCTAATATGGTCACTTAACACTATACATTTCCCTTTAAGCACTACACACATTTTAATATGCTATATTTTGTTTTCATTCAACACAGAATCTTTAAAGAAAAAGAAAGTTTCCCTTTCCACTTTCTCTTTGATCCATAGTTTAGATAGAAATGTGCTTTTGAAATTTTCAGATACTTGGGAATTTTACAATTATCATTCCGTTATTGAAATCTAGTCAAATTTCACCATGATCTGAGAATCTACTTTCATCATTCTAATTCTTTTAAATTTGTGGAGATTTTTGTTTATTATCCAAAATATGATCTATGTTAGTAAATCATTCAGGTTAACCTGAAAATAAATTATATTCTGCTCATGTTAAATAGTGTTTTATAAACACCAGTTAGGTCTAGTTTTAGATAATGCTTTTCAGGTCTTCTACAAATTTATTCATTTCTGTCTACATGTTTTATCAATTAATGAGAGAAAGGTGTTGAATTCTCCAAACGTGGCCATGAATTTATTTTTCCTTTTATTTCCTTCCGTTTATGTCTTATATATTTTATAGCTTTGATGCTCGTTGCATATTTAGAATTCAATTTCCTTTTAATGAATTGAACTCTTTATTATTGTTTAAAGTCCTTTTTAACCTTCACAATGTTTCTCATATTAAGACAGCTGTTCCAGATTTCTATGGGTTAGTGTTTGAATAGCACTTTGTTCTCTTTCCTTTTATGTTTAACCTGTCCATATCTTTACATTTAATGTGAGTGTTTTGTAACTAGCTTATAATTGGGTCTTTTTGTTTGTTTTTATCTTAACTTGATCATCTCTTACAACTGGTGTGAATAGACAAGACATGTTGAATGTGATAATTGTCATGGTGGGATTAAAATCTAACCCTGGATTTTTCTAATTGTTCCATCTGTTATTTTTTGAATCTTAAAATTTTTTCTTGCCTTCTCTTGTGTTAATAAGCATTCAAAAATTTTTATTATACCTTTTTTATTGGCTTATTATTTATACTTCTTTAAAAGAAATGGTTTTAGTAGCAGTCATTGGGTCTACATCTGTTTAATCAGAACTTACTTTCAAATATTATTTCATGTGCATTATTAATAACTTACATTTGTAAATTCCAAATTCTTTTCTCTCATTAATTGTGCTTCTGTTGTCATACTTTTTACTTTACTATATACCATAAAAAAAAAAAAAAAAAAAAACAAAGTGTATTGATATCATTTTTGCTTTAGGTAGTTTTTTTTTTTTTTTCTTTTAAGTTTTTGCCATAGAGCACATGCACTTCCTGGAGAGAGACAGAAATACAGAGAGAGGAAAAGTATCACCCTCCAGGGGCAATGGCTATGCCCTAACATCTTGTCCTCTGTTCTCCTTTCAGGATTGTGGGCATACACACACATGTTTCCAGCATGATTTTCAAGCTGTTCGGTTTGGGACTTGCACAGTGGTCATACATGTGGCAGTTCAGCACCTTCACCACCAGGCCACCAGCTGACCCTAGACAGTAATATTTTAAAGCAATTAGTAACAAACTAAAATGAATTGAATTTTACCGTTAATTATTTCTTTTGAAGTATTCTTTCTTTCTTCTTCTTTTTTTTTTTTTTTTTTTTGGAGAGGTTTTTGCTATAGAGTGTGTGTGTTTGCCAGACAGACAGACAGAGACAGAGAGACAGAAAGCGAGAAATCACCCCCC